>CM040121.1:82783840-83383840 GCA_022559845.1 Amorphophallus konjac | reverse complement strand
TGACCGCTGCCAGCGATTTGACCACTTGGTCCATCAGCCAACAACGGAGCTCGTCACCCTAGCCGAGCCTTATCCTTTCGCTCGCTGGGGAATCGACATCCTCGGGCCGTTTCCCACGACCCAGGCCCAGAAGAAGTTCATTATCGTCGCCATCGATTACTTCACTAAGTGGATCGAGGCCGAAGCCACAGCAAGGATCACCGAGATAGTCGTCTGGAATTTCGTCTGGAAGTCGATCATCTGTCGTTACGGCATCCCCCGGGTGATAGTAAGCAATAATGGTCGGCAATTTGATTCTGGTTATTTCCGAGACAGATGTGCCGACCTTAACATTCGTAAGCACTTCACTTCGGGCCCACCCTCAAGCTAACGGGCTGGTCGAAAATGCCAATAAGACTATATTAAAAGGCATCAAGACTAGGCTCGGCAAGGCCAAGGGCAGCTGGCTTGAGGAATTGCCGAATGTACTTTGGTCACACAGAACGACTCCCAGAACGGCAACCGGTGAAAGCCCCTTTCAGCTGGTATACGATACCGAGGCCGTGATCCCGTTGGAGATTGGCAACCCCTCCCTCCGAGTCATATGCTTCTCGTCCGAGGCAAACGACCAGAAACTGCTCGAAAACCTCGACCTAGCAGATGAAGTCCGAGAGATTGCAAGCATTAGAGCAACGAAATACCGACACCGCCTCACTCGATACTACAACGCCAAAGTCTGAGACAGACATTTTCAACCGGGAGACTTCGTCCTCAGGAAAGCCGAAGCCTCTCGACCACTTGAGGTGGCGGGCAAGTTATCCCCTAATTGGGAAGGCCCCTACCGAGTGGTCGAGACGCTCGGAAAAGGAGCATACCGTCTATCCACGATAGAAGGAGAGCTCATCCCTCGGACCTGGAACGCAACCACATTACGCAAGTTCTACTTTTGAATACTGAACATTGTGCAAACGACATGAGATAAAACAAAAGGCTCCTTTCTTTTATTCAAACAACCCGCTTGTACATCAGGAAGGCCGAAGCCAAGAAAATACATGTCAAAAAAGCAAAAAATCCATCAGGCGCCGTCGTATGATCCCATCGCTCGGCTGACTCGGATGACCTTCCTGCGTCCAGCCACTGACTCTGCCTCGTGTAGAAACTGGCTCGGATAAAGGATAGTCGACCCCGTTGGCTCAGGCAGCTCGGGACAAAGGTGATAGAGGGATTAGGAAGGAGAAGGCTACCTTCCAAGTTGAACTTGGAAGAGAAGGGGGAGAGGGAATGCATATGAAAGTATCCTCCCCACCAAACTGCCAACTCTTTGGAAGAAAGAGATTGCAGGCACCCTCCGAAGAGTGAAAGAAAGGAGGAGTAGAGCAGAAGAGGGAAAAATAGGCTGCGAGAAAAAAAAAGAAACCAACAGAGCTGGACGAGGAGGCAGGGGAAGGCCTGGAAGGGAGGGAGCTTAGTTGGCTTCCTCCTCCCCTCCGTGAAGTGAGCAGGAAGGGACGAGCGGTAGGGATGTCTGATGCCCCCATCCGTCCACCATCTCGCCCCCCTGCAAGCGCCGCCAGAACTGATAAAGGGAAGATGACGTGCCTCCACACGTCGAACCCTCTTCAAGTGTGTCCGACGACCGTCAAACCCTCTTCAAATCTGAAGCAGCAAGAACTCTCTGCCCCCCCCGTCGTCGGTAGCCTCATCTTCCGGAGCGTCTTCCATGCTACAAATACAACGGCACAACGCTACGTGAAGAAGGAATGAGAAAAGACTGTCAGGGAAACCCCTAAGCGGTGGAGAGGAAGGGACGCCCTTCAGACCTTCTATAGGTGAAGGGAGGCTATTTGCCTTAAATGATTCGCTCCTTGAAAACATGCCAAAGGGATTTCTCCCTACGAACGGTCACCTCAAACTTCTCATTTTCTGCCCCAGCGGGATACACGAAGCGGCCAGGCATTCAAAGCATGAGAAAACGGAAAGACACCCTGTCAGGCGCTCACCCAACCATCAAGCGAGATCCACGTAAAAAGTATCGGCTCTTTCTAACCACCGCAGATACGCTGAACAAAATACGGCAATGGTGATACGGAACAGATAAGTCTTCATCATAACACTATTGCCTTATTTATTTCTACACAAAAGAAGAAGTTTTTTCCTTCAAAAAGAGAAAAGACATACAAAAAGAGGAAGTCCGGAAGTAGAGGGCTTGAGCGGTCTGCTCCCGACGTCTTCAGAGACGGCCGACCCTGGCACTGACCCCACCGGCGTGGGAACTGCCTCGGTTGCGTGCCCTCCCGAGGCATCCGGAGTTGGCGACCCCTCGGATGATGAGCCCCCGTGATCCTCTTCATTCTGCGCCGAAGCGGAGGAACTGGAGGATGACAAGTCCGAGTCATAACATTGCCCGGACGGGAAGTCAACTACTCCGGACGCCTGCTCCTCGGCGTAGGAGACGGCCCGGTTGTAGCCTTTTCTGAACCCCTTGTGGATGCCCCGACGAAGTCCTAGCTCGTAGTAGGGGAGGGCAGCCTCCTTAAGGTCGACCCGGTAGGCCTCTGAGCTCTTGTATCGCTCAAGAGCCTCCGCCCCGGCCGATCCCACCCTACCAGCGAGCTCAGCCTCCTTCCGCTCTGCCTCGGCTGACTTCCGCTCGGCCTCAGTCGTCCGCTTTTCAGCCTCCGCCACCTGCTTCTCCGCCTCGGCCTGATCAGCCTCGGCCCGATCAGCCTCGGCCTCCCACCAAAGGCGCTCGGCTTCCTCCGCTCGGTCTACCAGCTCTGCACGCTCGGTCTCCCACCGACCATCAAGCTCAACGCGTGCAAGGCGCTCCTCTTCGAGAAGCATGCTCTTCCTCTCGAGCGATTCGCGGGCCTTGGCTAGCTACTCGGTTAGCGCCCGGGTCTCCACCTGGCTCGACCGCGCCAACTCCCTGACTGAGGAAAGCTCCCGCCAAAGCCCATCACGCTCCTCGGCAAGCCGAGCCAACCTCCTGTCAGACCCACCAAGGGTCCAGGCCAGGTTCGCTCGCTCCCACTCCGACCGAGCGTACGCTTCTGCCAGAGCAGCCCCCATCTGGGCCAGGGCCAGGCCGCCCTCCATAACCCCAGCAAGGGCCACAGACGGAGAGTACTGCCTACCTCCCCCCCTCACCTTTGCGGCTATACCGCGGCATACTTGGTGCAGGGGGCCCGAGATACCAAGCCTCTCCAAGGCCGCCGGAACGGAGAACCCCCCATCACCTGGCGCCCCACCGTGTGGCTCAGATTAAGCCCCAGCCTCGGTCGCCTCTCGAGCCTCGGCCGGATTTTCTTGCGGCCCCTCAACCTGGACCGGCTCGGCACCTGCACCACCACCTGCAGCACCAGCTTCGGCCACGGCCCCCTCGGCTCCTACCGAGGGGAGAGCTGGGTCGGCACCGTTGCCAATCGCAGGAGCACCTGTGAGCGACGTCACGCGGTTCGAGGAGCGAAGAAGACGCGGAGCGCGCGGGCTCCTCTTTGTTTGCTGCAACACAGAAATAAGAGAAAAGAGAAGGGGCCACCACGGGAGATTGCTCCGGCGGGGCGAGCGGGACAAATGTAATATAGCAAGATATGGGGGTTAAACGGCCATAGCGGGAAGCGACTCGCCGCAGCCTCGGGGGGACGGGAAAGGTGCAGAAATCAAATAGCAAGAATTGAAACGGCCATTGGGGAAGTGACTCGCCGCGACCTCGAGAATATGAGCAGATAAAAATATAACAGAATATAAGGAGAATATAAAGAACGGGAATTTAAACGGCCATTGGGGAAGTGATTCGCCGCGGCCTCGAGAAAATGAATAGATAAGAATATAACAAAATATAAAGAGATTATAAGAACGGGAATTTAAACGGCCATTGGGGAAGTGACTCGCCGCGGCCTCGAGAATATGAATAGATAAGAATATAACAAAATATAAAGAGAATATAAGAACGGGAATTTAAACGGCCATTGGGGAAGTGACTCGCCGCGGCCTCGAGAATATGAGCAGATAAGAATATAACAGAATATAAAGAGAATATAAGAACGGGAATTTAAACGGCCATTGGGGAAGTGACTCGCCGCGGCCTCGAGAATATGAGCAGATAAGAATATAACAGAATATAAAGAGAATATAAGAACGGGAATTTAAACGGCCATTGGGGAAGTGACTCGCCGCGGCCTCGAGAACATGATGTGATCGCCAGGGGCCAAAAGACCCCAAAATAAAGAAAGTGATCGCGCCTACCTCAAGAGCGGGAGATGGCGGGTTGCTTCTTCCTCCCCCTTCGGCCGGCCGACGGAGAGGGCTTTCCTTGGGTACCCTTGCAAAACAACGACAAACAAGTAACGAGTGGATTAGAAAGATGAAGGTGTAGTATTCAAATCCTTGCGATAAAAATAACGAAATGATGGCAAGACACACACCTGGTTGGTGTTATCTTTTAAACCCCTCTCGGACTCGAGTAGGAGGAAAATGAGATGATGGATGCAAGAAGTATATAAGAAGAGGTGCCCTTATGAAGGGGGATAGAGGATGCGAGATGATGAATGCAAAAGAACTACGAAGAAAAGGAAAGGATTGGCTTATTGATGTGCCGATGGTGAAATCCGGCGGAGCTCCGGCAGCGTAGGGACGACGTGGAACCGCGGTGGATGAAGACGACCTTCCTCTCGCGAGCGTGGGCACCCGAGAAGCCGGCGGAACCTCCACCTACAAAAGACCCCACGGGTTAGAAATGACTCCGGTAGCCTCTGGGCTCCGGCAGCCTATCGGACCTCTTAGAAGCTCCTCAGAACTGAGGGGGTGGGCCTCTATTTATAGGGCTCCGGAGGGTGGAGGCGTCCAGGACCCTGGACACCTCCATCAGGGCAAAAATAATATTTTATTCTATTTTTATTCATTTTTTCTGAATATTTTCATGGAGGCGTCCAGGGTCCCGGACGCCTCCATAAGTCCCACCGAACTCCACCGAAAGTCGCACGCGGTTTAACACAACGCGTGTTTTGGAGCGGCGACCCGTGATTTGGAAATGGGCGCGTCCAGCCGGCTGGACGTCTCCACAATTTCGATTCTTTCACACACGACAAACCGTCGATCGGTGGGCGGGGCCCCGTGAGTGAGTTGATGGAGGCGTCCAGGGGCCTGGACGCCTCCAAGAAAATATATTTTTTATTTTTTTATTTTGTTTTTTATGCCAACTGGCATTTTATATTTTTTATATTTGTTTTCATGGAGGCGTCCAGGGTCCTGGACGCCTCCATTAATATATCATTTTTTATGTATTTTTTGTTTTAAGAAATACATTAAAGTAATGGGGGTGTCCAGGAGACTGGACGCCTCCATTAAGACCCCCTCGGGTCCGCTGAAAAGGCGTCGGCAGCTCCCTGACAGGCACCCTTCCTGGTTCCGAATTTTTTGGCGTGTCTGAATGGTGTTGATGCCGTCCGAATGCTGCAACGAGACGATTCCGGATGCTGAAAAGGGCGGAAGAAGACTCAAGAAAAGGAAGCACTCGAGCGATTCAAAATGCGTAAGCCGTCGCGGGGCGTCGTATAGTAATATGAGACTTTCTCAGGAGAAGTCAGGAATGGCGTGTCTACAGCTGCCCCGCCTTGGCGTCTGCTTTGCAAGGGAGCGACACGTAGTGGAATGGTATCGAAGTGGAGTGAAATGAAGTGGGAGCGGACTGATAAGTTGATGCCAAGGTGTGATGAGACACGCTTTTGACGTTACTGTTTGGAATCTTTCCTGAAGTTTCAATGAGGCGACCTTGAAGAGGTCTTTCAAATATTGACGATTGCTTGGACGGAGATCAAATAAGGGAGGGTGAGATGTGTGCTCAGGCACGAAAAATAAAGGAGACCAACTTCTCGGTGTGGAAGTACCTGGGTCATAAACCCGCAGGTTTCACCTTTGGTGAGCGGTTACCAGCCAATGTGGAAGTGCTGCGGCCAAGGTGGGTCAAACAAGGTAAAAAGTAAAGAAATATCTGAGAGTCTGTCCAAACAAGGGTCTCCTTTGGAAGAGCAGCGTAGGGCCGTTTCAAGGAAACTCAGTATTTCATTCGGAGTGGAATATCTCATATTTGTAAGAATTGAAGCACAGCGGCTTTCGCAATCGAATCACTTGAATGATCTTCCGCAATAAATCAAAGTCCTATATGAATGCATGCTGGGCTTAAAGAAAAATTTAAAACAAACTAAAATAGAAAATAGCCAAGGATAATATTGTCAACTTGTTAAGAACGGGTCAGGATACCGATCCGGTGAGCCGATACTGGGCTGGGGCCCGTTTATCCGCGCACCAACTCACTAATGGAACCGTCGTCCCCATGCTACCACAAGTTAACGGCCTATCCGTACAACCCAAATTCTTCGGGATCATCACTGTTTTTGTTGAAGGGGAACTCAAATCCCAGATTCGTTCGGGCCGCGAGGTCCTTGACATGTTCTAGTAGCGTAGGTATCATATACTACAATGCATGACATGGTGGGACCAACCATCGAAAGGTGGGACAGGAGATAGGACAAAGACGTCCGTTAGTAAAACCTGCACAGGCCAGCATGGATTAATAACATCAGAAAGTAACAGAATTATAACAGAATCACACCATAGTACAAGGGGGTCTAGACAAAACTCTGACGACTGACCACTGTAGCGCCTCTCCTTTCCTACACTTCTTCTCTTGCACCAAGTTGTTTCGAGGCATGCCTTACGAGACTTTACCCTGAACAGCGGGGAACTGCGCTTTGCACGGGGGGATTCTGTTTCCTTTCTCCCTTTTTTAGGCGCGTCCAGGCGCGAGGATGCGTCTTAATCCTTGAATTCAAATTTAAAGCGCCGGGTGGCCTTTCTTCTCCCGTGCCTTACCCGCAAACGAGCCCGCCTTCCGTCGAAAGTCGCTCGCCTGTCTTTGTCTTCTTCCCCTCGATCGATGGAGTTCGGCGGTCTGGACCACGGTGAAGGTGGAGAGGGACGCGGGACCCCTCGCCTGAGGAGGGACGCGCCAGAGCACGGAACGGCGTCCATGGAGAGGAAGGGCCGCTTCGGGCCCCGAGGGACCCGAGGGGCCCAATGGCGCGGAAGGAGTGAACACGGCTCGGTGAGTGCTTCGATCTTCCTCTTTGATCTATTTTGAGTTTTGAAGCGAGGCGTGCGAGGGGGGAAAGGGTTCGGCGAGTGTTGCACTCAAATGATGGACGCGTCCTAGACAGGTGACGCGTTCTTTGTTATGATGCGAGGCCCTTCTTTCTTGGTGCAGGACATGGCGAGGACCCTGGGCCTGGCCGATGAGTGGGCGAGTGCAGACGAGCCGAGCCGTGTCAGGAAGGAGAGTCGCGGCAAGGCGAAGCTTGAAGACTGGCGCATACGTCTCCCTGGACAGCAAGGGGCGTATTGGTGCAGGACAGTGCCGACTTCCTGCGGCAGCAGAGAGAGAGTTACGTGGGTCTTCCCCGAGCCGGGGATACGCGCGACGTCAACGGCTCGCGTGCCCAATTAGCCGAGGTCAGGCGGCAGCTGGCCGCCACTCAACAGGAACTGTCGCTCCTGGTAAGCTAAGTGCTGCATTTTCTATTTTTAAATGTGGAGCTTAGCTGACTGCTGTTGTTTGTTCGTTCCAGCGTGCCCAGCAGACAGCGATGGTGGGAGTGGCTGGCGGCGCATCTCCAGTTCCTCGGCCCCTTTTCTTGAGATTGCCTCCCTCGGGAGCAACTTGCCGGTGCGGTGGCTCGGGCTGCCCGGGCGGAAGAGGAGCGTGATGCCTGGGTGGCGACTGTAGCAGAGCTGCGACATCGCGGTGAGGAGAGACCTTCTCCAGACATCCTGGAGTTAAGGGTTCTTCTGCAGATGATGAGGAGAGAGGCAGAGAGAGAGAAAGCCGAGAGAAGGGCCGAGCGTCAGCGGGATCAGACCGAGAGGAGGGCCTTGGAGGCCCAAGTGAGGGAGCTCCAGCTGGGCCTTCAGGCCGTCGTGCAGAGGCTAGGAGGGATGGAGACGCGCTATGAGAGAGCGCGAGAGTTCGGGGAGCGACTGCGCCAGTCTGGTCGCTTTGCCGCTAGTGGCTTCTTCGCCACGCCAGGGGAGGAGCAGCGAGTCATTGCTGTGGAGCCGGCGCCACGAGGTAGGCGGGTGCTACTGCACGGGGATCCAGGAGGCTTCTGAGGGACTCTCACCTCAGGGGAGAGGAGAGGGACGCCTAGAGGGACGAGCATGAAGATAATGGCACGAGTTGGCGAGCCAGTGGACCCGCCTCATCTTATGATTGTAGTGTTTATGACAGCTTATGTAGAATATGAATGGAGTGATTTGATTTTCTGCTACTTGTTTGTTCTCTTGTGCGTTCCTTCTTCCCTACACTTCTTCTCCTTTGCACTGTTCCCATGTGATGGGTCTGCCGAGACTCCACCCAAGCGGAGAATCGCGTCTTGTTGTGACCATTTTCCACGGGAATCTGTCGTCGAAGTCAACAATGATGGCCCTAGTCCCTTTTCCCGGATGTTGTGTCAAATTTTGCGGACGTCCTCCAAAACATGATAGGGTATCCCTAGACAACATAGGGGCTAGTCGTCATATTCTTCATCCAATCAATCACCATGTGCGAGCGGTGAAGTGACATACGGGACCGCATGGTAGGTGCCTCATCGCGAGGGCTATCATTAAAGGTGATGGAGGCAATCTTGGCCTGCACTCCTTCCATTTCTATAAATTCTTGTCCCTTTTATCCTCCCAGGTATATCGAGGGCTAACTCGAGGAGCACAAGTTCTCACAGGAGAGGAGGAGTTCAAAATTCTGAGAGTTGGATGGAGGGCGAATCTTCCCACTCCTCGAAGAGAAGCAGGTCCAGTGGTAGTAGTTCCAAGAGGCTTTCGGACCTCGAATGGCACTTCAGCGAAAGGACCCAATCACAACTCGTAAGCAGAGCTTTCCTGCCCTTTTCTCATTCTTTCTTCCTTCCTCTTGACAACACCCTTCTCCATTTCTTATGCACGCACAGAGTGTGATGAAATCACACATTTCATGGGAGTTAGCAGTGGCCGCATACAGGGGTCTCCCGATTTTCAGAAGGCCAGGCTAGACGTGATGGGATTTGGCACCTTTCTTCGGATCGAGCCGCTCGAGCTCGACCTGGTTCTGATCTAAGCCTTGTGTGAGAGATGGGACCCAGTGAGTCGGGCATTCCTGATGCCCTGGGGGCACATGGTGCCCAGCTTGGAGGATGTGGTCCGGATCACAAGCCTGAAGGTGGAGGGCGAGGCAGTGACCGGGGTCACTTATGCGGATTACCGAGAAGGTGCTCGGAAGCTACTGGGTTTGGATCTAGATGGTCGGAAAAACAGGTCGGTAGCTAGGGCGTCCCTCATGGATGCATTAGGGCTCACCGACACTCGTCGGCGGGACGATGAATCCTCAGAAGAGTTCATGGAAAGGATGGAAATAGGATGCCGTGCCGTGTACTGCACAGATTTCGGCAACTGGGAAAGATGCAACATAGATTTGAGGAGATTTCTCCTCTTCCTTTTGGGGAGATTGGTACTGAGCTCTAAAGGGGACGGTATCCAATGTCGCTTCCTGGAGCTACTATCAGACCTTGAAAGAGTAGGATACTATGCCTGGGGAGCTGCCATGCTGGCACACTTGTTTGCAGGTCTGTTCCAAGAAGCGGACCGTGAGATGACTGTGAGTGGTTTCACACCATTCATCCAGGTATTTTTGGTTTTGCTTGTTTTATATATTTTTTTTGTTTTTGCAAGGTACTGATGACCTGCGCCGAGCAGCTGTGGAGCTATTATTACCTCCCCATGGGGAGAGCTCGGCATTGGCGACCCGTGATGGTGCCGCTAGCCAGGCGGTGGGAACCCATCATGAGTGCGGCACCCCTAACCTACCAACTGATGGTGCTAAGGCGGGAGCTACAGGAGTTCCCTGCAGCGATGGTAAACTGGAGACCCTACTCAGACATGGTCGATGCCGACCAGCCGTGGGTTCTAGCAAGTCGTGCCCGGTTCGGGCGGGAATTGTGGATGCACTGCCTGAATGAAATCGAGCCGCTTTGGCTACGATTGGTTATGAGGACTTTAGGACTGGCTCAGGAATGGGTGGATACGAATGCGCCACCTCGCGTTGGGAGAGAGACGCGAGGACCGGCGACCTGCATTGACTGGCGTGTGTGATTCTCCGAACAGTACGAAGACTGGCAACGGGGTGGCATAATCGTGGAATCGCAGGCACGGGATAGTGAGGATTACCTGCGTCTATACAAGACAAGGTACGCAGAGCGGTTCCAACCCCGGGGACTTGCGGAGGTAGGTCTCCCCTTTTTCTCTTTTCTTCTTTCTCCATTTTTTGGTTTTCGGTGGAAATGCTGACTCGTATGGCTGCAGGATATCCGTGATACGATGATAGCGACTTTACGAACTCGCTTGGTAGAGATGGAGCAACGGTTGGGCGATGCTCGCGGAGCTACGAGCGCCTTGGTAGGTGTACAGTGCGTTCCTAATTAAAACCCCAGATTCCAGATGTTGGCTGCTAATTCACGCGGTCGTAGCATGCCCAGATTGGCGCGGCTTCCCCAGCGATGGGAGTAGGTGGTGCCTCTTCCAGCTTGTGGATTCCCACCTCAGAACTTGACTTGCTTCATGAGCAACTTGCTCACGCCACGCAGCGTGCTGCGGAGGCAGAAGGGATGCTCTGTATACAGGTAAAAGTTTAGTGTTGAGTTCTCTTTGTTTACGCCTTATCGCGTATCTGAGATAGTACACTCGGCAGGAAAAGAGACGGAAGAAGCGCTTGCCCAAGCTGCGCAGAGGGAGGCTAGGATAGTAGAATTGGAGAGGGAACTGCGGCGTTGTCCTGATGATGACTCCTCTAGGGATGCCGTGGAACTGAGGATCACTCTCCAGTTGGAGAGGGAAGACCGTGAGAGAGAACGTGCAGAGAGAGAAAGAGACGCAGAGAGAGAAAGAGCCAACATATTGACTGAAAGGGAGGAACGAAGGGCCATGGAGGCCCAACTATTCGAACTCCGAACCAGCCTTGGTCTTGTTGAACAGTGGCTGAGAGATGGTGAGGAGCGCTACCGAAGAGCGCGAGAGCGTGGCTTTCGTGTTAGTAGCTTCTCTGCTGTTTCCGTGGATCAACGCCGGTGTGTGGGAATAGGAAGGGGAATACAGAGCGGTAGGAGTACCGCTTTTCGTAGTTGGGTAGCACCCTTGAGAGTGTTTTGCCCTGAGAGTAGTGGGACGAGTGATGCAGAGAGAGAGGGCAGAACTTGATGTAATTTTTTGTTTTGGAAAGGAATAAAATACAAGGTTTGGTCTGTTTGGTTTTCACCTTTACTTTTGTCGCCTCGAATCCCTGCACACATCACTGAAACAAATAAATCAGAATTTCTGTTCTGACTTGGCCCCTTGCTCAATAAGCAAATGGTCACATTGACTGTCCTTGATAGCTGGTCAAGGGGCCAAGCCTTTATTTAACGAAGGCAAGGGAAAGATGCGGTGATGATAAATGCGACAGGCAAGCACACGAATGCAAGCGGTATTAAAAGTGAGATGCTGCACGCAAATGCAATCATGCAAAATTGATTTGTTTTCTTTTTTATATTTGGCATTTTTTTTGTTTTATCATAAAAAAGATTTTTTTTTGTTTGCAAATATGTACATTTTCTCTTTTTCATTTTTTTTGTTGCTTTTATTATAAAAACTTTCTGTTGCTAATGCCTGTCAAGCACCCAAATGGCACCTAACCTACGTGAGAACAGGGGTTTCTTACTAACCTCCCAAGTATCCTAAGTGCACATCTAGGTTGATTTGGGCCTCTAGACCCCTCGAATGATGATCCCGCCGGCTAAGACTTACCCTGATGACAATACCGTCATGCCATGCTTAGGCTCCCAGTCGCTTCCGACCACAGGGATTCACCCAAAAGATGTTTGAGGTAAATGATTTGCTCGACCCGAGTCTGTTTCCTCACAACTCTAGATGGTATATGATGGAACACCCTGGAACCCTAACGACCAACCGCGCGACGCTGACCCGGAATCAGACGCCGTCGCACCCATAGATGACGCGCTTGCATTGGCCTAAGCCCAAGGTTAAGCAAGAAGACATCAAGGCGGTAAACATGGGTCTTGACCAGCCAGAAACACAGAGACTCCTTCGCAGCGATAGCTTTTGCTTTTCAAAGTAGGCAACCATATGTGTATATTAAAATAAGGTCACAGACCTTGGCGGGTTTCGCCCTTTAGAAACTCCATCTACCTTTCATCTTCAAAGGAAGGAGGAAGAGCGTGGGGGATAAACCTCCTGAGAGGATCGGCAAAACCGTTAACCCGGCGAGCCAATAAGGGTCCATTTAACTCTCTCCTTTCGGACAGCTTCGGACCAAATCTCAAGCATTTACATTCCACGGCCCCTTTTGTGGATTCAGACTTTTGCTTTAAGGGGTTCCGTTTATCGCAACAGGCACGGTCACGACCAGGCTTTTCTCTTGATTTTGATTTTGTGTTTCTTTTTGCGAGGGAAATATAGTCGTTTGACGTTATGGGCTTCCTTTCGTATGCCTGCGGGGACACTGCCCTCTTCTCGTGCTCTGATCGATGCTCGAGGAAATGGATCCTACTCTTGCCCTTGGGGTTTGAGTTTCGGTTTCTCATGCTCAGCGTTTTAAGGGCGTCAACTGTCTCATTTGGTCGAAGAGAAAAGAATAAAGATTACAGCTTCCGGAGATCTTCTGGGTGGGGCCCCACCGTAGGTGATGCTACCGACTTTTTTGAATAAAATACATAAGTGAGCACATGTTAGCTTCCTTCGAGCGAGCATAGGCCGACGTGGCCAGACAGGGATCTCCACGGTTCTGACAAACCAAGACCCGGTGCCTACCAAGCCTTAATGGGCTCTATCCTAACATGAAGGTTAGATGTAGTGACTTGACTACATGGTGACCACCAGACATTGGCATTTTAAATTATCCATATTTTTAGTGGTTTTTAATATTTCTTTGTTTTTTGATGTTTTCTATCTTTTCATCATTTTTTTGTTTTGTGCTAAGGGTAGTATTTCTTAAGATAAAGCCCATTCCATGGGTGGGATAACTCGGTCCCTTCGGCGTTGATTAGCTTGTAGGCGTTGCCAGGGTACACAGCTTGAATTACATATGGTCCTTCCCAATTGGGTTGGAGCTTAGAACGCGGCCCTCCAGGTTTGACAAAAATTCTTTTTACGACCATCTCACCGACTTTGAATTTTCTCTCAACGACTTTCTTTTGGTAAAAGCGAGTGAGTCTATTTTGATACACACGCGCGTGTTCGACAGCGGCCAGCCGCTTCTCATCCAAGAGTTCCAACTGGGCGAGGAGTGAATTACGACGATCGTCGAGGGGAAATTCCTCGTCCAATTGTACCCTGAGAGAAGGGATCAGAGTCTCGTACGGGACTACCGCTTCCATACCATAAGTAAGGGCAAATGGAGTCTGCCCGGTGGGGGTACGGATTGAAGCGCGATAGGCCCATAGGGCTTCGATAAGTTTTTCTGGCCAGTCTGAAAACTTACTAGACTCGCAGGTTTTTTTGATGATTTTGAGCAATGTTTTATTGGTGGCTTCCGCTTGGCCGTTACCTTGTGGGTAATAAGGCGATGAATGATGCAATGTAATTGCGTACCTTTTGCAGAGGTCGTATAGGTCCTGAGAAATGAACTGTGGCCCATTGTCGGTGATGATTGTGCTTGGGATGCCGAATCTGGCGAGGATGTTCTTCATGATGAACTTGCAGACTGTTGATGCCTTGATTTTCGCATAAGCTTCGGCTTCGGCCCATTTGGTGAAGTATTCCGTTGCAGTAAGGATGAAAGATTTCTGCTTGGTGAGGGAATTGGGATCACCTAGGGGACCAATGATGTCGAATGCCCACATGGAGAAAGGCCACGGGGAGGATATTGGATGAAGTGAGGAAGATGGTGAATGGATTTTATCGGCGTGAAGTTGACACTTGACACACCTACGGACATAGACAGCACAATCCTCTTCCATAGTGGGCCAGTAAAAGCCTTGGCGAATGATCTTCTTGGCGAGCATCTGACTATTCACGTGGCCACCGCACACACCCGAGTGCGTCTCCTCTACACATTTCCAAACCTCATCGTCACCAAGACATCTTAACAGAATACCAGTAAGGCTCCTCCTATAGAGTAGACCTCCAACTAATGTGTATTTCTGAGCCACCATTCTTATGGCTTTCTTGTCATCTGTGGTGGCCCCTTCAGGATAAGACTGATCTTGGCAGTATTTGACGATTTCATAAAACCATGGTTTCTCTTCATCAGCCAGTTCTTCTTCGGCCTCTGCCAACATGATTTCCCTCTTCTCAAGGATATCTTCCTGCAGGATCTTCCTTGCTATCCTGTCTTTGATATTTACGTAGGAAGCATCATCGATTGCAGGGGCGTGAAGTTTGTAGATGGAAATGGACTCAAACCATCTTCCTAGAGGGAACCTTATGGATGATGCCAACGAGGCGAGGGCATCGGCGAGAATATTCTGATGACGAGGGACATGAACAAAGATCAATTTGGTGAACAGTTTGGTAAAGGCAGCAGTGAGTTCTTGGTATGGCTTGAGTTTGGGATCGCGAGTGCGATATTTAGTGAGCACCTGGCGAAGGATGAGTTGACTATCACCTACGACTCGTAACTCAGTGATACGAAAAGAATGAGCGAGTTCTAGGCCAGCTAGAAGAGCTTCATATTCGGCTATATTGTTGGTAACTGAAAATTTGAGCTGGTATGCCAATGGGAATGTGAGGCCTTCAGGCGACAGGAGGGCGACGCCGATTCCTCTCCCTTGAGAATTCAGAGCTCCATCAAAATATAGCGTCCACATTGGCTCATCTGATTGGTTGACGGACATTAGTTCCTCATCTGGAAACTCTGATTGGACGGGATCGAACTTGGGAAGAGGATGGTGAGCGAGATGCTCGGCTATGGCATAGCCTTTAATCGCCTTTTGCTAGATCTAGGTGATGTCGAACTGAGAGAGAAAACTTTGTCAGCGTGCTAGCCTATCCGTAAGGACGGCTTTCTCCAGAAGGAATTTGATAGGATTCATTCGAGCAATCAAGTGGACCTCATGAGCCAAGAAGTAGTGCTTCAATTTCTGCACTACCCAAACGAGGGCAGCACAGGTTTTCTCCATGACGGTGTACTTCTGCTCACAGGGATTGAGAAGTTTGGACAAGTAATAGGTTGCCCGTTCCTTACCTTCTTCATCAGCTTGTGCGAGGACGGCTCCCACGGAGTCATCCAAGACTGAGACGTAAAGGATAAGAGGTTTTTCTGGTTTGGGTGGAATGAGAACGGGTGGACTAGCCAGATATTCCTTCAACCCTTCAAAAGCTTTCTGACATTTAGAATTCCAGTGGAATTCTACTCTTGGCTTGGTCAACTCGTAGAGAGGTCTACACCTTTGTGAATGTTGGGACACAAACCGACGAATAAACTGTAACCTCCCGATTAAACCTCGGACTTCCCTCAAATTCTTGGGAGGTGGCATATCCCTGATAGCCTTGGCTTTGGCGGGATCTATCTCGATTCCTCTTTTACTCACAATGAAACCCAGCAATTTACCCGACGACACACCAAACACACACTTCTTCGGGTTCATTTTCAATTGGAACTCCCTTGACCTCTGCAAGACCTTAGCCAAAACTTCTGGATGTTCCATCCTGGTCCTTGATTTCACCAACAAGTCATCCACATACACTTCCAGGTATATGTGCATCATGTCATGAAATATGGCCATCATAGCTCTTTGGTAAGTAGCTCCAGCATTCTTTAACCCAAACGGCATGACCACGTAACAATATGTTCCCCAAGGGGTAGTGAATGACGTCTTCTCCTGATCCTCTTCTGCCAAACGAATTTGATTATATCCTAAAAATCCATCCATGAATGAGAGGGTCTCATAACCTGCCGTGTTATCGATCAACACATCAATGTGAGGCAAGGGAAAATCATCCTTTGGACACGCGCGGTTAAGGTCCCGGAAGTCGATGCAAATCCTGACTTTCTCATATTTCTTCATGACCGGGACAATGTTCGCCACCCATTGAGGATAAAGGACGACTTTAATGAACCTGGATTTGTGGAGCTTATCGACTTCTTCCTTCATTTTCAAAGCCATCTGAGGGTGGAAACGCCTTAACCTTTGTTTTACCGAGACGGACCCTGGTTTTAGGGTTAAACGGTGTTCGACCAAGGTTGAATCTAGACCCGGCATATCCTCGTAGCTCCATGCAAACATGTCCTTATATTCCTTGAGAACTTCAATTAATATCTTTTCTTCAGAGGGTGGTAGATTGTCACTTATGAGGATGATCCTAGGGTCTTCCTCAGTTCCCAAGTTGACTTCTTTGGTGGATTCTTCTACGGCGGTTGACGGCTCGTCGAATCTCTTTATTCCACTAGCGTATGCGCCCGCCGCATCCTCATATTCTTCACCCTCATCTTCAGTGGGGCATTCTTCCTCCGTGATGTCGTAGACTCCATACCCTTCATCAAATGCACAATCGCCCTCACATTCTATTTCTGGTAGCCGGATGGGATTTTCTAACAACTGGGGGATGGCAAGGAGGGCTTGACACCTGGCGGCTAAATCCAGAAGGAATCGACGAGGGATCTGCCTACCCTTGGATTTCTTCCTAGGTACTACCCTTGACCTATCATTCCTACATTGACTGACAATATTTACAGAAGAAGAGGAAGACGAAGAGGATGGTGTAGAAAGTACAGGAGAAGACCCCTCAGAGGAGGGGTAGAAAAGGTCGCTCATCGACCTTGGACGGGTGGTCCGCAGGGCGGGACGCACCCGTGGGAGATGTAAGAGGTTTCCTCAACGAAGATGTGTTGTTGACGAGTTTGAAAATTGACATTTTTTTTTTCGTTTTCAGTTTTAATGACAAAGCAGTGAAAAGAGATTGGAGGAGAGAGAAAAGTGGTTATGGCTAGAGGATTGTGAGGCTCATAGAGCAGATCATGGTGGAAGACCTGGCGCGGGTTGAGAAGCCCGCGTAGGTATGTAAGCAAAGAAGGGGACCTGGGAAGATCATCAGACAACTGTCTGGCCCAGGAAGAAAATATCAGCAAAGGCTGAGACGAGTGGATGGAGAAGATGGCGGCTAATGAGCCGTCGACGGCAATGTTGAGGACGGATGAAGATCCGTTGATGACAGGGTCCTTCTGGCGAGGACGAGAATAGTTTGGAACCTTGGCAAGAGTGGTAATATTCTCTGGTATTCCGGAGATCAATGGTGGTCCTTCAAGCTGCGGAGACGAGAACATCCTTTCCAGTGCAACGGAAATGTCCCATATGTCGAACCATTTGTTCCACTCGCATTCCGGATCTTTGATCTTGCCTCTTTTGGTGATCCTCAGACATTTTTCAGCCAAATATACATCATGTGATCCCCCACATGCTTCTCGTGGGTAATCTCCCATCTGAACAACGGGCCCTCTGTTGAAGTGGTTTGATAGAGTCCATGTGAGGGGCTTCCAATCCGCCTTGAACGGTCCTTTGAAGCCTAGGCCAAACCTGCGGTTCGGCCTAATTTCCTTTGGCGGTTTGAGCCTACCCTGTAACTGTGCGCCCAGACCTTTACCCTGTTGGTAGCCGATGTTCCTCATAATCTCCCAACCTTTGGAGTGAAAAGGGAGATATGATGTTGCGGTTGCCCTGGCCGGCTCCTTTCGTGCTAGTGGAACGTGAGATAGATCATGCACGTCCAGCAATGACAATATGGGCCGATGAGATAGCCAAACAGAGGGCAGAGAGGTGTTGATAGCATTCACTGTGTGAGGACAGGTGTGCTGACCACTTTAATAATCCTCCCACTGTAAGGAAACTTCAGGCACTGATGGTTGGTGGAAGGCACAGCGTCCATGGCTTCGATGTAAGGGCGACCCAGTATAGCCTTGAATGTGGGGTCCATGTCGAGGACATGGAATTCCGTGGGAATTGACATGGGGCCTAGTTCTGCCTTCAGAATAATCATCCCGTGCGGCGGCCTTTTGCTATTGTCATAAGCCGTGACCGTGATCGAGGAAGGTCTTATTTGTTCCTCGTTGACCCCACACAACTGAAGGGTGTCCATGGAGATCACATTTATGGACGCACCCGTGTCCACAAGACACGGGTTTATGGATACCCCATTAATTTTTATTGAAATGCACAATGCATATTTCCGAGCTTCCTTGGGAGCGAGCTCGTAGTTGTGGAACATGATGGCCGGTTGTGTGTCTGTTGGGGTCAGAACGGTCGAAATCTTCTCCACGGGGAGGTCTTCATTAACCATGACTTTTTGAAGATATGCCATCAAGGCCGCCTGGTGGGATGTGGATCTTTGAAGTAGCTCCAGGGTGGAGATCCGAGCAGGTGTCTTGTCCAAGTGTTTCAATAGATCATACTGTGTTCCAGGGATAGCTCTTTCTGGTTGTTCTCCATCATCCTTCTCTGGCTGAGATTGCTCAGGATTCTGACTGTTGTGGGGGAAAACCCTGTGGAAAATCCTTCCACTCCGGAGCACCATTGCCTGCGGCTTTTGTACCTCTGTGGGGGTAGCAGTGGGTTTTAACAGGGATTTGAGGGGTAGTGGTGGAGGAATGGTTGATGAAGCAGGGGTGATGATGGGAGCAGGGATTCTGATGAGGGGTTTGTTAGGTGGAGGCATGGTGGAGGTAGAGGGGATATCACACGGATTATGAAGGACAAAGGGTCTGGAAGGTGGAGGTGGAGACGAAGTAGAAGTGGGTAGGGCTTGAAGCGGGCAATGATTTTGAGGTGGGTGATGGGTAATGAGTGGTTTTGAAGGCATTAGTGGTGATATGGTGGAGAAAGACGGGGTTATGTATGGTTGACGGATGATAAGGGGTTTAGAAGGCGTAGGGGTAAATGTGGTAGAGGTGGATGGTAAAGTGGGGGAGTGAGAGAAGATGAGAGGGTGTGAAGGCGTAGTGGAGAGTGTCGGTTGATAGGAGATCGGGGTGCGGATGAGAGGGCGTAATGGTAGTGGAAATGGTGAAGGCGATACTGACGCGGGTTGATGAGAGAGAGGTGCTACCCGGGCAAGGCAAGGGTGTTGCGTGATGATAGGATTGGCGGTAGAAAGAATGGAGGTACTTTCCGGGTGCCACACCTGCTCTCTCCCGACTTCCGGGAAGGAGGAGATGGGGTTAACCCGATGATTGGGCTGTTGGTGCTTCGGTAATGGATTTTGGATTATGCCCATGTTGGGCTGTTGTTGTGGGGCCTGCTGAGGCTGCTGTTGTTGTTGTGGTTGCTGCTGCTGCTGCTGCTGTTGTAACTGCTGTTGTGGCCTATGAGGAGGTCTCCTAGCCTTGAGAGCGGCGACGTATCGTCTCATTTCATCCCAATCTATTTGATGTTCATCATTCATATCGTGAATGTAATCTTTGAAATGGAAGCATTAATCTACTGTGTGTCCTGGCTGCCTGTGGTAGACGCAGTATTTGGAGGTATCCACATTCGGGGGCCACACGGGCCTTTCCCTGGGTAGCACAAGTATGTTTGAGGCCATGAGGGCATTGAAAATATCCGCCAGAGTTTCTGGCAACGGTGGATAGTAGGCTCTCTTGGGACCGATCAGCCTCCTTTGTTGCTGTTGGGGACCATAATTCCCCGGGGGTGGAACTTGGTTGTACTGAAGCGGTGGTTGTTGTTGCTGAGGTTGTGGTTGTTGTTGCTGGGGTTGACGTAATGGAGGCATATTATCCTGGGGTGGATTATTTTGGGGTGGAGGACGAAGAGGGAAAGGACCTGGTTGGAGGGGAAGTCGGGGCATTTGTGGAGGCCTTGGGTTGACTGCATAGTTGGCATTGTTGACCGCACCCACTTGCTCATTTGTCACGACCCCTTCTGTGGTTCCGCCTGGGACACCAGCGCCCGTCTGTCTGACCACTTTGGGCTTCGGCGACTCAAACATGTTCATAATGGGGGAGTCTTTTAACTGGATTTGGATGTACCTGGCCCTTTCATAGAGTTCCTCCATTGTAGTAAGTTTATTCATGGCCAGGACGTGTCTGAACTGTGGGGTTGCATTAGACACAATCATCTTCACTTGTTCGGGCTCGGAGAGGGTATCCCTTATTCTTTCCGCCAGATACCTCCATCTATCAGCATAGCGGACAAAATCCTCGTCGGGCTTCATCTTTTCGGCCACTAGGTCGGTAATGGAGAGTGAGGGACCGACCCTATCCCTATATTTCTGTAAGAACCTTCTCTGGACTATTTCAAAATTCTCGGCCTCGCGGGGCTCCAAAGAATAGAACCACTCTAGCGCAGGACCATCCAATGATCTCCGAAAGAGGTATGCCAGGGACCTCTGATCGTTTTGCCAATAGGAGGACTCATACATGAAATCCTTGAGGTGAATGAAGGGGTTTCCGGTACCATTGTATCTGCGGTACGTGGGCATTTCGGAGGGAGGAAGATGAATGACGAGAAGGATTGGCAAAGTAACCTCCGAGATGGCTTTCACGTCCACCATTCTTCTCAGATTTTGAAACTGCTCGTCCATGCGATTGAACCTATTGAGGAGCGATTGGGCGAGCTCCTCTGGAGGTGAAGGTGGCACTTGCCACTGGGGGAGAAACTGTCTCCCGGAGACTTGAGGGGGGAACCCCGAATGAGAGGGAGCTGTCGGACCGCCGACAGTTGGCCCTGGCTGAAGCGGTATGTGGGGAACAACGGGGGTTTGAGATTGTGACGGGAACTGGAATGAGGGTGGTTGTTGGCTCGCTTATCCTTGAAGCGAGGGAGACTGGATGGCTTGCGCCAATGAAGGAGATGGAATGGCCTGCACGGACTCTTGGAGAGGTGCGATGGCCGGAGTTGATTCCTGAGGCGTGGGGGAAACAGATTTCCCCTTCAGAATGGCCTGGAAGGCCCAGAGCTGTTCAGAGGTAAGCTCCGTGTTGGCGAGGACGCCCAGTAAGGAAGAGATATCCTGTGGTGGGGACGTGTCCCCGGCAATAACCTGCACCTCATGCGAGGGCTCATGAGAAGGACCCGAGTCCATAGCATAGACTCGCGGGTCGGCTGACAAACCACGACTAGGGTGGTTCTCCTCAAAAGACTCGTGAGCCATGCTCACAGTTTTCCCAGAACGTAAAAACATACACTAGCAAGCAGGTAGCAGAGATTATCAAACAAGTGGATGCCTTTACGCCCTTTTTTTGTGTTTTGATTTTGATGATTTTTTTTTTTTTAGCGAGATCCGAAGTTCACACAAAATAGGGACCCTAGTTTATTTTTGTTTCACCGCCGTGTCAGCTAGGGTCTCTCGTCTCACCACGAATGGGATGACTAACTCCGGGGAACTTCAATGGTACAACCAGCCCAGTGAACGAAGAGGAGATTCTTCGATGTCGGGGACTTACGAAGGTCCCAGTGGATGAGATTCTAGTCCGTTGAGAGGAATTCTCAAACGGAGAGTCCTTCCTTCACCGGGAAAGGGTGATCCTTAGAAAAAATGAAAAAGGATATAAAAAGAGGAATGGATGTTTGCAATGGAATGCTGACAGAGATATAGAGTAAGAAAACAATAGAAATAACAAACATATAATGAACACCCAACCAATCACAACTGACAGTGCTGCCGTGAGCACAACGGGGGCGCGCGAGGGCGCCAAGGTGGAGAGGCACGGACGGTGCCGAACTTACAAGGGTAGCCAAAAGGAAGCAGTAGATGTCCCACCGTGATCGCCAATATGTGAGCGACGTCACGCGGTTCGAGGAGCGAAGAAGACGCGGAGCGCGCGGGCTCCTCTTTGTTTGCTGCAACACAGAAATAAGAGAAAAGAGAAGGGGCCACCACGGGAGATTGCTCCGGCGGGGCGAGCGGGACAAATGTAATATAGCAAGATATGGGGGTTAAACGGCCATAGCGGGAAGCGACTCGCCGCGGCCTCGGGGGGACGGGAATGGTGCAGAAATCAAATAGCAAGAATTGAAACGGCCATTGGGGAAGTGACTCGTCGCGACCTCGAGAATATGAGCAGATAAGAATATAACAGAATATAAGGAGAATATAAAGAACGAGAATTTAAACGGCCATTGGGGAAGTGACTCGCCGCGGCCTCGAGAATATGAATAGATAAAAATATAACAAAATATAAAGAGATTATAAGAACGGGAATTTAAACGGCCATTGGGGAAGTGACTCGCCGCGGCCTCGAGAATATGAATAGATAAGAATATAACAAAATATAAAGAGAATATAAGAACGGGAATTTAAACGGCCATTGGGGAAGTGACTCGCCGCGGCCTCGAGAATATGAGCAGATAAGAATATAACAGAATATAAAGAGAATATAAGAACGGGAATTTAAACGGCCATTGGGGAAGTGACTCGTCGCGGCCTCGAGAATATGAGCAGATAAGAATATAACAGAATATAAAGAGAATATAGGAACGGGAATTTAAACGGCCATTGGGGAAGTGACTCACCGCGGCCTCGGGAACGTGATGTGATCGCCAGGAGCCAAAAGACCCCAAAATAAAGAAAGTGATCGCGCCTACCTCAAGAGCAGGGAGATGGCGGGTTGCTTCTTCCTCCCCCTTCGGTCGGCCGACGGAGAGGGCTTTCCTTGGGTACCCTTGCAAAACAACGACAAACAAGTAACGAGTGGATTAGAAAGATGAAGGTGTAGTATTCAAATCCTTGCAATAAAAATAACGAAATGATAGCAAGACACACACCTGGTTGGTGTTATCTTTTAAACCCCTCTCGGACTCGAGTAGGAGGAAAATGAGATGATGGATGCAAGAAGTATATAAGAAGAGGCGCCCTTATGAAGGGGGATAGAGGATGCGAGATGATGAATGTAAAAGAACTACGAAGAAAAGGAAAGGATTGGCTTATTAGATGTGCCGATGGTGAAATCCGGCGGAGCTCCGGCAGCGTAGGGACGACGTGGAAGCGCGGTGGATGAAGACGACCTTCCTCTCGCGAGCGTGGGCACCCGAGAAGCCGGCAGAACCTCCACGTAAAAAAGACCCCACGGGTTAGAAATGACTCCGGTAGCCTCTGGACTCCGGCAGCCTATCGGACCTCTTAGAAGCTCCTCCAGAACTGAGGGGGTGGGCCTCTATTTATAGGGCTCCGGAGGGTGGAGGCGTCCAGGACACTGGACACCTCTATCAGGGCAAAAATAATATTTTATTCTATTTTTATTCATTTTTTCCGAATATTTTCATGGAGGCGTCCAGGGTCCCGGACGCCTCCATAAGTCCCACCGAACTCCACCGAAAGTCGCACGCGGTTTAACACAACGCGTGGTTTTGGAGCGGCGACCCGTGATTTGGAAATGGGCGTGTCCACCGGCTGGACGTCTCCACAATTTGGATTCTTTCACACACGACAAACCGTTGATCGGTGGGCGGGGCCCCGTGAGTGAGGTGATGGAGGCGTCCAGGGGCCTGGACGCCTCCAAGAAAATAAATTTTTTTATCTTTTTTGTTTTGTTTTTTATGCCAACTGGCATTTTTATATTTTTTATATTTGTTTTCATGGAGGCGTCCAGGGTCCTGGACGCCTCCATTAATATATCATTTTTATGTATTTTTTGTTTTAAAAAATAAATTAAAGTAATGGGGGCGTCCAGGAGGCTGGATGCCTCCATTAAGACCCCCTCGGGTCCGCTGAAAAGGCGTCGACAGCTCCATGACAGGCACCCTTCCTGGTTCCGGAATTTTTTGGCGTGTCTGAATGGTGTTGATGCCGTCCGAATGCTGCAACGAGACGATTCCGGATGCTGAAAAGGGCGGAAGAAGACTCAAGAAAAGGAAGCACTCGAGCGATTCAAAATGCGTAAGCCGTCGCGGGGCGTCGTATAGTAATATGAGACTTTCTCAGGAGACGTCAGGAATGGCGTGTCTACAGCACCCTCGGTTCCAGCCAAAGGAAGAACCGAGCCCGCATCGTCGCTGCCCGCAGGGGCAGCCCCAACCCCCTCGGCCCCCTCTGGCTCGGCGGGTGGGAGAGCTCGCCCGGTAGGGTCGGCCCCATCATGCTCGGCGGAGGGGCGAGCGGCGGTAAGGTCGCCTTCAACCGTGGGTACGACCCCGGCCTTTTTGGCCCGCTTCCTGGCCCTCGCGGTGGCCCGGATCATACCCTCCACGGGGTCCTTGCGCTTGGATCCCCGCGGTCTGGAAGATTCTCCCTGGGCCGCTCCCTTGCCCTTATCTCTGGTTCGGGAGCGACCCACGGGAACAGCCGATTCATCAGCAACCGAGTCATCACCAAGCTCGATCACCTCTGCGGCCTCCTTCAGAGCCTCCCGCCTGGTGTCTACACGAAAAGGAAGACATATTCATGAAAAGAAAGATGATCCCCACATTCAGAGGAGAACCTAGTTTATGGCACCTGAGCCCGACGGATGCAGCCGCGTAAGAAGACACCGCTCGACATTCTCTGGAGTAACCAGCTCTTCGGTGGATTGGTGGTGCTTTAGCAAGATGGCCGCATATTTCTCCACATGTGAAGGGAACTCATCCTACCTGGGAGGGATATTCGGGTGAAAAATGGGGATTACTAGGCACCTCCAGGTTTCCTCCACTGAACAAATCCCCACCTAGAAGAATTGAGTCTTCCACCCCTTATGCGAGGAATCCTTCGCCGCCAAGGAGATACAGCTCCTATTCTGCCTCGCCTGGATGAAATAGAAGCCCTTCCCGGCCGAAGGATGTGCTTTCAACTCGAAGAAATAATGAAAGAGGTCCATGGAAGGAGGAACTCCACACTGGCGGCAGAGAATGCGGAAGACGGAAAGGAGGAGATAAGAGTTGGCTACCAACTGAATGGGCGCCAACAGGAAAAAATTGAGAAGCTGAAGAACAAAAGGTTCGAAAGGAAGGCGGAATCCGCCCTTCCACGATAGGAGAAAAGTGCAGATGTGGCATGTACGAGAGTCCAGGCTCATCTCGTGTGGGGAAGCTGCGACAAAGCGGAACTTGTGGGGCAGGCGATACTGGTGCTCTAGCCTTCTCACATCCGCCTCCCCCAGTTCACTGCAGTTTGGAACCGGCGCCTTCACCACCGGCTTGTCCTCCCACTCCTCAGCATCCGAGCGCTGGTCCGCCATGGAAACCAGAGAAGAGTTTGAGGAAAGGCGATCTCGAGACCCTGAAGATTCGGGAGAGGAGGAAGCCGTCGACTGCCTCCGTGGTTATCTCCGCCAACTCCTCGAACGTAGCTGCAAGCCTCTGCTCTTTCATCGCGTCCTCACGGCGCATCGAAGAGCCCCAAAAGCAAGAACGGAGGAGAGCCAAAACCCTAAAGACAGAGGGAGTCTGGAATGACAACAAGTGCCCAACGCCTATATCCCCACGCGGGAGGCGGCGCGTCGTTCCGACCTCCGAGAAAAGGGGGCCCCTTCAGTTCAAATCCGTCAAGATCATCATTAATACGGGCCCAGGTGACCACGACACGTGGCTTCCTAACACTGCCAGATCTCCACCCACCTGAGCCACGCTGGTCCAAAACCCCAAACAGCTACTCCTCCGAGCTTACTAAAGCTTGGGAGTAGGAGGGGGACAAGTGGAGAGGGGGGTTTCTGTAGCCCATCTAAGAGCAGCCGAACTAGGTCCATCAGGACCAAACAAGGCTCAGCTCATCCAAGTGACAGCTCCATAGAGCCCAAGGCTAAAAAGCCAAATAAAGATTACTCGAGATCCCACCCTTCCTCGGCGGCCCTTAGGCTCGGAAGGCCCGAGGGTCAGAACGGAGGAAGACCCATGCCCGAGTTATCCCTTCATCGGGATAGAGGCAAGCACTCTGCGCCCACTCCGACCTGACTTCATCCGAGCTATGCCTATCGCCCGAATAGGGTTGGTATCTTTTATGCTCGGACCGACTGACGATTGCTTATCCACACTGCCGTTGAGAGCCCTTTATGAGCAGGAGTTTATGAGGATAAGGGACCCATGATCCCACGATGAGGACGTAAAGATCCCACGATGAGGACGTAACTCCCGCTTGAAACTCCTCAGCTTACGGGACTCATAAGGTGAGCACACTATATAAACCAGGGACTCCCTCCAGTGAAAGGTAAGGGCAATACATGCCTAAAATCCCCTGAGCAGGAACCACTTCACGACCTTGGTGTTGGGGGATCTCGTGCACCTCTTTCTACCTCCCTCCATACCTTCCACCATTGCTCTACTGACTTAGGCATCGGAGGGTTTTCCCCCGGGAGCCATCCCTGGGCCTCCTGATCTGTTTCCCTTTCTCTGCAGTTCACTATTCGGTGATTATCCTCCCAGCTCAGGACAAGCGCGAGATCACGCCCCTTCAGGGGACAAGGATTATTATATAGACATTGATGAGTTGATTCACCTGTCGGTGATTTTATGCCGATGACAAGCACCTCCCTAGTTGGTGAGATGAGAGAGACTTACAGGTCAGTTGTTAGGTATCATACCTTTTCGCCGTAATAGTCTCTCTCCATATATATTTTTTTATCTTTTCTCTCTTACTTTTTTTTCATATGTGAGGTAGCTGGGGCTCTCATCATCATTTTGATTTTCATTTCATTCATCATTCATTCATTTTTTTGCTTGCCACAAGTGACTAGATGGGCAACGTCCCTACCCCTGTCCCAGCAGAGGAAGGCCCGTCCGATTCCGTGGGGTCACTAGAAAGCGGCGAAGTGAGGAACATCTTGGGTAAGAGTTTCTTTGACACTTTAGGTGATTTATTCACCTTTAAGTGCCTTATCATGCTTTTTGTGCTCATCACTAGGGAATTTCCTTCCCCTTTTTCTTGCAAATGCGGACATGGCAACCATCGCAGATGTGATTGTCGAGCTCACCATGTCTGATCCGAGTGTCGAGCTTGAAGTCCCGCGATCAATGACACCCAAGAGGGGGGTTGTAACGACCCGAGAATCCGATTACCAGGAAGGCCCGATAACCCGAGACTCGCACCGCCGCCCACGAGCCGGGAGGGCTCGGAAGGGCTAAAAGGAGTGTGGAGGCACAAAGAAATAGGAAATAAAGCAGGACAACCAACAACAACAAGCTGAAAGAAAGAACAACTACAGCTACAATAGAGTCCAGTCCAACAGAAAGTACAGTCTAAAGTAGTAAAACGTACCACATGCCAAGTGAACACTCGGCCCGGCAAGCTGGCAACTGAGAACCTCCGCTCCGCATCCTCGAACCACGAGGAAGAACCGCTGCACCTGAAAAGTAGGGAATGAGTCTCCAAAACAGAGACTCAGCAGGGATCCCGCGGAACCCCAACCGGAAACAACGGCGGTAGCGGAAAGGAGAGCTACGACTACAGCAGGAACAGCAGACCGGTGGCCGGTCAAAAACTCGGCACTACAGCTACTCCTACTGTACCGGAGGGTACACCTCGATCACGCAGACGAAGCTACCAAACCACGCTAGTACCGCCTACTGAAGTAAAAACACACGGCAACCACGCCGTAGAGGCCTGTCCCCCGGACACAGCCGACCTGGACACGCTGTCCAAGGTGCAACCCCGACCATCCGATCGCGGGTACCGCACCACAAGACGGAACCTCGGTAAAGCCACTAGCGCTAGACTCGCAACGCGAAGACCAACACACGCGCCACGGCAAAACAGCCGAAGGACTCAACGGTCGACACGACCGAAAACCCGAAGGTCAAAAGCCACGAAAACTGGTAGTCTGTCACTCCGTACTCGACAGGAGTACCGCCCACTAGAAGCACAGCCGGTAGCGTCCCCTGACGTCTTACACCGCACCGCAGGTGAACCGCCTGACGTGGTAGGTCCTACCCGAGACGCGAACACCGTACAAGTAACCACAAACAAGTGACTAGCTGGGGTCACGCCCGTCGACGTGCGTCCACAGTCCCCAACCACGTGTGCACACACAGACCACGCGTCCTAGGTCTGGCCCTCTGACTGGTTTTCCCTCGCAGCTGGACTCTGGCTAAGACGAGGAGCCCGACGGTGACCAGTCTAAACCGTCCTCAGGGTAAGCCCGTACACCACTCCCTGGTGCGACCAGCACACGCGTACTGGTAGGCTACGACTAGTGGAGGGTCACTGAAGGAGTAGACTCTCAACGAAAACAACGTCCGAATCGACGACGTACGGGGACCACCCCACGTACCGGCCCCGTCTCACGGTGACCGCAGTCGGAGAAGAACCAGGACTCGCAGTCCACGGCCACGCACGCACTCTGCGCGAGAGTCGAGAAAACTCGAGTGGCGCTAAGCCACTGGACTCTGGACAGTCCTCTAGACATACTACAGCCAACGGTCCTTAAGTCACAAGACTCGGGGTCAAGACCGTTGCACGCAATAGCACAAGGCCATCGATCTAGTCCAATCTCTAGGTCTAAAACCACGATAGCACGAGTACCGAGACAACACACGAGTCGCCAAGACCATTCCATTGGGAAGGGAACGCAAGGGACAAAGGCCACTCACACGGGCCACACGGAAAACACAGAAGCACGATTCCCAAGACAGCACACAAGCCGCCACGACGATTTCACATCTTGAAGCAAGCGGGAAACCTCCAGCCCCAGGCCGGACAACTGGACTCACAGTCCAAGGCCAAACACATGGCCCACACGGGAATCGCCTTCCAAAGGAACCCACGATATGCGGGGGAGACCCCACCGCACACACACCGACACACGGTGACTCGATCAAGCGTAACACGAAAGCCTGGAACACGTGGGGTCACCCAGAGCCACCACACCTACGGGCACGCTAATCGAGGCAACACGGTCCCTTCCGACACCCCAGAAACGCGGACACAGAACTCACGGGGTACCCGGGACACTCACAAGGCCAAAGGTCGACCACTGGGTCACAACCGGGTCGACCGGGGACCAACACAACACAATCGGAACACCAGAAGGTCTCACGGACCCTTAAACCGATGGACACGTTAATCGAGGTAACCCAACCCTCTGGACACCCAAAGACACGGTCACGGAAGTCCACGGGGTGTCCGAGACACACACGGCCCAAGGGGAGCACGAGACAACACGGATATCGCGCTAGGATCACCTAGCGCGACAAGCCAGAATGCGCTAGGGAACCCTAGCGCAACATGGCAGATCGCGCTAGGATCCCCTAGCGCGACAGGGACCATCGCGCTAGGGCCTCCCAGCGCGACAAGGCAAGTCGCGCTAGGGACCCCTAGCGTGACAATCCAGAACGCGCCATAACCCTATAGCGCGACAGGAACCGCCAAACTGTTCATCTTCTCCGATGAACGCGCTCGATCGGGGCAGCGCGACTATCAAGAACGCGCTACTGGAGTATAGCGCGTTCTCAGTCCGCGCCCGAAAATGATAGAAACCGCGGGAAAAGCCATGCCACGCCCCGTTCACCCCCAGGTGAAGGGGAAACAAAAGGGGAAACCTTCCCCAAACCCCTAGGCATGCAACTAAACCCCTGGATCGCCCAAAAACACCATAAAACAGGAGATCCGGCTCACACCCCTAAAACATGCATTTTGTCCAAAACACCCCGTTTGGCCCGCTCGGCTCACCACGGCCTACGAAACTCGCGGGAAAGGAAGTACACGGGCTGAGGGTCCATGACCCTACCTCCACCGAAGATTACGCGCACCGTGGACGCCGATCCACGAAGAAAACGCCGTTGAAGCCTCGCCGTTCCACGAACTCACGGCCGAGCTTCCACGCGCCTCCACCGCCTCGATCCTCATCCATCCTCGCCCGTGCCTCGCCCGCGCCGTCCCCGCCTCGCCCATGCTCCGCCCCGTCGGCCGCCGGAGAGAGAGGGAGAGAGGAGAGAGCGTGAGAAGAGAGAGGGAGAGAAATGAGAAATGAGAGGGGGAGAGAGAGAAAAAGCTATTTATAGGAAAATCCAGAAAATCAAAAAAATCTATAAAAATAGAAAATTACACCCTCGCGATCCTCGGAGCGCACCGATCGCAACGGTACCACTCGCGCCCTGGTGAACGGCCCGGTTCACCCGCAACGAGGTTCCGAAGGGAAAGCCGAAACCCACATCGGGAATCGGAAAACACACGCGGAAAAAGCCGCGGAACGCCTCCGGGCCTCCGAAACGACTTCGGATCGCGCCGATCCGAACGCGAAAGATGTCCGAAACGAAATTTCAGACACAACGGAGCTGGACACTCCGAGAAACCAGATCCGGGACCCACGAACGAGGATCCGAAAAATCCGGGGCATTACAGCCCTCCCCCCTTAAAGGAATTTCGTCCTCGAAATTCAGGACCTAGCACAAAGTCACAGGGGAAGAACACTGAACCAACTGACACGCTGTCAGAGCCCCAGCACAGAAAACCTCGATTCTCACGAAAAAACCGATCCTAAGGGACACCGCCAGACTTACAATCACAAGCAACACCTCGCTCCTCGCGCCGAGCACACAGGCCAACAGAGCAGGCATATAGCAAAGGACACTGTCCGGCATCACCTCAGACAACGCGAGAATCCATCATGGCGCCGCAGCCACAATCTCACTCACCGAGGAAACACAACCCTCGACACGAGCAACAGCTACTGATCCACCCAATGGTCAGCAGACAAAACACACATCAGCTTCGCAACCAGCTGACAGGTCGCACACCCTCCTCAAGGGAGCAACCAAAACAGAGCCTCCACCAGCTCAGGCAGCCATCTCAACAGACCGCAACTAGAACATCGGCTCAGCATCAAGAAACACCCCACACATGGCAAGCCGAAAGCCGGACACAACACAGAAACGATCACCAAAGGTCTCGCTGGCACACGGCTCTCGCCACGCTCGAGCCCCAACAACCAGCATTTTCTGTCTCTGAAAAGACCATCCACTGGTCACCAACTACTCGCCAACTTGACCCTCTCGGGGAGCACGACAAAACCAAATGACATAACATGGCGTCTTCAGTCATCACCTCACGGGACTCAGACTTATAGGGAACCACCCCATGCTAGTCACCCAACCAGGGATAACCTTGCGACACCAATGTCCTATCAGGGACCACCAAGCCGACGCCAACCTCACAGGAGGCCTCCGCCCTAATGCGTCACTCTTCCATCTGGTCTCATCAAATCTTTCGATCAATCCAAGTGGACACCCGCCAATACCGATTCCGCCCTTACCACAGAGCCACGGGACACCACCTGAACAGTGCTCACGGGTCCCTAAGCAAGAAACATCTCACCGTGGTCGGCTATGAGACTAGCCTTACCAGTCACTCGTAGCTACCAACAGGAACCCACAGCCTGCCAGAGATCACTTCCTCAAAAGACGATCTCATCCGAGGACACGACTGGGAACACAAGTCGGACACCAAGCCACCGACTCCGACCATCACGTCCTCGACCTCCGTCAGGCGACATTCTCAACAACCTCATCCAGGTCCAACACCGACGCCTGACACGGCTTCCAACACAGGAACATGGTACTCATGCGGCGCACTAGCCAACACATTCCCCAACACTCCACCCTGTCAGTGCCAACAACCACAAAACCTCGAGCAACGGCACGGCAACAACACGTTTCACACCGAGGAACTAATCCTCCGATGCTCAACGTGAACTCAGGAATCCACCCGTAGCAACCAACGCTACGATCCTGAACTAGTGGGTCACAAGCCCACCAGGCTTCCGCTGCGCACTCAGATCCGCGCGCACAGCCGAGAAAGCAAACACCGCCCAACCAGCACTCGTCCTTCCGGAAAAGCGCCAACACCCTTACACGACAAGGGAACGGGCACAACTTCTCACAGGCAACCACCTTGCCAAGATAAGGAGCACGTCTCGCACGGACTTCATGGCACACAAGGCCAACCAATCCGAACACGCAATGCAAGATGACGAACCTTAACCCAACACAATCTCTCCAACCAAAGGGGAGACCAAACGCACTTCTGACCAACGGAAGGACTCCACGCTCGACCTAACCTCAAACCTCGCGCACGCTGGAAACAGCACCATCCAGCACCAAGGAAAACCATCACTTCCATCAGGTCAGTGCCTCCGACACACTCGACGAGTGTCACGTTGGACCACAATCACAGCATCTCTCGATGCACCACCGCTGCAATTCCTCGAACTGCAACACGGCATGCCAAGAGCCGCAACACGAGCCATAACAACAACCGCCGACGCTCACTCTCGAGTCCCGAACTCGCCGCGGAGCCTTCACATCTCAAGCCAACTCCAGAGCGAACACAACCCATCCACTGACATAAGTGCAAGAGCAAAGACTTAACGGGACATCTCTGCCAAATCCTGTCTCGAAATCAGCAGAACAATCAGGACCGACACGTCATTTCTGACGCCACAGAGCGCGACAAGAATATCAGGCTCGACGAAACAGCAGCCCACCGAGAAGATCCTCCGCTCACCCGAGCACACTTCTCGATCAGAACGCCTCAGGAGCTGGACAAACCTCAAGCTGGAGTGACCAAAAACCGACAGCAGCTCCCTCAGAGCACGCTCACGGCCACTTAACCACAGGACAGTCTTCTCTGGCCACCTGACCACGCTGCAGGTTCCTCGAACGCAGCACCGCGAACTCACACGTGCCAGCAACCTCTGCCCAACGCAGCACAACCAGGGCCACCACCGATGAGGGAGAAGACTCTCAACCTCAATCCTTAGACCCCACGCTGGCACGAAAGCCGCGGACAGCAACCACCTTCACAGCGCCGCACAGCGCACTCAAGCTCTCAAGCGAGAAACAAGGCGGAAAGCGAGCACAAAACCCTAAGCCAGCTTCCGACTGTACTGGACCTTATGGACTCTGATCACTGCAATATTTCGAATTCCTATGTACGTCCACAACCACCGCTCTGATACCAGCTGTAACGACCCGAGAATCCGATTACCGGGAAGGCCCGATAACCCGAGACTCGCACCGCCGCCCACGAGCCGGGAGGGCTCGGAAGGGCTAAAAGGAGTGTGGAGGCACAAAGAAATAAGAAATAAAGCAGGACAACCAACAACAACAAGCTGAAAGAAAGAACAACTACAGCTACAACAGAGTCCAGTCCAACAGAAAGTACAGTCTAAAGCAGTAAAACGTACCACATGCCAAGTGAACACTCGGCCAGGCAAGCTGGCAACTAAGAACCTCCGCTCCGCACCCTCGAACCACGAGGAAGAACCGCTGCACCTGAAAAGCAGGGAATGAGTCTCCAAAACAGAGACTCAGCAGGGATCCCGCGGAACCCCAACCGGAAATAGCGGCGGTAGCGGAAAGGAGAGCTACGACTACAGCAGGAACAGCAGACCGGTGGCCGGTCAAAAACTCGGCACTACAGCTACTCCTACTGTACCGGAGGGTACACCTCGATCACGCAGACGAAGCTACCAAACCACGCTAGTACCGCCTACCGAAGTAAAAACACACGGCAACCACGCCGTAGAGGCCTGTCCCCCGGACACAGCCGACCTGGACACGCTGTCCAAGGTGCAACCCCGACCATCCGATCACGGGTACCGCACCACAAGACGGAACCTCGGTAAAGCCGACTCGCAACGTGAAGACCAACACACGCGCCACGGTAAAACAGCCGAAGGACTCAACGGTCGACACGACCGAAAACCCGAAGGTCAAAAGCCATGAAAACTGGTAGTCTGTCACTCCATACTCGACAGGAGTACCGCCCACTAGAAGCACAGCCGGTAGCGTCCCCTGACGTCTTACACCGCACCGCAGGTGAACCGCCTGACGTGGTAGGTCCTACCCGAGACACAAACACCGTACAAGTAACCACAAACAAGTGACTAGCTGGGGTCACACCCGTCGACGTGCGTCCACAGTCCCCAACCACGTGTGCACACACAGACCACGCATCCTAGGTCTGGCCCTCTGACTGGTTTTCCCCTGCAGTCGGACTCTGGCTAAGACGAGGAGCCCGACGGTGACCAGTCTAAACCGTCCTCAGGGTAAGCCCATACACCAGTCCCTGGTGTGACCAGCACACGCGTACTGGTAGGCTACGACTAGTGGAGGGTCACTGAAGGAGTAGACTCTCAACGGAAAACAACGTCCGAATCCGACGACGTACGGGGACCACCCCACGTATCGGCCCCGTCTCACGGTGACCGCAGTCGGAGAAGAACCAGGACTCGCAGTCCACGGCCACGCACTCACTCTGCGCGAGAGTCGAGAAAACTCGAGTGGCGCTAAGCCACTGGACTCTGGACAGTCCTCTAGACATACTACAGCCAACGGTCCTTGAGTCACAAGACTCGGGGTCAAGACCGTTGCACGCAACAGCACAAGGCCATCGATCTAGTCCAATCTCTATGTCTAAAACCACGATAGCACGAGTACCGAGATAACACACGAGTCGCCAAGACCATTCCCTTGGGAAGGGAACGCAAGGGACAAAGGCCACTCACACGGGCCACACGGAAAACACAGAAGCACGATTCCCAAGGCAGCACACAAGCCGCCACGACGATTTCCCATCTTGAAGCAAGCGGGAAACCTCCAGCCCCAGGCCGGACAACTGGACTCACAGTCCAAGGCCAAACACATGGCCCACACGGGAATCGCCTTCCAAAGGAACCCACGATATGCGGGGGAGACCCCACCGGACACACACCGACACACGGTGACTCGATCAAGCGTAACACGAAAGCCTGGAACACGTGGGGTCACCCAGACCCACCACACCTACGGGCACGCTAATCGAGGTAACACGGTCCCTCCCGACACCCCAGAAATGCGGACACAGAACCCACAGGGTACCCGGGACACTCACAAGGCCAAAGGTCGACCACTGGGTCACAACCGGGTCGACCGGGGACCAACACAACACAATCGGAACACCAGAAGGTCTCACGGACCCTTAAACCGATGGACACGTTAATCGAGGTAACCCAACCCTCTGGACACCCAAAGACACGGTCACGGAAGTCCACGGGGTGTCCGAGACACACACGGCCCAAGGGGAGCACGAGACAACACGGATATCGCGCTAGGATCACCTAGCGCGACAAGCCAGAACGCGCTAGGGAACCCTAGCGCAACATGGCAGATCGCGCTAGGATCCCCTAGCGCGACAGGGACCATCGCGCTAGGGCCTCCCAGCGCGACAAGGCAGGTCGCGCTAGCGCGACAAGGCAGGTCGTGCTAGGGACCCCTAGCGCGACAATCCAGAACGCGCCATAACCCTATAGCGCGACAGGAACCGCCAAAGTGTTCATCTTCTCCGATGAACGCGCTCGGTCGGGGCAGCGCGACTATCAAGAACGCGCTACTGGAGTATAGCGCATTCTCAGTCCGCGCCCGAAAATGATAGAAACCGCGGGAAAAGCCATGCCACGCCCCGTTCACCCCCAGGTGAAGGGGAAACAAAAGGGGAAACCCTCCCAAACCCCTAGGCATGCAACTAAACCCCTGGATCGCCCAAAAACACCATAAAACGGGAGATCCGGCTCACACCCCTAAAACATGCATTTTGCCCAAAACGCCCCGTTTGGGCCGCTCGGCTCACCACGGCCTACGAAACTCGCCGGAAAGGAAGTACACGGGCGGAGGGTCCATCACCCTACCTCCACCGAAGATTACGCACACCGTGGACGCCGATCCACGAAGAAAACGCCGTTGAAGCCTCGCCGTTCCACGAACTCACGGCCGAGCTTCCACGTGCCTCCACCGCCTCGATCCTCATCCATCCTCGCCCGTGGCTCGCCCGCGCCGTCCCCGCCTCGCCCATGCTCCGCCCCGTCGGCCGCCGGAGAGAGAGGGAGAGAGGAGAGAGCGTGAGAAGAGAGAGGGAGAGAAATGAGAAATGAGAGGGGGAGAGAGAGAAAAGACTATTTATAGGAAAATCTGAAAAATCCAGAAAAATAGAAAATTACACCCTCGCGATCCTCGGAGCGCACCGATCGCAACGGTACCACTCGCACCCTGGTGAACGGCCCGGTTCACCCGCAACGAGGTTCCGAAGGGAAAGCCGAAACCCACATCGGGAATCGGAAAACATACGCGGAAAAAGCCGCGGAACGCCTCCGGGCCTCCGAAACGACTCCGGATCGCGCCGATCCGAACGCGAAAGATGTCCGAAACGAAATTTCAGACACAACGGAGCTGGACACTCCGAGAAACCAGATCCGGGACCCACGAACGAGGATCCGAAAAATCCGGGGCATTACATGGGTGAATTGGGTGTTTACAAATTTTAAGGAAACTTTTAGCTTTTTGAAATATGTGATAAACACTAATTAGGAAGTTGAAAGTTGTTAAACAAATTCTCTCAATCTCTCCATTCCCACACGAGCATGTAACGAAATAAAACAATCAAACCACACACATGCACAACCCAAACCACAATGCACATCGATTTTAAGGTGGTTCGGATGCAACGACGGTAATCCTACCTCCACCTCTCACCAAACTCGGTGAGGCTTCACTCGGGGATAAATCCCCAAACGGAGACGACGCTCCAAACACACACGCAGGACGATGCCTGCCCACACACACACGGGGACGCACCCCAACACACACACACACACACACAGAGAGAGACGAGGTCTCCAACACGATCCAACAGCTGGATCAACAAGACACACACACACTGTGACAAATGCACCAATCCACACACTAAGACAACCGGATCTAAGTAGATCCACACACAAATGTAGATCTAGGAAGACCTACGCACACATGAATCAAATACGACACACACACACACACGACCACGATCCAACAATGATCCACACACACACACAAGTTTTCGCAGTTTATACAAAACACGAATATGAACTTGAAACACACTAAGGCACAGTTTAGAAATCCCCTGATTTGGCTTCCTTTTCAACGTATGCTGCTGATCCTGAATGTTACCTTCCCTCTTGCTTGAATGACTTCAAGTAGATTGTGAAAACCTTGCTCTTTTCACCTTGTACAACCTTCTTCTCAAATCCGTGCTTGCTTGCTTCTTCTTCTTTCTTCCTTGGGCAATCTTCCTTTGAATCCTTGCTTCCTTGCTTGCTTCTTTTCCTTGGAGGATGTTGGCTTCAGATCTACATTCAATGGGTTGAGGATGGATTAAGAACACTTGCTGCATGGAGTACTATTCACGGCTACAGTACTTCTCCTCTTCCTCCACTTGGATAGCCTCTCCTTTGATCTCCCTTGAAGCCCTTTTGGTTGGTTAGGGTTTATGGCTCCAAATGAGATGTTTTATAGTCATTGAATGGTCTATGGACAAGCCCCAGACCAGATCCATAAATCATGGTGTAATTGGGGTCATTGGGAATAAACAAATGGGTGGAAAGACCTCTCCTCGAGCTTGAAACAAAAGTCAACCAAAGGGGGCCTCGGGGCTGTCGGTCGACCGGAAGGCATGGGGCGGTCAACCGGAATTTTACAGTCGGTTGATTTTTCATCTTTGGCAAAACCGGTCGACCGGACGCCTAGGGACGGTTGACCGAAACATGTAAAAATGTCATCTTTTCGGTTCTGGCAATTCTGGTCGACCGGCCCTATGGTCTTGGTCAACCGGAATAACCCATACCTGCAAAAATGAAGTGTTAGGCCACAGAAACATATCCATAAGTCAAGATATTCATGTCCTCATCTATTCCATGCATTTTGGGTTTGGATTCAACTTGGTTTATACATTAGACCATTTGAGCAATTCTCATTTCATGAAATCAAAATTTTCTTCCTGGGGCTCCGCCCCCAGAAACCCCCGCAAGGGGCGCTGCCCCCTTGACCCCCGCGACCTGACCGCGCAGGTCGATCCGCGTGCGAGGACGCACGATGGCGAGTTATGCAAGGGCTTGAAACCTCATGAACTAGGTGCATATGAACACTTTGAAACACACATGTTCTGAGATAAGGGTCAAGTTCTGGGCTAAGAATCAAGAGATAAAACTCAATCATCCCAAGTAAATTATTCATGAAATAACCTCATGGAACACTCAATAACAGGAAGTGTAAAACAGGGTAAGTGCCTTACCAATGGTTTTTGACAGTACATGACATATACCACCTGTTTTGGATTGTAGAGGAGCAAGGTACTTGTCCACATGTTTGGTTTATCAGGCGACTGCCATGGAATTATAAGGTTGATCCTGCAAGCAAGATAGTTAAGGTTAAAACTATGCTTGTTCACATTAAAGAGATTATGAAACCTCTTACCTCTTGTAAAACCAACATATGCAAACTAAGGATTAAGACCATGTAACCGTTGCCATTTGCCATCTCAACCATACATAGATAACAAGAGCATTAGCAATCAACCACAAGTTTAGTTATCATCACTTAATCACACATTAAGTTTAGTTATCATCAAAATCATAACTTAACAATCACAACAATCATCAAAACCATAACTCAACAGAGCTTCCCGATTTTAGTGTTGTTCCAACAGTTGGGAGCACCACTAGGCTTGGTGCTAGTGCCACGAGCGAGGAGAGACCCAGTGAGGCTGGAGTGGTGGCTCCCCTCATTTTGCCTTTTGCACCTGGGGTCCTGGCCTGTACTGTAAGCTTGGTGGATCCCCAGGAGGGAAACAACTCAAGTGAAGGACTTCTTCTTAGCCTTGTTGACTGCTCTTCCTCTCCTTTCTCCTTTTTTTTCTTTTTTTTTAAAGACTGGCGCTTACTGAGCCCATTTTTCTTGCAGCGGCACATGATCCTCGGGAGGGTGCGGAAGAAGAAGTGGACATTGAGGCCCTCTCTAGTGAGGACACCTCTACCGGTGAACACTGCTCTTCAAGCCTTCCCCTTTTTATTCTTCATTTGAATGTACATATTTTTTGATAGCTTTGTGCCTTCATCCTTTTTACCAGAGAAATTGTCTTCCTCTTTGAGCACCTCTGAGAGTACTTCCTGGAGCTCGCACGAGACCTCGTCACAAGGTCAGGGCAAGACTGCTGACGTTGAGGCAACTTCCAGATTCCATCCCTTAGAAGTGCCTTCATCAGCCACCCCTCTTATTGAGGGTATCGTCGCGGGTGGGAGTTCTTCCCTTATCTTTTGCTTTATGCATATGACGTTCGACTGATCATAGTTTTAGTCACCCTTTTCATATTGTCTCTTTACTTTCAGCTTCTTCACCCTTGGGTCAGCAAGAGCTAGTGGTAGGGGCTCTCGAGACTGCGGGGCCCCTTGTTTTTCCCGTGATGGCTGGTGAGGAGTGGGAGGCCACTCCCAGGACCCCAATTCATGGAGTGTCATTTCTGGAAGGAGGAATGGTGGGAAGTCAGGTTTCCGTCATCCCTGCCTATTTTATGGTGACCATTCCCCTTTTTTGGTGAATGTGCTTTATTGAGTCTTGCTGGTCCTTTATTTACAAGATCAGTAGTTGCCCTAGCTAGTGTTTCTGTCTCAGAGCCCCATGGCCGGGTGGCTTTGGAAGTGGGTCTGAGCTAGGTCCTGCATCAGGTAGGGACTTTCAGGCCAAGCTTTGGATGCTTTCTTGTCTCTTCCCTTTCCAGGAGCATTATCATTATTTCTCACTCCTTCCTTGTTTCTTTGTTTGCAGCTACAGTTGATGACACTCTGCTTGACCCTCAGGACTTTCGGCCCTGAGTATTAAGTGGCATGTAGCTCCTCAGTCCGGGTAGACCAGGTTTACCCGGTCCAAGGTAGACATCCAACCCAAAAAAAGGAGAGGAAATAAAACAAAAAAGGGGAAAAATAACGGTGGGCAGCCTGGGTAGACCAAGGGGTGGTCTACCCGAGCTAGGTAGACCACTATACCCAGCCCGGTTAAATCCTTGGTTTACCTGGTCTGGGTAGCCCTCTACCTAGCCCTGGTAATCGCCCAAGGGTTTACGCAGTCCAGGTAGCCCTCCACCTAGCCCGGGTAAACCCTTCATTCCACGTCGGCTATAAAATCCTCCTATGAGGCTCCAACACAAGCGGTACATGCTCAGTACACACAACCCATGGACAACCCAAAACGAGCTCAGGGCAGTTTGAAAAACACTCCATGAGGAAGGCAATCTGGCTTGCTTTGGCTTTATTCTTTGACACACAGAGGGTACATCACAATGGCACCCCTCTAAATGGTGCTTAGATAAGTCACAAGTCTTTGACACGCCGAGGGTACGTCATAATGGCACCCCTCTAAATTGCGCTTAGATAAGTCACAAGTCCTACACGAGCATGAACATATGCTCAAGGGCGATACACTTTGATGGACATATGGGCACTCTAGCCCTCCAGCGAAGGAGTCTTCAACGGCTTTGTGATTGGCAATCACACATCAATGGTACGTCATAATGGAACCCCTTTAACAACATCTAGTCAAGTCATGAGTTTCACGATGAGCATCATGAAAAAAAGGCAGAAACCCGCGTGATTATGCAAAGACCCAGGAGCCAAGAAACTACAGTGGACCTATAAATGGATCAGATACGGAGCGGATAATATAATATCTGAATTTATATCTGATTAATAATCTAATTATCCGATATTTGATTAAAGTATTCATAAAATTTTTTATTCAGATAATTATCTGATCAAATGAATTCGAATGCGATTTGAATTTTAAACGGATAATTTTTAGGTCTACTTGGAGGTAAGTAGTGCGAGCCATGCAGGAGCGTCGTGAGTTACTTTCTCAAAAAAAGAAAGGGTGGATGTTGTTGTTATTTTGGGAGAGGTTATCGAAAAATTAGACTTCATCCTAAAAAATAGGAGAAGACTTACCACATAGGTGTAAGTGGAGTTCTTACTTTTAAATTTTATTTTGAGACAAAAAAGAGGTAAAAAATAACCAAACAATATATTAGGATTTGAGTTACTTACATGTAGAATATGTGGATCCTTAGATATTCATCTAAGGGTTCATATTCGGTCGGATAATATCTAATACAAATATCCCAATATCTAAATTTGCATCCGATTAATAATTGGATTATCTGATATCTAATTAAATTATCCATAAGATACTTTATTCGGATAATTATCTGATCAAACGAATACGAATTCAAATTCAGTTCAAATTTTAAACAGATAATTGCGAGACAAATCTATAGACATGTCTCGGTGCCCGGCTGCTCCACTCGAGCCGTGCCCAATTGCTCCACCCAAGCTGTGCCCGGTTGCTCCACCGGAGCCGTGCTCAGCTGCTCCACCTGAGCAATGCCCGACTACTCCGTCCGAGCCATGCCCAATTGCTCTGCCTGAGTTGCGTCCAACTGCTTCACCCGAGCCGCACCTGGCTACTCCATCCGAGCCGTGTCTAGCTGCTCCGTCTGAGCCGTGCCCTACTACTCCACCAGAGTCATGCCCAACTCCTCCACTCGAGCCGTGCCCGACTGGTCCACCCAAGCCGTGCCCGACTGCTCCACTCGAGCTGCACCTGATTGTTTTGTCCAAGCGGTGCCCGACTGCTCTACCCGAGCCACGCTCGACTGCTCCACCAGAGTCGTGCCCGACTATTCCGTCCGAGCAATGCTTGACTACTCCAACTCGAGTCAACGCTCGTCTACTTCACACCTGAGCAAGGCATGCGACAACAGGCGATGACACACGAGAGATGAGCATCAAGTAATTTGCATGCCCCCTCCTGGCCGGCTTGGTAGTTGGCCATGACACACCAAGGTTACGTCACAAACACCCCTCAAGCAGCATCTAGCCGAATCACGAGTCCCTCGACGGAGATTGTGTACAATGGCGGGAATACCCGCGTGGGTATGCAATGATCCGGGAATAGGCATAACTGATGGAATTGTCCAGTGGTTTGCACACTACTTGTAATCAGGCTTTCAACGCCCCATATGACCCCTTTTACAACATATATCAAGAAAGTCTAGTCAGGTAGTTGATTCTTTGTTTCAACCAGCTGCCAGTCTCAACACCGTTCGTCAGACTGCCGTTCGCCTCATAGCTCAGTCTATGCCCCACCAACGGAATGGACTCCACACTTGGGCCAGCACTTGCCTACTCCATGCCGAGCTAGTGTCAGCAGCTCCACACCCGAGCCAGTACTTGCTTGCAACATGCCGATCCAGTGTCAACCGCTTCATCCCTTGAGCCAGTACCTACCAGTTTCATGTCGAGCCAATGTCCACTACTCCACCTTCCGAGCCGATGCCTCACTTTTGCAAACCCGGAGTTCGCATCATCTTCACTGCCCAAACTGAGACCGGTCTCCTTACCTCCACTCATCCTTGTTGCATTGTTATTGCTTCATTGCTGTAGAACGGGTCAAGCCCTCCCAACATCACGGCCCCCAGGGTCCATGACTCTCTTCCTTTGATAGTAGAAATAAGGGTGTTTGAATTATGTCCGATGTAAATTAACACCGACTACTTGCGGTTGGTGGGGAAATGCCCTGCATGCACCGAACCCCACAATCTTCTGATACACTTACACTCGCATAATTACACCTTGCGCCAGCTACCTAAACTACTATAAGGCACACACGTACCCATATCCACGTGTCGCTCGTATGTCTGCGCACATGTGCTTTGTCCCAGAGGCACATCCCAGTTGAAATTCAATTTCACAATAATTATCGAAACCCGATTGGCATGCTCGTAAAATAAGACAAAACCATGTTCCAAGTATGCTCTTCCAAAGAATTGGCACACCCTCCTGGGGACACACCCACACTACCAAAACAGCATTCCCACTTTCGCGTGTGTAAACAGGGCCACATTAGGATTTCTTTCTCTTCCTCCTTGGAGCTATCAAACTTTGCTTCTACATCTGGATAGCCCTCAGTTGGCTGTACCAGACCCACAATGTTGACCACTTAGTAGACTTGGAAGTCTTCTTCTTGATCATAGCCGAGCCCCCGTGTGTCTTAGCGAGAGAAGGGAGACTGCCCCCAGACTTGGGAGGGACACCACAACTGGCGAAAATACTCATCTCGGGTGGAATCTTGCCATTGGGGAATTTGCTGCTTTCTGCACATTTTCTTGATATGTTACGACATGTCATCCATTTCTTGGACTGCCTCTGGGATGTCGCCAGCTGCAATGGACCAACCGAGGTCATCCTCCAACGGGCCTTGGGGGACTGGGTCTCCTATGTAGAAGACGATAGGTTTGTCTCAGTTGGCCTTCTTATTTTTCCTTTTCCTTTAGTAGGTAATGATGAATATTTTTAGTTGCTCTACCTTACGCTCCTCCTTTACATAAGGAGCTGCACGCATTTTGGGGGTAGGCATATTCTTCTACGTACCAATGTTTGGCTAATAATATTGGCCTCGAAGTTGATTGTTTGCCCTTCACGGCGGTTCGTCGTCGAATTGGCTCCGAGACGTAGCTTGTGTAGCTTTGACTTTTTCTAGTTGATAGCGAAGAGTTCATCTTCATCCTCTTCCGAGAGCCAACCGTTGCTTTTGCCTTGACCGCAAGACATAGGTCGGGCCCTCCGAAGTAGAGGGAGGCGTCAACCAAGTTGCATTCATTTGGGCTTAACGGAGATTGGTCTACAAAGACCGTATGCTACTCTCCATCTTTAGCGTACATGATGCACTGATGGAGTGTTGAGGGGATGACCCAATTTTCATGTAGTCAAGGTCGTCCTAGCAATGCCTTGTATGATGTGTTGGCGTCGATGATGTAGAATGCCACTTTTGCAGTGAAATCATCTAGAGCCAACTCCACGTCCACTTGGCCAAGTACATCTTCGGTGTCCTGGTTGAATCTGGAGATCTTGACCGCTTTTACTTTTTGAAGGTGGGGCATCAGGTACAATGACTTGAAGGTCTTTAACGACATGATGTTGATGGCTGCCCTAGCATCCACCAGATCTGGCTTATTTCATGGCCGTTAATTTTTCCTCGCATATATAGAGGGCGGTTGTGAGACGGAGAGGACAACAACAGATCCTTTTCCGTGAATGCGACGTTGACTGCAAATATTTCACAGGCTTCGGCCTGCAACTCCGCAGCATGCGTCTCATAGACTTCTCAAACTCCTAGAATATTTTGAATGGAGCCTCCCTCAACTCTTTGCTCTAGGTGATAACCTCCCATATAGTGATATTGGTGGAGAACTGCTTCACGTGATGAAAGATTTTATGGCGAGCTCAAGCCCGTGCTTCTTCCAAAGGTGGTAGTATATATGCTTGGCAAAGTCTTTTATCGACCGTCATACTCCTCCTTATTGGGGGATTGTATGGCCTTACTTTGACACGTTGATTGGTCCTATTTTGGATTTTTCACTGTTCACAAGGGGTCTTTTTTTTTACGTGACCCCCATGCCACATCATCAGATGACGTGACATCCATACCTACGTAACTTGGCGTGAGAACCACTATAAAAAATTTAAAACAAAAACATGTGTTAGCACTTACAACACCCATGCATGTAATTTGTAGGGGTGTTGCGATTAGCATTTCTCAACCTCATTTAACCCAACAAGACATAGGAAGGATTGGCCGGCTCACCTCCAGTGTACGCATCAACTCACATGCTTATTGAAATCCTCGTGACAAGTAACAACTCCTCAAAGGCTATGAGCGCGTTGACCCCTTGACGAGGCTCACCACATATTCCTCCTCGGGAAGGTGTTTCGTCTTGAGAAAGGTTGAATCGTAGAGGAACACGTTGTAAAGGTTTGAGGGCCACTTTGGTAACGGGTTAAACCGGGTTAGGGTGAGTTAACCTGGGTCGGGTGGATTATTCACTGTTTGATATATTTCTTCTTAACCCGGGTCGGATAGGGTTAAAGTGGCTTAACTCATTCCTTAGAAATAGGTGGAATGAGTTAATCCACCCGGGTTAAGGTTAGGGGTGGAGTGAGCTAACCCGGGTAAGTCACCCGCCCCTAAGCTAACCCGTTACCAAAGTGGCCCCGAGTGTTTCTTTAACCCCCCCCCTCCCCCCACTCTTTAACATCATATATGGGGAAGGGGAACACACGTGAAGCCATAAAAGTATATATCACATGATTTTGTTCATAAATTACATATATTCCCTCAATAATTAATCTGAAACTATATATGGATTCTAGCCAATCTTAATTGGACTCTGATATGTCACGTACGTGGGTGGGGATTTGTTCAACCGTTGGGCGGTTTGGCCACTCACCCTTGCCACTGAGCTGAGTGGGGTCATGGGCGATGGGACGGCGCGGTGGTCCACTAGGTCGAGCCTAGCCCCGCTCTAGCTGCTAGGCCCCATCAGATCAGATCTGCCATGTATGATTGCTTGGCATTTTTGAAAGTCCAACTTTCATCGTTATTAACATTTGCTAGCTTAGTAAGAATTTACATCTTGTATAACAGACAAATATTGAGAACACACGTACATCATAACGACATTGAAACTTCCGTCTTTTCCCAATCATGTTTAACACTTCAGGCCGCGTTTGGAAACGCGGTGGGGATCGAGTGCTTCACCGACTATATATATTTTCAGAGTATCGCGGACTATTTCACGGGCTTACGATCCCAAGGTGCATGCATGATGTTGGAGCGTTACTCTGGATGCATCGTGATGTCATATGCTCATATTGACATAGGCATATTCCAATCACCACTTTCTCATTCTCTGTACGCTCCGTACTATATATATGTATACTTTCCTTCAGTCTCCACCCATCACCTTCTCTTCAACACCGACACCGCGGTCATCTCTCTCTTCTTCTTCTTCCTCCTTTTTTTCTCTCTGATCCCCTCCATCCACATCGGTGAACTCGAACCACCCTCTGCACTTACAAAACTTCATGGCGTAGTAGAAGGCGACGCCCCCTGCCGTTAGGCCCGCACTAATCACGTACACCCGCCAACTGCTGGCCACCATCACGAGGAGCAGGAACCCCGACGGGATGAGGTACATGCAGACGAGGCCTGGCATGCGCAGGGGGACCCGGAATGGCCTCTTGAGGCCGGGGCGCTTCCACCTCAGCCAGAGGAAGGAGGCGAACTCCAGGAACATCCCCAGGCTGTAGAGGAAGTTGGCGGCGGTGATGATGTTAGCGAAGCTCATGAAGGAGACGGCGAGGGTGATGGCGGTGGAAGCGGCGATGGCCAGCCAGGGGGTGCAGAACCACCTGGACCGGGAGGCGAACGCGCGGGGGAGGAGGCCGAGGTCGGCCATGCCGAGGAGCTGGAAGGAGCTGGTGCTGAGCTGCGCCTCGAAGAGGCCCACGGTGGAGAGGACAGCGCCGGCCTCAACCCAGATCTTGAGCCACTTCCCCACGATCATACCTGCACCCGATTAGATTAATTTGCGCTCTGAGATCAAGAGTCCGTCCTTAGCAAATAATAATTTTATCACACCTTTTATTATATGATATTTAAATCACTCTTTAATGTCCATAATTATAGACTTATCAATTTTATTTAAATACAATGTACTTTTAATAAATTATATATCAATGTATTGTCAAAAGTACTCTGGCGGTTAAACTTCATCAACATGAAAAAAAAGTATGTTTCATTCATAAAGTTAAATTATTGGATATGAAGTCACTCCATAGTAAAGTGTTACTATGTATATAAGCAAATAACGCACGCAACACTAGTTTTATTAAAAGAGAGATAGAACATGGGCTGCCTGAGAGCCACAAAATAAAGAAAACATCATGGTGCATAAAGTAAATGAAGGGTGAGAGAGAGAGAGAGAGAGAGAGAGAGAGAGAGAGAGAGAGAGAATTTAGGAAATACTAAGTAAGAGTATTTCAAGTTTAATTTAAAACTAATTAGAGTTAAATAAGATATTTTAATATAATACTAACGGCCATTGTGACAAAGATATTTTGCCAATAATGTGACATAATCATATTATTAAAATAATATAAATAATTTAAAAAGTATGCAATTATGGGTTACTTTTAGAAATATCTCAAATTTAAATAGATTCTTGAAGCTTCAGATAAAAAATTTAATAATTATTATATATTTTATTTTGTCATTCTGATTTCGATGTCAGTAAATCAAATGCACCCAACAATGACACTCGTGGTGACGTCCACTGAGGGCCATTACTTAGTAGTAGATAATTTTGACGTATCGTTCTTATCAATTGCGATCTATTATGATATGGTATGACTACGTGTCATTGCGTGGCGAGAAAGAAGAAGAAGAAAAATCGTCTGATTCAAAAAAATCCTTTATATTATAAATAAAATTACAACAGATTTCAATAAGATAAATTAACTTAATTGGTTAGAGTGTTATATAGCTGACGTTGCAGTTTTGAGACTTGCTAGGTCTTTATTGTTTTATTATTTTTTATTAGTTTTCAAATTTTAAATAATTTTTTCACTTGACGGAAATGATTTGTTCACTTCTAAATTTTGATTAATAATCTTAATGACTCTTTTTAAATATAGTTTTTTAACAATTATAATAGAGTTAATTAATAGAATAGAATAAAAATAAATAAGTTAAAGATGAATGGTGTTGAGATATTATGACATTTAAATTATTTTAAAGTCTATTAATTAAATAAACTATAATTATTTAACAATTCTGTTCAAAAGTTAGTAAGACTGTTAATTCAAATTTAAAAATGAGGAAATTAATTTAAAAATTTTCAAGATTAAAAAAATAACAAAATAATAATAATAAAAAGTGGCCCTTGCAAGTATCATACCAACTAACCTAGACATATAATCTAAAACTCATGATCAACTAACCTAACAAGTCAAACTGTCATAGATATAAAAAATAATATTTAATTATAATTACCGGCGGCGTCGGCGAGGAAGCCGTCGGTCCACTGGTCTTGGGGCACGTCGAGTGCCCCCGTCGCCGCCAGCAGCGGCAGCAGGTACCCCGCGCAAGTGAGGACCCCCGCCCCCACCAGCGCTCGCGGGAACGCCCGCTGCGGCCGCTCTACCTCCCCCGCCAGCGTGCTCGCGTTGTCGCAGGTGTTGAGGTTCCAGAACAGCGTGTTCAGGTACAGACCCCATTCTGCCCTACTCTTCCGCTGCAGTTTCCCCCCGGTTCCCTGCAGCCACCTCGCCGGCCTCACTCTCGGTGCCGCCGCGGCCGCCATCACCACGAATGGCGCCAGGGATGCCGCCCCCAGTGCCACCGTTGCCCATCCAACCACCTGCAGACCCGTGTAGTTGAGGAACGCCAGCGCCACCGTGAACCCGGTGACGGCGGCGCCCCGCGGCGCCCCACCGGCGAAGCGGTCGGAGAGGCGGGAGAGATAGTCGGCGCAGAGGACGGGGTAGGCAGCATTGTTGATGACGCCGCTGAGGTACTTCCAGGAGCCCATTATGGAGCCGGCGAAGGGACCGAAGGCCTCGGCTGCCCACACCACGTAGCCGCCGTTCCCGGGGAAGGCCGTGGCCAGCTCGGCCGTGACCAGGCCCTCCGGGATGCTCCAGATGAAGGGGACCACCAGGAAGCCGAGGATGGCCAGGAAGGGCCCCGCCACCTGTACGGCGGGCTCCTCGCCATAAGGGCCACCGGAGATGTCAAAGAAGATGAGGAAGATGAGGGGAATAAGCGTCAGCTGCTTCGTCTTGCGTTGATCTCTCTTCGACTCCTCCTCGCTCTCGTCTCCGACGGGCGGATGAAACGTGGAGTGGCGGAGGGAGGGGGCCGAGGGCGGCGACGAGGCCATGGCCGGCGGAAGTGGCGTCATTTGGAGAGCAGCAACACTTCCGCCTCGTTCCCCTCTCCCTCCTCCTCCTCCACTTCCTCCGGCGTCGACTGTTACTCCTGCTGTGGGTGTGGCCATGATGGGAAGATACTAGGAGTGATGGGTTGGCATGTGGCGCTTGGCATGGATCCTTGCAGGGCTTATATCCCTCAAAATTTCCTTCTTTTCTCTATCTTCCCGTTTTCTTGTTCGGGTTTGACGAGTTAGTTGGACTAGGACTAGTAGAGACAAAGTGGGATTGCCCACGGATCTAAGCAAAACGGTCTCTCTAGCTTTAAAGGTGGTGATCTCTTGCCAGGTAAAAAACAACGTGTTTAAGTTTAATTCTTGTTGTTTCCGTATGCTCTCGTCTCCTGATTTTTTGTTTTGTTACCTCTTCGGAAGCAGGAAAGAGTGCGCATTGCATGGTTACTTTTTACTACGTCCTCTGTGACACTCATTTTTTATTATTATTACGAGAAGAAGTGAAGTTATTTAAATTTTATTTTTTAAATTCAAGTCTCATTATGGAATCACTCTCGCGTGAATTTCAATTATTGAAATCCTCCACAATAATTCAGCACGATGCAACCATGCACCACCGGCCTCGGCTTCCATGCACGTTAGATTTTCGCCAGAGAGAGGCTATCAAAAGTGCCTGCAGGTCCCTGCAATCGCGAGAAACTGGGTGAGACGAGCTTCGCAAGATTCATAATCATTTCAAATCGCTGACACCAGCGCACTTGTTTGGAAACCGGATTTTTTGAAATGGAGCCTTTGAGGACGCTTATGATCAAACGGGGGTTCAGAAGTATGGAATCTAAGCTCTTCATTTCGATAACTAAAACGAGAGCGACAGGAACATGTGATAAAAATTATATCAGTACTATATAATATATGAATAAAAAATTCTAACTAAGTTTGCAACTATCATCACTCTACTATATGTGTTCTAGCTACATATCTTAATGCCGTTTAAATTATGCAAGTACCTCGCAATTGTCGGGCGCAAATCCCATCAGGACCGAGTTATTATTTGAGAGGCTCTACTTTTGTGACAGAAGATATATAGTATTTCAACAAAATAGTATTGTATTAATGATTAAATGTATGATTATTTTTCTTATTGAGGGAAGGGTGGATGTCCAGATTAAATATAGCCAGAGAACTGTCATTCAATGAGCGTGTGAAAATAACGACCACTCTGACGAACATAGTAATGTCCCAATGCTCAATCCACACAGCAAGAAGAAAATTGAGGAAAAAAAAAGGAAACAATCACCCCGGATAAAAAACACGCAAGATTTTACATGATTCAGAGGTTAGAGTAAATCTCGTATGTCCACGGGCAATGACGATTAAAAATTTCACTAGATGTGGAGAAAATTATAAAGTCGCGTTATAACCTTAGAGGAACAAATCACCTTTATAAGAACTCACTCAAAACACTTCACAAGATCTCACACCCAAGACCTCTCTTAGATTTACTCTTAGAAAAACAAACAAAAACACTTGGGTTGCTCTCCCATGAGATCTTGTACAAGATCACACACATGGGCTTCTCTCTCATGCGATGATCCCACGGAATGCTCACAAAGCAATGGAGAGACCACTTGGTGAGAGAGGGGGCTACCTGATCCGGGTAGGTGGGGACCTAGCTACCTAGTTCAGGTGGGTTCTTTCGTCCGCAAGTAGACTTTTCTAGTTCTAGGTAGGTTCTTCCGCCCACGAGATGGACTCTGCCAATTCCACCTCCACGTCATTCACGTGTTGTCGGGCTCCCACGCATACTGCGTTCGTGGATGGCACGTTCACACATGCAGAAACGAGAGTCCCTTTTGGACTCTTCTTCAAGCGCTTGGGAAAAAGGTCAGACACCCCCATCAAATTCTCCTTTAGCTCATCTTTACAAGTTGCATCCAGCGCTAAGCTCCACCAAGATCGTCGTCTTGGCCAATGCCCCGTTAGGCCCACCTCACATGCTCTGCAAGCTAATCAAGTCCAGACAACACCTGAACATCTCCAAAGGAATAGGCTTCGACAGCATGTTCGTCGGGTTCTCTGCTGTAGAAATCTTCTCAACAATCACAACACCCTGCAACATGACATCACGAGTAAAATGATATTTGGCATCAATGTGTTTGGTCTTTTCATGATACATATGTTTTTTTGTCAGATGTATGGCACTCTGGCTATCATACTACACCAGAGCCGTCTCCTACACATGTCTCATATCACCAACCAAACCTCTCAGCCACAATGCTTCTTTCACTCCCTCTGTCACTACCATATACTCAGCTTCTCTCGTAGACAAAGTCACAATAGGTTGTAGAATATATGGCCTTCTAGCTAATAGCACAGCTCGAGAATGTAAAAATATAACATGTCAGAGATCACGTCTTATGCAGATCACTGACATAGTCTGAATTGACATAGCCAACCAACTGAGCATCATCACTATTTCCTCTTTGAAATATCAGGCTCACATCAGAAGCACCTTTGAAGTAATGAAGAATGCACTTTACAATCTCTCAGTAGATCTTCCCAGAATTTCTTATATACTTGCTGACCACACTAACAACTTGAGAGATATATGGTCGACTGCATACCATGGCGTAAATGATACTACCAAATACACTCACATATGAAACTTTAGCCATCAGTTCCATTTCCTTCTCAGTCTTCGGGGAATCTACTATAGACAATCTGAAGTGGGCCACCAATGGAGTACTCACATCCTTACAATTCTTCATGCTAAACTACTCCAGCACCTCTCACGTACTTCTTTTGTGATAAGTTCAACTTTTTAGTACAATGTTCCCTGTGAATTTTCATGCCCAAAATCTTCTTTGCTACTCTAAGATCCTTCAACTCGGATTCACCACTCAACTGATACTTCAAGTGATCATTTATTTCTGACATGTTTTTAATAGCTATCAATATATATGTCAGTCACATACAACAACAAATAAATGAATGAACCATCTGGAAGCCTTCGGTGATATGAACAGCTATCATAGTCACTCACAGAGTAACTTTGACTCAGCATGAAAGTATCAAATCTCTTGTACCGCTGTTAAGGTGATTGCTTCAAGTTATACAAAGACTTCTTCAATAAGCACACATGATCTTCCTTACCAGAAACTATGAATCAATCAGGCTGATGCATATAAATTTCCTCCTTCAACTCACCATATAAGAATGCTATCTTAACATCAAGCTGCTCTAGCTCCAAATCAAGAGAAGCAACTATGGCAAGTAATGCACAAATAGAAGAATGTTTTACAAAAGGAGAGAATACCTCATTGAAGTCATTGCCCTCTCACTATGTAAAACCCTTCGCTACTATTCGTGCCTTGAATCTACCCTAGGGATTCCTTTCTTCTTCTTGAAGACCCACTGGCACCTTACAATCTCTTGATGAGGTGGTACTTTTATCAGCTCCCATGTCTTGTTCTTCTGGAGAGATTCAATCTCCTCTTGCATAGCTAACTTTCACTCAGAGGACTCATCTGATTCAACTGTCTCTCTATAAGAACTCAAGTTCTGCCCTCTCAATATCATCTGTAACAGACAAAGTAAAAGCCACCATATCATTGTGAGTATACTTGCTAAATGGTTTGATCACCCTACATCTCTATCTACTGTGATGCTATACTATCTCTGAGGGGTCTACGATTGCCTTGTAATGTTCTCTGACACATCAACTATCTCCTATGAGCCATATATTATCTCCTCTTGTACTGCACTATCTTTTAAAGCTTCACATCTAGCTCCCCCTGCTTGCTACTAACTTGATCTCCACTTTTTGTTGTTGACTTCTCTCCTACTTGGAGCATTGTAGACACATCAAAAGTCAGATCTCTCTTAATCATAAACTTGGGTGACTGAGGATCGATGCACCACATCTGATATGCCTTCACACCCTATGTTTAAGCTTACCCTAAGAAAATGCACTTCTTCACTTTTGGCTCTAACTTGTCACTTGTGACATGAGCATATGTAGGACAACCAAAAACTTTGAGGTGAGAGTAATCCGATGAAGAACTAGACCATACCTCCTTGGGAGTCTTCAACTCTATGGTTGTAGATGGAGATCTATTCACCAAGTGGCAAGCTATATTGATAGCTTCTGCCCAAAAAGTCTTGACAATCTTACCTTAGAAAACATATTTCTCACTCTCTTAAGAGTGTCATGTTCATCCATTCTACAATACCATGCATGCTGTTGTGATGTTCCCACTGCAATGTGATGTTGAATGATACCCTCATTCTTGCAGAACTCATCAAACTCTTTCGAGCTGAATTTTCATACCATTGTCAGCATGAAAGTGCTCGATTTTCTGTCCAATCTACCTCTCAATCAACATCTTCCACTACTTGAAAGAGACGAACACCTCACTCTTTTTTTAGCAAATATATCTATTACTTTCTTGAGAAATCACCAATCAAGGTCAACAAATAACTTACACCACCCTTCGAGACAACTGGAATAAGACCCCAAAGGTCAGAGTGGATGTAATCTATAGTGCCTTTAATCCTATGAATTGTTGTGCTGAATTTCACATGCACTGTTTGTTGAACACACAACAGCTCACAGAAATCTAGCTTTCCAATCTCATGACCAGCAAGCAAACCACGCTTGCTAAACTCCATGATGCCTCTTTCACTCAAGTGGCCCAGTCGCATGTGCCACAATTAGGTAGGGTCATCATGTAAACTTCATGCCACATTGGCATTGCCCATTACAATGCTACCTTGTAGATGATAAAGGCCACAAACCAACTTCCCTTTCATCACAATTAATGCACCTTAGAAAGCTCTTAGGATTCTGTTATCTACTGTGAAATGGTATCCATGGGAGGCCAAGATACTCGAGAAGATCAGGCACTCCTGCAATTCAAGGATTTGTCGCACCTCCAATGTTATGATGACATAATTAAATATCTTGATTTTAATTGTACCAATCCCAACAATTGCAATTGTTCTGTTGTCTCTCAAGGTCATGGTACCACTACTTACTGATGTGCAAATAGAAAACCACCCTGTGAGGACATATGTGGAAGGTACAACCGAAATCAATTATCCGGTCATCTCCAGTGGTGCTAGTAGAGACTGACAAAATAATATTATCATCAATAGTCTCCTCTTGAGCAACATTCGCTGCATCATTAGAAGACTCTGCTTGCATCTTGTCTTTCTCCTTAAATTTCAGACAATCTTTCCGGATGTGCTCTCTTTGATTGCATTTATAACACTTTATTTTCTTAGTTGCATGATTTAGAATTTGATCTTGATTTGCACTTCTTTCCAAACTCCTTTTTCTTGTTTTGACCTCTCACCATCAGTCCATCTGCCTGATCTTCACCATGAGTTCCTAACACATGTGTTTTCAACTCTTTAGACTTCAGGGAAGCTTGATATCTTCCATAGAGATAACATCTCTCCCATATACCAAGGTGTCAACGAAATGCTTATAAGAAGGAGGTAAAGAATGCATGAGTATAAGGGCTTAGACCGCTTGGTCTTCATCATCAACTTTAACATCAATATTTTAAAGATCTATGATAATCTTATTAAATGCATTCAGATGATCAATAATGAGTATACTTTCTTTCATGCGAAAAGTAAACAACTGTTGCTTCAAATAAAGATAGTTTGTGAGAGATTTTGTCATATATCTTGATGGGAATTTTATAAATAAACTATTGTAAGAAGTGAATTAAAAAATTATTTTTAAATATATATTAGCAAGCATATCACTACGTAAAATCAAATAGTACATTAATGTCATCGTTGTCTCCTTTTAATTATCGATTATCAAAAAAATTAGAAAATGTGACAAGATTAATATTAACCGAATTTAGTATAAGTTCAAGACACATAAGTGCTCTAACCATGCTTCGACTTGTGATCAGTCCATAAATACCGATAGAAAACAAATATGCACTCAAAAAAAGTACATGCTAAAACATCATTGACAAACTCCTTATCAATATCAATTGATTTCAATAAACAATTCAACATCTATCGAAGGGAGAGTAAATATTCAAAAGAGATGCCAATAATATTCTCATTAGTTGGGTGTTAAATGACCAATATACCCTTGGTGACTTAGAGAGAGAGAGCGTGAACGATAGGGAGGGGGAGGTAGGCTCTTGTCGGTGAAGAGGGGTGACTCCAACGAGGGGGTCACATGGGGAGAGAGAGAGAGAGAGAGAGAGAGAGAGAGAGAGAGAGAGAGAGAGAGAGAGAGAGAGAGATGTTTGGCAGCGTAGTAGGGGGAGGGGGGTCCCCATAGCATAGGGGGCTAGCGGAAGAGGGATAGGGAGGGGGTCCGACGGCATAGGGGGATAAGGAGGGGGGGTCCAACGGCGCAGGGGGATGAGGAGGGGGGTCCGACGACAAGGGGTTGGGGCAGGGGGTCCAGCGATGCAGGGGCCTAGCCATGTAGGGGGATAGGGAGAGGGGTTCGACAATACAGGTGGATGGGGGGGAAGGGTCTCGGGGCTAGGATAGGGCGACGGGGGTTCGGCGACACATGTGGATGGGGAGGGGGTCCCAGTGGGCAAGGGAGGGCTAGCTAGGGGGGTCCGGCGGGGCAGGTGGATGGGGGATGTCATCTAGCGACCAGAGGAGGGCGAGCGGTGTCCAACGGCCAAGGGAGGGGGAGGGGGTTTCCTGTCAGCCCAGGTGGATGAAGAGGGGTGTCCGATGACTAGGGGAGGAGAGGGGGATCAGGTGGCGTAGGTAGATGGGGAGGGGGGTCCGAAAGCCAAGGAAAGGAGAGGGGGTTTCCTTGTGGCGCAAGGGAATAAGAAGGGGGTCCGACGGCCAGGGGGAGGGGGGGTCTGGTGGTGCAAGTGGTTGGAGGGCTTTGGCAATCGCAGGGGGAGGGTTGTGTTCACCATCGATCAGAGGGGAAGCGGGGCAGCCAGAAGGAGTAGGGGGGTGTTCAATTTTTTTATTTTATTTTTAAAAACTAAGGGTAGTTTGATTGTTTCATAGGTCTAGTCAAAGTTAACCATGGATGACGGACCTGTCAATGTCCACGGCAAATACACCCGTCTCTTCTCTCTCTAGATTTTTTAGTGTGAGAAGCTCCGATCCTATTTTTTCCCGCCATCGTTCTCCTCTTCTTCTCCGACGACTCTCCCTCCCTGCCGGCCATGGCTGGTATGGCGGGGAGGCTCCGTCCTCTCCGAAGAGCATCGATGCTGATAGTCCAGACGCGGTGGTGGTGGCTTATCGAAAACATACGCCCAAACTCTTATGGAATCACAGCCTCGGCAGCGCATTCCAGTTCAGGTGAAGCTCCCTGCGTATACTGATCAAGGTGAACCTGCCGTCTTTTTCTCCCAAGAAGAGATCCAGACATCCTGTTCACACCTTCAGCATGCAATTATAGCAAAATGCTCCTACGGTTGCCCCTCGATCCCGAAATCAAAGCTTGTTTGTCGCAACGACTACATCTCAATTCTGATTTTATTATTAGCCAGATGAATGCTAGACATGTTCTAATTCGGATGGGTTGCGAAGCCGATTTCCTTAAAGTTATCCTCCAAACGAACTTATATATCAAGGGGTTCCTATTTAGATTCTTCAAATGGTCTCATGACTTTGATTTCGACTATGATCCTTCGGCCATCCCTGTATGGATCGGGTTCCCATCGATACCAATCAACTTTTATCAGGAGGATATGCTCCGATCCATTGCAGGGAATGCCGGTCCAGTAATGCGGATTCATGATACAACTTTAGCCATGACTGATACTTCGGAGGCCCTGGTGTGCGTTGAGCTCGACCTCTCTGTGCAGAGAAAAGACCTCTTATGGATTGGCATGGAAGGCAGTGGTTTTTGACAGCGAATTAGTTATCATAGAGTGCCACATCTGTGTTCCTATTGTCATAAGATTGGGCACAAGAAAGATGACTGTAAGAAGAAATAGAGCAAGAATTTGATGCGGAAGAATTCTCTACCTAATGCCACCTCTACTGCAGTGCAAAAAGCTATCCGTCAGGAATACAGGCCTCGGATGCCAAAGATGCCAAATCCTGGTCCAAAGGTAACATATAAGGATACTAAAAGATTCTCAGCCCTTCTTCAGACATCTGATGATTTAGACTCTGTGAAGTAATTGTTTAAGATAAACTCATTGCTGAGGATAACAATCTTATTGAAGATTCAAAATGCCCTCAGAGTTCTATTCTTACAGTAGGGTCTTCGGAGTTAAAAGGAATTTCTGGTCCCTCATCACATGTTTGCAAGAATGTCACTAAAAAGATAATAACAACAGATTTGTCTCGTACAGAGGAGAATGCTGAAGTAGCTGAGCTTCCTTTAATCCACATTAACAACGATACAATTCAGAACAAGAATTCTGTTCAGTTCCCAGCCTCCCAAAGTTCAGACCTGAATGTCGTTAAAACCACTAGCTCGGAAGCTGTTTCAAAATTGTCAGCACTGGAGAACTCCAGGATGTTATGTCAAGCAAATGGCAGTAAAAACCACTCCCATGATCAAAATTCAAATGAGGTTTCAGTTCTACCTGGGGTTCTTTTTAGTGATGCTCGTTTGACTAGGGCCAAAGCCAAGGTTCTGGCTGCTCATTCATACTCTTCATTAGAACATGTTTAATTCAGCTTTGTTTTGGAATGTAAGAGGTATTAGTAATAAAGTCATAGTTAGAAGTCTTGCCCAGCACATTAAAGTTCATGATATTTGTATAGCTGCCATATCAGAACCACGCATAGGTATTAACCGTGCTCGAATGTGGCTCGACGTATTAATCTTCATTCTTTCATTGGCAATAATGGAGATTCCTCCAAAATTTGGTTATTTCATAAATCTAGTATTTGTCTGGACATAATAGAGCTTCACCCACAATACCTGACAGTTGCTTGCAAGGAAAACAATTCAGTTATAATGTTCTTCACTACTATATATGCCTCTTGTTCTGTGAGTAATCGTAGGGATTTGTTTGACTCTCTTATGGAGTTTAGCCAAGGTGTGTCTATCCCTTGGATCATTGGAGGAGATTTTAATTGCATAGTTTCTCCTGAAGAAAAAATTGGTGGATCTTTTTCTTCAATGGCTGCCATGACTGATTTCCAGGGCTTTATATCTGCTACTGGTCTTGTTGATGCGGGTTATTCTGGTTCTGCCTTCACTTGGACAAACAACCAAGCTGGGCTTTCCCACATTAGAGCCCGATTGGACAGAATTTTATACAATTCATATTGGTTACAATCTAATTTTAATATATCAGTCAAGCACTTAATTAGAGGTCCATCAGACCATGCCCCTTTACTTCTACAAATGAAGTCCACTCCGCCTGTCCCAGGGAGATTCCAATATCAGCATATGTGGCATACTCATGAGGGTTTTCTGGAGTTTGTAAAAATGCAGTGGAGGAAAAGCAATCAGATGGAGAGTCATCCTTTTCATGCTTTTCAGAGGAAGCTTAAAAATCTGAAGGCAGCCTAAAAAGTTTGGAACAAAGAAACATTTGGCAACATTAATCAAGTGAAATCTGATGTTGAAGATAAGCTTGAGCAGGCTCAAATGTCTTTTGATGCTAATCCTACAGTGGATAATCGGATGAAACTCCAAAAAGCCAATGCAGATATGCACCTCATTCTTTATCATGAAGAGATCTTCTGGTACCAGAAATCAAGGGTTCAATGGATTTCTTGTGGTGACCGAAACACATAGTTTTTACACCAGTACACCAAGATCAAAAGGCAAAGGAGCTATGTCCATAAATTGAAAATAAATGATCATTGGGTGGAAGATCAGAAGTCATTAGCAGAAGGTGCTGTCAATTTCTTTAAAAACCTTTTAACTTCAAAAGCTCACAGAATTGATGAAACTTTCCTATCAGTCATACCCGACTGATCAATGAAGATCAAAACAGAACATTGTGTTCCATTCCCTCGGCAGATGAAATTAAAACCTCAGTATTCTCATTAGCTGGCAACAGCTCTCCTGGGCCAGATGGATTCACAGGTGGCTTCTTTACTCACTGCTGGGAAATTATTGAAGATGATGTTGTCAGTCCTGTGCAAAGTTTCTTTCAAGGTTGGGGTTTACCTAAGGGAGTTACTTCCACAATTCTATGCCTTATTCCGAAGGTTAAGAACCCTACTTCTTATGCAGAATTTAGACCTATCAGTCTATGTAACTTTACATACAAGATTGTCTCCAAGGTCATTAGTGATCGACTGCGACCCATCATGCCCCTCATTATCTCTAGTAAGCAAAGTGGTTTCATTTGTGGAAGACAAATCACTGATAATTTCTTGTTGGCCAAAGAAATGTTTATGGAACTTGATAGACCTGTTAGAGGACACAATATGCTTCTTAAGCTAGACATGGCAAAAGCTTATGATCGAATTGAATGGGATTTCCTCTTCATGGTTTTTAAAGGATTCAGATTTTCTAACAGGTTTGTGTCTCTCATAGCTCAAATGCTGGTAAACTGTTGGTTCTCTATATCTTTCAATGGGAAGCTTCATGGCTTCTTCAAGTCTTCAAGAGGAGTTCGGCAAGGGGATCCTTTAGCCCCTGCCTTGTTTATTCTTGCTGAGGAAGTACTAAGCAGGGGCCTTAGTCAGCTATTTGCTACAGGTCAGTGTAAATATTTTCATCTTTCTCGTGGAGTTCAACCTATATCACACATCCTCTATGCGGATGATTCCATTATATTCATGAATGGTGGTGTTACATCGATCAAACAATTGCTTCTGTTTTTGAGAAGATATGAACTGTCATCTAGCCAGCGGATCAATACTCAGAAAAGCTGCTTCATGGTGGCTAAACAAATGCCTCGCAGCTCTATTGATCGTATAAGTCACTTATCTGGCTATCAACATAAATCTGGTAGCATCAATTATCTGGGTATCCCTCTTTTCAAAGGTAGAGTTAAATGTCCTCATTTTAAATATCTTTTGGACAAAGTCAGTGCCAAGCTTGCCGGCTGACAAAGCAAATTATTGTCTCAGGCTGGGAGACTTGTTCTCATCCGATCAGTGTTGGTTTCCATTCCTATGTACACTGCTAGTGCAGCAACTATTCCCTATATTGTTCTCAATCAAATTGGGAAAATTTGTTCAAACTTTTTCTGGCAGGGGTTTGAAACTGCTCACAGAAAACACAGGGTTTCTTGGGAAAAAATGTGTTGTCCCATCTATGAAGGTGGTCTTGGTATCCGTAGCTTACTAGACTTGCAGCTGTGTTTCTATGTTAAACGGTTGTGGCTTTCAATACATAGTAATTCTCTTTGGGCTAATTTTGTTAGAAGCAAGTACCTTCATGGTCTGCATATCTCAGATTGCAAAACTCCATATCCTATTGGTATAAAAGTGAATGACTTTGAGAAAGCCCGGTCTATACTCATGGCAGGATATTGGAAGATTGTTCAAGTGGAGCAACCGCTAGTTTTCTTAAAGATAACTGGTACAAGGGTAAGGCATTGGTCGACACTCTTTCTATACAGAACTACTCTCCAAATTAATGAAGATTGCTCAGTTCAAGCTGCTATGATAAATCCACAACATCTAGTCTGGCAAAAAGTGGAAGACCAACAGCTGCGGGAGGAAATTCAAAGCTTTGCTATTCAAAATGGAAATGACATCCCCATTTGGTCTTTCACCAATTTAGGTAAATTCACCATCAAATCTACCTACAGTTATATCAAGGGACAAGTGGTTGGTTCTGACTCAATGTTAAGTAAAATTTGGAATCAAAGATTTCCTCCGCGGGCCTCCCTTTTCTGTTGGAAAATTCGAAAACAAGCTGTTCCTGTTGATAGTCAAATTCAAATTAGAGGGATTAACCTGGCCTCTTGCTGTGCTTGCTTCTTATCTTCCCATGACTCTGAGGATGCAGATCACCTATTTGTTAATAGCGAATTGGCTAAGTTCCTATGGAGTAAATTTGCCCGGTTGATTAACACAGACATGGAAGTTAACAATATCAGAAGCAGGATGAGTTCAATCATTATTGGGGTAGCCATTAATAAACCCAAAAGTTTCATCTCTGTGCTGATGTCTATTATTATTATTTGGGAGATCTGGAAATACAGATGCCGAGCAAGATATGAAGGCCAAAGCACAAGTTTTGCAAGGATTTCAGATATGATCATAGCAGAGGCTAATCTAATTGTGAACCAGTTCGGATTTAAGCAAGGCACTAGCACTGAATTTTTGAAAGTATTGCAGAGTTTTGGCATAACAATCAACTATAACCGCCTGGCATGCATCACTGTCCGATGGAATGCCCCAGCTACTAATTTCTCTCTAAATGTGGATGGTGCAAGTAAAGGAAACCCCGGTCCTTCAGGGGGTGGTGGCTGCTTCAGAAATGCTCACGGGCAACTAAAGCTGGGCTTCTCTTACTACTACGGGATTGGTTCCAACATGGTGGCAGAAGGTCGGGCTCTCCTAGATGGGCTTAGATTAGCACAATTGCATGACATCCGGATATCAGTCATTTTCACTGATTCTCAAGTTTTGGTGGAGCTGCTTAACAAGAAAAAAGACCCACCGTGGTCATTGCTCCCTTGGTGGAACTCCTTGCAACATATTTTCTCTACTTTTCACTGTCCCATAATTCACTTATATAGAGAAGCAAATCAGGTGGCTGATGCTCTAGCAAATCATGCAGTTCTCACTGGAGGCAATTCAGAATTCTTCTCAAATAGAGAGCTACCTATGTTAGCCAAATGCTATGTCATAGCTGATGCTAATGGCATCCCAAATGTCCGCAGGAGGCATGTATAGTTAACTTCTGTTTTCCTTTTACTCACTGTATCTCAGAGGCTTGGTTCCTCCTGTGAACATTTATTCTTTTGATATAGCAATAAAATTAAGCATCTTATGGTAGGGTTGGTGGAGTGAGAACATTCCCTTCCTCTGGAATGGGGGTGCACTCTCCCTTCGCTCCATTAGATGACTCGGTTCTATAAAAAAAAAACCATGGATGACGGTTGGTAACGGGCAGTTACGATGACATATTTACACGATTTGATTTTACGTAGTGATATGCTGCTAATGCATTTATAGATTTTTTTTTACAAATTTACTTCTAACAATAGTTTATTTGTAAAAAATCTCTATCTTGATATATTTAAATTTGAGCCAGAGTTTTACTGGGAGGCTTCATTAACAGCTTCTCTTAACACATCATCTGCTAAGCACAGACGAATTGCACTAATTGCACGCTCCATGTACTCTTCTTTTTCTTCTTCTTTTCACTAGGCCTATATAGTCTCGTTGTCGTTCACCTTCTTACTCAGCCCATGTTACTCCAACAAAGACTATATCTTTAATTGTCAAATGTTGAAATCCTTTGGCTTCCCATCAAACACTTTAAAGTCCAACTTCATTGCTGATGCTGACTTGACAGTTATCAACTAGAAGCATAGATCGAACTCTAACCGGCCTTTGATATCAGTTTGTTGAAACAACGACCACTCTGACGAGCAGCGCAACACCCTAGTGTTCGATCCACACGACAAGAAGAAAATAGAGGGCAAAAAAGAAACAATCACATCATGCAAAAACATGTAAGATTTTACGTGGTTCGGAGATTCAGAGTAAACCCCCTACGTCCATAGACAACAATGATCATGAACTTCACTAGATGTGGAGAAAATTACAAAGTCACACCCCAACCTCAAAGGAACAAATTCCCTTTACAAGAACTCAGTCAAAGCACTTCACAAGATCCCACATCCAAGACCTCTCTTAGGCCTCGTTTGGGAAGGGTTAAAAGCAACTTCCAATCATTAAAAATCCTTGATAGGAAAAAAGCCCAAACACATGCATTGGTGAGCCCATTGGCTTCCGTGCTGTGCAGCTTCTGCGAAGAGAGAGAGGCAGACACATGCAATCTTGGCTGGCAAAAATCTAGACGCTCCCCTCTTCAAGCTTTTGCGAGCTGCATGGGGCTTTTGGGGGTGTCAAATACCTTTTATACTCATGTCCAAGAGAGCGACGTTGCGAACCGCAAAGGTGAACTCTTCGAGATAATATAGTAAATGGGAAAGAGAGAGGTGAGGAGTGAGAAGAGATTTCTAAAAAAGATTTTTAATGGTTTAATTAAAATATATAGTTTTAATTATAGTAATTAGTATAATATAGTTTTAAGTAAAATTATTAACACCTTCTATTATATTTTCAACGATTCATTGAGGCCCCCGTGCCCTAACCCTTCCCCCTTCTTCTTCCTCCTGATTCCCCCTCTCTTGATTTCCCTCTCTCCCCCTCTCTCTTGATTTCTCCCCTCTCCCTCTTCCATCTCTCCCCCCTTCTCCCTCTCACCTCCGACGATGTCGCCGGAGTGGTGGCCACGGCGGATCGTGGTGATCCATGAAGGGGGCGAACGGGGAGTAGCAGAGCGGCAGTGTGGCAGCGACAGACGGCAAGGAGTGTCGGAGTAGCAGCAATGCCGGTGAGGAGTAGCAGGAGTGGCAGCCATAGCAAGCCACGGTGGAGGAAGAAGTAGTAGTGGCAGCGGCTGTGGTTGCAGCCAACCACAATCGTGCCGATGATGGTTTAATTAGACGTGCAGTGGAGGCAACACCCGCGATGGTGAACAGCAGGAGATGAAGTGTGCAATGCCTTATATTTTTTTTAAAAAAATTGAAGTGGGTCTCAAATTATCTTAATTTTATTGTGCAAACCACGTCATCATTGGATTACTCAAAAAAGAAATCAGATCAAATGAATAATTTTGAGTTTGTTTTTTTAAAAATCGATTCATTTTATTTTTAGTTTTTTTGAATAATCAGATGGTGACGTAACTTACATGACAAACTAAGATACTTTGAGACCCATTTCAAAAAATGTTCAAAAAAAATAAGGTACTACACACCCAGAGTCTGTAGCACGTTTAGGTGTGCACTAAGTCTTACTCAAAGTTCTTTCAGGAATGATTGCTTCTATTGGAAGTGAATCCTATTTAATGCACAATAAGACATTGAAGGTCAAACTAATAATAATAATAATAAATTGAAGTTGAATACGATCTGACCTATATGTCCGTATCACATGATCTTTGATTGTAAAATTGAAAATAAAAATAAAATAACATACCTTTGTTTGCCCAAGAAGGGCCAAGCACTTTGGACCATTGTGGACGCACTTTTTATCTTATATCATTTTATCTTTTATCGGTTTATTAAGTGTGTGGGCGTGCCAGTCACATAGTGATGATTTGTTTAGGCTCCGAGACTGGAGTGGTCCGAAGCCTGTGGTGCGCGCCGTCTGACTAATCAGACAAAAGTGGATATCGAGTCAGGACTGGAACCCGTCGTGCCATAAAGGTCACGACGTTAATTACATCCCCTCGAGAGGGAAAAATCTTTAATTAATCGCCAAGATAAGGGGCCCTATGGCCTAAAAATCTACTTTCATGAAATGAACAAAAGGTGTATTGAAGAGCATTAATTCCCTATATTAGGATGCAAAGGGGTATTTAAAATCATGTCGGTCATATATTGACCATTTCATATTCGGACGGGAGTCCGGATTGAAAGCATCATAAATATACGTAGTGAGCATCGAGACATACGTATGCCGAGGTATGGTAATTTTGATATTTAAACGATAAAGAAAATCATGGTAGGCCCCAATGTTTACCGAAGCACGACAAGTTTGATATTCAGTTAAATTCCGATCAAAATGGTTCAAATCCAATGGGTTAATGGCCCGGTGCAAAGTCGGGTTGTGACCATAATGGGGGTGGTCCCCGAGGTCCAGACGTATCTTGCATAGGCATCATTGATATTACCGGTGCTAAGGGTCAATGGGGAAGTACCCCGGACAATACGCCGTTGAATACTTAAAGAGGACATTTTATGGATTATTTTATTATTATCACATTTTTACATTATTATTATAATTATTATAGTATTATTTAATTATTACAATTTATTATTCACCATTGTTTTAATTTATGGCTTTTTAATGAAAATCAACACACATTCCCAAGAGGGTCGACTAATTTCTTTGGAAATCAGTCGACCCTCATAAAGGAGGTCGACTGAATTTCGAGTTCGGTCGACCGAATCTGGCATTTTTCAGGGACAACCCTTCTTCATGTTCCACCCTCTTCATTTCATTCCTTGTTCATATTATTGTTCCATCATAGTAGATCAAGGGTTATCAAACTCTCATCTTTTATTTTGTGTTTCATTTCATCTTTTTCTTTGGCTCTTTCTTTTCTCTTTTTTTCTTTATGTACGGGCTGGACTCACAGATCAACCGACCTACACGCATGGCAGGTCAGCTGAGGTTCAAGAAATCAGCTGGCCTGCATTGTGCAAGTCAGCTGATTTTCTAAAACTCGGGCACAGGTCAGCTGAACCCCGAAGTTCAGCCGGCCACAAGCTTCTTTTCTTTTGGTTTTGCTTTATCCCCCTCTTTTTTTTTCTCTTTCTTTCTTTCTCTTTTTTTTCTGGATTTGATCTATTTCATCTTTTATTTCCCTTTTTGGCATAAGGGCAAAATGTGCATGCATGCATATATGCAGGTGAGCGTATGGGAGGAAAGGGGCAGGAAGGACCTGCTATCGTGAAATATCAGCGGAGCCCAGAGAGGGCTGTTAGTCTGCCCAGCAGCAAGCCACAAGGGCCATTGGCCCATTCATGAAAAGGTAGTGGAGGGGCAGATATGCCAACACTCATGCAATTCGGTGAGAATCTGCCATGATCTGGTATGTACATGCGAAGTCTGATGCTTTTCAAGAAACCCGAAGGCGTTGTCATGCAAATCTCCCATATGTGAGGGGTGTTCAGCCAGATGTCCCAAAGGCCTGAAAGGGGCCATTATGTGGAAATTACCATGCACATACAGTGCTCAAGCCTTGTATTCATGAAAACCAATTGTGCAAAATATATCATGCACATGCCATGCTTAATTTTCCCTTTTTTTTCAAGGGCAAGCCTGCTGCGAAAGACAGATAGGCCTGCAGGGAGTCGACTCCTCGGCAGGCTTCTGCCTAGGCAGAGCCCAGACATCAGCTGGCCAAGAAGGAGTTGACTCCCTGAATTGACTCTCTCAGCAGCAATGTTTCAAAATCAATAAAAGGTTGTGCACATCAACAGCCAATGCAATTTCAACTTGAAAGAGAGGTTCAGAGTAATTACATATATTCAGCTATGCATACGCATGAAACTTGATAAAAAGATCATGTGCAGCCTCCAAGTGCAGAATTAAATGTATACGAGGCTTTGTTTATATTTGAAATTTATTCATGACGCCACGTACATGCGAAGGCCTTTTTTATGTTCATCTTACTTTTTTGCTTGGGTTTCATGGAAATTCACTTTCATTTTCGTTTATCTTTTGTTTCATTCATTTCCTTTCTCTTCTCTTTGTTTATCTTGTTGACATGTGGGCAAAGACACACACAATACACGTGTTCATGCACGCATACGGGAGGAGAAAGCGTAGGGTGGATCATGTTGTTGCAAGGAATAGGTGAATCAGCAGGTTTCTGCTGCTGGGACCATGGACAAGTTTACTTGTTCCAAGCCAGCAGATCTCTTTGCTTCTTCTTTGAGTATGGCATGCAATGCCATGGAAAATGCATGAATGCATGGTTTCTATCTATCAAGGATGCTATGCCCTTGGAAATGCAGAAAAATGGTTTTGTGAATCCTTTTTGCACAACATGTGAGGGTATAGGATCTGAAATCATAAGTCAGTGTGCACATGAATCAAAACATGCATAAGGGTGCAAAAGCCATGCCTAGTTCTGAAAGATGAGTGGAAGGGCAGTTATGCCCCTACTCATGCATATTCAGTGAAAATTCAGTATAAATCAGTGTGCACATGCTATTTTTGAACATTCTCATGAGATCTCAATGGATTTTTTTGTACAGATCTGTCATGCACATGCAATGCTCCTTTTTTTGTTTCTGATCTGAAGATCCTATTCTTCATATTATCATTTTTTTAGCCTTATCTTCATCAATTTTTTAGGTTATAAACCTCGCTACATCTTTATTTTGCTTGATCTCAGTAGCAGCACATCCTGCCACATATCAGTTATTAGTGGCTTTCTTTTGCTTTAGTTTAGTTAATCTGTTCATGGTGTTTTTTCAGTTTGGTTCATCTGTCAAAGATGCTCTTTAATTCAGTCCATTCGTCCGGCAAAAATTCGATAGTACCTCTCCTAGACCCGGAGTCTTTTGGAGGTTTAATCGGGAACACGTCCACGGAGAAAAAACTCCGAGACGGCCCCAAAATGAGAAGGGTGCGCACGGGAGCGGTAACACCAGAGGATGCGCATGGAAGCGACAACATCCTATAGCCCGAATTGGGCACGGAGATCCCGAGGACTAGCCTACAAGAGACTCCAATGACCCGAGGGCTGTCACAATCTCGTTTCCAAGGTGTGAACTTACATTATTGCCACATTATATAGGGCCGTAAATGTTCACCCTTTGAAGGAGATCATCCGGAGACCACGCTATGAGGAAGCGAGTCCTCGGAGATCCGAGAGTGACCAAGACTCCGGAAGTCGGAGTTTATATAAGAAAAGGATTGATTTGGGATTAAATCACATATTTCTCACCCCTTTGGCATCATGGCCATGAAATTGGTCCAAATCCCAAAGCAGGGTTTTGAGAAGAAGAAAGAAAAGTCTCGCTACTGAAATATGCTTACAGCAAGAGAAAGCGAGGGGAAAACATTGCGAGCTGGAGATCAGGGGGAGAGAAAAAGTAGAGGCATAAAAGAGTGAATATTGTAGGAGTTGTAGCACAAAATCTCCCAAAGGGGAGTGTTTCTTTCATTCTATATCATGGGGGAGCAACATACAGTGGAGAGCAGAATAAAAAAAAGGAAAATACAAACGAAAGGGGGAGGGAGCAAGGGCCGGAGCCTCTTGCTCCCCTTCCCTCACCTCTCTCTTCTCTCTTTCTCTCTCTCTTCAGCTCTTGCAGCAGGGATTCTTAAGCGTATTAACCTCTCCCCCCTTCTTCTTCTTGTCATGGGGCTTGTATTCATAGGGGAAGTAAGGGTCCTCTAGTGGGAGAGAACTCCCGTTTCTTTTTTTTTTGTTTCTTCTTACTGTTCTGTTCGCAGCTGCCGCCACGTTGCTGCTGCCACTGCTGCTGCTTTGCAGGGGGGTGCGGCGGAGCAGGGAGAGGGAGCCTCTCCCTGTGCAGCATGGGCGGGGCCGGTGCGACGTTGCATGGTCGACCTGCGAAGACGTGTGTGCGAGAGGGAAGTCAACGACCTTTAATGTTTGCACGGGGAGAAGAAGGGATGGGGGTACAATAACATATCGCGACGAGGGACACAGACGGGGATGGGGGAGGGGGGTGTCCACACGATTTTCCTTCTATTTTCTTTTTTTTTGAAATCCCTTCTTTTACATTTGGCCCTCCTTCTTTCTTCTATTGCACATATACCCCTCTCTCCTTCTATCTAATTTGGTCCATCCATATCGGGCCCATTCCATTAGACCCATTCTCATCTCTTCTTTAGGCCCATTCATGCTTGGGCCTACTTCCTTTCTTCTTCTTTTTCTTTCTTCTCTTTCATTTTTTTTAGTGCCAACAACCATTTAGGATTATCGACCTTTTTTTAGTCATCCGATTAAAAAACGGACGGCATAGACATGTACATTCGACCGAGGCCAACTTATTTTTTTAAAAAACATGGCTGCACAGCCATATTGTAGTGCATTAAACGCTTGCCGTACGTGCAATAGGGTATTACTTATTCTTCCCAAAGAACTGGATGACAATTGAAGACATATTTATTACAATATTCCACTAGTAGCTTTTAAATTTGACACACACGTTTTAACGAGGTAAAATCGGAAAAATATAATCTTAACTAAAGGATTTATTTTGTAATAGATTATGTTATAAAAATGTAGTATCAATCAAATAACACATAAAATTGTAAAGCTATGAAATATGATTTACTTTAATTATGTATATGATAAATTTTAAATAGTTCTCTATAAACTACCTATCAGGTTATGTGATAAATCGTTTTTATATTGAAACAATATTCAAATAATATTTAATTATACGAATGAACAATGGAGATTACCATCTTAAAAGGGCTTATCTAGATTTCGGGCAGTGGGAGTATTCTTGATCAATAGGTTAATTATAGGGTTATTTTCATGTCAACTATTCTTAAAATGGGATTTGCAAAAAAAAGCATCTACATAAATGTATTAGAATACATATCACTATGTAAAATTATATTGTGCAAAAATATTATCGTACTTAATTTTCGTGAACAGGGAGGTGAATATTCCACAAAGATTCTAATGTTCCCATTAGTTAGTCATGAAATGACAAAAATACCCTCTTCTTTGCGCGCGCGCATACACACACACGGAGAGAGAGAGAGTGAGTGAGAGAGAGAGAGAGAGAGAGAGAGAGAGTTCCGGCGGACACATCGCCATCGATCGCCCCCCCTCCTGCTACAGCTCCTTACTGATCGATGCCAGCAACGTCACCGGAACCCCCCTACAACTCCCTTCACCCCGTCAGAATCCCTCCTGTCGGAACCACATTTCCCCTCTGAAGATGCACTCATCCTGCAACACCAGAAACCCCCCACCCCTACCACCTCCTTGCCCTTCCGAAACCCCCTGAATGCTACCCCACGTCCCCACTGGAAATGCACCCCCCTTCTGCAACATCAGAAACACCCACCAGGGAAGAGAAGTTGGGAGGGAGAACTCGGCCAGAGGGGGTGATGACGGTGGGGACGCCCGGCACTATCATCTAAGAAAAGTTTGGAGGAGAAAAGGTTGTGGAAGGAGAGATATGGGGGCCTCAAAGCCATCTCTCTCTCTCTCTCTCTCTCTCGTTGGGAAGGCCGACGGGGGAAGGAGGGGTTCCGATAGGGGGATGGGGCTTCCAATAAGAGGGAGGAGAGGGGTGGCTGTAGAGTAATTTTCATTTTATTTATTTTATTTTAACTGAGGGCATTTTGACCTTTTTAATAGTTTAGTTAAAGTTAACTATGGCTAACTTCACCGGTGGTAACGGGCGACCATGACGATGCCATTTTCCTAAAGTATGAATTTACATAGTGTAGAGGTGGAAAATGGTCTCATGAATCTCGTACCACACTTTTAAGATTTGTTTGTTGAGGAAGAACGTCTTAGTCACCCGTGGAAGCCTGCAAACACCAGGAAGAAGACGTCAGAAGGAGCCCTAGGCGTTACTCCAGGGGACAACCCTCCGATGCTTAAGTAAGGACTGTGTTGGATGAGGATCAACAGAAGACGAAGAGGAGAGCGGAGTTTGAGAGTAGAATGATCAAACCTGGAGTCAGAAAGGAGCTTCCGAGAGTGCTCGCCGAGTCCAGCGAATGCTCAGAGAGTGCTCGCAGGGCCTGAGATGCGCTTGGAAGTAGATATGACTGCTACTCTGTATATGACTCTCTGTCTTCGTATGTCTGTGCGCGGAGTTGTCTCTGTGTGCGTACTTGTGTCTTTATGTGGATCTGCCTGTGTGTCCTTGTCGCTTGATCAGAGGTCTATTTATACTGGTTGTCCTGACGGGGAAGGCCCATCCCTCATAAGGGAAAGACGTAAGTCGTGGGATAACGTCTCCCTACGATCATGGAGAGTTTCCCATTATGCGCCCGTTTATCCAGGCCATGCGTCCTTCAGGGGAGTCTTACGGCACCCTAGGCGCGTGCTCGCCCATATTGGAGTAGAGGCCGGCGATGGCGGGAGTAACGCTCGATCGTCGGAGAGTCATCCAGCGCCCAAAATGCTCGGGTCGATGCCCCCTTGTGGACTGGCAAATCGTTTATCCTTCTTTATTGTGCCGCCTGGCGCGGGCCGCCAACTGTCGGGAGGTCTGCTTTGCATCGTGCGGATCTTGGGCCGACTTGGACTCAGCGTTACCGAGCCGAATTGATTTTACCCTCCTCACATAGTGATATGTCTGCTAATTCATTTGTAAAAATATATAATTTTTTGCAAATCTCATTTTAATAATGATTTACATGCAAAAACCTTTAATTATATTCCGTGGGCATCTTTGAAATCATTGACTTCAAATACTTAAGTTGCATGGATGTATAAATATACGTGTGGCTTTTGGTTTAAATACATGTCTGATATGCTAGTTAAAATAATAAAATAATTAAGTTCATTGAATGAAAAACGAAAATATGATATGAAATTAATCTCACATGATCATATCATATGTGAAAACAGGTCTTTAATTAAGTGAAAGTTCCTCCCTCAGGTAGTGGAGAGGCTTTTAGCGCGAGATAGGAGCATGAGGTCACGTAGTTGTACTCGAAACCATATGTTTATGTATTTCTCATAACTCCAGTTTACTACTGAATTTCGGAGATATGATCCTGAGAAGAACATGTAGTATTGATTACGGGATTAGTTAGAAAGCTAGTGCACGTTTACGTTGGAATTTTTAATTTTGAACCCTATAATCATCCATATTTACAGATTGCAACCTATAATCTACATATTTATTTATAACATCTTAAAATCTCAAGTTGTTTAGTGAAAATCTCGTATCATTACAAATAAATCTCTCAATCATTTACCACATAACTATGTAATTATGAGGGTTTAATTATAAACAAACATATAGATTGGAGGGGTTAACCCACAAATACTAAAGATTCTAAGGGTTGAAACCTAAAAATTCCTTATCTTATATATGTCCGAACTTCGACAAATAGAATAATATGACACATAAATGCTTGATCATAAATTATACATTTTTTTGGTGTTATAAATTATACATTAGACTATATCATGCAAGTAGTTTCCGTGCTTAATTAATGGGTCACAAGACTCATCCTTCTTGTTAATTTATTTTTTTTTGTGAGAGTGCATTGTAATATTGGACCTTTATTTCGAAAAGTTTCAAACTACTTATTGTAGCACCGCAGGCAGCAGGTTTGGTAGCGTTCTATATGTATTTTCGCAAGATATATATAATGTTTCTTTTCAAGTGTTATTAGTCATGTAATTAGCTATTTGTTCTATGAATTTTCCATATGGCATGGCCTTTGTATAGTCTCCCTTCCATATGGCGCCGGTGGGGAAACGCAGGGGGAAGGGGGAGCGAGAGGGAAACGCAGGGAAGGGGGAGGGGCATCGGGAGAGGCCGACGCCGGTGGAGAAACGCAGGGGGAAGAGAGAGAGGGAGAGGCCGGCCGGCGGGGAAGGGGGAGGGGGAGGGAGGGGGGATGCAAACAGCGGGAGGGAGGGGGAAGGGGCCAGGGAGGGAGAGGGAATGGGAGATGCAGGGAGAAGATGTGTGAGAAGTCTCTAACTATCGTGAGTGTTTTAAAAAAAAAATTTGAGACTTATTTTTATTTTGAGAAAGATTTATACGGGATAAGATTTTTTCCTAAAAAATAGGATAGATCTTATCAAACGTGTTTTGATATCCTTCTCTTACTTAATTTTTATTTTGAGAAAAAAAGAGATAAAAAATTACAATCAAACACCCTATAAAATTACTAATATTATATCAAAAGTCTATAAAATATTCTTTTGGCACATGTTTAAGTGTTTTTTTTTTGTGCACGTATCTTTGCCAACTGCACACCATCATAACGAAGAGCAAGAACACCGATGGGATGAGGCATATATATGAAGGCGATCGAGGCCCGGCATGCAGAGGGGTACGTCCAAGACGTCCGTTCACCCCCTGTATCGTTGGGTTACATCTCTCTCCATTATTAATATGGAAGCTCTTCTGCCATGAAATTTTCTTAACACACGAAAACACAAAATTTATGCCTTCTTGAAATCCCTCAGGACCACATTTCATGGTCAAAGTCCCTCAGTAGCATCTCAAGTCCCACTGCAGTGACAATTTATTTTTCTACTGTCTGTTCTTGGATATAGAAGTCTGTAGTGCAGGCTTCTTTGTGCTTCTGTCAGCAGGGTGGCTGCTTCGTGACCATCCTTCCATTCTTCGTCGGTTAATTGGGCAGATATATACACAGTGTTGGGTTGTGTGTTAGTGATGCAAACTTTGCACAACAGACACAGATTAATTTCTAGGCCTGATTTATTCCGGAGACTGACTTGTCAGAGACCCATTACAAACACTGATCATCCGTGCCGGGGGGATTTTAATTACTGTCTTAATTAGGAGAGCGAGATCCGCGACTCGGGTAAGTTCTATTTCTGATTTTTGTTCATTACAATCTTAAGAACCTAAATCAACCTTTTAGAAATAGATTTCGGCGTAGCATATATTATGTTCATCGATCAAGATGTGAGGAAGTTGGGAGTGTTTTGACGGGATATATGAACTTCACCCGCTGACAGGAAAAACATTCACTTTGTTCTAGCAACACAGAGAATACTTATCCATGTATTTGGTGATCGAAGATCCTATGATTTCTGAATCAGATGATGAAAAAGGAATCAAAGAGAAGAATACTTGATTGCTGCATGATTATTTATGCAGGAACAATATTTTGAATGCAGTGGTAGACAGACTCCTTATGATCATGTCTATCAGACTCTACCAAGACTGCAAGAGAAGTTTGGAATTCCATATATAGAAAAGAAATAACATAGTGAAGATGCAAGGCATAATTAAGTAGAACCACATGGGAGTGAGAGGAGTAGAAAAGACCCATATAATCACTTTGACACCCCCTCCTCTTCTCTCTCAACTTTCCCACTATCTTCACGAGGCATGTCTAGAAAATTGAAAAGTTGTTTGAAATTTGAATTAATTGCCCCCCCTTTCTCTCTCTCTCTCCACTCTCTACCCTTCTCTCTCTTCACGGAATCTCAAATGCATCCTCTCTCTCATCCAGGCCATACTTCTGATCTAGATCCGAATTCGATCAAAATTTTATTTTCAGACTCTAATCGGATTCGAATCTTTTACTTTCGGATCCGGATTTGAATCATTAAAGATCCGACCCTTTGGCACCCTTGGTGAGAGGACTATAAAAGACCCATGTTATAATTTTGGATCAGATTTCTACTTATTTTTGGTGGAGGGAGACTGGCCTAATGTTCAAAATTCTTTTATGGTATTAGACCTAGGTGACGATCCTTTAACATTTCAAGAGGCAATGGCTTCGATCGAGGGATGCTCCTTTCAAGAAGGAAGCCATAACTGATAAATGGACTCCATCCTGCTAAAAATAGTTGGGCCTTAATAAGCTTTAAAATAGTTGGGGGGGGGTGTGGAAGTCCCGCCTTTTCCTATGGTCGTACAAAACAATAGGTACAAACACAACATTACCTACGTTTTGATCTAATACCATTTTAAATATTATTTCTTCTAAAATCGTACGTCAACTCTAATCTACTCCAGCAAGCAACAGAAGCGTAGGTATTCTTCGTAGGTGCAGATCTTCCTTCTTGTAAAGAAGTTAAAGTGACGTGGGTGGAGGGAGGTCAGGTCACTTCCATTGGAGAATCGAATGATTAAACCACCCAATGCAGTCCAGAATTATGATATATGATGGCTATTTTAATTTGTGTTACATAAAATACTCAGACATACCGTAATATTTACACAACCGTGTTCGCTACTTTATTTTAAGATCTGAAAACGAACACTTCAACAATTCATTAATCAGGACATTTATTAGAACAGAGAATTAAATAATCTGATTAATATTCTATATATAATTTTTATATTTTAATAAATTTTAATAAGCACATTTTACTTTACACATGGATAAAATGCGCATGAATGCGCAGATATTTATATATATCGTGTCTAATTTTCAAAAGAAAAATTGTGCACTCGGATACCCGTGTCTAATCTTACAAATCACAGACCAGAGATCACATAAGCGGAGACACCGACAAAGAAGGAACAATAATCAGGCCGCAGCCACGCCCTCGGGGCCGCCGCTCTGGAGGACGGAGGAGGGATAGGAAGGGGCCGCCGCCGCCGCCACCCTCTTCTCGCAGGAGCGGACCTCCAGGAACTCGGAGACCGGGTGCGTCTCGGACAGGAACCCGGCGCTGATCACGACGCTGCCGCCGTCCTCCTTTCTCGCGGCGACGCGGGTGACGTCGAGCCAGAAGAAGAACTTCCTCACCTGGACGCCGTCGAGGCGGGAGATGCGCCCGTAGGTGATCCTACCCGTGATGGCCTTGTCGTAGTAGACCAAGTCCGTGAACCGGACGTAACACGGCTGCGTCAGCTCCACCGCGAAGTCCCCCTCCTCGGACTTGGTGTAGCTGACCACGTTGCCGGGGAGGAGCCCCTCGGGGAGCCCGAACAGTGTGAGGAGGTGGTGCGCGGTAGCGTTGGCGTCCGCAGTAGGGGGCAGAGCCGGGCTCATCATGGGTGCCGCGAGGTGGAGGGGAGGGAGGAGGAGGACGAGGAAGAAGAGGAGGAGGTGGTGGCAGGTGAACGGCATTTCGCTTGCCTGGCGAACGGCGCTAGCTGGCCAGGAGTTAATGGAGGGGGAAGGGGACGGCTGAGTGGGAATTTATAGGAAGCACTGCTCGGACGCGATTTTCAGATCGACGCCAAACGAACGCGCGTCTCGCATGACCTTCGGTCGCTTAAATTGTTCCGCAGCTAAAAACAGCATCAACTGTCGCTATAAATGCCACGACCCTTTGGGTCGCGTCCTTCCAGCATTTTCCTTTTAATATTGAAGTCTTTATTTATTGGAGTTGCGTGAGATTTATTAAAAAACAAGTTTTATTGATGTTGTTGATGTCAAATAAGAGAAAGGGTACGTACGTAATTCTACATTTTCATGCAGTAAAGAATATACAAGTCAGGATATTTGTTGGTCACTGTTGGAGATGAAAGTGACGTACAGCATCCGAAAGACAGAAGTTCACTAAAAACAACATGGTTTCAATGTGCCCGTGAAATTTGAATACGGAAGTGCCATTAAAAATTAAGTGGTTTGTGACGGCAAGAATTCCCTTCGCTGGTTCTCCAGCTATCTAGATTTCTTCAAATCGAAGCAAAGATGGATCACGAGGACTCACATCCACATCCTTCACCTGTCATTGTTATGTCGTGGTATTTATAAAATGTCAACCTGCTGGTATATATTCTTCGGCTCAAAGCAATCTTTCCTAATTCGTAGGGCACATGCACATGCTTATGATGGGTATTAATGCACACCTTGGATTTGTTTAATTCTGGCTCCAGTACTTCATGACCACGATGGTGTCTTGTAAATTATAGAGGCTCTAAATACACCAATTACGAACATGTGAGTTCAACGTCGAATTAAGAATAAGATCATGTCACGGAAGGAATCCGACGACATAACGGTGCATTCATTAATTATCATAGTTCATTAATAACTTATCGTATAAAGTTTGGGCTCCAGATAATTCATAGACCATTCAGGAATAGAATATGATCAACCCTTGGGTCAAATCTTGGGTTACACATCATGCAGGGAGAACGCGGTTAAGTAGAGACCGTTTCTTGGAAGTAGCGATCCAGTCGAGACCGCGCGCCATCAGGATGAGTCGACGCATGGAGGGAAAGAGTCGACATGGTGAATGCTGGATCTAGAACGCGGTCGCGCTAGAACCGCTATCATGAAGTAGCGGTCACCTGAGAACCGCGGCCTGGTCCAGAGTGCAGAAAATGCCGGTAAGATAGATGCTTTCTAGTCCATTGGGCTTTATTTAAGACAATATCTTTTAATACTATGATGACTATGCAGACGTAGGATTTATTTCCACATGTCTAAGGCCCTAAATACATCATATATATTTTTTTTCATGTAGCCTTCAAATTAGATGTCCACCACGGTCTGGGGTCTCCTTCAGCTCGTAAACCCACTATTAAGGGACAATCTTACACTCCTCCGTCTGATCTTTCTCACATTTTCTAATTTATGCCCAGTGATCTAGCTATGATTATTGTTGATAACTCCCGAGTAATAGCAAAACCAAATAACATTAGAGTGCAAGACATGTCTTTGCAAAGGAAACAACACATCCACTAAGTATCACAGAGGCGGAAGAGTAGGCTATCAGCTACCCCTAATGCTCCATACTCTAAGACCCAGGGACGATGGTGATGTCCCCTCGAAGGATGTAGCCAAGACACTCACAAGAAGATGGCTCTTGCATGATTTCCATGCAGAGTGACTCCTCCTCATCGAGGTACTATGCACTTCTCCTTCATGTTTGCAGTAGAGAAGAGAAGGAGAGAGAGAGAGAAGAAGAGAGAGAAGAGTAGTGGCTGCAAGCAAGCAAGAGAGCAAGAGGTTCCAATGTCAAATGGGAGAGGGTGCCCTTATAATCGTGGCTAGCACCGATAGGACTCGATAGGACAACCAGTAGCTTGGTGGAAGTCTTCTAGGGAGATTGATGAGGACATCACCAGCTTTCCCCTTGTTCGAGGATCCATATGCTCGCCAGCTATGCTACATCTTGTCCGCCACTATATTTCGAGTCATATGATGTAATTTTCATTTTCTTATCATGTACTTTTCCTTTTATTTGGGCTAGGCCCAGGGGCACCCCCTTCCCCTTGGTTATGTGTTAGTAGTCCAAAAGTCAGGGACTTATGTGAAAATGTGGGATTCCTATAAATAGGATCCCAATCCCTCATTTGAAGGAAAATGAAGTATTGATAAAATTACCACAAGAATTTGTGCCTCTCTCTCTAGCTCTCTCTCTCTCTCTCTAAAGGGGGCGAACCCCATTCTCTCTCCTCTCCACCCCTAAATTCAAAATTCACTCTCTCTCCTCCCTATTCACCTCTAATTAAGACCCCTCCCCCTTCCCCATACCTCCCATTTAAGTCCCCTCCAACCCCTAGGTGGAATCCCCTTCTCCTAGGCACCTCTCCCTCCTCCCAAGCAACCTTTCCCCTTCCCCATACAACCTTTCATTTTCCGAAGGGAGAATCCCTTCTCCCAAGCACCCCTTCCCCTCCCCAAGACAACCCTTCCCATTCCCTAGGCCCCCATTAACCCCTCCATTAACCCACCATTCAAAACAAAGGAGAGATCTCTCCTCCCTCTCTCCTTCCCAACCCAAATTCGCATCTCCCCCTCCCTCCACTTGCTAGACCACCTCCCAGCCCCCTTTCTGCCCTTCTCACACCTTGAATCACCCCCTAACATACCCCCACATAGTCAGGTGTCACCCCCACACCCATCCACCCCATTTCCCACCCCATCTACTCCGTCTCCTATCACCTTTCATCACCCTATCCATCTCAGTTCGCAGGCAGCAGTTGGAGCCCGACTTGCAGAGACTGCCTCGGTGTTGTCCGACGTCATATGAAGCTACACCATATATCGCCGGAAAGGTCTTCCAGTCTTCTTCGCATGAGAGGTGGAATCGTCTCGTTCCGACTTCACTACAGATCGTGGTGCCCATTCTCGCCCGACTGCGCAACCGGGACCAGAACCTGGACTAGAGCTGCAGTGCAGAAGCTACCACGGCCACACCCCTCAACTTATGAAGGCGCCACTTGGCCGAGAGCTGCTACCACAAGGCATCTACCATCACCAACAAGCGGCGTCCCTTTCGGCATCAGGAAGAGCCTTTTTCAATTTTTCTCTCCCGGGCGCGCAGAATAGATCGTTATGGTCCTGCCCTGACCCCCCCTCACTCAACGGACTTCTCCTCACCACCCCGACATCGTCTGGTGCTCTGCTTGGTTGCTGCTCGAAGAAGACTCGTCCATGGTTGTACTCGTCCTGGTCCTGATGCGTTTCGACGTCGGGAGTGGGCGTGGTGACTACTTCCACCTGCTGCTGCACCCTGGGACCAGTCTGAACCAGAGCACAGGGAACCTGATCCAGAGCCCGCCCCCGCCGGTGTCGACGTCGGGATCATCCATAAAAATTTACAGGCATTCTTGGGTCTGTCAGCGACATTTCGGTGCTAGTTTCATTGACTTCCGAGTTCGGAGGAGTTCGTGGAAGCGTCTACATCGCCCCCTATCCGGGTATTCCAAAATGGGGCAGATCATTCGGCACTAGCTAGTTCACCACCCCACCCCGCCTGGCCGGCTTAACGCCCCTCCCTGTGTGGAGGTAGTGTTTGTTTGTAACTTAAATTTCCCTTTCCCTAGTCCAACCCCCCTGCGTGGGGAGTAGTGCATGTAATATTTGAATAGGGGAAGCTACACCGATGCAGTGTGCGGGGAACACACACTCCCCCGCTCGCCCTAGTCTCCGGCCGGGAGCGGTGTCTTCACACCGATCAGGTGAGCTTCGGACCACTCTCCTCTGCTGGTTTCTTACCTTTGCTTAGCTTAGTATCATCTCTAGTTGCGCCGTCGGCAGTGAGAGAGGACTCGTTCCAATTTTCAATCTAATCGAGTGCCACCGCGGGTGAGTTGTGAGGGAGACGCTACATCCCACGCCCTCGGCGTGCCGGCCGCCCTTGAAATTGGGCATCCCTATCCCATTGGGGTCCATCCCTAGCCAGCCATACCCTTGGAACCCCAAGGTCCAACTTCGGACCCTCACCATCATCGCCGGTCCGCCTACGGACCCGGGTGCGCGCGACGCGGGTGAACCCGCTTGTGAGAGATCGCCGTTCGGTCCGGTTGCTTGCAAAGTTAGGTCCAAGGGGTCGTGTCACATCAATTGGTATCAGAGCCAGGTTTTAGACTTGTCTCTACGAGTCTAGTCCTAGGGCATTATCATTTGAGTCTCCCTTGCATCATGTTTTTCATCACTCCATTGCATGACCACCCTAGGGAGATGTCCCAAACATCCATGGACCAATTTGACACTGTCACCAACAAGATTCATAACTATCTAGATACCCTCACCTCCTGGCTTGATCGGCTTGAAGCAAAAGGGAACCACGGCCCTAGAGCTTGGTCACCTCGGGATGGATTTAGAGCCAATGAACCCCCACTTAGGAGCAATGGCCTTAGAGTCTTGCCTCCCCGGGATGAATTTGGATGGGAACCCAAAGGACCCATGGACTCATTGGAAGATATAAAGATTGAGATTAGGAAGATCTTCACTCCCCGACCTTCCCACTCTTACCTTGAGAACCATAACCCGAGGAGCACTCCAACTCCCCCTTTCCCTCCCAGTCAACCCAAGACCTCCCTTAGGGCCCAAACTCCACCACCCCAAATGATTCCACTCCCTATCACCACCACCATTCAAACCAAATTGGCCTCCACCCAACCCAACATTCTCCATCAAACCCACACCCCACAAGCTTCCACAAATCCTCCTCCCACCCCCTTCCAAAAGGAACTTAAGGAGGTGACCGAAGTCTGTGAGGCTCCCCTAGATTGGGAAGAAGAATATGAAGCCCAATTGAGTCAAGAGAACTCATTCCTTCCCAAAGAAAATCCACTGAGCCAAATTGGGTACACCCCCCCTATGAGTTACAAGATGCCCAACCTAGGCCTCCACTACTACCACTCCCCACTCTATCCCAAGTCCCCCATTACCCACCACCCAAAGAGCACCACATGCCAGTCACCATCACCCCACCCACAAAGGACCTATTCACCTCCTTGGTAGAGGAACCCATGATCCCCACACCCGACCCCCTAGTAGGGAACACCCCAGAACCACTCCCCATCTTGGAGGAAAGTCATGGCCAAAACGAGGAAGAAATTTCACCTTTCATGCCACCCCAAATTTGGAGTGAACTTATCATAAGTGGGCCCTTGGTTAGATGGCTTGTGGAAAATCGGGCTCACCCTATCCTTCCCCATGCTTACCCTTCCATGGAACAACACCTCCCCATAGTACCCTTATCCACCTATCACACCACAATCCAATCATCCTATCAGGTGGAAACATTAGGGGATCTTCTTAAGGGTATAGCTTGGCAAATGGAGCTAACTGGCAAGTTGACTACAGTAGCCGACCGACCTAGGAGCCTTGACCTCCTACACCTATGTGTCGGATCCATCTCCTCCATTTACACTGTGGGCTGCTACACTAGCGACCTTCTTTTACTCTTCCCTACACCCGACGAGCCCGATGCTATGCACAAACTAGAGTTGCTTGTCTCGGGTAGAACATCTAGTCCTCCATTCATGGCCGACCATCCCACCAAGAACTTTGGCCCGATCATTTTACTAGAGGAGGAGTGTCCGCCATCAAATGGTTGTGAGGACCATGAGGACCTAGAGTTCCTCTCCTTAGGTGACCCTTACCATGACCCCTTCGATCCCTTCCTATGCCCCCCCACCTTACTCACCACCAACCTTTTCCTACCCCAACCGACCTTATTGGACCAAGCCCACTCCATTTTCCTAGACCACTTTGACCCCTATGAGTGGAAACTCTTACACCAAGCCATATACATAAGAGAAACCATTTGGATGGGAATGCATGTGCCATTACATTTTGCATCATTTGGTAGGGCTAGTAGGCCCAGTCATCTCATACCTGTCACACACACTTTAGGCCCAATGCATGACTGGCTCATATTTGGATGTGATGGTCCTCCCTCATTCATCATTGATCATATGCATGTTAGGAGCATCTACGGGTGTCCGGGTCCCCCGGCATTCATCACCACTTTGTGTGATAGGTTCCCCTACAGATACCATGGCCCTCCAACCATTGTTATGAAGCCCCTGCATGATAGGGCCACTTGTGGCTGCCCCGGTTCACCTAAGTTCATCAAGGTCCACATGGCATCACAGCATGATAGGTCAATTTACGGTTGCCCCGGTCCACCTTTACACACCAAGCTTTTCACACCCACACCGCATCATAGTGCATGGCATACGCATACACGCAAGCAATTCGCAATGGGCGGTGAGGTTCACAAAGAGCAGATAAGAGCTCGCGAGCGCCACTTGGAATTTCCAGTAGGCGATTTGGTGATGATGGCATCGGAGTGGCTCTACCTTAGGGTCACCTCCCATTCGAGGGCACGAGGACTTGGACCTTTCCCTGTTCCTAGTGACTTTGGCAACACAGCTTGTGGATTGAATTTACCAATGGGTTATGGGATATACCCCACTTCTCACGTGGCAGACCCGGCACCCTATATGGGCACCGCGGTGGATCCTAGTGAGTACTTTGAGCCTATACCTTCCTTTAAGAGGGACACCCCAGAGAACCACCACAAAATAGCCTTGAGAGCCCGACGTGTGCACATGGGGGCAATACTATGCAAGCAGGGTGCCGTCGCCAGCAAGAGGGTGTGCCCAAGCCACCTTGAGAGGATGAAGGACCGTCCCCTGGTCACAGATGCGGGTTGAGTTTGAAGGTTGAGGGTCGCCCTGAGCTGCTTTGGAGGACCGCTCTCCTGGTGGGCCCATACTCGACGGAGTCGAGTTCTCCGCACCCCGGGGGTATGATGAGGACATCACCAGCTTTCCCCTTGTTCGAGGATCCATATGCTCGCCAGCTATGCTACATCTTATCCGCCACTATATTTCGAGTCATATGATGTAATTTTCATTTTCTTATCATGTACTTTTCCTTTTATTTGAGTCCAATACCTAGGTTAGGTAACTATTTACCTAAGTCTAGAGTCATTATGTTGGTTAATGGGCCCAATTATATGGGCTAGGCCCAGGGGCGCCCCCTTCCCATTGGTTATGTGTTAGTAGTCCAAAAGTCAGAGACTTATGTGAAAATGTGGGATTCCTATAAATAGGACCCCAATCCCTCATTTGAAGGAAAATGAAGTATTGATAAAATTGCCACAAGAATTTGTGCCTCTCTCTCTAGCTCTCTCTCTCTATTTCTCTCTCTCTCTCTCTCTAAAGGGGGCGAACCCCATTCTCTCTCCTCCCCACCCCCAAATTTGAAATTCACTCTCTCTCCTCCCTATTCACCTCTAATTAAGACCCCTCCCCCTTCCCCATACCTCCCATTTAAGTCCCCTCCAACCCCTAGGTGGAATCCCCTTCTCCTAGGCACCTCTCCCTCCTCCCAAGCAACCTTTCCCCTTCCCCATACAACCTTTCATTTTCTGAAGGGAGAATCCCTTCTCCCAAGCACCCCTTCCCCTCCCCAAGACAACCCTTCCCATTCCCTAGGCCCCCATTAACCCCTCCATTAACCCACCATTCAAAACAAAGGAGAGATCTCTCCTCCCTCTCTCCTTCCCAACCCAAATTCGCATCTCCCCCTCCCTCCACTTGCTAGACCACCTCCCAGCCCCCTTTCTGCCCTTCTCACACCTTGAATCACCCCCTAACATACCCCCACATAGTCAGGTGTCACCCCCACACCCATCCACCCCATTTCCCACCCCATCTACTCCGTCTCCTATCACCTTTCATCACCCTATCCATCTCAGTTCGCAGGCAGCAGTTGGAGCCCGACTTTCAGAGACTGCCCCGGTGTTGTCCGACGTCATCTGAAGGTACACCATACATCGCCGGAAAGGTCTTCCAGTCTTCTTTGCAGAAGAGGTGGAATCGTCTCGTTCCGACTTCACTACAGATCGTGGTGCCCATTCTCGCCCGACTGCGCAATCGGGACCAGAACCTGGACCAGAGCTGCAGTGCAGAAGCTACCACGGCCACACCCCTCAACTTATGAAGGCGCCACTTGGCCGAGAGCTGCTACCACAAGGCATCTACCATCACCAACAAGTGGCGTCCCTTTCGGCATCAGGAAGAGCCTTTTCCAATTTTTCTCTCCCGGGCGCGTAGAACAGATCGTTATGGTCCTGCCCTGACCCCCCCTCACTCAATGGACTTCTCCTCGCCACCCCGACATCTTCTGGTGCTCTGCTTGGTTGCTGCTCGAAGAAGACTCGTCCACGATCGTACTCGTCCTGGTCCTGCTGCGTTTCAACGTCGGGAGTGGGCATGGTGACTACTTCCACCTGCTGCTGCACCCTGGGACCAGTCCGAACCAGAGCGCAGGGAACCTGATCCAGAGCCCGCCCCCACTGGTGTCGACGTCGGGATCATCCATAAAAATTTACAGGCATTCTTGGGTCTGTCAGCGACGTTTCGGCGCTAGTTTCATTGACTTCCGAGTTCGGAGGAGTGCGTGGAAGCGTCTACATCGACCCCCTGTCTGGGTATTCCAGAATGGGGCAGATCATTCGGCACTAGCTAGTTCACCACCCCACCCCGCCTGGCCGGCTTAACGCCCCTCCCTGTGTGGAGGTAGTGTTTGTTTGTAACTTAAATTTCCCTTTCCCTAGTCCAACCCCCCTGCGTGGGGAGTAGTGCATGTAATATTTGAATAGGGGAAGCTACACCGACGCAGTGTGCGGGGAACACACACTCCCCCGCTCGCCCTCGTCTCCGACCGAGATAGGTGTCTTCACATTGATCAGGTGAGCTTCGGACCACTCTCCTCTGCTGGTTTCTTACCTTTGCTTAGATTAGTATCATCTCTAGTTGCACCGTCGGCAGTGAGAGAGGACTCGTTCCAATTTTCAATCTAATCGAGTGCCACCGCGGGTGAGTTGTGAGGGAGACGCTACATCCCACGCCCTCGGCGTGCCGGCCGCCCTTGAAATTGGGCATCCCTATCCCATTGGGGTCCATCCCCAGCCAGCCATACTCTTGGAACCCCAAGGTCCAACTTCGGACCCTCACCATCATCGCCGGTCCGCCTACGGACCCGGGTGCGGGCGACGCGGGTGAACCCGCTTGTGAGAGATCGCCGTTCGGTCCGGTTGCTTGCAAAGTTAGGTCCAAGGGGTCGTGTCACATCAGAGATGGAGAACAGCCTGCACACCAGCGAGAATACAAGTCACGGGCGCATCTATTAATAGCTCCCACTTGCCCATTATGGGCAATGTTGTATGTACTTTGTCTCAAGGCTCTATTCCTCATGGTCATACAGGGAAATAGAATGTGCAACCTCATCAAGATTCTTTGAACATCTGATAAGAGCTCGGTTAAGTCATCACAAAACTAACAGATCACGTCAATCAATTGTGAACTATACCTCAGACACTTCATAAGCATCTAACTGTACACTCCGGATTTCTCAAACATATGTAGTGCCGAATTCGATGTGTTGCACTTATGGCTCTAACACCACGTAGGCGACCGAGCCTCTCGGGAAATAAGGCACAAACCATGGTACGACAATTGGTTGTCTTCCCTATGCTGCTCATGCCAATCCAATTCATCTTGTTCTTTTTCCTAGATATGTCCTACTGGATAATATATGTCATCGCCATAAAGGAGCATGCTAAAGTAGCGACATCGAGCTTCTTCTTCATGACATAACACTCAGGTTATTAAGGGTATTAGGGAGATCACACAAATATGACTCATAAGCTCACACAATGATGAAGCAGATATTCATTCATCATTTTTCATATATGGTCGTATATAGCACACATGAGATATGATACACAATCATGGTGTTCTCTCACACTCACGTGGGTGTGTCAAAATATAATCACAATAACACCACACGTATCCTAGTGTAACTATAAACTATGTGACCAACCTAGGTCTCGTAAACCAGTCGCTCCCACTTACTACCTTCTTGCGAATCTCACATCTAGTTTTCACAGGCTCCATGAGATTGCTGTAGTATATTCATAGTCAATTTAGCCAGATCTCATCTTAGCCCAGTTAAGGTGGTATATCATTCATGTTCAGGATATTTTGCTCACTCCCCTACCAGGGCATCGAAAATATCAGATACCTCATCTTGCGCGCTATTGATAACGTCAAGGCAGATCACCCATGTGAGAGAGTCAATCCCAGTCTAGTGACACTCTGACGATGTGTAAAATAATCATTCTATCCAAAACACACATTGGAGAATGAACAAAAAATTTTCATTATTGATATCAATAAAATTGTATCTATTATAATTTGCACTAAGCCATAGACCCACAATGGGTAACAAAACTCTCTTTAGTTGGTTAGTGGATCGGCTACCATACAACCAGTGCTAATGTGTCGGAGCACCATTGAATCTCTTGTTAATTAATAGATTCCTTATGTAGTGATAACGAATGCCTATGTCCTTTGTCCTGCCATGATATTTAAGATCCATGGAAAAAGCCATTGCCAAAGTGCCATCCAAATACAACATCACACGCTCAGCCCGATGAGGTATTATCACCGGTTGTTGCAGAAATTTCAGCACCCATACAACCTCTTGGCATGTGACGGAACAAGCCACGTATCAACCTCCATCATGGATGGGACAATGCAAGTATGCTTCTTTCTACACCATGAGATAGCTCCATAATTCAAAAGGAACACGGCGCCTAAGGTGGACTTCTACTCATCTTTTCCACGGGCCCAGTTTGCGTCACTGTAGCCCATCAATCTTAGGCCACCTCTCTTGTAACGTAAGACATGGTTTGACATCCCTCGCATGTATTGAAAGATTCTTTTCACTGCTTTCCAATGCAGGAGGTCCAGAGTACTTTGATAACGGCTAACTAGACCTACTGCAAAACTAATGCCCAGTCGAGTGCACAACATGGTGTACATTAAACTTCCGATCGAAACAGCATATGGCACTCTAGAAATCTCTTTCTTTTTTTCTTCAGTCTTGGGGCATTGACTAGCACTCACATCACATCCTCTGTCAAGTGGAATATCAATGAATTTCGCATTGTGCATTTAGAATTGCTCTAGGATTTTGTTAATGTAAGTCTCCTCAGATGGACTCAGTAACCTTTCTGAGTGATTTTGCACAATCTTAACTCTGAGCACATGGCTCATCTCACCCATATCTTTCATCTCAAAGACGAAAGATGACCACTCCTTAATGTCATTGATCAACTCCATGTTATTTCCAACTATCAGGATATGGCCGACATACAACGATAAAATGAGGACCTTTTCTCCAACTCGCTTAACATACACATGTGGGGATGGGATTTTATTTAATTATTTATGTTTATTTATTTCTTTTGCTTATTAAGGATTTTATTTTAGCGTAGGGCCTGCCAGTCACTAAGTGACAAGTTTATTGTGCGCACTGTCTGACTGATCAGACGAAAGTGAGGTCCGTGTCGAGACTGACAGTCCATCATATCATAAAGGTTATGACGTTAATTACATCCTCCAGAAAGGAGGAAAACCCTTGATTAATTGTCAAGATAATGAACCACCGGGGCTGTATAAGTATGCTAGCATAAGTAGAGTAACATAACGATATTGCATAATGCGGGAATCGAATATAAGTTCAAACACGTGGTTCGGTCACATTCATTATCCCGAGCCCTTGATACGTGGCGGAGGACATAGGTCCGAAGACCACCATCACACCTAGTGAGAGCTTCCAGGCAGACCTAATCTGGCCCTCAGCAAATCACCATTTGATATATCGGGGTTTGGATTAATGACAAACATGCAACAATAACAAGCAGGCATTCATGTATATACACACACACACACACACACACACACACACACACACACACACATATATATATATATATATATATATATGGCAGAAGTAGACCCAAAATTGCTTGCGACTGGGAGCTAGTAGTGATTTTTTTTTCATGGGTTTATTATGGAGCATTCATGAGTTAAGTGTGACAGGGGAATAGGAGGTAAACAGATTGGTAGAAGTATGAGAGAGGAGCTAAATCTACGCGGGGGTGGATATATTATAATTCGGCGCGGGGAAGCATAGGAGTAGGCTTAAACCGGTGCCGGGAAGCGTAGGCGTAGCTTTAAAATGGTGCGGGGTGCCATAAGGGATCAAACGGCGCGGGGTGTGAGGGGCGCGCTGAATCAAGCCGTGCCCGGTGGATGGTTGTGAGAATTTGTGATTTTGAGAGGGGGGCTAATCTGGCGCGGAGGGGGTGGATGCCGGAGTAGGGCGCGCCGGTTTAGGGGTTTGCCAATTTTTGAGGATTTTTTGAATTTTTAAGCTCATTTGAGTTAGGTTGCAACTTAACTCATTTAACAGCTATTTTTAATGATCATTAATGATGATTATTGAGTAATTTTAGATCCTGACTGCCCTGCAAACATGATGGCTCAAGACTTGTGCGAGGTTCATACTCAAACACAGTCTGTCCTCAATTCAAATTGTGTCCACAGTCATCATAAGTTGATTTGTAGTAGAACTTAGTTAAATTGACCAGACGAAATTTGGGCAGCATCTCCCCATACCCAGAGGGTCACGGGGGAGAAGTGGAGGCATACCTACAGAACTGGGGTAAGCTCCTGAATGCCGGGAGGCCAAGAAGGCGACTGGCAGACCCGAACAGATGGAAACCCCGAGGGCTAGCCTACTAGGGGCACCGACGTTCCGTGAGTATATGATTGTTCAACGGGACGGCCTGAATGGGAGGAGACCTCGAGGGGCTCCATGACCCGTGGCCACCACAATTCCCCGAAGGAATATGGGTTTGGTTTGGTGTCGGATCAAGGGATCCATTTATATTCACCTCTGATGGCTCATAGGGCTCCACGCCATGGGAGGACAGGACCCTATGGCCTTCTGATGATTCGAAGAGAAATTAACAGTAAGAACATTGATGGGGAATGTCCCCCTCCCCGGTCAGCAAATTGGCATCATTACACATATGGATGGCGTTTAATAATGCCCAAATATCACCCTTGTGACAAGAAGGAGGGAGGTAGGTCATTCTGATGGACCATCTCCTGCTCCATTCTCAGGGTACAGAATAGCATGATAACTGATAAGTGTGTATTTTTACCTATTAATTCATGAGTATACACATTTTTATGAGCTTAAATAATAATAAATATACACATATCACACTTATTGTTAATTTAGAGTAAAATATTTAATTTTCTGAAATTAAATAGTGTTAATAAAGATATTTGCTTATTTATGCAAGCATTCAAAACGGAAAAAATAAGAAAATAAAGAAACTAAAAAAATATATATATATTTGGAAATGGGCCAAAAGCCCAAGGACTTGTTCAAAAAGAAAAGAAAAAAATAGAAAAAATAGATTTATTTACTATTTTTAGAGATTTTATAAGATTTATACATAAGATATATATATATAATATATATATATATATATATATATATATATATATATATTATATAACTAATTTGTGTGTGTGTGTGCGTATGTGTTTTCCTTTGCAGGGATCAAACCCGCGCCACGAAGGGCACGGGCGACGAGGCGGGGGAGCGCGGGTCAGCGCGCTCCCCTGGTCAACCGCCACGCGGCGAAGGAGGAGGAGGCGGGGCCGGGCGCACCGCCCCCGCGGCCGACACGCGGCGGCCGGGCGGACGGCGGCGCACGGCGGGCCCATGCGGCCCGCGTCTCACGCGGAGAGAAAGCGGCCGGCGCACGGCGGCGCACGCGGCCACAGGAGAGAGAAAAAGAGAGAGAAAGGAGGAGAAAAAAATGTCAGAAAAATCAGAAAAAAAATCAAAAAAATTAGAAAAGTGTGCAGAACATGCTAGCACACAATTCCAAGTCAAAAATAGTAGCCATTGCTTGTATTTGTCAACAAAAGAAGTAGGAAGTGTTCATATTAGAATAGGGTTGTTGTGTTACCCTATATAAAGGGCTTCAAATGTAATGAACAAGAGATGTTAGCCAAGAGTTGTAAGCTAGGGATTGGTAAGATTTGTAAGTGTTCTTGAAGTTCTTGCTTTGTGGCTTTGGTAGGAGAATATTTTGAGAGCTTTGTATTTAAGTTTTGAAGTTTGTTGTTAGTTTGTATTGAATACTTTCATTGTACTCTTAGCCATTTTTTTATTTCTTCATAATCAATTTACAAGCTTGTGTGATCTCCATTTCAATTTCTTATCTTCATGAAAGTTGTTCATCTTTAAGTTTTCTTTAACTTCTCTATCTATCATTTCTTCCAATTCCTTCTATATTGAAAGTTATTTTCTGTTTTCTTAAGTGTTGTTCTGCGTTATTACTGTTCATCCGAGGTGATACCTTCTATTATTCTTCTGTTTTGAAGCCTTTCCCGTCTTTTTTTTACTCTGAGTTCTTCATGAAAGTTGTTCATCTCTTGTAGATCTAAAATTTCTTCTTCTACCACTTCTTCTAAATTTTCTTATTTTGAGAGTTATAATTAATTTATCACTGTTCTGATTTCTGCCATATTACTGTTCATCCGCACCGTTAGCTCTTGAGTTTTTCATATTTTCACTGTCTTCCTCTTGTTCTTTGATTCTGTATTTTTCATCAAACTTCTTCATCTTTTCATTCTCTACAACTTTTATTTCTTCCACTTCTTCTAATTGTGTCTGGTTTAAAAGTTATTTCTCTTCCTAGTTCACCTTAGTTTCATTATAATTGTCTATTTGTTCTTCTATCGATTCCACCATTCTAAATTGCATCCCAATCTTTCTAAGCGGTTTAAATTCAATTCTCATGATTTCTAAATCTTAAAAACTCAAGGTTTTCAACTTTCAAATCTACTTCTCCCTGTGGATTCGACTCGGTCTCACCACTTAACTATTCCATTTATTTAATTTGTGGGCCGGATATTATAATTTGATAGTGGGGCGTATTAACGACGTGCGTTTTCCGCGCATCAAATTTTGGCGCCGTTGCCGGGGAGGTTTGAATTTGAAGTTGATAACTTTGTGCTTTCTTTTGTATATATATTGGTGCTCACTCTTATTTTTGCAGAAAAATAAAAGGATCAACAAAAGCACAAAAAATAGAAAATTTTAAAAATGTCAAAAAGTATTGTGTCTCCCCGAGGTAAGTCTTCTTTATCTTCTACTCTTGTTATTTTTTATTTACCAAATAAAGAACGAGGGAATGCGATTACGGTTAGTACTCTTATCCTCTTTCCATATATTTAGTTTCTTTATTTTTAATTTCAATATGTAATTTGTTTTCATGCTTAGAAATGTTCTTAAAAAAATAAAAAAATAGAAGAAATAAAAAATATGGTGGATTAGCTCAGTTTACTAACAAAAAAAATAGAAAAACAAAAGTAAAAAAAAAAGTATAACTTGGTCTCACTATCATCTTCGAAACTGGTGTCTAAGGCTAGAGGTCAACGGCAAACGCTATAAGCAGGAAAGTGGTTACTTAATTAGGACCTTGTGAAAGCAAGGGGAGCCTCCCACTTCCACACCTGTTACCTGGCCGGTGGATAAGTTTGATGGTGAATCTAAGTTAGACTTTAATTGATAATTTGTTTGCATCAAAAAAAAAGAAGAAAAAATAAAATATACAAAAAATGGTGAGATCATAACTTTCATCTATGGATTGGGCACACAACTTAGTTAGGTTTGACCAATTGGCTCATAAATTTGATCAATTTTTAGCCATGGATCAAGACCCCTTCGTACCACCTAGTCACCATGATAATGATCACATGTGGGATAACCCGGCCCATTATGTAGGTGGTTGTCCAAATCCACACTCATTTCTCACCCAAAACAACCCGACCTCTTATGACAGTCCATATTCGTGGTCGGCCCAAAATGAGATCCCGTCACCTATGATGGCCCAGTTTCCATCGTTTACCCAAGACCATATTCCAATCACTCAGTTTGGGGGCCATGATCTACCTTTCACCCTAGAGCAAGGTCAATATGATCAACGATTTTCTCAGCCCGATTACGAATCATTTCCAGATACTTATACCTCTAGCTGGGAAAATCAACCAACAATCTCTTAGATGGACCAAGTAAGGCAAACCCAAATGTCTCCAGAACTCTCCACACCTTATTTTGACCCATGTCCAAATAACTTTAATTCTGGTTGGAGAGATCAACATGATTCTTCTTGGGAGTCTTATCAGGATCAAGGCCAAAGTCCTCAAGAACAAGATTTTCAAAATTGGGCCCCATACCCAAATGATTCTTATGATCAACCCTATTATGGAGGGCAACCCATACACTCTCCACCATCTCATTCTCGGACTGAGTACCCTTCAAACTACTATCCATCACAATCTGACTCTCAGCCCACTTATCTATCTCCTCCATACACAGATTTGCATAAGGAGGAGATGTTTGATCAATTGACACGGCTCTTCCAGACTCAACAACAAGCCTTCCAGGAACAACTACAAAACTTTGAGGCTCATGTGAGTCGGGTTGGTAAAAACATCATAGAAATGGAAGTCGATCCAATGCCTAGCAACTCCACTATAAGCCTTGAGGACCAACTTCCTGGATTTGTTGGACGTGATAACGATGAAAATCCATATGTTCAACCTATGATTCCCTAATCTATCACTCATATCACTGTTGATTTTGAGGGGATCATGGAAGAGTTTTATGAGGAGGACGTAAAGGAAGAGCAGCCTGAGAAGCCTAAACCCCATTCCATTTGTGAAGAGGATTGTGATGATCTTGAGTCATTGGGGGAGAAGAAGAGGATGATGATGACCAAATTCTATTACTTGCCATTCCTAAATTTGATGAATCTTCTTTCCAAGTACATGATGATGAAAATATGAGTGTGGAGGGTGAATTAAGTGTATACATAAATCCATCTTCTTGGGTAATTGAGGAACCAGGTACTCCACTGGAAAGTCACTCTGATTGGACATCTCATGATTTAGAGAAGGATGTGGATTTTTTCCCCATCCCTAACCTTGGTGAATCCATAATCATTCCAAATATTCTGTAACTCACCAACTGGTTAGATCCATATGAGCCTTCTGTGAATTCTTGTGTTGAGGAGCGCACTGATTTCATTCCTAATCCTCCTTATCTCTTTGACACTGGCCATGTGGTAGATTCCCCAAAAATTCATAACACCCTTATCCTCTCTCACCTAAACAATACGCAAGTACATCTTAAAAGTGAGGATGAAGGAGAAAAGTTGAGAGAAATTAAGGTCCGCATTGATGTGTTTAATACTTATAAGGACCTTAAACATACAGAGGAATATTTTGTAATTGAAGCTATGATAATTCCTCTACCATTCTATGACCGAGGGGGTCCATCCAAATTCCTAGACCCACCTTGGCATGCTTCTAACCCACATGCATCGAGGCATAATCTTTTCCTCCAATGGTACACGGGCTGGAATTTATCGGAGGATAAGATCATTTGGTGGCTCATTCTGAATGCCACCCGTTGGTTAGTAAACTGTAATATGTCTGGCTGAAGACGTTAAACTAAGCGCTTCTTGGGAGGTAACCCAAAATTTTTGTGATTTCTGTGTGAGAATAAATAGCTTCTTGGGAGACAACCCAAGTTTTTATTGTGGTTTTGTGTTTATTTTACAGATTTGAATAAAGGATAAGTTGGGGGAGAAAGCTGATTGCTTACTATGTTGCTCCGATTTTCAAAGCCAAGTACCGCCTCTCAAACACCAAGGCCGTCGAAGTACACATCAGGTTGTCCCGTTCTTTTCCAAACATATCATGTCTACATTGTTCTATTGTTCCATATTGTTTATGCTATTGAGGACAATGTCATTTAAGTTGGGGGGACGGAAATCATGTTGCACATGCATTCATATACAACCTCATTTTTTTTCAACCCATTTTGAGTTTCATGATTCATGCTTCCATTGAAAGTAATTCTGGAATAGAAATGACTGGATAAGGATGATGGAAGATTATTTAATCTAGCCATGGAAAACTAATATAAGAATCTTTTTAAAGTTCATGTGCACTTTAGAAAAATGAAAATCACTTTGCACGCTAATGAAACAAGCAGGACAAGCCTTCTGCTATTTTGGGTATATTGCCTGATATTCTGCGCTTTTTGAGGAAGAGATCTTTTATAAGCTTTCTGCCATGTTATCTATTGAAAAAAATTTGAAAAAAAAATACCATGAAAAATGCTCCGATTCTGAGTAACCGGGCTTACTTCACTTAAGACGTGTTGAGGTTCGCGTCAAAAGGAAAATGGAACTTTGATCTGTGTAACCAGGCCTACTTCACCTAAGACGTGTTGAGGTTCGCGTAAACCAGTGAAGGGTAGTGCAGCATCATGTGTGTATAGAAAAAAAAGTAGAAAGAAAAAAAAAAAGGAAAAGAGATCCCAAAAGGGACATAGCAATAAGGCAGACAAGCAAAGCTATTATGCTGAACGCTCTAATTAAGAAGTGCAGAATTGAAAGGCATTTGTTCGGAATAACAACTGGAGGACGCAATTGTCTCTACTGTGAATTTAGTATTACACATGCACAAGTGTCACTGAATTTTGATTAGAATTCTTGATCATGTACCTGAATTTCCTATATAAGGCTAATATGTGATAATGATTCCAGATTCCTAATCTTTAGTTGACTCTATGAAAGATGATCTAGAAATGAGGCATGGATATTTTAAACTCTTGTTGGTCCAAATTTTTTTCATTATTTGCATTGCTAAGGGACTAGCAATGAGTAAGTTGAGGAGTGTGATAAGTGTGTATTTTTACCTATTAATTCATGATTATACACCTTTTTATGAGCTTAAATAATAATAAATATACACATATCACACTTATTATTAATTTAGAGTAAAATATTTAATTTTTTAAAATTAAATAATTTTAATAAAGATATTTGCTTATTTATGCAAACATTCAAAATGGAAAAAATAAGAAAATAAGGAAAATAAAAAAATATATATATATTTGGAAATGGGCCAAAAGCCCAAGGACTTGTTCAAAAAGAAAAGAAAAAAAAATTAGAAAAAAAATAGAAAAAAATAGATTTATTTACTATTTTTAGAGATTTTATAAGATTTATACATAAGATATATATGTATATATAATATATATAAATTATATATATATATATATATATATATATATATATATATATATATATTATATAACTAATTTGTGTGTGTGTGTGCGTGTGTGTTTTCCTTTGCAAGGATCGAACCCGCGCCACGAACGGCACGGGCGACGAGGCGGGGGAGCGCGGGTCAGTGCGCTCCCCTGGTCAACCACCACGTGGCGAAGGAGGAGGAGGCGGGGCCGGGCGGACGGTGGCGCACGGCCGGCCCACGCGGCCCGCGTCTCACGCGGAGAGAAAGCGGCCGGCGCACGGCGGCGCACGCGGCCGTAGGAGAGAGAAAAAGAGAGAGAAAGAGAGAGAAAGGAGGAGAAAAAAATGACAGAAAAATAAAAAAAATTAAACAAATTAGAAAAGTGTGCAGCACATGTTAACACACAATTCCAAGTCAAAAATAGCAGCCATTGCTTGTATTTGTCAACAAAAGAAGCAAGAAGTGTTCATATTAGAATAGGGTTGTTGTGTTACCCTATATAAAGGGCTTCAAATGTAATGAACAAGAGATGTTAGCCAAGAGTTGTAAGATAGGGATTGCTAAGATTTGTAAGTGTTCTTGAAGTTCTTGCTTTGTGGCTTTGGTAGGAGAAGATTTTGAGAGCTTTGTATTTAAGTTTTGAAGTTTGTTGTTAGTTTGTATTGAATAATTTCATTGTACTCTTAGCCATTTTTTTGGCTCTTCATAATCAATTTACAAGCTTGTGTGATCTCCATTTCAATTTCTTGTCTTCATGAAAGTTGTTCATCTTTACGTGTTCTTTAACTTCTCTTTCCATCATTTCTTCCAATTCCTTCTATATTGAAAGTTATTTTCCGTTTTCTTAAGTGTTGTTCTACGTGATTACTGTTTATCCAAGATGATACCTTCTATTATTCTTCTGTTTTGAAGCCTTTCCCATCTTCTTTTTACTTTGAGTTCTTCATGAAAGTTGTTCGTATCTTGTAGATATAAAATTTCTTCTTCTACCACTTCTTCTAAATCTTCTTATTTTGAGAGTTATAATTAATTTATCACTGTTCTGATTTCTGCCATATTACTGTTCATCCGCACCGTTAGCTCTTGAGTTTTTCATATTTTTCACTGTCTTCCTCTTGTTCTTTGATTCTGTGTTCTTCATCAAACTTCTTCATCTTTTTATTCTCTACAACTTTCATTTCTTCCACTTCTTCTAATTGTGTCTGGTTTAAAAGTTATTTCTCTTCCTAGTTCACCTTAGTTTCATTATAATTGTCTATTTGTTCTTCTATCGATTCCACCATTCTAAATTGCATCCCAATCTTTCTAAGGCGGTTTAAATTCAATTCTCATGATTTCTAAATCTTAAAAACTCAAGGTTTTCAACTTTAAAATCTACTTCTCCCTGTGGATTCGACTCGGTCTCACCACTTAACTATTCTATTTATTTAATTTATGGGCCGGATATTTTAATTTGGTAGCGGGGCGTATTAACGACGTGCGTTTCCGCGCATCAATAACCTGCTTGAGCACCAGTGAAACGGAAATGCCAAGCACATGGGATCTAGTTGATCATCACAAGGGTTCAATGGGGAAACACATAGGTTGCAAAGCCCAAGGGAAGAGAGGGCAGCAATTTCAGAACTACTGTGTCAAGCATATACCTGAGCAACTGACAAGCATACGCGTATGAGAGGGGTCCGGATGCTCGGACACATGGTGCTTGAAGTGCAGGGATGATCACGCTCCGCCCATCTCATGGTGTTGAGAAGGGGAAATGATGAATGGGTTGGAACTATTACTGTATAGAGGATGCGACATGGTCGATTGAAGGTACCCTGGGGAGGGGGTGGTTTTAATGTAGCCCTTTGGGGTAACCCAGGGCGTGTTCTATGCTAATGCGTAAATCCGCACGATAAGACTCAGATTGGACAAAGAGGGATACAGTAGGAGAGAGGGGAAGCCCAAATACGCATGCACACTTTCATCCAAAGTAGAGAAGCATAACCATATTATAGAGTAGATGCTCAAAGTGATATTCACATCGACACGGCCTAGCGTTGTTGCTCAAGAGCCGGCCACCATTCATGCATTCCCATTTAGAGAAAAAACGGAAGAAGACGATTCACATATACAAGAAAGGGAGAACAAGCATCAAACAAATGACGGCGCGCGCATATCATCGCCCTGTACATGGCCAATCGCATGGAATTTGCAGAGAGGGGAGTAGAAGATGTAGACACTCCACGAAACCTACCTACACTTCCTCAGACGCAAAAACAGAGCACCGGAACATGGTTTCTCTCTTCACTATGCGAGCGGCTCTGGAAGGGACCGATCGCTTCTCATAGGGTTTCTTCTTCCACAATCTTCTTTCTCTCTCTTTTTTTTCTCATCATCTGTCTCTCTCTTCTTCGCAGCGAATCAAGCCTCTTTATAGGGCTTAAATGGCGTGACTTAACCTGACGCGGGGGGTGAGCGCGCCGGTTAAGGGCCGTCGATCTTGTGCTTAGCGCATCGGGTTTGGAGGGTGCCGGTGGCAACAGAGCATGCTGGGTTTAAGGGTGTCGGTGGCAGCGGAGCACGTCGAGTTAAGGGCGCGCCGGGTGAGCGTCTTTCTGCGTTTGTTAGGGCCGGAGTCGACCTGCGGATCTCGGACTGGCTCCGAGAGCCAACTTGAACCTTCACCTCATCGTGGCCCTGTGGAAGCACCATGAGAAGTATTGGGGAAGCCCCCAGGACACTGACCGACCAATTCCAACGTCGTCTGTGCCCTTAGTTCGGTCAATCGGGTTTTCCACTGACACGGCCTTCGGCACCTTGTTCTGAGCTACCGAGCCGGCTTCATTCATACTTGCAACATTCCCAGGGAGTGGGTTGTTAGGTTCGGTGCAAGTATTCAGAGGGGGGGTGAATGAATATAGCCTATAAAAACTTTCACCCAATATAAACTTTCGCTCAATTGGAATTTCGTTCACTCAACAAATTAAACACTTAGAACAAAATCTGATCAAATCATCTAATGAACCTGTGATCAAACACTTGGAGCGCCCCTATGCAAACATCTAGCGGAAGCAAACCATAAGTAATCAAACCACAATGCAAGAGGGGTTTTTAGGTGGTTCGGTCCTGCAGACCTACATCTACCCCACACTCAACCCGAGTGTGGCTACACTAACAGCTGGGCAACACAGCTTGTCAACAGACGCTGATACACAGCTTACCCAGGGGAACAACCTCCCCTCTTCCTCCTACACGGAGGGAACCTCTAGCAACCCACGGTCACTAGAAACCAGAGACTCACGTCTCTCTTCCTCTATACCAAGAGGGAACCCCACTAGTAGCAGCCCTGCTACCAGTGAACCAGCCAGTAGCACTCTGCTACCAGCAATCCACCAGAGGCCTAGCCTCTCTTCCTCCTAGCCCGGAGGGAACCCACAAGCAACCCCCCTGCTGCTTGAAAATCGGAGATCAGATCTCTCTTCTCCTGACCCACCAGGAGGAACCCGACCTCAGACCAGAGGATCGGAAGAACAAAGATAACCAGATGAAAAGAAAAAATAAGAAACGGAAAATACACAGCGATCGGAAGGCTATAAATGAAGAACAAGAATGTAGCTCTCAAAGGAGCAGATCTGGCTTGGATTTAATCCAGACGCCAGAGGACAGATCTTCAATAGCTTCTTCCTTCTTCTCCACGAACTCTCTCTCTCTCTATCTCTATTTCTTTCTCCTCTGCTCTCCTTTACTCTCACGCTATTCTCTCCTTCTTCTCTGCAACCCTTTTTCTTCTTGCCAGCTCACTCTTCTTCTATTTCTTCTACTTCTCTTTTTCTTCTTTTTCTCTTTTTCTTCTTTTTCTCTTTTTCTGGATCGAAGGGCTTTCTGCTCTCCAGGCTTCTTCTTCGATCAGTCTTCTATAGAGGATGAAGACTCGTATATATAGCAGCAGCAGCAGCACACTGGGCGCGTGTGGCTTCCACGTTTCCTGCCCTAAAAATTCAGACCACGTGGCAGCATCTTGGTTCACGACCCAGGCACCTCGGATCACGTGCCCTTCATTAGCCTCTTCAGTCACTGGAGTTGAGGTGGCGTCAACACACTTGCTCCAAAGGGTTGACGCAACCTTCAAAGACATTCGAGCAGCAAAACTCAAGTCTGCTGCGTTGACTCCATCAACCTGTTGCGTTGACGCATCGGTGATCCGGTGATCAAGTCTTCAACAGATAGACGTGCTCCGTCGACGCTATCAGCATGCTGCGTTGACGCATTGGTGTTCCAGCATCTGAACTTAGATGGCTTCAGCCCTCTCACGTTTCGTGTGGAGTGCGTTGACGCATTGTGCAACTGCGTCCACCCTCTGGTCACCTTGTCGATCCATCAACATGCTGCGTCGACGCCACTTGATGAATGCGTTGACGCACCAGAGTAATCCAGTAACCCATTGGCTCTCCCTTTGTAACTGCTGCGTCGACGCTGCTCTATTGTGACGTTGACGCAGTGGAAGATATCGTGAAGGCTTCGTCAACTGATGCGTGGACGCTTTAAGCTCCCAGCGTCGACCCTGTTCCCTTCAGCAACAAGAATGAAGTCATAAGATTTAAGTATGTACATTGCAGTGTATATACTTCATTGTATAGACTTGTGAAGGCGAATGCAACGTACAGACTTGCCCAATGTGTTGACTTCAACAAGGGAGGCAACAGCTGTATAGACTTTAAAATGTAAAGACTGATGTACAGACTTCATTAATCAAAGCATGAATGAGACGCTGTATACACTTAGCCTAGGACAATGTATAGACTCAATCAAATGAAGAGCTTCCAGTGTATGGACTTGAGTTAAGTGCATTGGTTGTACAGACTTAGAGTATGAAGACGCCCGATGCCAATGTACAGACTCAATGATATGAATCCAATGTACAGACTTTGAAAAAGTGAGCTACAATGCCAATGTGTAAACTTCACGCTGTACAGACTTTCCAAAGAGAACGTAACGCTGTACAGACTTGAGGCTTTGAACGTTGAAGACACAAGACGATGTACAGACTCAGATTCTAGACCAGTGGCTGTACAAACTTACTCGATCAAGCTGATGTACAGACTTTGATACTCAGACAGTCAGTGTTCTGATGGGTCGACGCATCAGCAAGGGTGGGTCGACCCACTACTGTTCATACTAACTAAGCAGAGTGTAGCAATGAATGCTTTATGCATCAGTTAACATGACTGAACATCAAACATGTTAAACTAAACTGAGCAGCAAGATGACTGAACATTTGATAGACTGAGTTATGATCAGAAAATAACTGAATAACAGCATGATGACTCACACAGCAAGATGACTCACAGTGATTAACTCACATCAACAACCAATCATCAAAACCATCATCAAAATCACAAGGGCATAACAATCTCCCCCTTTTTGATGATGGCAATACTACACTGTGAGTAATGCTGATGACACAAACTATTCTCCCCCTTTGACTTCATCAAAAAGAAAATAGTTTGAGAAATTATAGCATGTATAAAAATTCAGTCAATTTTTTCCCCTTGCAAGAACATGATTCTCCCCCTTTAAGAGTTTCAGCACAAGCATGAGTTAGAGATGATCAAAAGGAACCTGCATGCACTGATTGAATGATATGCTCCCTCTTTGGTAAACAATCTCCCCCTTTGGTATAATCAAAATAAACCATGGGAAGGGGTATGAATGTAAATGCAGATACCATAAATATGAATGCAATAGCACAATTCTTCTCCTTCTATGCAGCATGATGCATATGACAAGGAGGCTCCCCCTCAATAAATGGAACCTTATGAGATGAATGAGAAGGAGACCACAGGGGCACACAAGGAGAAGTTCAGGTCAATGAGCAGAAGAGGTTCAATTAGCAGATTTTTAAAGAGGCTCCAATCTCAGAAAATTCAGTCAGATTTTTAGAGAGATATCAATATCATAAATCCAAAACATAAATTTTTCAAAGTCTTCCATTATAAGGGCTTATGAATGAGCTTTATTGAACAGCATGGTTTAAACATGATGTATGTAGAGTTTATCAATAAAATTCTGTATTGATATCTAAAACCATGGTTTAATAAAAATGAACCAAGCCCTCATATTTATCTTGATAAAACTCCCTTTCTCTTACACAATCAAATTTATTGACTTCTTTCGGAATTACATGCATCAGTATTGAAATCAAGCAATTATGAAGTCATATGATTTTGTCTAGGGTTGTAGCAATTTGATTTTAGCATCAATATTCAGATATTTCAATTTGTTCAACAGTTGTTCATGCTACAAATTTTACAAACACTCTAGTTCAGTGCACACCTTGTAACTAGAGGATATACCTTGATCAGAGGCCAATATCCCTAAGCACTTAGTGTGACTAACTGTCATGCTTTATATGAACAGAGATAACATTTACACATCATGACACACTACAAATCATTTCTTGATGAGTGAGTTATATTTCTCAGTGTGCATGCCATTGCTCTGCCTGAATTTCAATTATTCTTAATCAGAGTTAACTATGGTACCTCATGACACAGTCCTTTGGACATGTGTTTCTTAGTGACCAAGGTCATTGCTCTGACAGAAAATACCCTTTAGACATTTCAGAAAAATTCATTTGCTTCAAATCAATAACAATTTCATGTACTTAACCAAAAAAAGTCATGTATTCAATAATGCAGATTTCAGAAGATTTTATAAGACACAGCATGAAACAGATGGTTAAGGTTTATTAAACATGCTTCAGATATTTTTAAGAGATTCTAAAGTCAACCCTTGAGTACATTAAACTTAAACCACCTGAGTTATTTCAGATATTCATAAAAACGTATAATAGAAGATTTCTAGTTCAAGAGTTTTCAGATTTATGATCGAGATAGTCCCATTGAAATCTTCATGAAAGACTGATAGAAATCTGAAGCCAAATGATACCAATTGATAGGAGAGATTTCGAGGCTCAATGATTTCTGATATTATCAAGGTTTGTCAACTAAGATCAATGATGAAGGGTATGCAATGAATTCTCACAAGAGTATGCATTTGACAACCTATATGCAATGCATTGACTCCCCCTCACAATATGCATTCAAACGGACTTTTTGGCATTTTTCAAATTAAGGAAATGCAATGCACTATATGTATGAATGAAAGTATGAATGCCAATAAGATGAATATCAAGCTGAAAACTTATTCAGATGTATGCATCCAAGCCATTTCTGTTTAGATTTTTTCAAAAATTTATTGATATGCAGGACACAGCTCTTCATAAGGACTAGACCCATGGTTCTAGGTGGAGAACCTGGTCACAAGGACCATTCGAATTCAGTTCAAATTCTCATTTTTCATACTCACAATTCCAGATGATAGAATTTAAAGTAAAGTTCAGAACTGACCTGACAAGTAGAATCCTGGGATTTTCTATTGAGTGCCTTCAATCATTAGCCCCTTTATTCATCAGCTTCCAAGGCACACCTGCAACATTGCAATTAATTTGATCCTGCAGGGACCCAAGTAGTCTTGGGTCCTGCACTACCCCTAACAGGTGTTCTGAGTAATTTTTCAGCAACATGATCATCAACCTCCATCAAAAAATAATTAGTCATGGAATGACCGAATTTACCACAATGTCTACATGAAACAGCAGATTGCCTGGTCCTATGATGCTTATCAACAGGAGCATAGGATCTATGAAATTGAGCATGAGTTGTTCTGTTGTTTACATGAGCATTTTGTTTCTCATTCTTCTTCATCCAACATTCAGCAGATTTGTGACCTGGTTTACCACAGTTAACACATGAAAAGTTCACAGGTCGTTTTCCAAAGAATTTAAAAGCCTTGTGATAAGCATAACTTTCTTGAGCATGCCAGCAGTCCTTGACTGTATGGCCGTAGTTTCCACACTTATAGCACCTTGGGCGCTTACCTCTTGAGTTGTTATATCCCCATGAAGGCCTCGACCAACACTCAACAACCTTATGACCACGTTTGCTACAATTATAACAAATGATATGTTGGTTTAAAGCAGACATGTTTCTTTTGGGGTGGTGATGATTATTTGAGAAATATTTGTCATGCATCACATCATCACTTTTCATCACACTGCAGTTATCCATATAATGACCATGCCTACCACAGTAGTGACATGATGCCTGTGATTTCTTGGCAGCATGGCTATTAACAGACTGACTAGATATATGCGAGTGAGTAAATAAAGCATGTGCAGCGTGTAAACCATCAGACTCAACCGAGCTAGCAGATTTCAGTCCATGAACAGGAATAGTCTTTAACTTCTTTACTTGACCCTTCACTTTCAATTTCTGACTATTCTTGACAATTTTTGTTTGGTTTTCATTTATTATAGCCATGAGATTTTCATTCTTCGCTTGAAATTCTTTATTCTCAAATCTTTGTTTATCCAGTTCAGAATTGACCTCAGTCAGCTCTTGCATACCTTTTAGATACTCATTTTCCATCTTAATAAGCTGACTCTTCAGTTCAGATATCTTATCCAAACATGTTTGATTTTCATCTTTCAAAGACACAATCTGCTCCTTATAGTTATGAATATCTAGCAAACAACATCATAAGATTCTTTCAGTTTTGAACAATTTTCATCGGGATTCTTTAAATTAATCTGATCACATTTCTTTTTCAACCTTTTATTTTCAGATTTTAATTTCTTGGACCTTTTAAACAGATCTTCATACATCACTATCAATTCATCAAAAGAAACTCCCTCTGATCCAGAGCTTACCTGAGTTGAGGTTTCCTCATTGTCACCTCCCCAGTTAGCCATTAAGCATATGGACTTATCTCCTTTTTCATCACAGTTCGAGGTGTTCCCTTTGAGCTTTGAAAGTTCTGGACAATCAGCCTTAGTGTGGCCATCCTTCCTGCATTTATAGCAAACATTAGTGTCAGCAATCTTGGCAGGATTACAATTATACCTTGTTTACTTTTTGCCACCATCAAGCTTTCCTTCTATTTTTCTCAGAAATTTCCTGAAATCACTGATCACCATTCCAATGTGGTCTTCATCAATTTCAGACCGCGACAGGCAGATTTTCTCGCTTGATGATCCACTGTGGCTGGATCTATTTGCTTTGCTGGAGCCAGCCTTCAACACGATTGGTTCCATTTACAAATAATCTGAAGACACAAAAAAAAAACTGAAGCACCTAAACCAAATAAGCAAGACAAAGCACTAATTCGGAGAATCAAAACAACGAACACAGAAAGCACACTCTGAAATGCACCAAACACTAGCAGGATCCTCTGTAGATTGTTAGATCTGATAGATCAAAGACCAGCTCTGATACCAATTGTTAGGTTCGGTGCAAGTATTCAGAGGGGGGGTGAATGAATATAGCCTATAAAAACTTTCACCCAATATAAACTTTCGCTCAATTGGAATTTCACTCACTCAACAAATTAAACACTTAGAACAAAATCTGATCAAATCATCTAATGAACCTGTGATCAAACACTTGGAGCGCCCCTATGCAAACATCTAGAGGAAGCAAACCATAAGCAATCAAACCACAATGCAAGAGGGGTTTTTAGGTGGTTCGGTCCTGCAGACCTACATCTACCCCACACTCAACCCGAGTGTGGCTACACTAATAGCTGGGCAACACAGCTTGCCAACAGACGCTGATACACAGCTTACCCAGGGGAACAACCTCCCCTCTTCCTCCTACACGGAGGGAACCTCTAGCAACCCACGGTCACTAGAAACCAGAGACTCACGTCTCTCTTCCTCTATACCAAGAGGGAACCCCACTAGTAGCAGCCCCGCTACCAGTGAACCAGCCAGTAGCACTCTGCTACCAGCAATCCACCAGAGGCCTAGCCTCTCTTCCTCTTAGCCCGGAGGGAACCCACAAGCAGCCCCCCTGCTGCTTGCAAACCGGAGATCAGATCTCCCTTCTCCTGACCCACCAGGAGGAACCCGACCTCAGACCAGAGGATCGGAAGAACAAAGATAACCAGATGAAAAGAAAAAATAAGAAACGGAAAATACACAGCGATCGGAAGGCTGTAAATGAAGAACAAGAATGTAGCTCTCAAAGGAGCAGATCTGGCTTGGATTTAATCCAGACGCCAGAGGACAGATCTTCAATAGCTTCTTCCTTCTTCTCCATGAACTCTCTCTCTCTCTATCTCTCTTTCTTTCTCCTCTGCTCTCCTTTACTCTCACGCTATGCTCTCCTTCTTCTCTGCAACCCTTTTTCTTCTTGCCGACTCACTCTTCTTCTATTTCTTCTACTTCTCTTTTTCTTCTTTTTCTCTTTTTCTTCTTTTTCTCTTTTTCTGGATCGAAGGACTTTCTGCTCTCCAGGCTTCTTCTTCGATCAGTCTTCTACAGAGGATGAAGACTCGTATATATAGCAGCAGCAGCAGCACACTGGGCGCGTGTGGCTTCCACGTTTCCTGCCCTAAAAATTCGGACCACGTGGCAGCATCCTGGTTCACAACCCAGGCACCTCGGATCACGTGCCCTTCATTAGCCTCTTCAGTCACTGGAGTTGAGGTGACGTCAACACACTTGCTCCAAAGGGTTGACGCAACCTTCAAAGACATTCGAGCAGCAAAACTCAAGTCTGCTGTGTTGACTCCATCAACCTGCTGCGTTGACGCATCGGTGATCCAGTGATCAAGTCTTCAACAGATAGACGTGCTGCGTCGACGCTATCAGCATGCTGCGTTGACGCATTGGTGTTCCAGCATCTGAACTTAGATGGCTTCAGCCCTCTCACGTTTCGTGTGGAGTGCGTTGACGCATTGTGCAACTGCGTCCACCCTCTGGTCACCTTGTCGATCCATCAACCTGCTGCGTCGACGCCACTTGATGAATGCGTTGACGCACCAGAGTAATCCAGTAACCCATTGGCTCTCCCTTTGTAACTGCTACGTCGACGCTGCTCTATTGTGACGTTGACGCAGTGGAAGATATCGTGAAGGCTTCGTCAACTGATGCGTGGACGCTTTAAGCTCCCAACGTCGACCCTGTTCCCTTCAGCAACAAGAATGAAGTCATAAGATTTAAGTATGTACATTGCAGTGTATATACTTCGTTGTATAGACTTGTGAAGGCGAATGCAACGTACAGACTTGCCCAATGTGTTGACTTCAACAAGGGAGGCAACGGCTGTATAGACTTTAAAATGTGAAGACTGATGTACAGACTTCATTAATCAAAGCATGAATGAGACGCTGTACACACTTAGCCTAGGACAATGTATAGACTCAATCAAATGAAGAGCTTCCAGTGTATGGACTTGAGTTAAGTGCATTGGCTGTACAGACTTAGAGTATGAAGACGCCCGATGCCAATGTACAGACTCAATGATATGAATCCAATGTACAAACTTTGAAAAAGCGAGCTACAATGCCAATGTGTAAACTTCACGCTGTACAGACTTTCCAAAGAGAACGTAACGCTGTACAGACTTGAGGCTTTGAACGTTGAAGACACAAGACGATGTACAGACTCAGATTCTAGACCAGTGGCTGTACAGACTTACTCGATCAAGCTGATGTACAGACTTTGATACCCAGACAGTCAGTGTTCTGATGGGTCGACGCATCAGCAAGGGTAGGTCGACCCACTACTGTTCATACTAACTAAGCAGAGTGTAGCAATGAATGCTTTATGCATCAGTTAACATGACTGAACATCAAACATGTTAAACTAAATTGAGCAGCAAGATGACTGAACATTTGATAGACTGAGTTATGATCAGAAAATAACTGAATAACAGCATGATGACTCACACAGCAAGATGACTCACAGTGATTAACTCACATCAACAACCAATCATCAAAACCATCATCAAAACCACAAGGGCACAACATGGGTCACTACCCGGGATACTTTTGCCTTGACTGGACTGCTATTCGGCCACTAAAGGACCCATCTAGTAAGAAGACGTACCCGTGCCGGGTCACTCGGGTCTCCCGTTGACACGGCCTTCGGCACCTTGTTCTGAGGGGCAGAGACATTCCTTCACCTCATGAGGGTTTCTTTACAAGCGAAGGACCACCAGGTACATTCTCATCCTGATCGGACGACGGAAGGGGGGCTTGTTCGGCACGACCAAGTCGATATTGGTTTGTTGGGCAGGTCGAACAACACTGCTGATTTGTTGTAAATTTCTTTCAACCATCCTGAGGTGGAGTCCCTGACGCTCTTGACAGGTGACCTGAGGCCTCAGTAGTCCGAGAGGACCCTTGTGTATTGATTTTGCTTCGGCTTTTGCACATCGGCGGACCACATTATTTTTGTCGTTCAGGCGTGATTGCCATTGATCATATTTTGGGTGCCAGCAAATGCTGTAACGACTCGAGAATCCGATTACCGGGAAGGCCCGATAACCCGAGACTCGAACCGCCGCCCACGAGCCGGGAGGGCTCGGAAGGGATAAAAGGACTATGGAGGCACAAAGAAATAGGAAATAAAGCAGGATAATTCAACAATTAACAGAAATAAATAAACAACTACAGCTACAACAGAGTCCAGTCCAACAGAAAGTATAGTTTAAAGCAGTAAAGCGTACCACATGCTGAGTGAACACTCGGCCCGACGAGCTGGCAACTGAGAACCTCCGCACCGTGCCCTCGAACCTCGAGGAAGAACCGCCACACCTAAAAAGTAGGGAATGAGTCTCCAAAATAGAGACTCAGCAAGGATCCCACGGAACCCCAACCGGAAACAACGGCGGTAGCGGAAAGGAAGGCTACAACGACAGCAGGAACAGCGAACGGGTGGCCGGTCAAGACTCGGCACTACAACTACTCCTACCGTACCAGAAACACACCCCGATCTCACGGTCGGGGGCTACCGAACTACACTAGTACCGCTTACCGAAGTAAAAACCCACGGTAACCATGCCATAGAGGCCTGTCTCCCAGAACACGGCCAACCTGGACACACTGTCCAAGGTGCAACCCTGACCACCTAGTCACGGGTACCACATAATAAGACACAACCTCGGTAAAGCCACTAGCACTAGTCTCAAGGCGCGAAAACTGACACACGCGCCACGGCGAAACAACCGGAACTCAACGGTCAACACGATCGAAAACCCGATGGTCAAAGTCACGGAAACTGACAGTCTGTCACTCTCTGTCCAGAACAGGAGTCCCTCCCACTAGAAGCAAGGCCGAATGCGTCCATTGACATCTTAGTCCACGCCTCAAGTGTCTCCCTCCGGCCCAGCGGGAACTGAGACACCGTACAAGTAACCACAAACAAATGACTAGCTGTGGTCACGCCCGTCGACGTGGGTCCAACCGCCCCCAACCACGTGTGCACACACAGACCGTGCGTCCCTAGTCTGGCCCTCTGACTGGTTTTCCCCTGGAGCCAGACTCTGGCTACCGACGAGGGGCCCGACGGAAACTAGTCTAAAATCATCCTCTAAGGGTGTGCCCATACACCTACTCCCCAGGTGAGACCAGCACACGCGTACTGGTGGGCTATGACTACTGGAGGGTCACTGAGAGAGTAGACTCTCAAGTCAACGAAAAACAACGTCCGAACCCGACGAAGTACGGGGACCGTCCCACGTACCAGCACCGTCGCACGGTGACCACAGTCGGAGAAGAAACGGGACTCACAGTCCATGGGCCACGCACTCGGTCACGCAGAAACGTAGAAACACGGTTCCCAAAGTAACTCACAGGCCGCCAAACCAAATCCCACTCTCAGGAAAAGGCGGGAACCCTCCAGCTCCAGGCTGGCAACTGGACTCGCAGTCCAAGGCCACATGCATACCCCATGCGGAAAGCACAGAAGCATGATTCCCAGGGCAATGAACGAGCTGCCACACCGATAACTGGACTCACAGTCCAAGGCGAAACACATGGCTCACTCGGGAATCATCTTCCAGGAAAACTCACGGCATGCAGGGGAGACCCCATCGCACCCCCACCGATACACGGTGACTCGGTCTAGCGTAACACGAAAGCCCGACAAGCGAGAAGTCACCCGGGCTCTCAAACCCACGGGCACGCTAAACGAGGTAACACGGTCCTCCCGACACCCTCAAAACATGGACACAGAATCCCACGGGTGTCTGGGGCATTCACAAGACCGCAAGTCAACCACTGGGTCACGACTGGGTCGACTAGGGACCGACATAACGTGAAACGATCCCGGAGAACACGCAAACTCACCTCGGCACCACACAGAGCCTGACGGTCTAAGCTTGGGCCGTCACAGTCTGTAACGGTCCAAGCCTCGACCGTCACAACCACTCTGACGCACCAACAAAGGGCCGTCAGACGCTCGGTGTAACCCGGCAGTGACGCGCTAGTCCTGGTGCGTCACGGTCTGTGACGCGCCAACCTTGGTGCGTCACCGTCTCTGACGCACCCAACCCAGTGCGTTAGAAGACGAGAGAAAATAGGCTGTGACGCACACCTCTAGGGGCATCACAGTCTCTGACGGTCCTATCCAGGTGCGTCAAAAAATGGGCTACGTCAACTCTGACGGTCCCATGAAGGGGCGTCACAAGGCTCTGACGGTCCTACCTAGGCGCGTCAGGGACTCGTGATCCCAACAGTCCGAAAACATGAAAACGGACGTAGCGGTCGAGCCAAGGCGCGTCACACCCTCTGGCGGTTTATCGTAAGACCGCCAGGGTGACCGACGCCTGCTGACACTACAGGACCCTGTGACGCACCCACCCTGGGGCGTCACAGCATGTGACGGTCACTGGAAGGACCGTCACACCCGTCCGAGAGTGAAACGACGGGAAACAACCCAAAAATCCGATCCATGCCCCGATCACCCTCGGGTGATGGGGAAACGAAGGGGAATCCATCCCCAAGCCCCAAGGCATGCATCTAAACCCCTGGATCGGCCAAAAATGCCGTAAAACGAGGGATCCGGCTCACTCCCCCAAAACATGGATTTTCCCCAAAATGTGAAAATAAACCCGCTCGGCTCACCACGGCCTACAAAACTCGCGGGAAAGGAAGAGCACGAGCTGGGGGTCCATCTCCCTACCTCCACCGAAGATTTCGCGCCCCAAGCTCGCCGATCGGCGAAGAAAACGCCGTTGAAGTCTCGCTGTTCCACGAATCCACGGCCGAGCTTCACCGCGCCTCCACCGCCTCGATCCTCATCCATCCTCGCCCGTGCCTGGCCCGCGCCGTCCCCGCCTCGCCCGCACTCCACCCCGTCGGCTGCCGAAGAGAGAGGGAGAGAGGAGAGAGCGTGAGAAGGGAGAGGGAGAGAAGAGAGAAATGAGAGGGGAGAGAGAGAAAAAGGGAGGGGGTTTATATAGAAAATCCAGAAATTCTAAAAAATATCAAAAAATAGAAAAACACACCCCCATGATCCTCAGAACACGCTGATCACCGTGGTAACGTCCCGGCGTCGAAGAACGCAACGGTTTTCCCTATACGGGGTTTCGAAGGTCCTACAGACGGAAAACACGCGTAAAACCTAAAACCCAACCCGGGACCCACAAAGGTGCCCCGAAAATTACAAAAAATTACCGGCGTGCTCCTCACAACACCACGGACCCAAGGAAACTCACGGACACACCACCAGTGGGTCCGACAATCCGGTAAAAATAGTCTGAAGCTCGATCGGACACAATCTGAAATCCACGGAAAGACGATCCGAAACCCACGGATCCAGATCCGAAAAACCCGGGGCATTACAAATGCCCCCCAGCCGCGGGTGTCGCAAGTGAGGAATGAGCGACGTGGGACCAGCGGATGTACTTTGACTGAGCATACTCTTCATTTGGTCAGCACAGACCATTGATTTGGCACAGTCGTGGTGCCGTTAAAACGGCGTGGCTTCATAACGGCCTTAAAACGACGCGAGGATGGCATTATTGTGTCCCTATGGTTCTAAAATTTTGATGATAACAAATATTATGACTCATTATATAACTTTGATGGATTTATTACTAATCTCATCATCTTCATATATCAACATGAAAATATGTCAGAATAGGTTTTAAAAATGACTCAAAGCAATGACTGTTCAAAAAGGGGATAGATTGTCAACGCTATGACAAGAAGGTCAACGCCAGATAGTCAGTGCAATAAATCATCTGTCAAGAATTGGTAAGGTCAATGGACATTTCAGTCTGAAGCTTACAGGTCAGTGCATACACTTTTTATCATTAAAGTTTGCATGTTAAGGTCAATGCATATTACATTAAGGTAGATACTAGTTTTGATTTTCATGAAACTAAGGTCGACGCTAGTCTACTTTCAAAGCAACTAAGGTCGGTGCATGTTTATTGTGTTGCTTATGAAGGTCGATGCATGTTGTTAGTAAGGCAGAGGCAGGTCCGTGCACATTACTGTTCATGCATATAGGTCGATGCACATCTTTCTCAGCCAGCATCTAAGGTCGATGCACATTCTGTATTGTGCATATTGAGATCGATGCACATGTTTAGACCGAAGTATGTGCACATGTTAGCAAAGGCAAGTAAGGTCAATGCACATCGTCCCTTAGTCATACTAAGGTCGATGCACATTCTGCGTTAGCCATTCTCAGGTCTACGCACATATCAATTTGTGCATACATCCTTGTCTATGCATGATTGCATATAAAGTCTTGGCATGTTTGCTGAAGTGTACACAGGGGTCGATGCATATATGTCCTGTGCACATAGAAGGTCTAAGCACATGTACAACATAGGTCTTTGCATATGCACTGTCTGCTATCTGAAGTCTGTGCACATAGGCTAGCGATAGCATGTAAGGTCTGAGCACATTTGCAAAATTGCATTCTTAGGTCGGTGCACGTTCAGTAGCACGCATTGTCAGGTCTGTGCACACTCTACCTATGTACTTATAAGGTTGATGCACATCCATTCATCATGTGACCAAGGTCTGTGCACATTTGGTCAACATGTTACCAATGTCTATGCACATTTGCACAATTGCACTACAAGGTCTGTGCATGTGTGCATCTAGACTTATATGGTCTGTGCACATTTCCACATATGCATAATAAGGTATGTTCACAAGGTAAAGCCTGTGCACATATAAGTCAGTGCAATGTCTAGAGTCTGAGCATTAAAGTCCTTTTGTATCATTAAGTCTGAGCATCAACGTCCATATGTCTGTGCATCATGATCATGCTCTAAGGCATTTGCATATATTTTTATATCATTGGTCTGAGCATTGAGTATGCACTCTAAGTGTTTGACAAAATGTATTTCTTCTCTGTAACAGGGTTAAGGCAGTCACGTGAGCTCTAACTAATGATGGGCACGTGATCCCACGAATGACTAAAAGCTGGCATGTGATCCAAGGCAGATACCATTCTGACATTCTGCCACATGGATCATCGTGCATCTGCACCCGACGTGTGGCATCTCTGGAAAAGGCGGAAATGAGCCCTCCACACGCCCAAGCGTGAGCTCGTGGGACCCAGGCCTGATGCCCTATAAAAGCCTCTTCTACGATCAACAAATAGTAGAGAAGAGGGATCGTGAGATAGTGAAGAAGAAGGGTGCTCAGAGAAATTAGTGGAGAACCATAGGAAGCCGTAAGAGAAAAGGGAGGAAAACTCTGAGAGAAAAGAGAAAGGAGAGCAGCAGAGATGAAAAGAAAGAGAGAAAAGAGTAGAGTGCTGAAAGAGAGAGCTCGAGGAAGAAGAGTGAAGATCTGAGAAAAACCGAGTGCCGTAATTAGAGAAGAAATCTGAGAGAAAGAAGAGTGTGAGTCAGAGAGAGAAGAGGGATTGTGAGATAGTGAAGAAGAGGGATCTCGAGAGAAGAGATTGTAGAGCAATTGAAGCAGTTCTTGAAGATTTGTCTCTACTGGCCTTTGGATCAGATCCAAGCCAGATTGGCTCCTGCGTGTGCTATATTATTTGTATTTCATTTACAGCTTTCCAGTGCTATTTGTTCATCGTTGATTTCTTTCATTTCCTTATTAGACTTCAAGCTGTGTGTCAGCAGAGCTAAGCTGTAATGCTCAGCGGGCGAGGTGGATATCTCGGACAGCAAGCTGTGATGCTCAGCGGTCTATAAGCCAAGCTATAATGCTCAGCAGATGCAAGTTGTAGGGCGCAGCGGTTCAATCTGTTAGGCAGCAGTAAGTCACACTCAGGTCTAAGTGTGGGGTGGATGTAGGTGAAAATCGAACCACCTAAAAATCATCTGTGCAGTGGTTTGAGTGCTTGCTTGTTTCTTAAATTCACCATAGATGTATGTTTTGGAACGTCATTATTGATTAGTTTATATTAAGCTGATTTCATTGTGTGTTTCAGTTATCTACAGTTTGATCTCTGTTGAGTGTCTAAGTAAGCTGGCTGGCTGTGCATGTTAAGTGTTCGAGTGAGATTCACATAAGATTAACAGATTAAGTGTTTGAGAGTGAATCTTATTAGAACAACCGTTTTATTGAATCATATAGTTTAATTCTGTAAGATTTTATAAGTACAATTTTATTTGGGTAATTTTTTAAAGGGGATTCATTCACCCCCCCTCTGAATCCGGTTTGCACCATCTCATAGACTCAACAATTGATATCAGAGCGGGTTACTGCTTCATCGGATCCAATGATCCGCAGTCGATCCTGCAGTCTTTTTGGTGCATTTCTGAGTGTGTTCAGTATGTTGAATTGATTTGCTTGTTGATTTGCTTTTATGGCTCATCCACCGGTTTTCAACTGCTCCAACTTTGATTCGTGGTTCAACAACATGCGTAGCTATGTTAGAACAACAAATTTTGGAAGGTAATTTCATGTGGTCCACACAGAATACCTAAAGATGAATCTAAGTGGACTGAAAATCATAGATTAAAGAATGCTGTTAATCTAAAGGCATTAAATTTAATGAAAGCAGCTGTTGATATTGCTATTCTTCCATGTCTTTATGAATGCAGATCTGCCAAGGACATATTAAACAAACTGAAGAATGCCAGCTGTGAAAAGGAAAACCAAAAATGCATGATGGCTGAAGGGAGCAATGAAAGCGAGGATGAAGAAGAGGTAAACAACCCTTTCGCTAGCTTTACTCTAGAGGACTGGGAAGATGCATATGCTAACTTGCTAGATTCTTTTGAAAAACTAAGAAAGAAGAATAAAACCCTAAAAAAGAAGTTAAACAATCTTGAGAATGCTAACTTTGCAGGTGAGGAGATTGAAATCCGAAAAATTGAAAATGAAATATTCAGAAGACAATTAACAGATTTTGATGCTATTACTTCAGAATTTGAATATTTGAAATCTGAGAATGAAAAATTCAAAAAATAGTCTAAGTAATCTGAACATAGATCAATGAGTCTTGAGAGTGAAAATAGATTGATCTCTAAAAAATTGGAGGCGGTTAAAGCAATAAATTTAGAGCTTCAAAAAAATTATGACAAACTTCAATCAGAAAATCAACAAGAAGTGTTTAATGAATGTCAGACTTCTTTAGATTAGTTGGTGTTTGATGATGAATTACAGGAGTAAAATAATAAACTGAAAGAGGAAATTAACAAGCTGAAATACTTAAACACAACTCTGTCTGAGAGGCTAATCACTTTTGAAAAATGGAAGAATGTAAGCCTGGATAGCTATGATGAGTTGCTGAATGCTGAACAAGAAATTGCTAACTTAAGGACCATCAATCAGATGTTAAACGAAAAGGCTGTGTGCTATGAAGATAAAAATGCTAACTATGAGCTTCATGTTTCCAAACTGCAATCTGAGACTTCAGGATTGAATGAATCTTTGGCTAAATTTGTGAGTGGAAAAGATAATTTGGACAAGCTCCTCGGCTGCAAAATTAATTTCCAACGTGAGGGTCTGGGTTTTAACTCAGCTAATAAAAAGAGCTTTGACAGTAAGCTTCACACTTCATTTGTGTGTAGTTCTGAGCCGACTAGCACATCCAGTGCACCAATCTTCCAATTCAGTGCTCAGAGGAACAAAAAATCAAATGTCAGTCCCAAAACTACTGAACAAACTCAGAAACTAAAAAAGAAAGAACTGCCACAGAAAAAGATCAAAAGCATTCCTACTGATATAAAGGGTACTGCACACAAGTCACATGCACCTCCACACATTCATGCAAAGAAAAATTCATGCCATTATTGTGGAAGATTCGATCATGTGATGCACAGTTGTTATATCTTGAAATCTGATGAATTGAATATTCATAATAGAATGAAGAAAATGAAAAATTCAGGAAATACATGTGTGTATTTTACTAAAAGCTCACCCAATAATCAGGCTGCCCAGAAGAGGCAACTCAAATGTTCCTGGAGAGGGGGATTTCTGTAGTCCATCTAAGAGCGGCAAAACCAGGTCCAGCAAGACCAAACGAGGCCCAGCTCATCTAAGTGACAGCCCCGTAGGGCCCACTTAGCATAAAAGCCCAATAAGATCACTCGGGGTCAAGCCCTTCCTCGGCGGCCATTAGGCTCGGAAGGCCCGAGCGTCGGTCCGGTCGGAGGAAGATCCAAGCCCGACCTATCCCCCTCACTGGGATAAAGGCTAGCGTCCCGCGCCCACTCCGACCGAGCTTCATCCGATCTATGCTTATCGCCCGGATAGGGCTGGCACTCTTCATGCTTGGGTCGACCGACGATTACTTATCCACGCTGCCGCTGAGAGCCCTTTATGAGCAAGAGTTCACAAAGATAAGGGACCCACAAGTCCTCAAGGTTATAAAGAGCCCACGATGAGGACGTAAAGAGCCTATGTCGAGGACGTAACCCCCTCCTGGAACTCCTCAGCTTACGGAACTCATGAGGCTAGCGCACTATTTAAACCGGGGACTCCCTCCAGCAAAGGGTAAGGCCTACATACGCCTAAAACTTTCTGAGCAGGAACCACTTCACCACCTTGGTGGAGAGTGATCTCGTGCATCTCCCCACTCCTCTTTTCATAGCTTCCACCACTGCTCTACTAACTTAGACATCGGGGGGTTTACCCCAGGGAACCACCCCTGGGCCCCCTGATCCGTTTCCCTTTCTTGCAGTTCACTGATCGGTGATCATCTCCCCAGCTCAGGACCAGCGCGAGATCGCCCCTCTTCATCTGGCGCCGTCTGTTGGAAACGATCAAAGAGCCAGAATGGTGCGAAGAAGTACAGGGAGGAGATCTGCCAGCGATAGGGGGAAGGCCATGGTGGCGGGGGGAGAAGGCCCTTCTCAAGCCGCGCAAGATCCCCCCTCCAACGCCAACACCCCAGCTGACGAACCACCTCCGCCCGCCGCAATAGGGCAACCATCCAATGAGGGCGCTGACGCTTTCCAAGCCCTCAACACAAAACTGGATATCCTCGTGGAACTCATGAGGACCCAGGCGGCCAGGGAAGGAAGGTCACGCATCCCTCCGGAAAGCCCTCCCGGCGGAGACGCGTCCCAACACACTGCCGGAGGTCACTTCACCCTCCGAGGACGGCAACTTATTCGCAACAGGTCAGGAGGACCTTCACAAGCCCCTCCTCCGGAGCAAGAGGCCTCCTCCACGCCGAAGCGGGGAAAACCTGGGGCACAACGTCCGAACCCGGAGACCGAAGTCCCCAGGGAGCGCCAGGACAGCCTGCCATTGCGTCCCCCTAGCCCCACGGCACAACGGCAGCCGGAGTTATCCCTTCGTCTGCAAGAGTTCGAGAGGCGCTTCGTAGAGCAGGAGCGCACCTTACGCGCCTTGCAGAAGATCTCCCCTGCGAAGGATGGGGAGAAATTCCCATTCTCTGACTATATCTTGAAGGCAGAGGTATCTCCTAAAATCCCCATTCCAGCCTTCACGTCTTACGACGGCCAGTGCGACCCGGTCTACCACTTCGACAGCTTCGACGCCCTGATGACCCTTCACGGGACGTCCGACGCCATCAAATGCCGAGCCTTCGTGACCACCCTGGTCCAAGGCGCCCAAGCATGGTTCCGAGCCCTCGCCCCCAGATCCATCCGAGACTTCAAGTAGTTTGGGCGAGTATTTAAGGAGAGTTTCGCCGGCAGCGGCCCCCCAAGGTCGGTAGCCCGCGCAAGACCCCCCCCTCCAACGCCAGCACCCCAGCCGACGAACCACCTCTACCCGCGGCAATAGGGCAACCATCCAACGAGGGCACTAACGCTTTCCAAGCCCTCAACGCAAAACTGGATATCCTCGTGGAACTCATGAGGACCCAGGCGGCCAGGGAAGGAAGGTCACGCATCCCTCCGGAAAGCCCTCCCCGCGAAGACGCGCCCTAACACACTGCCGGAGGTTGCTTCACCCTTCGAGGATGGCAGCTTATTCGCAACAGGTCAGGAGGACCTTTACAAGCCCCTCCTCCGGAGCAAGAGGCCTCCTCCACGCTGAAGCGGGGAAAACCTGGGGCACGCCGTCCGCACCCGGAGATCGAAGTCCCCAGGGAGCGCCAGGACAGCCTGCCATCGTGTCCCCCTAGCCCCACGGCACAACGGCAGTCGGAGTTATCCCTCCATCTGTGAGAGTTCGAGAGGCGCTTCGCAGAGCAAGAGCGCGCCTTTCGTGCCTTGCAGAAGACCTCCCCAGCAGAGGACGATGAGAAATCTCCATTCTCCGACTATATCTTGAAGGCAGAGGTATCTCCCAGAATCCCCATTCCAGCCTTCAAGTCTTACGACGGCCAGGGTGACCCGGCCGACCACTTCGACAGCTTCGACGACCTGATGACCCTCCACGGGGCATCCGACGCCATCAAATGCCGAGCCTTCGTGACCACCCTAGTCCAAGGCGCCCAAGCATGGTTCCGAGCCCTCGCCCCCGGATCCATCCGAGACTTCAAGCAGTTTGGGCGAGTATTTAAGGAGAGTTTCGCTGGCAGCGGCCCTCCAAGGTCGGTAGCGGGGCTATTGGCTCTCAAACGGGCGCAAGGGGAGAAACTCCGGGCCTACATCAATCGATTTAAGTTGGAAGCCCTGAGAATCCCTCGCCTAGATGTAGCCTCGGCCATAACCGCGCTGACCGTAGGCACCCGAGACGAAAACCTCCGTCACGAACTTGTCCTCCACCCTCCCTCGACCCTTTCTGAGCTAGTGACTCTGGCCTTACGCCATGCTGAGTGCGAAGAAGTTCTCAGCGCATGCCGAGGCGCAACCGGCTCGGGTCGGGAGGGGGACAAGAAGCGAGCACCCGAGTCAAGCTCGGGCCAAGGAAAAATGCGGAACTGAGATGGGGAGCACAAAGAACCGTCCTGGAAGTACGAGCGGTACACTCTCTTAACCGCTCCAGTGTACGAGATATATGAAGACATCAAAGGCTCGGGCCTCCTCCGCCAACCCGAGCCAATGAAGTCGAAAAGCCATAATCGTAGCAAACATTGCCTGTTCCACAGCGACCATGGGCACCACACCGGCGATTGCCACCAGCTCTAGGATGAGATCGAGCGCCTCGTCCTCCAGGGACACCTATCCCGGTTCGTGGCCGGGCATAAGGAAGACCGAGGCACCCCAGAGGAAATCGACAACGCCCCTCACGGGGTCCACATCAACGTCATCGCTGGAGGAGCTGCATCAGGAGGAGACAGTGGCCGAGGAAGGAAGCGTCATGCTGAGCGGGGCAGCCGAGCCATTGAGCCTCCCAAGGCCCCACCAAGTGAGCCCCATGTCATAATCTTCCCCGACCAAGACCTTGAAGGGCTGTCCACCCCGCATGACGACGCCCTAGTCATATCGGCCATGATAAACCATTGTAACGTAGACAGGATTCTAGTTGACAATGGAAGTGCCCCTGATATTTTATCTTATGAGTGTTTCCTTAAGATGGGGGAGAATCCATCTAAACTCCGCCCGATCTGAACCCCCCTTTGCGGGTTCAATGGCCAGGTCACTTATCCCGAGGGAGCCCTAAGCCTGCCTGTTACTCTCGGCACCCCACCCAAAACCGTTACAGTTATGGTGGACTTCATAGTGATCAAGGGTATGATAGCATACAACGTAATCTTCGGCCGAGGAATCCTTAGCCGAACGAAAGCGGTGCCCTCTACCTATCACCAAAAGATGAAGTTCCCCACTAAAAATGGGGTGGGGGAAGTCCGGGGCAACCAGGCGAAGGCCAGAAGGTGCTATAATATCTCGATTGAAGCCAAAAGGCCGGACGGGAAGAACAAGGGCCCCCAGGAAGTCGAGGAAAAACCCGCAACCTCCGAGCCTGGAGGCGAGTTGCTAACGATTTTCCTAAACGACGACCCGACCTTGGGAGTAAAGATTAGAGCCGACCTACCATTTGAGGTTCAGCAGCAATACAAAGAGTTTCTTTCTGTGTACATCCGAGTCTTTGCATGGTCTGATGATCAACTCCCCGGAATATCGGAGAAGACGGTGATGCACAAACTCAACCTCGACCCAACCGTGAAGCCCGTGCAACAACGCAGAAGGAAGCACGCGCTAGAAAAGTAGGCGATCATCAAGGAGCAAGTCACCAAGGGGTAAAAGACTGGTCTTTTTAGACCGGTCCTCTACCCTACGTGGCTGGCTAACGTCGTCCTGGTGCCAAAAGCTTCAGGAAAGTGGTGAATGTGCGTGGACTTCACCGACCTGAACAAAGCCACACCAAAGGACTACTATCCATTACCGAGCTTCGACCAACTGGTTGACTCAACCTCGGGCAATGAGATACTCAGCTTCTCGGATGCCTATTCAGGTTACCACCAGATCAGAATCCAGAAGACATCGAGAAGATCGCCTTCATCACCGACTTCGGCGTATACTGCTACACCTAGATGCCTTTCGGGTTGAAGAACGCTGGAGCCACGTACCAGAGGCTGGTCAATCATATGTTCGAGGGACAGCTCGGTCGGAACGTCGAGGCCTATATTAACGACATGCTCGTCAAGACCCCTAAGGCTGAGGACCACTTCACCGACCTAGAAGAGACCTTCGACACCCTCCTGAGGTACAATATGAAGCTCAACCCCACCAAGTGTGCCTTTGGAGTAAGGTCCAAGAAATTCCTGGGCTTCTTAGTCACCCAACGTGGGATCGAGGCCAACCCCGACAAGGTCCAGACCATCCTGGACATGCGCCCGCCCACCTGCACCAAGGACGTTCAACGCCTGACCGGGCGCATTGCCGCGCTCAGCAGATTCCTGTCCTTTGCGGCCGAACGATGTCTACCCTTTTTAAAACTGTTGAGGGGGCCCAAACTGGCATCTGCTACGTTCGCATGGGATGAGGAATGCCAAGGAGCATTCGCCGAGCTTAAGGAGTTCCTGGCTTCGCCCCTGGTGCTGTCCAAGCCTGTCCCAGGTGAAGCCTTGCATCTCTACCTTTCGGCAACTCCATCCACAGTTAGCTCGGTCCTGGTCAGAAATGATTCGGGAGTCGAGAGACCGGTCTACTACACTAGCAAGGTGCTCAACGAGGCTGAAAGAAGGTACCCCGCAACCGAGAAACTCGTGCTAGCGTTGGTTACCTTGGCCAAGTGCCCTCGGCCCTATTTCCAAGGGCACTCTATCATCGTGCTAACCGGAGAACCACTGAAGAGGATCCTCACCCACCCAGAAGCCTCGGGACACCTCGTCAAATGGGCCATCATGCTCGGGGCCTACGATATATCGTACCAGCCCCGCTCGGCTATCAAAGGACAGGCGCTCGCCGACTTCATCGCCGAGAGCACCATCCCGGCCAGATAAAAATCTCCTTCCATACCCGGGCCAACCCGGCAATTGTTCATCGACGGATACTCCAACTCGACCGGGAGCGGCGCTGGGATCCTTCTGAAGTCCCCCGAAGGAGCAGAGCTGCAATACGCCCTAAAGTTCAACTTCCAGGCATCCAACAACACCTCCGAGTATGAAGCCCTTATCTCGGGAGCCCGCATGGCCCGGCGGTTGGGGGCTGAGCGAGTCAAAATTTACACTGACTCCCAACTGGTCGCTAGCCAGGTCAACGGTGATTACGAAGCTCGGGAAGCACCGATGGTCAAATATCTCCAGCTGGTCAGAACCGTGGCATAATAGTTCAAGAGTTTTGAGGTAGTCCGAATAGCTCGGGAGGAAAACTCCTGAGCGGACGCCCTCTCTTGGCTGGCCTCCTATCTTGACCCCGAAGGTACTCGATCGGTCCTTCTCGAAGAGCTAGAGAGACCGAGCATTGATTCGGAGCTCATGGCTGTTGACTCGGCCTACCCAAGCGACTGGCGTACCCCCTATCTGTCGTGGCTCCAAGACTCTCAGGAGCCTCTCGACCCACGGGAAGCCCGGAGATTGAAGTACCAAGCTCGGCGATTCATCATTCTAGATGACACTTTATACCGCAGATACCTCTCCGGTCCCCTCCTGAAGTGCATCAGTGCTGAAGAAGCCAGCCGAGCGATCTAAGAGGTTCACGAAGGCCTATGGGGAGCGCATCTAGAAGGAAGGTCGCTTGCCAGAATCTTTCGGTAGGGTTACTAGTGGCCCACTCTACTGCGCGACTGCTAGACCTACGTGCAACGGTGTGACCAATGCCAGCGATTTGATCACTTGGTCCATCAGTTGGCAACGGAGCTCGTCACCCTAGCCGAGCCTTATCCCTTTGCTTGGTGGGGGATCGACATCCTTAGGCTGTTCCCTACGGCTTAGGCCCAGAAGAAGTTCATCATCGTCGCCATCGACTACTTCACCAAGTGGATTGAGGCCGAAGCCACAGCTAGGATCACCGAGATAGTCATCTGGAGTTTCGTCTGGAAATCAATCATCTGTCGCTACGGCATCCCCCGGGTGATAGTGAGCGATAATGGCCAGCAATTTGATTCTCATTATTTCCGAGACAGATGTGCCGACCTAAGCATTCACAATCACTTCACTTCAGTCGTCCACCCTCAGGCTAACGAGCTGGTCGAAAATGCCAATAAGACTATCTTGAAAGACATCAAGACCAGGCTTGGCAAAGCCAAGGGCAGTTGGCTCGAGGAATTGCCAAGCGTACTTTGGTCGCATAGAATGACTCCCAGAACGGCAACCGGTGAAAGTCCCTTTCAGCTGGTGTACGGCACCGAGGCCGTGATCCCGTTGGAGATTGCCAATCCCTCCCTCCGAGTCATCTGTTTCTCGCTTGAGGCAAATGACCAAAAACTGCTCGAAAACCTCGACCTAGCGGATGAACTCCGAGAGATTGCCAGCATCCGAGCAACGGAATATCAACGCCGCCTCACTCGATACTACAACGCCAAAGTCCGAGATAGACACTTTCAACCGGGAGACTTCGTTCTCAGGAAAGTCGAAGCCTCTCGACCACTTGAGGCGGCGGGCAAGTTATCCCTTAATTAGGAAGGCCCCTACCAAGTGGTCGAGACGCTCGGGAAAGGAGCATACCGACTATCTACTATGGAAGGAGAACCCATCCCTCGGACGTGGAACGCGACTACACTACGCAAGTTCTATTTCTGAATGCCGAGCATTGTGTAAGCAGTATGAAATAGAACAAAAGTTTCTTTTCCTCTTTTATTCAAACAACTTGCTTGTACATCAGAAAGGTCGAAGCCAAGATGATACATGTCAGAAAAGCAAAAATCCATCTGGCGCCACCATTCGAGCCCATCGCTCGACTGACTCGGTTAACCTTCCCGCGTCCAGCCACTGACTCTGCTTCATGCAGAAACTGGCTCTGATTAAGGGTAGTCAACCCCGTTGGCTCGGGTAACTCGGTACAAAGGTGACAGAGGGATTAGGAAGAAGAAGGCTACCTTCCAGGTTGACAGAGATGGAAGAAGGGGAAGAGGGAATACGAATGAAGGCCTCCTCTCTGCCAACTCTTTGGAAGGAAGAGAGTGCAGGCACCCTCCAAAGAGTGAAAAGGGGGGGAGAAAAAGAAACCAGCAGAGCTGGACGAGGAGGCAGGGGAAAGTCCTGAAAGGAGGGAGCTTAATTGTTTTCCCCCTCCCCTCGGGATGGAGTCGGTAGGTGAGGGATAGCAAATTGACATGCCCTAGCATGTCAAACCTTCTTCCCGAGTAACCTCCCCGCTAGCGCCGCCGGAACTGATAGAAGAGGGCGACGTGCTTCCACATGTCGAACCCCCTTCAAATCTGCCCGCCGGCCATCGAACTCCCTTCAAACCCGAAGCAGCAAGGACTCTCTGCCCTCCATCATCGACAGCTTCATCTTCCAGAACGTCTTCCATGCTTCAAATTCGACGGTACAACGCTTCATGAAGAAAGAGAGAGGAAAGACTGTCAGAGAAAACCCTAAGCGATGGAGAGGGAGAGACGCCCTTCAGACCTTTTATAGGCGAAGGGAGGTTACTTGCCTTAAATGATTCTCCCCTCGAAAACACGCTAAAGGAACTTCTCCCTACGAACGGTCACCTCAGACTCCTCGGTTCCATCCCAGCGGGACACACGAAACGGCCGGGCAATTAAAGCATCAGAAAATGGAAAGACACCCTGTCAGATGCCTGCCCAGCCATCATGCGAGATCCACGCAAAAAGTATCAGCACTTTCCAACTACTACGGATACGCTAGTCAAACTACGGCAATGGCGATACAAAAGAGGTAAGTTGTCATCATGACGCTATTGCCTTACATTTTTTTCCTTTGCACAACAAGAGAAGTTTTTTCTTCAGAAAAAGGAAAAACATACAAAGAGAAAAAGTAAAGCAAATACATTAGGCCTCTGGCCCACCCTGAGGCTCAGAAGTGGAAGGCTCAGACGGTCTACCCCCGACACCCTCGGCGATGGCCGACCCTGGCACTGACCCCACCGGCGTGGGAACTGCCTCGGTTGCGCGCCCTCCCGAGGCATCCGGAGTTGGCGACCCCTCGGACGAAGAGTCCCCCTGTTCTCCTTCCTCCGACGCCGAACCAGAGGAACTGGAGGATGACAAATCTGAGTCATAGCATTGCCCAGATGGAAAATTAATTATCTCGGACGCCTGCTCCTCCGCATAAGAGATGGCCCGGTCATAGCCTTGCTTGAATCCCTTACGGATGCCCCGGCGAAATGCTGACTCATAGTAGGGGAGGGCAGCCTCCTTGAGGTCGACCCGGTAGGCCTCCGAGCATTTGTATTACTCGAGTGCCTCCGCCCCGGCCGATTCCACCCTACTAGCGAGTTTGGCCTTCTCCCGCTCCACCTCGGCCAATCTCCACTCTGCCTCGGCTGACCGCTTCTCCGCATCGGCCCGATCAGCCTCAGCCACCCGCCGAAGGCGCATGCCTTCCTCCGCCCAGCCCAATAGCTCGGTGCGCTCGGCCTCCCACTGGCCGTCTAGCTCGGTACGGGCCATGCGCTCCTCCTCCAGAAGCCGGCTCTTCCTCTCGAGCGACTCGCGGGCCTGAGTCAGCTGTTCAGACAATGACCGGGCATCCGCCTGGCTCACCCTCGCCAGCTCCTTGACTTTGGAGAGCTCTCGTCGAAGCCCATCACGCTCCTCGGTGAGTTGAGCCACCTTCCTTTCAGACCCACCAAAGGTCTAGGCAAGGGTCGCCCGCTCCGACTCTGACCGAGCGTAAGCTTTAGCCAGAGTAGCCCCCATCTGGGCCAAGACCAAGCCGCCCTCCATAACCAGCTCGAGGGCCGCGGGCGGGGAGTGTTGCCTGTTTCCTCCCTTCACCACCTTCGCTGCTATGCTGCAACACGCCTGATACAGAGGGCCCTAGATGCCCAGCCTCTCCAAAGTCGCCGACAAAGGGCCCCCCCCTCCGAGCAATATCCCCTTGGGAGCCCCGCCGGTCGGCCCAGACCGAGCCGCTGCTTCATCCGCCCCTCTTGCCTCAGTCGGTCGGGGCTGTGTCGCCGCTCCTCGCGACCCCCCGGCCTCAACCGGCTCGGCCCCTGCGCCGCCACCCAGAGCGTCGCCTACCTCGATCGACGCCCCAGTCTCGACCGTGGTCCCAGAGTCGCCCGCTTCAACTCTGGCCCCCTCAGTTCCTGCTGAGGGCAGAGCCGATCCAGCGCCACCGCCACCAATAGAAGCGGCTCCAGCCCCCTCAGTTCCTGCTGAGGGGAGAGCAGATCCAGCGCCACCGCCACCAGTAGAAGCGGCTCCGGCCCCCTCGGTTCCTGCTGAGGGGAGAGCCGATCCAGTGCCACCGCCCCCAGAATTGGCCCTGGCCTCCTCGGCCCCCTCTCTCTTGGCGGATGGGGGAGCCGGCCCAATAGGGTCGGCCCTATCTCGCTCGGAAGAGGGGAGAGCCCCTGAGCTAGAGTCATCTTCGACAGTGGGGACAGACCCAGTCTTCTTGGCCTTCACGGCGTCCCGTATCATGCCCTCCACGGGATCTTTGCGCTTGGCCCCCCGTGGCCTAGAAGACCCATCCTGGGCCATCCCCTTGCCCCTATCTCGAGCTCGGGGGCGCCCCTCGGGAGCTCGTGACTCATCGGCAGCCGAATCATCACCGAGATCGATCACCTCCCGCTCGGCCGCAGGCTTCTCCTCCACAGCTGGCCACTTGGCGTCTGCGTAGAAGAAGATATGGTCAAGAAAAGAAAATGGTCTCATCATCCGACAAAGAAGCTGATTCGTAGCGTCCGAACCTGTCGGATGTAGCCTCGTGAGAAGGCACCGCTCGATGTTCTCTGGGGTAACCAGCTCCTCTGTGGACTGGCGATGCTTCAACAAGATGGCCGCATACTTCTCCACATCCGGGGAGAACTCGTCCTGCCTCGGAGGGATCTTCAGATGGAAATTGGGGATTACGAGACACCTCCAAGTCTCCTCCACCGAAAAAATCGCCACTCAGAAGAACTGAGTCTTCCATCCCTTGTGGGAAGAGTCCTTCGCGGCTAAGGAGACACAACTCCTGTTCCGTCTTGCCTGGATGAAATAGAAGCCCTTCCCGGCCGAGGAATGCGCCTTCAACTCGAAAAAATAATGGAAGAGATCCAAGGAAGGAGGAACCCCGCATTGGCGGCAGAGGATGCGAAAGGTAGAGAGAAGAAGATAAGAGTTGGCCACCAACTGTATGGGAGCCAACTTAAAGAAATCAAAAAGCTTCAGAACAAAGGGCTCAAAGGGAAGGCGAAAACCATTCTTCCACGACAGAAGGAAGGAGCAGATATGGCCCGTACGAGAATCCAAGCTCCTCTCGTGCGGGGCAGCCGCGGCAAAGAAAAATTTATAGGGCAGGCGAAACTTGTGCTCCAGCCGTTTCACCTCCGCCTCCCCTAGCTCGCTGCAGTTTGGAGCCGACGGTACCACCGTCGCCCTCGCCTCAGGCTCACCCTCCCACTCTTCGACCTCCGGACGCTGGTCCGCCATGGGATCCGAAGAAGAACTTGAAGAGAAATGCTCCTGAGACTCCGAAGATTCTGGAGGAAGAGGAAGCCGTCGAACTGCCTCCGCGGTTATCTCCGCCAACTCTGCGAACGCCGCTGCAAGCCTCTGCTCTTCCGTCGTGTCCTCACGATGCATCAAAGAATAAAGAAAATGAAAAATTTAGGAAATACATATGTGCATTTTACTAAAAGCTCACCCAAGAATCAGTCTGCCCAGAAGAGGCAACTCAAATGTTCCTGGAGAGGGGGATTTTTGTAGCCTATCTAAGAGCGGCCGAACCAGGTCCAGCAAGACCAAACGAGGCCCAGCTCATCTAAGTGATAGCCCCGTAGGGCCCACTTAGTATAAAAGCCCAATAAGATCACTCGGGGTCAAGCCCTTCCTCGGCGGCCATTAGGCTCGGAAGGCCCGAGCGTCGGTCCGGTCGGAGGAAGATCCAAGCCCGACCTATCCCCCTCACCGGGATAAAGGCTAGCATCCCGCGCCCACTCCGACCGAGCTTCATCTGAGCTATGCTTATTGCCCGGATAGGGCTGGCACTCTTCATACTTGGGTCGACCAACGATTGCTTATCCACGCTGCCGCTGAGAGCCCTTTATGAACAGGAGTTCACAAAGATAAGGGACCCACAAGTCCTCAAGATTATAAAGAGCCCATGATGAGGACGTAAAGAGCCCACGTCGAGGACGTAACCCCCGCCTATAACTCCTCATCTTACGGGACTCATGAGGCTAGCGCATTATTTAAATCGAGGACTCCCTCCAGCAAAGGGTAAGGCCTACATACGCCTAAAACTTCCTGAGTAGGAACCACTTCACCACCTTGGTGGAGAGGGATCTCGTGCATCTCCCCACTCCTCTTTTCATAGCTTCCACCACTACTCTACTGACTTAGGCATCGGAGGGTTTACCCCAGGGAATTACCCCTGGGCCCCCTGATCCGTTTCCCTTTCTTGCAGTTCACTAATCGGTGATCATCTCCCCAGCTCAGGACCAGCGCGAGATCGCCCCTCTTCAGTTCCCATTGTGAATGATTTGGTCATGCAAAACATGATTATTGGTTTTTAAAAGGGGCTGAGCTCAAGGCTCCTAAGAGAACCACTACTCCAAGGAGACCTTATTGCCATGAATGTGGTAAGTCTGGTCATACAGTCAAAGACTGTTGGCATTTGAGACACAATCACAACATTCATGCTAGGAATTATCAAGATAAGAAATTTCCTCTTGTTCAGAAAAAGAAGGTTAACTGTTTTAATTGTGGAAAGTTAGGCCACAGAACTGCTAACTATTGGCTGACTGGTAATGAAAAGATAAACTTCCATGTTTATAACAGAAACAATCATGTTTACTCACACCAATTTCATGCTCATGCTAATCCATATAAGAAGAACATGAAATTTGTTATTTTTTGTCATTACTGTGGACAATCTGGGCACTCTATGAATGATTGTTCGCAAATGATAATTGATGATTTGAATGCTAAGAAATTTGTGAGTGCACCATTCAAAGGTGCCAATGTCATTTCAGGACCCAAGACATCTTGGGTACCTGTCTATGCAAAATGAGGTTCAATTTTTACAGGTGTGCCTTGGAAGGAAATAAAAAAGGGGTTTAAATAAACCAAGGCACCCAAGTAAGGTAAAACCCCATTTCTGATATTTACAGGTTGCTCATTTGAATTTTTCAGTAATCTCTTTCAGATAGCTGCATTTCATGCTAATTTGTTAATTAAAATCTCATGCATACATATTCTTTATTTGCTTTGACATTTGCCTTGCTCTAACTGAATGTCTTCATTCACATATTGAGTTGTTTGTGCACACATACATGTTCAGTAATATTGTCATGCATATAGGACTGCACTTCCACTGTATTGTCATGCATGATCCTTTGGTATATGAAATGATAAGTTGGTAGAAGGGTAGATTTTTTTTTTGTCTATCTGGAAACCCACATCATGCGTGAGGTGGTCATATGACCTTAGTTCTCTGCCAGGTACCAAGGGTCAAGGTCTCATGTAGAACAGTCCAGATGATTCATATGCATAATCCATTCAACTCCCTGCATAATTATCTTTGCATCTGCTGCATACAAAGTTGTCACATATGGCATATAGATAGGGGGAGTTTGTCAAGTTAATTCTAGTGCTTCATGCATATTTGGTTAGACTAATCCCTTGCATGATCTTCATGTCATAGATGATAGTCTAATGCATAAAGTCAGGGGGAGTTTGTCAAAGGAGATATTGTATTTCATGCATATCTTGGTAAGGTAAAGTTCCCTGCATGGTCTTAATGTCTTATATGATTGGTCAATGCATCCAGATTGAGGGAAGTTAATGCATTTGCATACATATAGTTAACTGTATGTCATCCATATTGAAAATTCCAAAAAGTTTGTTTGAGTGCATGCATTCAGGGGGAGCATAAGAAAAACTCTTGAACTATTGACTACCCTTGTTTATACTGATTGTCTTTGCTCCTCCAGCAATTTATCTCAAACATTGGTATCAATCGGTCTCACTTGATTTCATCTGTTTTAAATTCACTTGAACTGATTTTCTTCTTGAGAATGATCTCAGCTCACTGATTCTCGAATAATTCTCGTACCCTCTAAATCATTGACTTAAGTGAATCACTTCTTAATTGTCCTGTTAAAAGTGTCGACACCATGAGTCGACATCTTTTTGAAAGTGTTCTGTTGTTTGAAGTTTGTGAACATATGTCGACACAAAGAGTCGACATCTTCATTGATTGAATTCTAATCATGGTTCTGCTCTAGCTCTCTTGACTATCATTGTCATACCTATGAGGTTGTAAGTTCCTAATCAATGATGGTCATTTGCTTGGAACTCTTGGCATATTCTGAAATTTATCTGAAAACTCTACTTATCTGCTAAATCTTGAATGTTTGCAAGATCCTATCTTATGTTTGAACTTCAAGTCTCTTTCATTTGGTGCATATTCCTGCTACTACTTCTATTGATAAATTGATTATTTTTTTAAACATTCTTTCATATCTCTGAATTTCAGGAAGATTTCAATCTATGTACCTTGCTCATAAATCTGGAAAACTAATTCAATAAGGAATCTTCTATTATATAGATTTATGAATATCTGAAAGATCAGATTGATTTAAGTTTAATGTATTCATTAAGGTTGGTTATAAATGCATTGAAAATATCTGAATCAACTTTAATAAACCTTAACCAACTGCTTCATGTTAAATATTGTCAAATCTACTGAAATCTGAAAATGTTTGAAATCATGACTTTATTTGGTTGGAATATATGAAATCTGTATTATTTTTAAACATCTGACTTTTCTGAAAATGTCTAAGGGTCAAAACTTGTAAGAGCAATGACTTTGGTCACTGAGAAACACATGTCCAAAGGGCTATGTCATGAGGTGCCCTAGTTAACTCTGCTTAAAATTAATTAAAAAAAGGGCAGAGTAATGGCTGGCACACTGAGAAACATATCTAACTCATCAAAGAAATGAGATGAGGTATGCCATGAGGTGAAAAGTTAACTCTGTTTAGTTTAAAGCATGATTGTTAGTCACATTAAGTACTTAGGGATATTGACATCTAAACAACGTATATCATTTAGTTATAAGGTGTGTACTGAACTAGATTGCTCAAAAGATTTGATAATAAAAAATTATCTGCTTGATTAAATGAAAATTTTGAAAATGAATGCAAAGGATAAATTACTAACCCTAGATAAAATCAAATGGTTTCATGGTTGTTTAACCTCAATACTTATGATTGTAATTCTTAAAGAAGTCATTGAAATTGATTGAGTAAGATGAAGGGAGGTTAATCAAGATGTTAATATGAGAAATTGGTTCATTTTTATTAAATCTTGATTTCAGATATGAGTACAGAACTTTATTGTCAAAATATGTATACATCATCTTTGAACCATGTAGTTTAATAAAGTTCATTCATAAACCCTTATAATGGGAGATTCTGGACAAATTCCTAAGTTTGGATTTATGAAATTGGTATATCCTTTGCAAATCTTGTTGAATTTCTCATATGTTTGAAGAATCAATTGACCATCATGTGCTCAGTTTGCATTTACACCGTTCTTCATACATTCTGTCATGACCTGAACTTATTCTTGACTGCGCATGTAACTTATTTCAATCTGAATATCTGCTTCAATTTGAATGTCCCTGTGGTTCACTGATCACTGATTTCATTCCACTCCATCTGCTCTGAAGAGAGCACCTATTGATGAAGCATCTGTTCAGGGGGAGTTCAGTTGTCAATGAATCATATTGCATAACGGGGGAGATCTTATCAGCATCCTAAATGTTTCTTCCTTTTTGATGTTGTCAAAGGGGGAGAATTTTTGTGAGTCATTTAGTTATCAGAATGTTATTATCAGAATGCTGTTGATTGTTGATTGTTCTGACTGTTGACTGGTTGGTTATCATTTTGTTGCTGCATTCATTATTTATACTAACTTGATCATCATGATGAATTATTGCAATGACTCATAATATTGTCATCATCAAAAAGGGGGAGATTGGTTTGTCCCTGTGGTTCTGAAATTTTGATGATAACAAATATTATGACTCATTATATAACGTTGATGGATTTATTACTAATCTCATCATCTTCATATATTAGCATGAAAATCTGTCAGAAAAGGTTTTGAAAATGACTCAAAGCAATGACGGTTCAAAAAGGGGATAGATTGTCAACGTTGTGACAAGAAGGTCAACGCCAGGTAGTCAGTGCAATAAATCATCTGTCAAGAACAGGTAAGGTCAATGGACATTTCAGTCTGAAGCTTACAGGTCAGTGCATACACTTTTTATCATTAAAGTTTGCATGTTAAGGTCAATGCATATTACATTAAGGTCGATGCTAGTTTTGATTTTCATGAAACTAAGGTTGACGCTAGTCTGCTTTCAAAGCAACTAAGGTCAGTGCATGTTTACTGTGTTACTTATGAAGGTCGATGCATGTTGTTAGTAAGGCAGAGGTAGGTCCGTGCATATTACTCTTCATGCATATAGGTCGATGCACATCTTTGTCAGCCAGCATCTAAGGTCGATGCACATTCTGTATTGTGCATATTGAGGTCGATGCACATGTTTAGACCGAAGTTAGTGCACATGTTAGCGAAGGCAAGTAAGGTCGATGCACATCGTCCCTTAGTCATACTAAGGTCGATGCACATTCTGCCTAAGCCATTCTCAGGTCTACGCACATATCAATTTGTGCATACATCCTTGTCTATGCATGATTGCATATAAAGTCTTGGCATGTTTGCTGAAGTGTACACAAATGTCGATGCATATATGTCCTGTGCACATAGAAGGTCTAAGCACATGTACATCATAGGTCTTTGCATATGCACTGTCTGCTATCTGAAGTCTGTGCACATAGGCTAGCGATAGCATGTAAGGTCTAAGCACATTTGCAAAATTGCATTCTTAGGTCGGTGCACATTCAGTAGCACGCATTGTCAGGTCTGTGCACACTCTACTTGTGTACTTATAAGGTTGATGAACATCCATTCATCATGTGACCAAGGTCTGTGCACATTTGCTCAACATGTTACCAATGTATGTGCACATTTACACAATTGCACTACAAGGTCTGTGCATGTGTGCATCTAGACTTATATGGTCTGTGCACATTTCCACATATGCATAATAAGGTCTGTGCACAAGGAAAACATGTGCACATATAGGTCAGTGCAATGTCTAGAGTCTGAGCATTAAAGTCCTTCTGTATCATTAAGTCTGAGCATCAACGTCCATATGTCTGTGCATCATGATCATGCTCTAAGGCATTTGCATATATTTTTATATCATTGGTCTGAGCATTGAGAATGCACTCTAAGTGTTTGACAAAATGTATTTCTTCTCTGTAATAGGATTAAGGCAGTCACGTGAGCTCTAACTAATGACGGGCACGTGATACCAAGAATGACTGAAAACTGGCATGTGATCCAAGGCAGATACCATTCTGACATTCTGCCACGTGGATCATCGTGCATCTGCACCCGACGCGTGGCATCTCTGGAAAAGACGAGAACGAGCCCTCTACATGCCCAAGCGTGAGCTCGTGGGACCCAGGCCTGATGCTCTATAAAAGCCTCTTCTACGATCAACAAATAGTAGAGAAGAGGGATCGTGAGATAGTGAAGAAGAAGGGTGCTCAGAGAAATTAGTGGAGAACCATAGGAAGCCGTAAGAGAAAAGGGAGGAAAACTCTGAGAGAAAAGAGAAAGGAGAGCAGCAGAGAAGAAAAGAAAGAGAGAAAAGAGAGAAAAGAGTAGAGTGCTGAAAGAGAGAGCTCGAGGAAGAAGAGTGAAGATCTGAGAAAAATCGAGTGCCGTAATTAGAGAAGAAATCTGAGAGAAAGAAGAGTGTGAGTCAGAGAGAGAAGAGGGATTGTGAGATAGTGAAGAAGAGGGATCTCGAGAGAAGAGATTGTGGAGCAATTGAAGTAGTTCTTAAAGATTTGTCTCTACTGGCCTATGGATCAGATCCAAGCCAGATTGGCTCCTACATGAGCTATATTGTTTGTATTTCCATTACAACTTTTCGGTGTTGTTTATTCATCGTTGATTTCTTTCATTTCCTTATTGAAATTCAAGCTGTGTGTCAGCAGAGCTAAGCTGTAATGCTCAGCGGGCAAGGTGGATACCTCAGACAGCAAGCTGTGATGGTCAGCGATCTGTAAGCCAAACTGTAATGCTCAACGGACGCAAGCTGTGGGGCACAGCGGTTCAAACTGTTAGGCAGCAATAAGCCACACTCAAGTCTGAGTGTGGGGTGGATGTAGGTGAAAGCTGAAACACCTAAAAATCATCTGTGCAGTGGTTTGAGTGCTTACTTGTTTCTTAAATTCACCATATATGTATGTTTAAGAATGTCATTACTGATTAGTTTAGATTAAGTTGATTTCATTGTGTGTTTCAGTTATCTACAGTTTGATCTCTGCTGAGTGTCTAAGTAAGCTGGCTGGCTGTGCATGTTAAGTGTTTGAGGGAGATTCACATAAGATTAACAGATTAAGTGTTTGAGTGTGAATCTTATTAGAACAACCATTTTACTGAATCATAGAGTTTAATTCTGCAAGATTTTATAAGTACAATTTTATTTGGGCATATTTTTAAAGGGGATTCATTCACCCCCCCTCTGAATCCGGTTTGCACCATCTCATAGACTCAACAGGCATTTTGGCCTTAAAACGGCGTGGCTATGGCAAGTGCTTAAAACGGCGCGACCTTCTTTCGTTAATATGGTGCGCCATTATCAATTAGGCGCGCCCTCCGTTCGTTAATCCGGCGCGGCCTTAAAACGGCGTGCAAAACAGACTAACCGTCACCGGAGGGAGCTAAAACGGCGCGCCCTACCCCCGCGCCGGATTAGCGAGTTCGAAATCTTCTATAAAAACTATTTTCCTTCTCTCTCTTCTCATTCCATCTCATTCACAACCCTAAACCTCCCCTCCTCTTCTCCCTTCTGCTCACGGTGGCGACAGCGGCGGTGGGAACCGGTGAGGGCGAGTTCCGTTGAACTCAATTCAGGGGGTCCAAACCCTTTCTTTCCAGGCTCCGGGAGCCTCCTAGTAGGCTGGTCCTCAGAGCTACATCCCCAGGTGTCCTATTTGGCCTCGGTGTGACACCCACGGCCATTTTCAGGGACCGTCTCTTATGGACGTGTTCCCACTTTCTTCTGACACGCTCCCCGGTTAGGGGAGACTCTATCAAAATTTTGTCAGAACTTTGTTTCCAACAACCCTTTTCTGGCCTTGTTTATTTCCTTTTTTGTGTCTTTTGATGCAGATATCATGGCATCTGGCTCTTCTTCATCTTACCACGCTGTGGTTACTTGGGGGGATGTTAATTCTTTGGACAGAGGCCATGATCAGCTGTCCATAGTTGTGGAGTCCTCTAATTCAGACACTGACACGGTAGACACTGGCCGTCTGTTAATCATCGGGAGCGACTCCTTCAAATATGATCGTCGTGATGGCTACAGAGTGGACCATCCTAAAGATAAGCATCTAATGTCCTTTCTGAAGCAATTCAATCTTCAGGGGAAGTGGGACTTGCTCCTCGTTTGGAAGGCTGAGTAGGCACTACTTGCCTAACGCGATAGTTTGACAGACTTCATTGTGCGGGGAAGACCCATCTATTTGCCAGGTGAGCCCAGGAAGTGGAGTGTCGTGCTTGGACTCCAGGAGCTGACTCCACAAGGTAGACTGTTGACCAAAGCCCCTAAATTCATACCGGCCTGATGGAATGAAGCCGCAGGCTGTGTTGATCGGGAGAAGCCATCCTTCAGTTTATTCTTGGCCCTGCTGAAATGGGGGTACAGAGAATAACCATTCTTGTTGGATTGCTTAGGAGTGCGCTTTAAGCATCAGATTTCTATAGGTTGGTTTGCCGATATGAAGGCTACTGACGCCCATGCCTTCCGGACAGGAGCAGTGGAATTCACTGACTATGTCTTGCAGCACTATGCTCCTATCTTGATTAAGGCCGACGTGTACCGCAGTGTATATGCATTGAGATATTGCTACCCCATTTCGAAGGGCCTATGTTGTGGTATGATTGAGGTGTTGTGTCCAGAGTACAACACCTTTCACACTTTAGAAGGAGAGACGTCACTGGACCTTTGGAGTCTCTGTCAGTTAAGTGGCCTCCCGATCGACGGCGAGCCGTATGAGGAAGTTTGTTGGCTGGACTGGCTGAAAGATCAAACTGACAGTGATGGGCGATATCTGACTGGTTTTGCCTACCGATATCTGATGAAGGCGTATCGTACTCTTTGCCGCTCTTCGTATGATACCTGGGAAGCACGCAAGCCCGGAGAGAAGAGACGTGTTGGTCCTGGGTAGGCGAGTGGACAAGAAGGGGGGGTTGAATTGTCCCCCACTAAAAATGGTAATTTAAAAACTATCTAAGCGGAATTAACAAGTTTTATCATGATTGAGGAATTCACTGAGCAAGCAACTAAATTCTCTCAACCTCTCTGATCTTACATGATCATACAAAGAAATATAACAGTCACATCACACAATCTCACAAAGCAAACCACAAGACAATGGAATTTTTAAGGTGGTTCGGGACCACGACGGGCTCCCTACGTCCACCCCTTACCAAATCGATAAGGCTCCACTCGCTGGATAAACCAGCACGGGGAAAACTCCCCAACACAGAGCAAGGCTCCAACACACATGGGAATAAATCCCCAACACGGAGCAACGCTCCAACACACACGGGGATTAATCCCCAACATGGAGCAACGCTCCAACACACACACACATGCAGGAATACGCCTGCACACACACACGGGGATGCGCCCCAACACACACACAAACACGGAGATGGAGTCTCCAACACGATCCAACACCGGATCACAGTGCACACAGACTTGCCGCAACAAATGCAGCAAACTACATACACAAACACGCGCTGCAACACCCGCAGCACCGAGATCACACGACCATACGCAGATGGTCACACACACACACGAATATCTCTATGAGTTGAGGAAATGAAAAACACATACTCAAGACAATCTTAGACACAAATGAAAACCATAAGAACAATCACAAATAGATAGGAATAGGGTGTGGAAGTTGTTCCCCCTTCGATCTCCAATGGCCGAACGATGATGTTCCTTGATGCTCGATTCGGAGGTATGCCGGATGCCGACGATTTGAAGATCAACATGTTCCTCTTCTCAATCCGCTTCACTTTCTCTTCATACACGATCTCTAAATCTTCATGGATGTTGATCAAATCACCATGGCTTGAGCTTTTCCTTCCTTTCTCCTCTTTCTTCACCTGCAAGAAAAAAACATGAACACATGAGGGTTAAGACTTGTTAAATTTGTAGCTCTCATATGCATACTAATAGGAAGTACCAAAAGACTAGTATATCCCTTCTAGAAACCTCCAAAAGGACCTCCAATAGGTCTCCCATCAACCCAAGGGCAAAGGAGAAAGAGTTAGGCACAAGTTGACTTGGTTTGGATGGATTTCGGAACCACGTTTTTGACTTTTCGCCGTTGGCGGTCGACCTACACGGGGCTAGCGGTCGACCGGAATTCTACAGGGCTGAAAACTCCCATCACTGGGAATTTCGGTCGACCTAAACTTTCTGGCAGTCGACCGCTAGCTACAGTAATTTTAGGTCGACTTAAACTGTCCTTTAGGTCAACCTAAACCTGTAGAAAAAATAAAAATATTAGTAAACATGTAAGAAAATATGCCCAATGATCCCAAGTGATGAATGCATTAAGTACATACATGAAATCATTAACAAGGAGGATGAAAACACTTGAAAAACTCAATCAACCACAACATAACATCAAGATCATATGGCTATCCAATTTGTGCAATAAGATAGCATCATTGAACCAAATTTCATATATCATGAGGATGCCATTCAATAATGTGATTGGGTCTAATTTTCCAAGTATATATGTAATGTATATGAGCATCATTCAACCCAAATTTACCAAAGGTCACATGAGATTCAAGCTTGAGCACTAACAACTCATTTCTTCTAAGATTTACATGATGAACTCAAACATTTAAACTAGCCTCAAGACCCTATGAAGAATATGCATGGAGTGCATTCAAAACCATACATAAAATGCTATTGAAACTTTATTCCATATCACAACTTCAAGCACATTGGAGCCCAATCTTTCTCAAACAAGAAACACTTTCTTAACCCATACTTTTTAGGCAAATATGAGCGTATACAAGAGACATGTGGAATGTATAAAACATAGTAAGAGTCAATGCAATGCAATGAGAAAGGTAACTCCCTTTTTGGAAGAAGAACTTCATTGATGCACTCCTTTGAGTTCCCAGCATGAGCCATGGACTTGTTCCTACAAGCCAAGATAAATATGGCATTAGTTCCTTAAACACCAAAGATTCATATGGCTTTCAAGAGTGAACCTTGAAGTCGTTCTTTCATCTCATCAAAAGCCATCTTTCAATTCATCAATCAACGACATAAACATATTGTTCAGTCAACGACATAAACATGTACTCAATGAACCACACACAAGCATAATCGTTTTGTTATCATTAAAATCAAATACCAAACATAGCACAATTATTTTATTATCATTAAAATCAAACACTAGGAGATGCAACAATCTCTTGCAACAATCTCTCCCTTTTTGATGATGACAAAATAATGTGTGCGAGAGTACACAACAACATTCTCAATCAACATTCTTCTCCCCCTTGAGCACACAACCAACATGCATTGAGCACACAACCAACCATTGAGCACACAACCGACATGCATTGAGCACACAACAAACCATTGAGCACACAACATTTCTCTTCCCATTTTTATCATCTACAAAAAGACATGGGGCTATTTGACATGATATGAACATGTTAGGCTGGAAGAGATGATACCAATGTGAAGACCAATTGATGCAAAGATAGGAGGTATGTGACATGATACCAATTATTGGAAATGGGTGGTCTCAAAGAGATGAACCATTGGATGAAGATATATGCAACATGAAGCATTCAACATGATCGCATTCAAGGTCAAGAACCCATTGCAGATATTCACAAGATGCAAGGGCAAAACAACAGCAAGATGGCATATAAAATGATTTTATTTGATTTTCAAATTTTTTGATTTTTATATTTTTTATAAATACATAAAAACTCAATGCAAGCATATGATGACACTATGAAAGCATGCAATGCAACTGAACAAATACGATGACACTATGAATGCAAGCATATGAAACTCAATGCAAGCATGCAATGCAATAAAAACCAACTAGGCCAAATGTTGAATTCAAAAACCATGTTGATTATTTCTATGTGAGGGTCACAAAGTTTTGATTTTCATGATTTTCAATATATTTTTTTAATTTTCTTTAGGAATGCATGAGGCTAAATGCATATAAATGATGAGATGTATAATGCACTATGCAACCAAGCAGATATGTATACGTATATACATACAATACAGCTCCCCCTTACTCATTTAAGAGGGGAATGGGTATAAGAAAAGTGCATGAGAGTTAGAACAACTAGGATGCTTATGTGTATCACCTAGGGGATTGTGCAATCACACAGAGGAGTTACAGTAGTCAATGCAGTTAATCAATTTTCTGAATACATATTAAATCAAATTTCCATATGTGTAGGTGAACAACATGAAAATAGACTGTAGTCATATGGATATTCAGATTTTCAGATCAACACAATGATAGATTATACAAACTGCATTTCATTAAGAGAACAACGTATTGGAGGCTACGCTCTGCCACAATGAGTTTTCACTATTTTTTTAACTCAACCAATATCACATGATAGATAGAATTTTTCAAGAGTGATCAAGTTCGAATGATTCCTTTTTACGCGAGGAGACACATGGAGCTCATGCCAGAATCCCCGGTTACTCAGAATACTGAACTATTCCATCTCATTTTGAGCAGAGATACTAGTACAACACCTTTCTGAAGTGAACCACATCACGTCTCAGGTGACATGTGCCCAATTTACTCAGTGAAACTAGGCATTACTCTGTCATTCTTTTCAGATTCTTTCTACAAAAATAGACAGGCAACTTTTTCCTCAACTGTCTCTTTGACATTCATGCAGCAAGTTTAATATTTCTAGAGTGTTGAAAGGAAATTCCTACATCCTTATCTCTAACACTCATTTTCACATTTGGTGCATGGAGTGTGCGAATTTGATTCAGCATGTATACCAAAAATTTCATGAACAAATAACAGTGTAGCTCCCCGTAAATAGATGCACTTATCATAAGATTACTCCCCCCGAGTATAAGACATATAGCACTCTAGTGATGACTCAATTTATAACGTTATTTAGCAAGAAATATGAGGTCTTAGAAATTTCAAGGAAAGGGGTGATTAGCATATAATAACATACAAGCACACAACGGGAGTATATGTAATATACAATGCAAAATGCAATTCTTGTTGGTCCCGAAGACATGATACCAATGTTGAAAGCAAATGCACTACGTGAATGATATGTAGATATGATATGCAAATAGATATGATGTGCAATTGTGCAATGATATGTAAATATGCAATATGATATATGGTCTAAATGCACTTTATGTATTTTCTAATGCATTCAGCTTATAAACACATGAAAATGCAATGCAAGATGCAAGATGTAGCATGGATGCAAATTACAAGTTCAATTTTTCATTTTGATGGTCTAAATGCACCTAATACATTGAATTCTAATACATGCAACCCATCCCTATATGAGAAGGGAATGCAAGATGCAAAAACAAGATGGGAAGACTGATTTTCAGAACTATTTTCAGATTCCACAAGAGGATATTCAGTTTTGAAAGATGAACAACAAGCATTTCAGCACTAGGCCTTTCAGAACAAGGGTGCATAAAAGATTGGAAATGAGTAATGCAGCCCATTTGTTTTCAGAACCTATTCAAAAATATATTTTCAACAAAATTTCACAAGTTTAAAAAGTCATCCACATGCCAAACAGATTTTTTAAAGTTCCGGTACGAGGTGGAGGTAAAGGTCCGAAAATCCAATGCACACATAGTGAGAGCTTCTAGGTGAACGTAATCCACCCTTCCACTACACACCATTTGATATACCAGAATCTCAATTAGATTCAGATGCTCATGCATTTCAGATAGAGAAGCATTCAATAAGCAAAGACATCATGCTTATTCCTCAAAATTTTTAATTCATTCAACCAATGAGGCATGTTCATCATAACAGAATACAAGAGTAACAGATGATGTTTTCAGAAACAAAATCTGTCAAATGAACAATTTACATTTCAAAAATTTTGTCTTCTGAAGTAACAAAGAATTTTAGATTCAATTCGAGTGCACATGATATTTCAGAATCTCAAGACAAAATGATTTCCTTCTAAAGACATGATTCCTCGTTGGCCAAAACAATCCATTTTAAATTTTGGTACAAGGCGGAGTACTTGATCCGAGAATCACCTCACGCATGGTGTTAGCTTCCTGACAGACTTAATCTGTCATTTCACATAACATCATTTGATATACTAAATATACATTTAATGAGAGCATGAGTGGCTTGTAAGGAGATGCAATTCATACATAACAAAGTAGCCGAAGGAAACCGTCAGAAATGCCAATTTGACAAAGAAGAAACAAAGTTGGGGTTTTACCATTTGAGTGTGTCTTGTTCCATTTTATTGAACCCCTTTCATTTTTCATTTACCTCAAGACACACCTTTACCACAACCGACTCATTCGTCGTATTTTACCCAAGCCTTCTTAGGCCCTTGGAGATTAGAAACATTTCTACCAGAATCTCTCCTTGACATTCTCATAGCCATCATGTCATCATTCTTCATGATCCTGCAATCTTCAATAATATGTCCATGGTTTCCATAATAACGGCATTGAGGAGAAATATTTTTGCCAAAAGATTTTCTTTTAGGAGCAAAGAAATTTTTAAATGGATTCCATCTTCTATTTTCAAATGATCTAGATTTCACAAAATTAAACCTAACATTCATTCTAGAATCATGAAAACTTATGTTTTCAAGAACCAACATTCTTTCATAACATGATCGTATTTTTCACAATAAAAGCAACAAGGTGATGTGGGTCTACGGAATGAGTTATCATTGTTTGCATGATTTTTTGTGAACAAGTTTCTCTTATTAGATGCAAATCATTGAGCATGAAAGATATGTTCATTTCTGAATTTTCTTTAAAAATCACGCTTAACATTCATGGCTTGAAAATCATCACAAAGTAATTATCCATTACATGGCATAGTTTATGACAATAGAAGCAAGAAACATTTCTCTTTATTTTGAAGGTAGAGTTATCTTTGCATACTTTTTCATCATCCATTTCATGGTAACACAATCATTCATTTTATGGCCATGCATGCCACAGTAAAAGCATTCAATATTCAAGTTAATTTTTCGCCCATTCTAAATTTTTCGAAACCCTTTTTGCATGGTGGGTTTTGTGTGGAGATTTTTCTTTTTCTCAAAATCATTTTCAGAAGTTTTCTTTTGAAAAATGGGAGGAGCAACTTTGGAGGTGCTAGGAATGTCGGATGCATGAACAAGAGAGGTTGTCATTTTGTGTTCAAAAGATTTTTTATTGACCGGGGTGTATCCAAGACCCTCTTTTTGAAAATTCTCCTTGACACCTAGTATTTTGTCTAAGTTCTCATTCCCTTTGACAAATCTAGACAAGTCATTTTTTAAATCATTTGTCTCTTTTTCACATGCAAGGATTTTCTCACTAAGCAAATAATTCACAGATTCTAAGTTTTCATTCTCTTTCAAGATTTCCTTGTTTTCATCATTCATGGGATAGAGTTTTTCAGTTAAGTTTTCAAGAACTTTCTCATTTTCAACAAACTTTAAAATCTTAACAAGCAATTATTCATTTTCATATTTCAATAAGAAATTTTCTTTTTCAAGCTTATTAAAGCATTTCAATCTTCCCTCAAGCAAGGAGTTCTGAATTAACATGGCACCATTTTTCTTTTTAAGATCTTCATTTTCATCCATGATGCTCTTGCTATCAATTTCAGAATCAAGTAGCTTTTCAAGCATTTTATCATCATCAGACAAAGAAGCTAGCTTGTTCTTAAGATATTCTTCATTTTTCTCAAGCATGGAGTTTTTAGACATGAGGAATTTATTTTGCTCACGCAGCTCACGCAGCTCATCACACTCATTTTCAATTTGAAAAGATGTGTTATGTTTTCTAGCCATTTCAACATCTTCATTCAACCAGGAAATCTCTTTTGAAAACATTTCAACTCTTGATTCAAGAGATTCATTTTGTTCTTGCAGATGTTCAATTTGACTCCAAAGTTTTACAGTTCTCATAGGAGGAATTAGGATGCACATTCTCATCATTTCTCTTTTTCAATCTCTTGATTTCATATTTGTATTTTTTACATCTGTCATGCAAATCGGCACATGCTAATTGCCATTCTTCAATTAAGGGTTGTTCAGAATCAGAATTTACCTGACTTGAGCTCTCCTCACCATTATCCATTAAGCATGTACCCACTTGGAAATCTTCTGGGTTTCCTTCAAATATAGCCAGTTTATCCCATAGATCTCTGGCTGCCCTGCAGGAGGAGATTTGGGAAAGAACATTAGACTCTATACAATTCCTTATAAAATTCAAGGCTCAAAGATTGATTTCATTTTTCTTTTCATACTTTGCACTCCATTCTCTTTCATTTGATGGAAGTTTATGTGGACCATTACATATAACTTCCCAGATTTCACGCTCTTTCATACCAAGATAGAAAGACATTTTGTTTTTCCAAGAAATGTAGTCGTGACCATCAAAGCATGGAGGAAGGGAAGACAAACAACCATAAGACATGATGCTCAATGAAACTCACCGAGAGATCACTCTAAAGGTCGTTAGATGAATAGAAATTAGAGCCGTGCTCTGATACCAATAAGTCCCACGATCAATGACACCCAAGAGATTAGAGCCGTACTCGCCAGAAAGTTTAGGTCGACTTAAACTGTCCTTTAGGTCGACCTAAACCTGCAGAAAAAATACAGAAAAAATAAAAACATTAGTAAACATGTAAGAAAATATGTCCAATGATCCCAAGTGATAAATGCATTAAGTACATACATGAAATCATTAATAAGGAGGATGAAAATATTTGAAAAACTCAATCAACCACAGCATAACATCAAGATCATATGGCTATCCAATTTGTGCAATAAGATAACATCATTGAACCAAATTTCATATATCATGAGGATGCCATTCAACAATGTGATTGGGTCTAATTTTCTTAGTGTATATGCAATGTATATGAGCATCATTCAACCCAAATTTACCAAAGGTCACATGAGATTCAAGCTTGAGCACTAACAACTCATTTCTTCTAAGATTTACATGATGAACTCAAACATTTAAACTAGCTTCAAGACCCTATGAAGAATATGCATGGAGTGCATTCAAAATCATATATAAAATACTATTGAAACTTTATTCCATATCACAACTTCAAGCACATAGGAGCCCAATCTTTCTCAAACAAGAAACACTTTCTTAACCCATACTTTTTAGGCAAATATGAGCATATACAAGAGACATGTGGAATGTATAAAACATAGTAAGAGTCAATGCAATGCAATGAGAAAGGTAACTCCCTTTTTGGAAGAAGAACTTCATTGATGCACTCCTTTGAGTTCCCAGCATGGGTCATGGACTTGTTCCTACAAGTCAAGATAAATATGGCATTAGTTCCTTAAACATCAAAGATTCATATGACTTTCAAGAGTGAACCTTGAAGTCATTCTTTCATCTCATCAAAAGCCATCTTTCAATTCATCAATCAACAACATAAACATATTGCTCAGTCAACTACTTAAACATGTTGTTCAATGAACCACACACAAGCACAATCATTTTGTTATCATTAAAACCAAATACCAAACATAGCACAGTTGTTTTGTTATCATTAAAATCAAACACTAGGAGATTCAACAATCTCCTGCAACAAGACGCGTGAGGATGGGCACCTGGCTTCAGTATTTTTTTAGTGGGGAGTGAAAATATGAGGAGTTCCTCTCAGTAGTGCCAGCTTCTGTTCAGCGGAAGAAGAGGGTTCGGCGACAATCTGCTTTCCCACCCTCATTGAAGGAAGGACAAAGAGGAGGACCTAATCCTGCTGGTGTTGACGCAGTCACCCATTGTGCTGCATACTTGACTTATTGGATCTGCTCTTTCACTCTCCCACAGGGTGATGAGAGCATGATTAGGGCTAAAGCCATTTATCCCGCCTACCTGATGGCATGGGCCATGAAACTTTCACTATGCCCGGTTGCATTGTGCCTTATATATAAAATGCTTGGAGACCTGCATCGATCTCGTCTCCCTAGGAATTTATGGACTGTTGGTCCATTGCACTTTTTCAATGCCTGAGTTTCCACATTATTCCCCAGAAGTTGCTCCTCAGTCGCTCCAGTCGGCGCAGCTAGTTCCGAGGATGATAGAGTTTGCCAGTGTTGAGCCGACCCAGGCAGCGGACCAGCTTTTGGCTATCCCGGGAAAACTGACCAAAGTTCCATTAGACGCACCCGGAGTTTTACATTTTTGGATCTTGGCTGCCCATTCAAGTCCATTGGTAAACAAGATGCGGGAGTGCCACCTTCATGAAATCGAGGAATATGTTCGCCCTATTTTCGGTGCCAGGTGCACAAGGCCAATTCTGGAAGTTAATTAACTGGGCGTTGTCGATAAGGCCGAGCATCCTGGTTTTCCGCAAGAGTGGGATTTTATGACTAGAGCCTTATTACGCATTCCGATTCAGTCTAAATTTTGGTTATGATCAGCACATCCCCGCCTCTTCCGCACAGTTCGCGTTGCCGAATAGGGCCTGGGCGAGCCGACTAGCGAATGACGAGGCTCGTATATGGTGGGACTATTTTCACTATCGCGAGGCGATTTCGTTCAGAGTTCCAACCCCTGCACGCTTTCCCCGTGTAACATCAGAATATATCAAATGGTGGAATGCACGCACAGGCTTTTATACGAGCTCGAGGAGAGAGTGCTGGGCCGTTGCCGAATGACAATTCTTGGACTCTCATCCAGTGCCGGCTCTAGATGCTGACCCAACTTATCTGAAGAAATTGAAATTCCAGACGAATGTTGCGGTGGCGGCTTATCGGGAGGCTCGTAAGGCAGTCAAGCAGTGCTCCTCTAAGACCGAGCCAAAACTGCCAGAAATCAACAAAGATAGCTTCATGAAGACGCTTCAAGGATTATGCCGCGTAAGCGGCGAGCGATTAATTCTTTAGCAGATCCCCTTGCCAGTGGAGGAGCCTCCACCCTCTACGGCCTCCTGGCGTCCTGAGAGCAATCGGCTCTATCCTTACATGACCTTTATCAGAATAGAGGACCGACGGTCGACGCTCTATAGTAATACCCTGTGGCTGTTTGCACTGCTCCACTCTCACGGGCTTTCAGTAGGTGGCCCTAGTGAAGCCATACTGGGCCAACCTCTTCTCATTTCCTTTAATTAAATATGCCGACGGATGGGGGCTTGACCACCTCGGCTTGTATTATTATTTGTCGTGTCGCGGCCATTCAGACTTGGCGTCACTGGCCGAACAATGCGAAGTAATAGGAGATATTTGTAGGCTGATTCGCGAGGCTACCTCAAGGGACAAAGAACCCTCACTATTTTACTGGCCACTCTCTCTTCTGTATACGGGGCCAGCGGGTATTTTCATTCATTATCTTCAGCTTTTGGTTCTCTTCTCCCTTTGCTGTATTGTGCCTCATTTCCGTCCTTGTGCATGTGCATTTAGGCTCACTTCAGAGGAGACGAAGCATTTCAGGGAGCTGATCATAAAGGCTCAAAAGCCATTATATTTTGAAACCCCAGAGGCGGCTCTGACCACGACACATCTACCTCCTGGTGATTCACGGAAGCGAATGAGTCCCAAGTAAGGGAGGCAGTCACTCGACCGAAGCGAGCCCGTCAGAAGAAGGCCATAACCCCGGAATCGACAGTTGTCCCTCCGACTATGGTCTCGTTTGAAGAGATCAAGGCTTCTCATACGCAAGCGTGCGCAGCCAAGAGTACACCCTTCATTCTGGACCCCGTCTCTACTTTAGTTACATAGGCTAATTCTTATTTTGTAGCTGGTGCTACCTCATCTACGACGGTTGCGTAAGAGGTCACCACCCCTGCGGGAGCTGAAGAGAGGAGATATGGAGTGCCAATAGCTCCCCTTTAGGAAAATTTGCCTTCTCCCACGCCCAGCCATGAGATAGAAGGTAATTTGTGGTCTATCCTCTAAGGGTTTCCACAATTTATCATGCCCTGGGCTTACACGAGTGCTTCTTGTTTTAGCTTCAGTCGAGATCCGACTGCCTTCTCCCCCTATCGTGGAACCGACAGAGGGAACTTTTGCTGAGCAGGGGATCATTTCAGGGAGTCAGCCTACTCCCAAAGCTCATTCGTTTGTCGACCCTGCTACGGATCCGGTTGAGTAGGCTTCTATTGCGCAAGATGCTCCTCCTGTAAGCCATCATCCCGAGGAGCCGTCTATTTCAAAGGGGAAAAGTCCGGCACTGGAACAGGGCTCGCCTTTGACGGAGCAGGTGAATTATAGTGGCGGCTCCAGTGATGAGGAGTTTTCCATGGTGGAAATAAAGACCGAAGATGTTGGGGTATCCTCTACTTACGAAAGTGATTTCACAACTTTCAGTCCACCACGGCTATCATGGAGTAGCTTTGGCCACCCGGTCCCTCCATAGGAGAGGGGGTCGGGATGATGGGGACGGTAGTCTCTACTGCCAGAGATTTGAGCTTGGTGCCGGCTGAGGTAAGAGTCTCCCCTTTAATCTTGCGCTTATTCTCATTGGTCATTATATCAGCCCTCTCAGATGTTTTATGCTGATTTCTTTGAAGGCTTCCGTCATTCCAGCCTTAGTGACCTTGCCAGCCATGACCGTAAAGATATCCCTTCCACCCCTTGGTGTAGACCCGCCGATATTCCTTCCTGTCCTGAGGCCCATAGCCCTTTGGTATTCAAAGGATTATATCACGACAGCAGGCTTGGAAGTGCCAGGAGTGATTGCCGGGCATGACCAGCCGACCATGGCCCCGGAGCAGCAGCAACTTAGCATCAGTGAAAAATTACTTCAGGGTGGAGAGAACATCCCTACAATAGAAGCGGAAGAGATTGCGGAGGAAGCTATCGGTGCCTCCATGACTTTGACCCTTGCCACTGAATCGACATTGGTGGAATCAGGACAAGCCAGAGATGGTGACCAACCACTTCCTGTTGTTGAGGCTCAAGCTGCGACGCCCTTGCCAGAGGTTGGAAGAGAGATTGCCGTTATTGACACTTCCTCCGTTACGTTAACCTCCGGGGCCGGTCCCAGTGCAGGTGCTATGCAGGACGTGCCATCGTCTTCTTCAAAACCAAACGACGATATTTGGGCCACGGTCAACAGTCGTGTAGAATTTCAACTCCCTGATACGCCATCACTCGGTCTGCAGTCATCGAGCGACCTGGTATGGCAATATTTAGAGACGCTGAGGCAGACTGTGACGACCTACCAGGACCTATCTTATGTGTAGCTAAGGGGCCTGGTAGAGCACCTCTCCCGCACGCTATTAGCTTTTGGCTACCCCATGGAGGACTGGACGCAGCGAGTTATCCTGCTTTTGAAGTATGTGAACAGAAGGGAGTTCATCGGCCATGGTCTAGCAGACCAGCTGACGGCCATAAAATTCGAGCGAGCAGAGTGCCAGACTGCCCTTCAGTCATTGAGGGGAGCTTCCCGACAGATGCAGGATGCCGCCGATGATTCCACTCAATGCCACACTTCTTTGAAGGCTCGGATAGCTGAACAACGTGCCGAACTTACTCGGGCCAAAGCAGAATTGGAATCGACTGAGTAGTTGCAAGTCCAGAATATAGAGGATGCGGAGCTGGCGGAAGGGCAAGCCACGTCGCTTGAGGAGACTGATGCGGCTGTAAGCTGAAGAATCCTGTTTACAAGAGTTGATCCGTCATCCCTCTCTGGGGATTTTGGAGTTTGAGGACATCTTCTGTCGTTCATTACAGTAGTTCTTTTGCTTTCCCCCTTCTTTTTGGCGAATCTTCATGTATCCCGGGGGATGTCCTGAGTACTATGTACTCTTCTTATTAATTATGCAAAAGAAATTTCTTCACTATCTGCTTTGCACAATTGCTACTGAGTTACAGCTTTCCTTCCTTTCTTTCTCTCTTTCTTCGTTTGGACATGGTTATGTCACAAATTTATCTAGCCCGGGGGTATATTAGCTGCTAGGACAGGAGAGCGCTCACGCCTTCAGGGAAGGTATGAGGGGTTCGCTCCACCACGGTGCAACTTCTCCCGAGGCCAAAATTTGATTTGCATAGGCTGAATGCCGGAGGATAAAGGGGTTTTATGGGCTGACAGGGCCAGAGGGTGAAGCCAATAGTTTGTTCATGGACCTCGCCGATGGTGATGAGGTTTGTAAATGACATACTTGTCGGTACGTTTAGATGCCAAAGACAAGGAGCAAGTTCATTTCTAGACAGGGATGAAGGGTACGAGTTAAGGGCCAATTCATTGACTTTGCTAATGAAAATGAGAGCCGAGGGTATGTTTATTCATCGGCATGGGTTAAATGTCGCAGCAAAGAGGTTTGTTCATTGATGGAGACAGAAGGCCCTAGTTGATGGTTTGTTTGTCGATTTCACCAATGGTGACGAGAATCGACGGTAGGTTTATTCATCGGCATGGGTAAATGCCGAAGCAAAAAGTTTGTTTATCGACAGGGACGGAAGGTCCGGGTCGATGGTTTGTTCATTGATTTCGTCGATGATGACAAAAATCGACTGCAGGTTTGTTCATCAGCATGGGTTAAATGCCGAAGCAAAAAGTTTGTTTATCGACGGAGACGGACGGTCCGGGTCAATGGTTTGTTCATCGATTTTGCCGATGATGACGAGAATCGACGGTGGGTTCATTCATCGGCATTGGTAAAATGCCAAAGCAAGGAGTTTTTTACAGCATAGGTGTAATGCTTATGCCGGTGGGACGTGATATCTCTGTCAAACACAGGGATTCCCACAGGACATGAATATCGAATGAGGTAGCAACACCATTATTATTAGTATTATTATTATTTTGAACCACATTACTGACTTAAGTGCCCTTTCAGATTTTCACCGAAGTCAGCCCCCTCTTGCTTTTGCCTACGCGCCCTTTCGGGTTTTCACGTGACGGGGTACCCAATTTTACCTGTAGTGCCCTTTCGGATTTTCGCAACAGTCGGGTTATAGCTATTTTTACCCCTGTCCCGAGTATCTGAACAAGTATAGCGAGACACCTCTATTTTAAGCCACATTTCACTTTCATTTTTTTTATATCATCATTTTTATTTGCAACATAGTCGCCTACCTTTGCCAAGGCTTTTGGCAACGAGTTGATTTGCAGAACTGACGCCAAGGCCAGGGGGGTCTATTCGTCAGCATTGGCTAACTACTGGAGCAAGGAAATGGGTTTATTCATTAACGCGGATGAAAAGTCTGGGCTAATGGGATACCGACCGGTCTTGCCGATGATGACAAGGGTCAGTGTTGGTTTGTTTATCGGCATTGACTAAATGCCGAAGCAAAGATGGGTTTATTCATTAACGGGGATGAAAGGTCCGGGTTCACGGGATACTGACCAATCTTGATGATGATGATAAGGGCCAGTGCTGGTTTGTTCATCGGCATTGGCTAAATGCCTAAGCAAAGATGGTTTTATTCATTAACGGGGATGAAAGGTCCGGGTTCACGGGATACTGACCGATCTTGATGATGATGACAAGGGCCAGTGCTGGTTTGTTCATCGACATTGGCTAAATGCCGAAGCAAAGATGGGTTTATTCATTAACGAGGACGAAAGGTCTGGGTCAACAGTTCATTGGCTAACCTTGCCGATGATGACAAGAATCAGCGTTGGTTTGTTCATCGGCATTGACTAAATGCCGAAGTAAAGATAGGTTTATTCATTAACTAGGACGAAAGGTCCGGGTTAACGATTCATTGACTGACCTTGCCGATGATGACAAGAATCAGCATTGGTTTGTTCATCGTCACTGGCTAAATGCCGAAGTAAAGATAGGTTTATTTATTAACGAGGATGAAAAGTCCGGGTTAACAGTTTATTGACTGACCTTGCTGATGATGACAAGAATCATCGTTGGTTTGTTCATCGGCATTGGCTAAATACCAAAGCAAAGATAGGTTTATTCAAATGGAAGCAAGATGCATCATGATCAGGAAAATCATATATATCCACATCCTTCACCTGTCATTGTTATTTTGTGGTATTTATAAAATGTCAACCTGTTGGTATATATTCTTCGGCTCAAAGCAATCTTCCTAATTCGTAGGACACATGCACATGCTTACGATGGATATTAATGCACACCTTGGATTTGTTTAGTTCTGGCTCCAGTACTTCATGACCTGATGGTGTCTTGTAAATTATAGAGGCCCTAAATACACCAATTATGAATTAAGAATAATGTCATGTCACGGAAGGAATCCGGCAGCATAACGGTGCATTCATTCATTTTCATAGTTCATTAATAACTTATCGTATAAAGTTTGGGCTCCAAATAATCCATAGACCATTTAGGAATAGAATATGATCAACCCTTGGGTCAAACCTTGGGTTACACATCATGCAGGGAGAACGGGGTCAAGTAGAGACCGTTTCTTAGAAGTAGCGGTCCAGTCGAGACCGCCATCAGGATGAGTCGACGCATGAAGGGAAAGAGTCGACGTAGTGAATGCTGGATCCAGAACGCGGTCACGCCAGAATTGCTATCATGAAGTAGCGGTCACCTGAGAACCGCGCCTTGGTCCAGAGTGCAAAAAATGCCAGTAAGATAGGTGCTTTCTAGTCCATTGGGCTTTATTTGAGATAATATCTTTTAATGCTATGATGACTATGCAGACGTAGGATTTATTTCTACATGTCTAAGGCCCTAAATACATCATATATATATTTTTCATGTAGCCTTCAAATTATATGTCCACCACGGTCTGGGGTCTCCTCCATCTCGTAAACCCACTATTAAGGGACAATCTTACACTCCTCCGTCCGATCTTTCTTACATTTTCTAATTTATGCCCAGTGATCTAGCTATGCTTATTGTTGATAACTCCCGAGTAATAGCAAAACCAAATAACATCAGAGTGCAAGACATATCTTTGCAAAGGAAGTAACACATCCACGTAGTATCACAAAGATGAAAGAGTAGGCTACCAGCTACCCCTAATGCTCCATGCTCTAAGATCCAAGGACGATGGTGATGTCCCATCGAAGGACGTACCCAAGACAGTCACAAGAAGATGGCTCGCACATGATTTCCATGCAGAGTGACTCCTCCTCATCGGGGGGCTACGCACTTCTCCTTCATGCTTGCAGAAGAGAAGTGGATAGAGAAGAGAAGGAGAGAGAGAGAGAAGAAGAGAGAGAAGAGTAGTGGCTGCAAGCAAGCAAGAGAGCAAGAGGTTCCAATGTCGAATGGGAGAGGGTGCCCTTATAATCACGGCTAGCACCGATAGGACTCGACAGGACAACCGGCAGCTTGGTGGAAGTTTGCTAGGGAGATGGAGAATAGCCTACACACCAGCGAGAATACAAGTCACGGGCGCATCTATTAATAGCTCTCACTTGCCCATTATGGGCAATGTTGTATGTACTTTATCTCAAGGCTCTATTCCTCATGGTCATATAGGGAAATAGAATGTGCAACCTCAGCGAGATTCTTTAAACATCTGATAAGAGCTCGGTTAAGTCACCACGAAACTAACGGATCACATCAATCAATTGTGAATTGTACCTCAGACACTTTATATGCATCTAACTGGACACTCCGAATTTCTCAAACATATGCAGTGTCAAATTCAATGTGTTGCGCTTATGACTCTAACACCACGTAGGCGATCGAGCCTCCCGAGAAATAAGGCATAAACCATGGTACGATAATTGGTCATCTTCCCTATGCTGCTCATGCCAATCCAATTTATCTTGTTCTTTTTCCTAGATTTGTCCCACTGGGCAATATCTGCCATCGCCATAAAGGAGCATGCTAAAGTAGCGACATCGAGCTTCTTCTTCATGAGATAACACTCAGGTTATTAAGGGTATTAGGGGGATCACACTAATATGACTCATAAGCTCACACAATGATGAAGCAGAGATTCATTCATCATTTTTTATATCTGGTCATATATAGCACACATGAGATATGATACACATATCATGGTGTTCTCTCACACGTGGGTGTGTCAAAATATAATCACAATAACACCACACGTATCCTAGTGTAACTATAAACTATGTGACCAACCTAGGTCTCGTAAACCAGTCACTCCCACTTACCACCTTCTTGCGAATCTCACATCTAGTTTTCACAGGCTCGATGAGATCGCTGTAGTATATTCATTTTCGATTTAGCCAGATCTCATATTAGCCCAGTTAAGGTGGTACATCATTCATGTTCATAATATTTTGCTCACTCCCCTACCAGGGCACCGAAAATATCAGATACCTCATCTTGCTCGCTATCGATAACGTCAAGGCAGATCACCCATGTGAGAGAGTCAATCCCAGCCTAGTGTGTAATGCCCCGGGTTTTTTGGATCCTTCTTCTCGGGTCCCGGATCTGTGTTTCCAGTATATCTGGCTCCGTTATGTCCGAAGTGATGTTTTGAACATCTTTCGTGTTTGGATCGGCGTGATCCGGAGTTGTTTCGGAGGCCCGGAAGAGCTCCGCGATTTTTTCGCGTGTGTTTTCTGATTCCCGGTGTGTGTTTCGGTAATTTCTTCGGAATCTCGTTGAGGGTGAACTGGGCCGTTCACCTAGGCGAGTGTGGTACCGTTGCAATCGGTGCGTTCCGAGGATCGCGAGGGTGTGATTTTCTATTTTTTGAGATTTTTTTGAATTTTTGGATTTTCCTATATATAACCCTTTTCTCTCTCCCCTCTCATTTCTCTCTTCTCTCCCTCTCTCTTCTCACGCTCTCTCCTCTCACTCTCTCCTCTCCGGCGGCCGACGGGGTGGAGCGTGGGCGAGGTGGGGACGGCGCGGGCGAGGTACGGGTGAGGATGGATGAGGATCGAGGCGGTGGAGGCACGGTGAAGCTCGGCCGTGGGTTTGTGGAACGACGAGGCTTCAACGGCGTTTTCTTCGTGGATCGGCGTCCACGGTGCGCGAAATCTTTGGTGGAGGTAGGGTGATGGACCCCTAGCCCGTGCGCTTCATTTCCTGTGAGTTTCGTAGGCCGTGATGAGCCGAGCGGGTCATTTGAGGCGTTTTGGGGAAAATCATGTTTTGGGGAGTGATCGCCCGATCTGGCGTTTCCTTGCGTTTTAGGCAGATCCGAGGCCATAGATGCATGCTAGGGACTACTGGGGAGCTTCCCCCATGTTTTCCCCCTCATTTGTGGATGTTTGGGGGCGTGGCGTGGATTTTTTGGAGTTTTCCCGCCGTTCTCGATTTTCCGAAATGGTCGCGATCTACCAGTAACCGCGTTCATTGGTCGCGGTCTTAGGAGAACCGCGTTTGCCCAAGAGCGTCGGCAAGCGTCGCGGTCGTGCGATAGACCATTTTCGTTTGGTCGTGGTCATGAGGTGCCTGTGACTGTGTGGTCGCGGTCCTTGGGCGACCGCTACCATCGGGTTTGCGTGTGACTATGGTCGCGGTCCCCAGGTGACCGTGACTACGTTGCGGTTCCCGTTTGCATTGTTTTGACCTCCGGTCGACCCGGTTGTGACCCAGTGGTTGACTTTAGGTCTTGTGAATGTCCTTGACACCCCGTGGAGTTCTGTGACCGTGTCTTTGGGTGTCCAGAGATTTCGTATTACCTCGATTAGCGTGCCCATAGGTGTAGTGGGTCCGGGTGACCTCACGTGTTCCGGGCTTTCGTGTTACGCTCGATCGAGTCACCGTGTATCGATGTGTGTGCGGTGGGGTCTCCCCCGCATGTCGTGGGTTTCTTTGGAAGGCGATTCCCATGTGGGCCACGTGTTTGGCCTTGGACCGCGAGTCCAGTTATCCGGCCTCGGGCTGGAGGTTTCCTGCTGCCCTCGGATGGGAGATCGACATGGCGGCTTGTGTGCTGCCTTGGGAATCATGCTTCTGTGTTTTCCGTGTGGCCCGTGTGGGTGGCTTTAGTCCTTTGCGTTCCCTTCCTGAGGGAGTGGTCTTGGCGGCTCGTGAGTTATCTCGGTACTCGTGCTACCGTGATTTTAGACCTAGAGATTGGACTAGATTGACGGCCTAGTGCTGTTGCGTACAACGGTCTTGACCCCGAGTCTCGTGACTCAAGGACCGTTGGGTGTAGTGCGTCTAGAAGACTATCCAGAGCCTAGTGGCTTAGTGCCACTTGAGTTTTCTCGACTCTCGCGCAGGGTGCGTGTGTGGCCGTGGACTGCGAGTCCTGTTTCTTCTCCGACTGTGGTCACCGTGCGACGGGGCCGGTACATAGGGTGGTCCCCGTATGTCGTCGGATGCGGACGTTGTTTTCTGTTGACTTGAGAGTCTACTCCTTCAGTGACCCTCCACTAGTCGTAGCCTACTAGTACGCGTGTGCTGGTCGCACCAGGGAGTGGTGTACGGGCTTACCCTGAGGATGGTTTTAGACTGGTTTCCATCGGGCCCCTCGTCTAATCAGAGTCCAGTGCCAGGGGAAAACCAGTCAGAGGGCCAGACCAGGGACGCGCGGTCTGTGTGTGCACACGTGGTTGGGGGCGGTTGGACCCACGTCGACGGGCGTGACCCCAGCTAGTCACTTGTTTGTGGTTACTTGTTCGGTGTCCGTGCCTTTGGTAGGCGCTACCATGTCAGGCAGTTCACCTGCGGCGCGGTGTAAGACGTCAGGGGACGCTACCGGCTGTGCTTCTAGTGGAAGGTACTCCTGTTCTGTACAGAGAGTGACAGACTATCAGTTTCAGTGACTTTGACCTTCGGGTTTTCGGGCGTGCCGACCGTTGAGTTTCGGTTGTCTCGCCATGGCACGTGTGTCGGTTCTCGTGCCACGAGACTAGTGCTTGTAGCTTTATCGAGGTTGTGTCTTGCTGTGCGGTACCCGTGACCAAGTGTCAGGGTTGCACTTTGGACAGCGTGTCCATGTCGGTTGTGTCCGGGGGACAGACCTTTGCGGCGTGGTCAGGTGGCTGGAGAGGATTCTCGGGTCGTTACATAGTGACACTCTGACGATGTGTAAAATAATCATTCTATCCAAAACACACATTAGAGAATGTACAACAAATTTTCATTATTGATATCAATAACATTGTATCTATTATAATTTGCACTGAGCCATAGACCCACAATGGGTAACAAAACTCTCTCTAGTTGGTTAGTGGATCGGCCACCATACAACCAGTGCTAATGTGTCAGAGCACCAATGAATCTCTTGTCAATTAATAGATTCCTTATGTAGTGATAACGAATGCCTATGTGCTTTGTCCTTCCATGATATTTGAGATCCATGGAAAAAGCCATTGCCAAAGTGCCGTCCAAATACAACATCACACTCTCAGCCCGATGAGGTATTATCACCGATTGTTGCAGAAAATTCAGCATCCATACAACCTCTTGGCATGTGATGGAACAAGCAACGTATCAACCTCCATTATGGATGGGACAATGCAAGTCTGCTTCTTGATACACCATGAGATAGCTCCATAATTCAAAAGGAACACGGAGCCTAAGGTGGACTTCTACTCATCTTTTCCACGGGCCCAGTTTGTGTCACTGTAGCCCATCAATCTCAGGTCACCTCCCTTGTAACGTAAGACATGGTTTGACATCCCTCACAGGTATTGAAAGATTCTTTTCACTGCTTTCCAATGCAGGAGGTCCAGAGTACTTTTATAACAGCTAATTAGACCTACTGCAAAACTAATGCCCAGTCGAGTGCACAACATGGCGTACATTAGACTTTGAATTGCAACAACATATGGCACTTTAGAAATCTCTTTCTTTTCTTCTTCAGTCTTGGGGCATTGACTATCACTCACAACACATCCTCTGTCAAGTGGAATATCAATGGATTTCGCATTGTGCATTTAGAATTGCTCTAGGATTTTGTTAATGTAAGTCTCCTGAGATGAGCTCAGCAACCTTTCTGAGTGATTTTGCACAATCTTCACTCTGAGCACATGGCTCATCTCACCCATATCTTTCATCTCAAAGATGAAAGATGACCACTCCTTAATGTCATTGATCAACTCCATGTTATTTCCAGCTATCAGGATATGGCCAACATACAAAGATAAAATGAGGACCTTTTCTCCAACTTGCTTAACATACACACAGTGGTCTTCTTCGATCATCTCGAAGTTGAATGAGATAATCACTTTGTGAAATCGTAAACACCACTATCAAGAAGATTGTTTCAAGTCATATAGTGAACATTTGAGGTGGCACACTTTCTGCTTTTGTCTTTTGGCCTCGAAGCCCTCTAACTGAGCCATGTAGATTTCTTCAGCTAGATCTCCATTGAAAAATACAGTCTTGACATCCATTTAGAACAATTCTAAATTTAGATGTGTGGTGATAGCTAGAATTAGACGAACAGATGAGAATCTCACCACAGAGGAGAAAGTATCTTCGTAGTCTATAACCTCTAGTCGTGCTTTATATTTATCAATCGACCCATCTGCCTTGCACTTAATTTTAAAAACTCACTTGTTTCCAATCGCTTTGCACTCAGGCGGGAGATCCACAAACTCTCAGGCTTCATTCTGAGCCATCGAATCCAACTCATCTTGTATGGCAGCTACCCATTCTTTCATAGATGACGATGCAAAAATTTCTCAGATAGACCTAGGCTCTTCATCATCTACAGGCTCACAAATAAGTGTCTCGTTTTCAATTTTGAAGTGACCAAAAGGTATATGCCCATACTTGTTGTGATGTATAAAGTCTTGATTTTCTAGTGATTCTATGGGTACACTCCCACTGGAGGCACTCCCACTACGTTGATCATCTGTACTATTTTCGATGGACAAGTTGTCTGGAACAAATTCCCTCCCTTCGCCGGAAGATGGCAGGATATTAATATGCTCTACAACTCATTGATATCATAACTTCTCCCACCATTACCAAGCTGACTAGGAAATTCCTTCTCAAGGAAAACGACGTCTCAGACTTCTTTTTTCGCCATTCATGCGTCAAGGTGTTGTCTATACATTACGTAACCTGTCGAGCTCTCAAGATATATATCTTATAAAGATATGTTTTCGATCTTTAGAGCTAAGTTTCTCAAACTTGTTGAACATATCGTGGGCGTATCCAACTAAACCCCATGGCCCCAAATTATCTAAAATCAACTTGTGTCTATCACTACAAGAAAAGATGTGATTAGGGACGGTCAAAATCCATCCCTACTCTGTCCCAAATCTATCCCTAAGCAGTTTAGCGACGGATTTGAGATGGATTAGCGACTGATTTGGCCGTCCCACAATTTTCGTCGTTAATTTCCATCCCAAATCTGTCTGTAATTAGTGACGGAAATAATTTCATCTCAAATCCATCTTAAAAATAGTGAATTATTTTTTTACAAAATTAAAGAACATTTAAGGATGGAATTAAGTTCCATCCCTAAATCCGTCACTAATTTTAGGGATGAAAAAAATTCATCCCTAAATCCGTCACTAAAATTAATGATTTTTTTAAAAAATAAAAAATATTTAGGGACGGAATTCAAATCTATCCCTAACTCTGTCCCTGTCCCTAAATTTGTCCCTAAGTTTAGCCATTTTTTTTTAAAAAATAAAAAAATATTTGGGGATGGAATTCAAAATCATCAAGAAAATCGTCCCTAATATTGGTGAAATTTTTTAAAGAAAATCAAAAGAAAAAGTTAGGGATGGATTAAAATCCATCCCTAATTTAGGGACAGATTTTAGAATTTGTCCCTAAATCTGTCCCTAATTTTTTTGATATTTTTTTAGTAAATTTAAAAAATTAAAAAAATACCTATTGAAATATAAAACAATGCAAGAAAATAATATACAACATACACACATCACAATAAAAAAATAAAATAATATTCACATTCAAATAAAATATTTAATTATAATACTTTAAAATTATCAATTTATTACAATATGATAAAAATTAAGAAATATCCTCAATGTCCTCATCCTCCTCATCTTGCTCGTCTCCTCTATCGCCACCTGCTAGAAGATCTTATATAAAAAAAATTAACATTAGACATGTATGAATAACAATTATTTAAAAATTAAATTAAATAAATTATTTAAGATTTTGAACCTCCAACTTGAGATGTTTGGTTTGTTTTAAACTAAGTCACAAGAAAATGCTATTTTGAGCGCCGAGCTCAAACTGGATATCCGATTTAGATTACGTCAGCTCTCCGAGGTCACGCTCACCGCCTATATCATGTTGGAATAATTGACACACCGATCATACTAGTATTTCATATTTTATATCACCAACCTAAGTTCTTTAATTTTAAATTAAGTTAGATCGGAAAAGGATAATTTGAGCGTTGAGTCAAAAGTAGGTATCCAATTTGGATTCTGATAGTTCTCAAGTCACTCTCAACATCCAAATCATGTTGGAACAATCGACACGCTAATCAGACAAATATTTTAGATTTTGGACCCCCCAACTCGAGTTTAGTGCCAGTACAATCTTAGTACGTACTAAATAGTAGTAATATAACTCTAAACAACATTATTATAACTCTAAATTCTATGACATTAAAAACTAGAACAAACACTCACGTGACGGGACTGTGCTACGTTCGAGGGTGCTCCATTAGGGACAATCCTCACCTTAGAGAGGAGGGCGACGCCGGCCTGTGTAAAGCTCAATGTAATCTCCGCTCAGACGCTCGACATCTCTGCCTAGATGCTCTACTTAATCTCAACATGGATGCCCGACTGGACGCTCGACGTACGTAATCCGTCCCTCCAAATGTGACATCTCCTCTTGGACGATGTCTCTGATGTCGCTCGAAGTACGGGGGCGGTGTGGGGTATAGTGAAGGTGCTGGTACTGGTTTGTGAATAGCCTAAACTCGCACAGAATGATATCACCATGCTGGCGTCTAAGCTCTATCCAAAACCCTAAAATCGCCCTTTCCTTGGTGCGCCAGCTGCCACCATCCATGCCTCAGGATCTAACTCCGACTATTACGTGCCTTCCTCCCCATACTTCTAAGTCATATACCTATCATATGACTCCTTAAATATAAATAAAAATGATTGTAAATTTCATATGAATCATTCATAATTGAAATGAAAACAAAAGAATTTGTATATGTACGTAAACTTACCACTATCGAGCGAGATGATCTCTCGTTGATGAACTCATATGTCCCCTTCTTCTTGTAGATTTTCGCGAACAACTCCCGGAACGATGGACAACGTCTGAGCTCCTCAATCTATTTTGCAAATCATATTTAAAATGAGGTTCATATCATAATAAAGTATAAGAAAATAAGAAATATTATTTACTATTTTACGTTCGTGGGTTGCGAAAGAGACAGATCCACCCGTATGCACATTAGCCTCTAACTGTGTAGCCTGGTTTACTGCCACTTTCAAAGACTTTTCAATCCACTTCTCATTGGCCCATTTGTTGCACACCCCTTCCATTCTCATCCAAGGAGGGCAATGCTCTTTCCAGTGATTTCTGTCTTCGCACCCAGAATCCTTTTTCGCCTTTTCGTGGGCTTGGCTCATCATCCTTCTGAATTTTATTTTTGTAAGAGCCTCCCACGCAGACCACCCTCGTGCCTCATCCTCACGTCTCGTGAACCGACGTCTTCACTGTAAGGAAATTAAATTATATAAGTTAGTATACTGAATGAAAGAGTTGGGAAAGATGCGATTTAAAAGATTAAATTATATACCATGAACATATCGAACAATAAGTTTTTCATATTGATCGAAAAATGCCTGGAGGATATCACTGGCCCAGAATGTGACTGATAGGTCTTCATCATGATGGGGACATCGGAGCAAGAACACTGACATTTTAATTTATATTTGTGTCCTTTAGTTTATTTTTATATCCTTGGGAAATCATATGTGCAATTGTAAGGCTTTATAAGCCAATGTGTCATTCCTTAGGATTCTTTAGGTTTTTATGCAAAATGTCAGTAGGTCCAGCAAGGGGACCCTCACTCCTTTCCCATTGGTCCACCTAAGCCATAGGGGTCCATGTGGGGCTGGTCAACTATCCTAGGTGGCTTCTAGATGGTTGGACCATTGAAAGGAGACAATTGGACCAAAATGTCCAAGATGCCTCCGGTCTCTTAAGTCAAGGGCGTGCCCCCCCATTAAAATGATATTTTATATTTTATATTTTTAGGCCAATTGACCACATGGGGAAAGAAGATGCTACCCCTCCCCTCTCTCCCACAAATTCCAACCCCCTCCCCCTTCCTCCCCTTCTATATAAACCCATGTATAGTGTTTTGTAAGAATTAATGAAGAGAAAAATTGTGAATTTGGTTGGAGCCAAAGAAGGGTGTGCCCTCCTCCTCTCTCTCTCCCCCTCTTGTAGATGGATTTCTGCTAAATCTTGGGTGTGATGCCCTTCTATCATCTCCTTAGCCCATCTGAATTCTATTTCTGTCGCCGCCGCCGCCATCGCACCGCCATCGCGCCGCCGTCTTCATCGCCGGAGTTCTATCTACATCAGGGTAGAACCCTACTCCGTGATTTTTAGATCTTCATCAGAAGCTCAGATCGCAACCAAACTTGGAGGATGAGTCATCCACGTCCACCCCAGCCTCCAAAAAAAAATCCAGTCATTTACCCATCGTTAAGTATGTTGAACCCCCTCCTCATGTATATGACTTATGGTTTTTGATGATGATCAAATGTTTGTATGATCTGAAAATGAGCATAACTACGTTCTGGAAATGCACACATCAATTGAAGACATGATACTTGAGAAGGCTCAAGCACAACAACTCATTGTAAGTATTTTGGTTTCAATGTGCAACATGTGGAACTAATTCCAACTTTATTCTTGACAGGCCAAAGCTCTTAAAACGACTGAAGGACGATTGGTGAGATTGATCCTAAACTCCTCCATTACACTGATAGATCTTATGTCTAGACGTGGAGCATTCATGTTTTAAAACCCCATCTTGAACCCCCTGCACTTAGCCTTGTTTTATCTCCATTTTTAGAAAGTGCAGGAAAAGGGTCGACCCTAAGGGTCAACCCATTGCTGCCAGGCAGAATCCATTTTGAATGGGTCGACCCCAAGGGTCGACCCCTGCCTGAGGAATTAAATTCCAGAACCGGTTTCTTCATGGGTCGACCCCAAGGGTCGACCCTTTTCCCTCAAACTGTTTAGGCTCCAGAAAGGGTCGACCCCTGTAAACTCCAGAAGGCCTTTTTTTCGAAGACAGCAACGCTTCCTGAAAGGGTCGACCCTAAGGGTCGACCCATGTTGCCAGGGGCATCTGGCCCCTCACGAGGGTCGACCCCAAGGGTCGACCCTTTCTGGTCCGGGCGGCACCGTGAATGTGGACTCTTGTCCATGCGAGCTGGTTGACAAACCATACTTGTGTGGCTGTCCTTAAACTACTCCTTGATGTGTGGATCTTGTCTCCTAGACATCCCTTGACCGCCCTTAACATATATATAATCCTATTGAGATGAAAACCCTAAGTAGAAGTCGTATCTTCCTGAAATTGGTTTTTTTGCTCTAACCTTGTGAGTGCAGGTCGCAACCAGAAGCTACAGCCCTTCTTCTACCTTGTAGTGTGCGTGAAAGGGAAGAAAAGAAGAGGGATTCAAGCCTCCAAATCAACATCCTGCTGGTTGGCTGCGTGGAGATCAAGATCGTACCTCTTCCGAGCATAATCGTCAAGAACGTTCAACGGGCTGCACCAAGTGCTCAACGAAATTCGCTGAAGTGATAGGGGGAGCTTCGATCAGGATAAATCATCTTCTAAACTTCTCATTTTGAATCATTTGGATTGATCTTGAATATTTGTGTAATCATAAACTCCAGATCCTTGTGTGTGGTGTTCGTGTTCGAAAACACGAACGTGTGTGTGTGTTTGTGCGCTTGTGCGCTTTTGGCTACCAGATCGGAAGCTGTGTGTGTGTGTGTGTGTGTTTGCTGTTCTAAACAGCGTGTGTGTGTGATTCACTCGATAGTGAAACTTTAATCCTCAAGTGTGAGGGGTGGACGTAGGGGACACGGCTGTGTAACCGAACCACCTAAAAATTCGTGTGTCTCATGTGTTGTGAATTTTCCGATTCTTGTCGAGTGGGCTTCACGGTGAGTTGAGAGATCACTACACCATCTTTTCAAACACATTCCGCACGCATTCACGAGTATGATCCTGTTCGTGCGAGTATTAGTAGTTGTTTGTTTAATCAGCATCGTTTTCTTAAGGGTAGCAAACTTTTTATTAGCCAATCAATTCACCCCTCCCCTCTTGATTGCCACATTTGGGACTCAACAATTGATATCAGAGCTCTGGTCTCTGTTTAGTCTCGACCACACGGTCGCAGAGATTGATCCCGTTCATATGGCAAACAAAGGGATGATGCCCGAAGGGCATTCTATTCAAAGACCTCTGTTCTTTGATGGATCAAACTACCCCTATTGGAAAAATAGAATGTACGTTTTCCTACGTGCCCAGGACTACGATGTCTGGCGTGTCATAAGTAAGGGTCCATATGTTTTATCTGAAAAAGAAGATGAATGGGATGAAGAAGATATAGAGAAGTGTTCAACGAATTTTAAGGCTATGAATATAATTCAATGTGCGGTTCATCCTAACGAATACTCACGAATATCTATGTGTTCCTCTACGCAGGAGATGTGGGATAAGCTGCGGCTTATATATGAAGGAACATCGGAAGTCAAGGAAACAAAAGCCAATCTCTTAGTTCGGGACTATGAGCTGTTCACAATGAAGCCAGAAGAATCAATTTCTGATATGTTTGCAAGGCTAACAGAAATTACCAATGGACTAAAGGGACTTGTCAAGGAGTATTCTAACAAGGAACTCGTCAGAAAAGTCCTAAGATCCCTTACTCCACAGTGGCATACAAAGGCCACTGTAATTGAAGACTCCAAAGATCTAAGTACTTTAACTCTAGACGAGTTAATTGGCTCGCTGATGACTTATGAGATAAACATCAAAAGGAGCGAGGAGGATCACAAGAAAAAGAAAGTTGTTACCACAATGGCTCTAAAGGTGAATCCACACGATTCAGAGGGCAGTGAAAATGATTCAATAGGCAACACTGAAGATGAAGAATTAGTTGCCATGATCACACAAAGAGCAAGACGGTTTGTGAAACGAACCAGAAATTTTGGTGGTCAGTTCAGAAAAGGACCGAGAAGGCAAGGTCCAAACAGAGGAGAAAATAGCAAGAGAGAAGAAGTGATTTGCTATGAATGCAAGAAACCCGGCCATATGCGGGGTGAGTGCCCCGATCTCATCAAGAAGGTGAAGAAAGGCAAGTTCAGAAAGCCCAAAGCCATGATGGCCACATGGAGTGATGAAGATCAGGAGGAATCCGGAAATGAAGATGGATTAGATGAGCTAGTCCAGAATCTATGCCTCATGGCAAATGACGACGAAGGAAATGAGGTAGATTCTGAAACAGAAACTCTTACTTGTGAACAATGGCAAATTACATATGAGTCTTTATATGAAAAATGTAAAAGATTCAAATCTGAAAATAGAAATTTGAAAAAGAAAATTGATCATTTTATGCATACTAAAAGATCATGTGAAGAGTGCCTTACCTCAAAAACAGTCAATGAAAACTTGAAAAATGAAAAATGAAATTCTTGCATCCAAAATTGAACTGTTTGAAGAGGAAATATCATGCATGAGAGAGGAACAATCCACATATCTGAAAATGCATGAAGAATTGGAAAATGAAATGGAACAAGAAAAGCTTCAAAGCTCAGCTTGTAATGAAGCCAAAGAAAAGGCTGAAAAACAAAGCCAATCTCAATTGACTGAAATAAATATGTTGAAGGATGCCCTTGCCATCCTTTAAAAATCAAAAGTTCAAACAACCCATTGGGCCTCCATAAGTTCAGCATCATCAACACCAAAGAAACACATGCACAACTCCTCTTCAAATGTTAGAAGAAAGGGAAAAAGAGATAGAGCCATCACTTGTTTCTATTGTGGTAAAATGGGTCATGACATGTATGATTGTAGAATTCTGAAATATGATGAAGAAAATTCTGCTAGATTCAGAAATAGATCATATATGCATCATACCTCTAACCATCATGGACCCAAGCTTGCTTGGGTCCCAAAATCTCCATAAGCACTTTGGTTGAATTGCAGGTCTACTCGAGAGCTCAAAGGAACAAATGGTATTTGGACAGTGGCTGCTCTCGGCATATGACGGGAAACAAGGAATGGTTTGTGGACCTGCATGAAAAGGATGGTGGGACGGTAGCATTCGGTGGTAATGACAAAGGTAAAATCATTGGAGAAGGTAAAATATGTAAGAATCAAAATCATACCATTGAAAATGTATTGCTTGTGAAGGGTTTGCAACATAATCTCTTAAGCATAAGCCAACTTTGTGATAAGGGATGCAATGTGATTTTTGATTCTAACCACTGCACTGTTTTGAATAGGAATACTCATGAGATAAAGTTCATTGGATTCAGGTATAACAATGTTTATATGATAAACTTGAATGATGCCTCTCATGAGAACTTATGTTTAATTGCAAGGAACAATGATGATGCTTGGCTCTGGCATCGCCGGCTTGGGCATGCTAGTTTCAATATTTTGCTGAAATTATCAAGAAAGGATTTGGTAATTGGACTGCCCAAGTTGAAGGCCGTCGATGATGGAGTTTGTGGAGCTTGTAGCATGGGCAAACAAACAAGGACATCATTTAAGTCCAAACAAGATGTGACCACATCAAGGCCTCTTGAACTCATCCACATTGATCTCTTCGGACCAAGCAGAACTCACAGCTTGGGTGGTAAATTATATGGATTTGTGATTGTGGATGATTATTCAAGATTCTGTTGGGTTTATTTCCTAACTCATAAAAATGATGCCCTGAATTTGAAGCATTTTACAGATTTGTTCAAAATGATAAAGGGTATTGCATCAAAGCGGTGCGGAGCGATCACGGCCGAGAATTTGATAACCATGAGTTCAGCAATTTTTGCAGGGTTCAAGGCTATCTGCATGACTTCTCCGCACCAAGAACTCCGGAACAAAATGGAGTTGTGGAAAGGAAGAACAGAACGCTAATTGAGATGGCAAGAACCATGCTGAATGAGAATAAACTACCAAGGTACTTTTGGGCTGAAGCAGTGAGCACGGCCTGCTATATCATAAACTGAGCCATGGTAAGACCATTGTTGAAGAAAACTCCATATGAGCTATACCGAGGTAAGAAGCCAAACATTTCATACTTGAGACCGTTTGGCTCAATATGCTACATTCATAACAATGGTAAGATGGACTTGGCTAAATTTGATCCCAAAAGTGACAAAGGCATATTGCTTGGGTACTCTCTCAATTCAAGAGCATATCGAGTATATAACTTGAGAACTCTTGTAGTTGAAGAAAGCCCACATGTTATTATTGATGAATCATCTCCATCTAGAACTGATGAAAAATCTATTTTGCAGGATGATGAGTTGAAAGATGATAATATCGAGAAGAAGGAAGAAAAATCAGAAAAACAAGAAGAGGAAGAACTAAAAGAAGAGGATGAAAATCAGGAAACTCAACTTGAACAGGAGCTACCGTTGCAATGGACATTTGCAAAGGACCATCCTCCAGAGAATGTATTGGGAAATGTACAAGAAGGGATAAGGACACGAGCCTCCTTCAGGGAAGTTGAAACTCATGATTTATTAGCCTTGCTCTCTCAAGCTGAACCTCACTCTATTGAAGAGGCCTTGAAAGATGAGTCATGGATCATGGCCATGCAAGAAGAACTACACCAGTTCCAAAGGAACAAAGTGTGGTTCCTCGTACCATGTCCTAAGAATCACTCCGTGATCGGAATCAAATGGGTGTTTCGAAATAAAACAAATGATCAAGGAGTGGTAATTAGAAACAAGGCCAGGCTAGTAGCCAAGGGCTATAGCCAAGAATTAGGAGTTGACTTTGATGAGTCTTTTGCTCCAGTAGCAAGACTTGAGGCAGTGAGGGTTCTCTTAGCATTTGTATGTTGTCATAATATCAAATTATTTCAAATGGATGTTAAGAGTGCATTTTTGAATGGCTATATCCAGGAGGACGTGTATGTGGAGAAACCACCGGGGTTTGAAGACACAAAGCATATAGACCATGTGTACAAGCTGGACAAGGCTCTTTACGGTCTGAAACAAGCACCCCGTGCATGGTATGAAAGGTTAAGTGAATTCCTCATTCAACATGAATTCAAACGAGATAATGTTGATCAAACTCTCTTTACAAAGTTGAATGGTAAGGATATCTTAATTGTTCAAGTTTACGTTGATGACATTATTTTTGGCTCTACTAAAGATGCTCTCAGCAAAGACTTCGCCAAATTGATGCAAAGTGAGTTTGAAATGAGTCTTATGGGAGAGCTGACTTTCTTCTTGGGATTGCAGGTGAACCAGACAATTGATGGGATGTTCATACATCAAAAGTAGTATGCAATGGAGTTGCTGAAAAAGTTTAATTTGACATCAACAAAACCACAACCAACTCCTTTGTCTACCTCAATAAAAATTGATCAAGATGAGACAGGTAAATCAGTGGACCAAAAACTCTTTAGAAGCATGATAGGTTCACTATTGTATTTAACTGCCAGCCGGCCCGACATACAGTTTGCTGTTTGCATGTGTGCTAGATTTCAATCAAACCCAAAAGAATCACACATGTCGGCCGTTAAACGAATTTTCAGATATGTTGCTGGTTCAGTTAACTTCGGACTATGGTTTTCGCGTAATTCGAGTCTTGATTTAATTGCTTATTCTGACGCCGATTATGCGGGTTGCAAAGTGGATCGGAAAAGCACTAGTGGGTATTGCCAATTTCTTGGGGGCTGCGTGGTCTCATGGGCCTCCAAGAAACAAAATTCAGTGGCATTGTCTACTGCCGAAGCCAAATATGTGGCTGTCGGTAGTTGTGTAGCCCAGGTGTTATGGATCCAACAACAATTGATTGATTGTGGCATATCTTTTAAAAACATCTCAATTCTTTGTGACAACACCTCTGCCATAAACTTGTCCAAAAACCCTGTTCATCACTCTAGAACCAAGCATATTGAAATTCGACATCATTTCATTAGAGATCATGTAAGTAAGGGTCATGTAGAAATCAGTTTCATTGAGACCGATCGTCAAATTGCCGACATTTTCACCAAACCTCTAAGTGAAGACAAGTTCACTACTTTTAGAAGAGAACTAGGGGTTTGTAGGATAGAAGAGTGATTCATACCCATGTGCATCATGTATATATAGGTCACTTCATTACATGTAATTGCATTAGTTTCATGTATATAGTATTTCTCTTGTCATGCATATGCATTATGTTTCGTGAAAAACAAAAGAAAAATCAAATTGTGTGAAAAATCACTTTGGTGTGCTTCTGCGTTTCTACTATGTATATTGTATTCACCCATGTTCATTGTTACTTCTATGGCCAAAATCACCTTGGATAAAATTTTCTGCCCACAAAGGAGCTCATTTGTTCAAAGTCAGAAATCTGGATAAAAAGGACATTACAAGAGATGCATGCATGGTACACATTCGGGTGTCCTGGTCCACCATCGCCTATGCGTAGGTCGGACTAACATTAGGTTTGTTTAGGGTCTTTGTGAGTCTTTGTTTCATTTATCTGTCGTGTGTCTGTGCATACGTTGAGTCGAGTCGGTTTTGTACGCTCGCGTTGTTAGTCCCTTTCGAGTATGAGACTTGTCGGACTTTGGGATCGGTTCTACGTCACATATCGGATCTAGTCACATAAGGGACAAGCGGTGATTCCTAGTGAGCCTTTGAGCGGCCTCCCTTCCTTTGAGAGTGACCCCACCCTGGAGTGTCCACCTCTAGCCTCATTCCCCAGCAGCGTGTGCATATCAAATCTATACGGGATGAGCAAGTGTCGATTACTTGGAGTGGAGCGTACTCCGCGCTTCCAGGTTCGGTGACCCATCCGCCAGAGCTACTCGAGCAGCCACACCCCTTATTCGACGGGGTCGAGTTCTTCCCACCCGGGGAGAATTGATGGGGACATCAGAGCAAGAACATTGGAATTTTAATTTACATTTGTGTCCTTTAGTTTATTTTTATATCCTTGGGAAAGCATATGTGCAATTGTAAGGCTTTATAAGCCAATATGTCATTCCATATGATTCTTTAGATTTTTATGTAAAATGTCAATAGGTCCAGCAAGGGGGCCCTCACTCTTTTCCCATTGGTCCACCTAAGCCATAGGGGTCCATGTGGGGCTGGTCAACTATCCTAGGTGGCTTCTAGGTGGTTGGACCATTCAAAGGAGACAATTGGACCAAAATGTCCAAGATGCCTCCCCTTAAGTCAAGGGGGTGCCCCCCCATTAAAATGATATTTTATATTTTATATTTTTAGGCCAATTGACCAAATGGGGAAAGAAGTTGCTACCCCTCCCCTCTCTCCCACGAATTCCAACCCCCTCCCCCTTCCTCCCCTTCTATATAAACCCATGTATAATATTTTGTAAGAATTAATGAAGAGAAAAATTATGAATTTGGTTGGAGTTAAAGAAGGGTGTGCCCTCCTCCTCTCTCTCTCCCCCTCTTGCAGATGGATTTTTGCTAAATCTTACGTGTGATGCCCTTCTATCTTCTCCTTAGCCCTTCCAAATTCTATTTCTACCGCCGCCGCCATCGCACCGCCATCGCGCCGCCGTCTTCATCGCCAGAGTTCTATCTACATCAGGATAGAATCCTACTCCGCGATTTTTAGCTCTCCATCAGGAGCTCAGATCGCAACCAAACTTAGAGGCTGAGTCATCCACGTCCACCCCAGCCTCCAAAAAAAAATCCAGTCATTTACCCGTCGTTAAGTATTTTTCCATTTTCATGAATTTCCACCTTCCAGTTCTATCTTCTGTTCAGATCCTGTCACAGCAACCCTAAGTTCCCCCTTTTCGATCCACTTCTTCTTATCTGTTTGAATCCCCAAATTTATTGGGAGTTTTGTCTACCAATTCCATCATCCACGAATTTTCTTGGAATTTCTAGAGTCCTTTTTTTATTTTTAAAAATTACTATCTTTTCCCAAATCTGTTCTGTAATGTGCAGTTCAGATCCGACCCCCAGTCAGTATAAAATCCCCCAAAAATCTAAACCGCCACCAAACCTTTCATAAAAATTATCCCCATCTTCCTTGTTCCATCCTCTACAACTTTCATGAAGAGTCCAAGTTCAAGATCTATCATTTGAGTCACGGTCAATGCCAACTCTCAGGAAAAATCACTTCTGCCCTGAGATTTCGGGTTCTGTCCAACAGCAGCTTGTAAAATCGGTCAAGGCCAGATCCGAGAAATTCAAAATTATTTCTATGGCCCTAAATCGAAGTATTTTGGAAGAGCTTTCCAACGGTACCTCTTGTGCGTCCATCCGACGTCGGGAGTGATCGCAACAGCGAGTTTCACCGAGTCACGCACTGTAAAATAGCAGCTTCAGATCCATGGGTAGCAAAGTCAACAAGTGAGACCGGAGCCAACTCGCCTCCCACGAGGCGAACCAGCATGCCGCCGTCCCAGAGAGCGCTTCTCCAGGAGCCAACGTCACAGCGGTACCACTCCGGACACACTCGGACCCGCCGATGAGCACGTGGGCTCCACGTTCGTGAATACGCGTGACGCTAAAGCTACACCAAAACGCTGCCCGTCAACCCAAGTTCAGTCCTCCCAGGCCCCATTTGTAACCCGTTACCTCCCTGCATGGAGTGGGCAGTAAATTTCATTTATGTAATTATTGTAATAATTGTTTAACCGGGAGTTACTGTCTTGGTCGGGATCATCTTCTCCACGCCCGGAGCATGGAGGTAAACTCGCCCCTCTCTCTTATCGCATTTGCTTTACTCGTATTTATTCGTATATGCCGCTGCATGTGATAGGTAGCTAGCTTGATATATGCTTTTATCACCGCTGCGAGAGTGAGTGAGTGTACCGTCCCATGACTCGATCCGAGTTAACGCGGAAAAGCCGATACCCGAGACTCACTGCCGGTTTCTCAACCGCACACGGTCCAGCGTTTCCCTCGCATAGGGATGATCGCGAGCTAGAGTCTCAGGTCGCGTGTCCGTCCCGTATCACATCACAAATTTGGAAGTCTAGTGGGGCTCTAATTTATCCCTACAATTATAGATGTTAAAATGTTTGCCATTATATAGTTGATGGATAGATAACAAACATAATTCATGAATTAATATACTTACCCGGTGATCCAGCATGGCTCACGTGTGTCATCAACCCTCACAGGATCGGCCTCATGACGACTACCCACATCATCTACCAGCTGGGCAGAGGAACTGACAAATACAAGCGGTGTGGCTTGTATGACTATTACAAGTAAAACAGAAATAGTTACCACAATTAAAAATTATTTAATCAACAACCAGAGATACAGATTGAAACTGAATAAAAAATGCCTGGCTAGGTCAACAGTGGCAGTGGCGGCGGTGTGCCCTACCTTGTAAAAATTGAATGACATAAGCAAAGCATATATTCAATAAATAATTAGTTAAAAATTTAAATAGACATGCCTATACCTAGAGGTGATGGCAGTGTGCCATGTCCAGTTGGTACATGTGCACTCGAGCTTGGAAGAATTGAATGTAATAAGAAAAACAAATAATCAATAAACATTTAGCTAGAAATTTAAATAGACATACTTGTACTCGGAGGTGGTGGCATTGCACCTTGTCTAGCTAGTACAGGTGCACGTGGGCCTAGAAGAATTGAATGTAATAAGCAAAGCAAATAATCAATAAACATTTAGTTAGAAATTAAGAAAACATACATGTACCCGACGGTGATGGTGGTGTGCCCTATTCAGCTGGTACATGTGCACACGGGCTTGGAAGAATTAAATGTAATAAGCAAAGTAAATAAGCAATAAACATTTAGCTAGAAATTTAAATAGATATACTTGTACTATAAGGTACTAGAAGTGTGCCACGTCTAGTTGGTACAAGGGCACTCAGTGTAGATGCCTAATTTCAGACATTCTACGGATCTTAGTTAGCCATCGTAAGAGTGACACTTTCTCCTAGATGATGGGGAGTGTTGGAGGAGTGTGGAGTCTGGTCTTTATCCTGGTCGGCTTCTCCCTATCTTTACGTGGATATAACTTTGTTGTAAGTTGGCGGGGGGTTGCAGGAGGGCAATGCCCCCCCTGCCCCTAAGGTTGGGGGTTCAGTGCGTGAGCCCCTGAGGTGAAGTTTTTAAGGGTATTATAGTACACTGAGTGCCTATTTCCAGTTTAAAAGTTCAACCAGTTTGAAAATCATTGAAAAAGTGAGTTAAATCAATTTTCTGGGCGTCTAACCTAGCAACTGCTCAGATCCCAGAAGAAGGCAAGATTGCTGGCCACCCAAGGCACTGGGTGGCCACATACCTGACAGCTCAGGTTCCAAGGTGACCAGAGACCTAGCCGCCCATGTGCCTTAGGTGTCCATAGAGCTGGCCGCCCGGAGATCCCTCTTAAACGGTCATCGATTTCGCCACCTTCTGATAACCATCTGTCAACCCACGTTTCCTCAATTCCGCCCATCTAGACGTGCCCTCTGCAACCATCCCCACTCTGGGGAGTCAAGACGTGCTTAGCCTCATGCGTTCTTGCCTTCGGAATGCTCCAAACCCCTTTCACCTAGATCCAAGTTGATTTTCGAATGATTTTCATGGAGGTAAAATCCCAATGAATACAAAAAAGCTCTCTCAAATGAGAGATGAGGGGGTTGGCAGTTTAGTGAGCCCAAAAAAGTTGTGGGAGCGAGAATAGCCCTTCCCGGACCTTCCCCTTGTCGATCTGAAGAGTAGAATTGAAGTCAGAGAGCCTCACGGCTTCATCTATGGAGAGAGCATGTGCATACTGCTAGAGGAAGCGAAACTTGCTAAAGGCGGCCATCGACATGGCCGCCTGTCTTCCTTGAATGGCCATATACCTGGCCGCCTTCTACTGGTCGACGGGAAGACCCCTTCTTTCTTCCCTCAGTTTCCTTCCTTGCTATGTTTGAATTCATTTATACGCATTCCCCCTATTTACATCAAATTATATGCATCATAGTTTATCCTAGATCAAATTTTATAGAGATTTTCACCCCCAAAACATAGGGGAGGTAGATAGTCGAAAGTTTCGGCCATCCCCCTCTCCAACCGCCTTCCTGATACGATCAACTCCAAGCTATATGTTTTCCTCTTTGGTTTGAGCATATACTACATCTTCTAAGTCTAATGGGTTTGTTTCTTGTGTTTACTGGTTAATTCGCATGAACTTTACGCTTGACTTGCAGACTCGAGCTCCTCTTTCTTGGCAAGCCAAGAACGAGGACATGCAGGATTCAAGACCCCGCTTCAAAGGCATTTGCGATTGATCATTCTATCCCTGTGAGGCTCAAGTATAAGTCTCTAGTGATCACTCCCTTTCATTCTAATCCATGCACTGTAGTGTTGGACCATCCTCGGAGCCACGTTGACTCACGTTGACCTGAGGGTGTGAGTTTCGGCGCCTGCACTCGGGCCTATAAGAATTGAATGTAATCAGTAAAGAATATAATCAATGAACATTTAGCTAGAAATTTAATTAGACATACCTGCGCTCGGAGATGATAACGGTGTCCCCAGAGTAAACACAAAGTAGGAGAGACTAGAGCCCCTCCCACTGCCCCCTCCCCTCCCACTCCCACAGCTCACTCGACCTCCTTGAACTATCTCTTTATTATTATTAATAATAAAATTATTACATATTAATCCACAATTGTATAATATTTACAACCATCATTATAAATATAAAAATATGTACATTTTCTTACAATATTTTCAAACATTTTCCATTTCCTCTTCAGATATTGATGATATGTCTAACTTAGCCTCATCTTCGCCATCATCTTCATCCCCATCACTGGAATATTCTTCCTCAACAGACTTCTCCCCTACAACGCTCTGAGTTAGCTCAGCTATATCGACTTCTTCCACTTTATTGTCCTTATATAACTGAACTGGCTCATCATATTTGTCCAAACAAAGATGTGTAGAAATAGTCAACTCCACTGATCTGATTGAATAATTAAATAACATAAAATTAAAGAAGATCTAGCTCATCATTATGCATACATCGAATTAAACAATATGTAATTCAAAAAACATTCAAATAATCATAACTGGATAATGTAAAGTTGTGTATAAATAGAAGAAGCATTCAAGGAGAAGACACAAAGAAATCCCCTCCCCCCAAAAAAAAAACCATACCACTCCCCTCCTGTACCAGACCCCCACGCCTCCCCTCACCGTTGGCCCTGCAACCCCCATTGGACCCCCTCCCCTCCCCCCACCGGCCATGCTAGCTGTGTTTTAAACAATTTACTTCATTTTAATAACTAGAGACTCCAAGGAGAATTTGCCAAAATAAGGAAAGAGAAAGATGCTAAGAGTCAGAGCTAGAAACACTTAGAAACTAAAGAGGAAGGAAACTTTGGGAATGCCAAACTACTACGTGAAAATTCGATGAGTTTAGATGTCCGTGGAGATATAGTAATAGTTTAAGCAATGATGGATGCGCCAAATTGCCCATAGAGATAGGGAAGACAGATAGGCATCGTGCCATATAAATGTAGGAGATGATTGTGCTCTTGTAAAATTTGCGACGGTTTTATTTCCATCTCAAATTTTAATTTATTTTTTTAAAAATATATATACTATTAATAAAGATTTGAGATAAATTTTTTGTCTATCCCGAATTAAGAACATAATAAAAATCCATCCCAAATACATCCCAAATTTAAGACGAATTTTTAGTCCATCTCAAATATTCATGAATTTTTTTACGTTGATAAAGATTTGAGACGGAATGAATTTACATCCTAAATCAGTCCCAAATTTGGGACGGATTTGGGACGGAAAAATTTCATCCCAAAATTTCATCGCTAATCGTGCTTTTTCTTGTAGTGATCTCACAAGTCATATGGGATAGACAGAACTGACTATGAAGGCACACAATTAAGGATGTTAGTCGCAATCAAGAGTGCATGTTCCCAGAAGGATATTGGGAGGTTAGCATGCGCCAGCATTGACCTAACCAAATCCAACAATGTCTTATTCATCTTTTTAGAAACACCATTTTGTTGTGGCGTGTATGGAATAGTGAGTTGTCGTCATGTACCCTTTTCCTCACTCAATGCTCGAAACTGATCTAAGAAATATTCATGCCCTCGATGAGTTCGAAGAGCTTTTACTCTCCTTCCCATTTCATTCTTAACATCAGGTACAAAATGCTTGAAACAGTCTAGTGCTTCATAGCGGTGAGCAATTAGATAAACATAGCCTTATCAAGAATAGTCATCTATGAATGTGACAAATTAAGAGTAACTATGTCGAGCCTTAACGCGTGTCGGTCTGTAGATGTTAGAATGGATAAATTGTAATGATTTTGCAGCTCTCTTAGTCTTTCCAAAACACTTCCGACATGCTTTACTAGTCACTCATGGCTCACATATGAGCAAGTTGACCTTAGTGAACAAGCCTAAAATGCCTTCTCGAGCTAATCTGGCCACCTTGTCTTGCCCTATTTAACCCAGATGAGCATACCATGTAATAGAATCTAAATCATTCAACACACATACTATATCAAAAAAAAGAATAACATATGCTATCGCCATCAAGATCCAATTTAAAGAAATCATTGCTCATTATTCCATAATGATAAATAGCATTATCCTAACTAATGTTTACATGACTGCCAGCGAAATTCAAACTAAAGGCTAGGGTTAACAAACTAGATACAAAAACTAAATTATATTGGACTCTTGGCGCATAGAGCACATTAGGGAGGACTAGCGTCCATCAATTTCATAGGCTGAGTTGGTATGCACCGACTCCAAGGACTTCCTCACTGGTCTTGTTCCCTATGAAGACTCTTTGCATGTCCACTAGAATTTGGTGGTAATCTACGAACTCTACTCGATCCCTCAGGATGTGCCTCGTTGCTCCTGAATCCACAATCCATTTGGGATAAGGATGAGCAACCAAAACATGTAAACAAATACAACCATATAGATAGCTAGGTGTGTGCGGTACCTTCTTTCGGCTCAATGCAATCACTAGTGAAATGACCTCTCTTTTCGCAATTGAATCACTTCATCTTGGTGTTGCGTTTTGTCTCTACCGCGCTTACCATGGCAACGTTTGAATGTCTGCTCGATCTTGGCACCTAGCGCCTTGCTACAACCTTTCTTTTTTGTCTATGGTCCCTTCCAGATAGACTGTCTGGCACCTTTGGCGATGTTGACAATGGTGCGATAGACTTATTCGATCATGCTTGGCTCCTAGCTCCACATGCTGAGAAATATTAGACAAACTCTTGATGCTCTCATTGTGGGTCAGAATGTGCTTCATGCTAATCCACAAGTCGAGTAATCACCTAATAACTGATTGCACCTACTACTCAATAGTAAGATCGTGTCTAATTGTCTTCAAGTCACAAATCATATCGAATAGAACCCTAACATGATCGATTATCATGTGGTGTAGATCCTTCCGGTATATCTTAGATCTCATAATGAGAGCCCTTAGCTGGCGATAGAAGTCCCCACAAAAGATAAATTTAGTTGATCCCACATCTCTTTTGCATTAGCATACTTCTCAAATTCGCCAATCAGATCATCTTGCATCCTGCTTAGCATAGTAAAGTGCACGCTACGATCTTTGTTGAGCCAGAGGGGATAGCTCTCTAAGTTTCAGCGGTCTTGCGTAGCGGTGCCCTCTTCAAGTGGTGTCATAGTGGTAGTAAGATGGTCGAGCAACTCATGGACATTTAGGAAATATTAGATGTTACAGTGCCACATTTCATAGTTATTGCCATTCAATTTATCACCGTTGGTGCTTGGAGGCCATCACTATAATATTAAATAAAAAGTTTCAATGACATCATGTTACACATCATCTAGATTTTCTATCAGAAATCCGCACTAAACATATTAAACTCTCTTATATAGTGATATTGAAAATAGATCTAGAAAACTATAATCATCTCCCACTTATATAAAAAATTATTTAACAGGGTTAGAGTGACTTCAAGCAAATTATCTCATGTGGGAGGAACACATAGCTCTCACATCTCCGCAAGAGGAACATACATCTCTCATCGATAAACTGCACTAGTACGATGTGTAATCGCAAGCACTCACCCACTTAGCACTATATTATTTATCCTATCACATGGTCATCTATTTATTTCTATTGAACATGCATAAGACTAACAACACATGGATTTAAATAAATGAACATTACAGCATAAAATGATGACAATAATCAACAAGAAAATATCCAATATTTTTAAAACAAATTAATAATCATGTCTTAATAGATGTTGAAAAATGGTATCAAAGCAAAATCAAAAATAAACCCTAAACATCGTCCAATCTATCATGAATAAGTTAAAACTAGCATAAGTATGCTCGAACCACCATCTCGGGCCCCTCGAGAGTTTTCAGTGTTAGGCATAGAGGCGGTGCATGGTGGAACCCTAAATGCCATCGTGGCATCCAATTGAGCTACCTGCACCACTAGACCCACGGAGTGCCACAATGACTAACATGTGGAGGCACCCAAGGTCTTGGCCTATGTGTCAACAGTCATCATGCTGCAAGTCCATATGGCACATAGGAACCACATCTAGCAGGGGATCCCAAGTCTGGATCGATCATCTAGGAGTCAGCCGGGTCGGCCCTGGACCTCTGCCTGTCATCATCGATGCAAGTGGTGTCCACTGGGCTGCAGTCTCCACCGCGCCATTGGCCACCATGGGAGGGAGAGGAGTGACCACCACTGTCACCGACAGACCTCCTTTCCCACCAGCGGAGTCACTTACAAGGCAACTCCTTGGCCTAGCCATGGTCGCGGGGCTCCACGTCGGAACCCTGGGCGTAGAGTAAGCCTGCTACTCAGTTAGGTCTACAGGGGTGGGCAAGGGTCTGCGAGTGGCTGAGCACCTCCTGTGGTTGCGGTAGTGCTTGTGAGTGACCCGCAGGCCACTAGATCTCTGACTATGTCGCTAGCCGCTTTCAGACTAGGATGAGTCCAAGTGTCACAATGAAGTCAGCCGTGGCTAGCCGACTCGAGCCGTCGTTAGGAGCGGAGCCCTCCTTGATGGCAACCTGAGCCACGACGGCCCTAGTCAGTCCAGCCAGCACCGTCGTCAACCTAAAACACACTCCATACTCTCGCGAGGTCAAGCATCGTAGAGGTGACACACTAGCAGAGCTACCCACAACCGATCTGCTACTAGGTATCTCCCCATTAGGGCCTCGTGGCCTCAGCCTCATAACCTACCACGCATGACCCACGGGTCACGGTCAGAGTTGCTATCGCCTGATAAGGAGCGTAGCTCGCCACTAATAGAAACCTTTGCGTGCAACTCTGAGGATGGCACCTCGGAGTAGTCGACATATGGATTGATCGATAAATAAATATGTTTTAATTAAAAATTAAGCGCAAGGCAGATGGATCGATCGATAAATATAAAGCATAACTTATGGCGAAGGGCTATACTCAAAAAGAGAGAATAGACTTTGATGAGACATTCTTCCCTATGGTGAGATTCACATCAGTTCATCTTATCCTAGCCATTGTTGCTTATTTAGATTTGGACCTTTTTCAGATAGACATTAAGACTACATTTCTCAATGGAGAACTAGATGAAAAAATCTATATGATTCAACCAGAAGGTTTTGAGGTAGAGGGACAAGAGAACAAAATCTATCGTCTCAAGCGTTCCATTTTTGGCCTCAGACAATCGTCTAGATAGTGGTATTTCGGATTCCATAGAGCAATTATCTCATTTAGTTTTGAGATGATTGAGGAAGACCACTGTGCGTATGTCAAATGAATAGAGAAGAAGATCCTTATCTTGTCATTGTATGTCGATGACATATTACTAGTTGGGAATGATATGGATTCTATCAAAGTCACTAAGAAGTTGTTGTCTTCTATCTTCGAGATAAAGGACATGGGTGAAGCAAATTACGTGCTTGGAGTAAAACTTGTAAGAGATCACTCAAAAAGACTTCTAAGACTATCTTAGGAGACTTATATAAATAAAATTCTTGAGCGATTCCAGATGCATTACTCCGAATTCATCGATACTCCAATTGATAGGGCATGTACTTTAAGTACAAGTTAATGCCTACAGAGTGATGAAGAAAATAAAGAAATATCTAAAGTGCCATAGGCGGCTGCAATAGGGAGTCTGATGTACGCTATGTTGTGCAATCAACCTGACATTTGTTATGCATTCGGATTGGTCAGCCGCTATCAGAGTAACCCTAGTCTCGCTCACTGGAAGGTAATGAAGAGAATATTCCGATATTTATGTAGAACGGCAAACCTCGCCTTATGTTATAAAGGAGGTGACTTGAGACTAAGAGGTTATAGCGATATTGATTGGGCCAACGATGAAGATGAGAAAAAATCCACCTCAAGCTATGTGTTCATGCTAGGAGGTGGGGTCATTTCTTGGTGTAACAAGAAACAAACGTGCATTGTTTTATCCACGGTGGAGTCGGAATACGTGGCTTGTTCAGTAGCGTGTCAAGAGGCTGTTTGGTTATAGAATTTCTTACGGTGATTGGCCATAACACACCACCCAGAAGAGGCAGTGTTGTTGTATGTTGACAGAACATCGACATTGGCCTACGCTAAGGATCCAAAGTATCATGGTAGAACCAAACATATTGACATTTGCTATCACTACATTCGGGATCTAGCTATTTGTGAAAGGGTTAGTGGTGCTCCGACACATATCAACTGGCCGTATGGTAGCAGACCCACTAACTAAACAGATTCCTAAGGAGGCCTTCTTAACCCATATTAGAGCTATGTGGTTATGTAAATTGTAAATGTGAATAATTTTTATTGACATCAATGAATATTGTTATTCCTTCATGTGTGTCTTAAGATGCTACGCAAGTTTACACATCATTTAGAAAAAGATGTCACCAGGCTCGAATTGACCCTCTCACATGAGTAATTCACCTTGACGCTAAGATAACGAGCAAGATGAGACATTATATATCTAGGGTGCTTGAAGAGCGAGCAAGATTTGTATGAAAATTTATCTATCATGTCGCCTTAGAGAGAGGTAAGATGAGATCCACTTGGATCGCTCACAGGTTCTCTATGCCTTATCCTATAAAGCCTGACTAAGCCGGATGTGAATCTCATGACATGGTGTTGAGTGGGAGTGATAGTGGCATAAGATTAATGTTAGTCGTTAGTCATAATAGGAGTGACTAGACTAAGATCCGTATGGTGTTTAATTACTTTGAGTGACATGCCTACGTAGATGGGGGAACACCATAGTATCCGTCTCATACCGCATGTGCTACATACGACCATAAGTGAGAATGATGAATGGATCTTTGTTTCATCATTGTGTGAGCTTCTGGATCTTATTTATGTTGATCCCCTTTCTACCCTTTATGACTTGAGAACTATGCCATGAATTGAAAAGGAAGCATGACATCGCTACTTTAGCATGCTCCTTATGACTATGATTGATATAGTCTAGTGAGACATGTCTAGAAAATCGGTCAAGACTAATTGGATTGACAAAAGAGCTCATGGAAGACTTCTACATATTGCATCATATTTTATGGCTCATATCTCAGGGGACTCTATTAACTTTGTGATGATAGAGTCATGACCACATGACATTTGACATTTAACACTACTTGATATTTGAGAGATCCGGAGTGTTAAATCGGGTGAATATAAGATTGTCTAGGGTGCTACGAGATATATGATGTTAAAGTGTTCTGTTAGTTTCGGTAATAACTTAACAGTTCACTGCTCTTATGATTAAGAATTTTCTCGTGAGGTCGCATGCTCTATTTCCGGTATGAAAGAATAAGAGAAGTACCAAAAGAGAATTTTATAGCTACCCTTCGTGGGTAAGTGGGAGATGATAATAACGGCTGGGGGGGAATATCAGCGGCTATCCACGATGGGGCAACTGCATGCGAATGGATGCATGCATGCGTCCTTTCACATGCATTCATGCATGGTCAGCATACCCTCCCCTTCTTAAAATCTATAATAGGAGAAACCCCATGCGAAAAATCTCTCTTACACGTAGACTCTCTCTCTAATTCTCTCTCTACACTTTATGTTGAACTCGGGTGTTCTCTTCAATACTTCTCTAAGGGCTCATCACAGACAAGGTCGGGATTTAGAGCGTGATTTTTTGGGACAACTCTGGTAGCAATCTTTTTAAGACCTCCAAATTTTGGGATTATGAACTCTAGGTATTCCTCTCCCCTTTGTATACCTCACAATAATTTTATATCAATAACAAAACTCTATATGAAGTAACCTAACAAAACTCTACATCAAGCGATTTAACCTCTTTCACGATGATTGCGACGAAGGCCAGAACTCTGTCATTGACTCAAAAATAGAGTAGTCGACTACCACGGCAAGCTACTGATAGCTCTCGAAGTCCATCAGTAGCGAAATTATACTGATGTGGTAATTTTTAATGTCAGAGGAAAGCTAGGTGCTTTAATTTGAGGAAAGACGTTTTATGAAACATGGCATGTTCATTAGAAGATGCAATTAAATTATTACCCATTTTTCATATTCTTCAACGTGCTCCCCAAGTTTCTTCTCTCACATCTCGAACCTCTTCACCTCCTCGCTCCCCTCCTTCACAACATCCCCTTCCCATCAGCCTAGTAGCAGGCCCACTTCCCTCCAAGCCTACGAGCTTCTCTGTTGCTGTTAAATCACGTGATTGAGAACTGCCATATGTGACAAATGTGATGGTCTTCTATGTAATGATAAATGGACTCGTGCCACCCCCACCAGCTACTAATGTCGTTAGCTGTGTAAAGGGATGTATAAGATTAAAAAGAAGTCCGATGTCTTGTTGCCAAGTGTTTCACCCAACAACTTGGTCTCCATTACGATGAAACCTTCAATCCACCTGTTAAACTGCCTACTATACACACTATACTCACTGTTGTTGCCTCTAAATAGTGGCTAGTTCGACAACTTGATGTCCAAAATGCTTTTTATATGGCCGTCTAGAGGAAGAAATTTACATGGTGCAACCACCGGGTTTTGTGGATTATGATCACCCAAAGTATGTTTACAAACATCATCGGTCATTATGTGGTTTAAAATAAAGCTACGAGGGCTTGGTTTTTCCATCTCTGTGAGCATCTTCTTTCCTTGCGCTGTCATGGCTCTACCTGTGACCTGTCCCCTTTTCTCTATGAGGAACATGGCGTCACTCTCTACTTACTTATCTATGCTGACGACAGTTTGGTTATTAGAAATGATCCAACTGCCATTCGGAGGTTGATTCATGATCTATCTACGTGCTTTGCCATCAAAGACTTGGGAGATGTAGGGGTGTGCACGGTCCGGTTTAGTCCGATTCACCTCCTTTTTTTTTTCAAATCGAACCAAATCGATTCGAGTCTTAAACTGACTCAAACCAAACTATTTTACATGATGAACCGAACCAAACCAAACCGACCCAAACCAGTTCGATTTGGTTCGATTCATCGGTTTGGGCTTACAATTTTTGGGCCTTGAGCAATGTCCAAAATAACTGCACAAACAATAGAATGAGACTTCTAGAGGGTAACATGCTCATCATTCTCCACATGAAACAACCAAAAACACGGGATTCAAGAAAAATATCATGATAATCAATGTCATTTTTCTATAAACACATAATTAGGACACACACGCAATCTACGCTTGGCCACTTGGGTACGTGTAATCGGGTTATGTGGGTCGGTTCGATTTTCTATTTGAGAAATCGAACCAACCCGTTTCAATTTACTGCGGTTCGGTTCGGTTTGATTCGCCGAACAGCAGCATGAATAACCCGATCCAAACCTAGTTTTTCGGTTCGATTTAGATCGGGTCATCGGGTCGATCCGGTTTCTGCACACCCCAAGGGAGATGTACACTTCTTTCTAGGTATTCAGGTCACTCGAACATCTCAAGTGTACATCTCCCAACGCACATTTATGAGCTAGTAAAACTCGTCAACATGCTTGATGTGAAGCCTGTCTCCACTCCTATATATGGCTATTTCTACTTCTTGATCAAAATTTGATGGCAAGCCTCCTGTTGATCCTACTGAATTTCGCAGTGTCATTGGAGCTCTACAATATGCTACTCTCACTAGACCAGACATTGCCTTTTTTGTAAACGAAGTTTGTCAATTCTTGGCTGCATCAACATCCACACATTGGTGTGTCATCAAGTGAATTCTCTGCTATCTCAAAGGAACCATCACTCACAGTCCTCATCTGCGTCATTCCTCTTTTTAACCATGCCGGAGAAAGAGCTTATTCTGGCAATGGCGCTTCATGGACGTGGGAGGGGCTTCCTCCTCTGGCAGCGATAGCGTCTGTGGCGAGGGGGTTTCATGGCTTCTGCAAGGGAGGAGGGTTTAGGATCTTGAGGAAGGGGATGAGAAGGAGGTGAAGGGTATAGCAAACGAGGAGGAAGAGGACTTCCTCTTCCATAGCGGACACAGGAACGGGGAGATCACTGGAGACGGAGAAGAGGGTAGCTGACCAGGTTGACGGGGTTTTAGCGGGGAAGCAGGAGCTAGGTCATGATGGGGAATAGAGATTCGAGGGTGGGCGACAAAATGGGAGGAAATGAAAATCTATCGGGCGCCTAAATTTATTGTACATTGGTGCCTTCGGGGTCACACGCAATTCCTATGTTTTTATTTTTTAAAAATATTATATCCCTACGTTTTATTAAAAATGAAATAATAGGTAAGGTCTATTCTCATATTTACCTAAAAAATGTAGGAATAATTTACTTTTTCCTACGTTTATTTAAAAATCATCGGAATAAGATGGCCATATAGCTACGCTATAATAAAACGTAAGAAATTTTCCGACGTTAATTTAACAACGTTAGAATATGTCGCTTATACGTACGTTTTTCGAAAGCATAGGTAAAACTCGTGAGTATAGGCCAATTTTTATGTAGTGAGAGAGAGAGATGGGCACTCGACTACGGCGAGCAACCCCCCTCCCCATTCCCCCATCCCTTCCGCTCGATGACCTCGTGCATGAAGGAGGACCTGGAGGACCTTGCTCATGGCGTCGGTGATGCTATTGGCTCGAGGCGCTAAGGAGAGCCTTGAGGGCCTCCTAGAAGTAGCAGTGGCCCACTGGATAGGGCAGCTGGTGGTGGTGGTGAGGGGCTGATTGAGCCGCGCCGGTGGTGGCGTCATCGGCGGCCCACCCATCCCTCCTGGCCCATCTCCCCCTACCTAGGCACTTGCAGACGACTGCGAGGGGCTGATTGAGCCACGCTGGTGGTGGCGGCCGCGGCCCCCCCATCCCTCCCAACCCCTCTCCCCCACTCATCCCCTACCCTCTTAGCCCACTACGCCACTACTCCCACCCTCCCAGCCCCCTACCAGCGAATTGAACACCCCGCTCCTCCAAAGTTACTGCCTCCATATTCTCCCCCTCCGGTGAGCTCTCACCCACTCTCTCTCCATGCCTACTGACGACCCCATTCCTTCCCCTGGGAGCTCACAGGATCACCCTCCACCTGCTAGCCCCCTCTTCCCCACTCATCACTTGCCTCCTCCAAAGCTCACCCTCTCTGTCGCCGTTAGGGGAGGGGTTCAATTTTTTTAATTTTTTTATTTTTAAACCCTAAAGTCACTCCATGTGAGACTTCAGAGGAGGAAGTCATTCCCACTTGGAGAGTCTTCCCCCTATCTCTCTCTCCTCACCCCCTATCTCTCTCTCTCCCTACCCCTTCCCCTGAGCTCTCTCTCTTTCCACCCCCTCCTTGAGCACTCTCTCCCCCCCCCCCTCTCCCTCTTTTTTGTCTATGACTGTCGCCAATGAACCCTCAAACCCCTGATGAGCACCTGCCCCCCCTCCCTTGAGCTCTCTCTCACTACCAGAAAATGTGAGATTTCAGACGGCCAGTTTCCGTCTCAAATCCGTCTGAAATTCCGTGAGAAGCCACTTTTGTAACGGATTTCAAACGAATTTCGGACGAAAATCGGCCGTCTCATATTCTTGGTTACAAATTTAGGATAGATTTAATATCAGTCACAAATTCCGTCTGAAATTTCACACGGAAAACTTTCCGTGTGAAATACCGTCTGAAATTATAAATTTCGGACAGAGTTAATATCAGTCACAAATTTCGTCTGAAATTGCACACGGAAAGTTTTCCATGTGAAATACTGTCTGAAATTATCCGTCTCAAATGCCGTTCCAATATCCGTCTGAAATTTCAGACATATTATTTTGTCTCTATTTCCGTTGAAAAATTCAGATGTACAATTTCAGACGGCCAATTATCGTCCCTATTTCCGTTTTAAAATTCAGACCTATGCGTCTGAAATCCGTCTGAAATTTCAGACGGACTAAGTATGTAGTCTTACATTTCGCCTGTAATTTCAGACGGATAAATTATCGTCTCTAATTCCGTCTGACATTTCCGACGGATCCGTCTGAAATACTTCTATTAATTTTTTAAAAAATACAAAATTATTTTAAAAATCTGTTAAAAATACATCAAATATTAATCAAACTAACGTACTGAAAATAAAACACATAAGAAGAAACTCAACACGAATCCCCTACTGATCAAATATCATCAAACCAACGTACAGAAAATAAAACACATAATAAACTCAAGAAATATCCTCCACATCGTCCATATCCTCATCCCTGCCCTGCTCATCTCCTCTATCGCTGCCCGTAGAAAGATCCTCCTGTTAGATGGGTTTTTATTTTTTTTGGTCGGGGTCAATCAACCAGTTAATTAATAAACAACCAACTGATTAGTTGACCACGTAGGCGTGCCAGTCACATGAGTGACGAGTTTATTGTGCGCTCATTCTGACCCATGTGGGGCGAGAGTGAGATTCGAGTCGGGACCAATAGTCCGCCATACCATAAAGGCTATGACGTTAATTACGTCCCCCATAAGGGAGAAAATCTTTGATTAATTGCCGAGATAGCGGGCCGTCCGAGGCCGAAATAAGGTGCAAGAGATGAATGCAACGAGGTCACATGGAATGCTTTTTATCTATCATGCAAGAGAGGCATGGTTCGTTAAATTGGAGACCCTCGATACGTGGTGGAGGACATAGATCTGAATACCACCATCGCGCATGGCAAAGACTTCCGATCAGGAGTAACCCGGACATTCGTCAGTGCCATTTGATATACCGGAGGGGATCCATGCAGGCGTGCATGCATGATGCTCGTGATTACGCTAAACATGGTAACATAGTTATGAAGATGAACGATGAACAATCAAGTTTATTAATCTTCGTCGAGGGATATGAAAGTGGTAACATAGACATGATAACAAAAGCATGATGTTAACAGGCATGATAGTAGAAGCGTGGTAATAAGATAGTTCGGACTTGAACAGCCCTTCCCTTATTTAGTTTATTACTGATTAGGGTTCATTAATCTCGACCATGGGAGGCAAAGATCGCTCCGGAGACGAGTGAGTGGTTAGAACAGCACAACGATTCAAAACCGGCGCGACCGCACATAGGGATAGGTTTCCCCGGCGCGGCCAAGCGTACGTAAATGAGCTTAATCCGACGGGGCCATAACAAGCGTTAAAACGGCGCGGTGGCCTTGGGGCGCGCCGGTTTAGGGCGCGCCGGGAACGAGCCAATTGAAATCAAAGGGTTATGAGTCTAATGTTATTTCGGCGCGGGGGGGGGGTACCGCACCGTATTAGGGTGCGCCGGGTTAGGACCACGCCGTTTTAGTTGATTTTTTGCGGAATTTTGAAACTATTTTGATTTATTAAGATGCTATTGAGTGTTTTGAAGTTAATTAGGTTGATTGACTGGTGAATCAGAATCCAGGGCTCTTCAGGAGCAAAGTTATGAGCCAGTGCGAGGTTCATACTCAAGCACGATAGTTTATTACCTGAGAACTTATGCTTTATTAAGACCAATTCGCTGGAGGTAACTTTATTAATTAAGAAACCTGACAGAATTTTGACAGCATCTCCCCCGTCCCTAAAAGGTTGCAGGGGAGAAACGGGGTCATACTCACATATGAAGTATGCCCCTAAACAGCCGGTCGACATAATGGCAGCCAGCAGATCACAATCGGACAGGAAACCCCGAGGAGTAGCCTGCAAGGGGCGCCATGGCTTCGTGGGTTGAAACGAACGGAGAAGGCGGCTAATGAGGGAGGTGAGGTCCCCGAGGACTAGCCTACAAGGGGCACACGACCCTTAGTCGACACCATATCTGAAGGAGGGACGACTGTTGGGGAAGGGAGCCCCGAGGACTAGCCTACGAGGGGCACACATCCCTTAGTCACCACAAAATCCCAGAGGACTGTGGATTCGAATTGTCGGGCTGACGCCCATGTTGATATTCATCCTATGGCTCGTAGGGGATATCCATCACTCACAGATAGAACCCCTTTGGCCAGTCGGCGATTCTATGAAACAGTGGGAGATGTCCCCCCTCCCCGAATTACTGGGACAGAGTCTTCGAACTGAGATAATCCAATGACCGTAAACCACCAACGGGAGGAAAGGAGATATTCGGTATGAGATGCATTTAGTTCATTGGCAGGCTGCCATTCACAGAACTAGTATGTTAATGCTCACGAGGTTAGACTAACATTCACGGAGGAAGGGGTGATTATCAGTCATAGAGAGGGGTAGCTAGCATGTAGATAGGAAGATTTAACTACATACACATATGCTCGAGTAACTGGCATGCAGCAGTCACAGGACGAGCCCTGGTGTTTTGGAGGTGACCCCCACCTTCTCTGAGCAATAGAACGATGCAAAGAGAAAAGGAAATGGAGATCGGACCTTGAAACAGAGCGGGAAGAGATACGTGCATAGGCACACCTCTATCCACGAAGTATGCAGGAACCATCGAGTAAGACACGGCCACGACATCGACGTGAAGAACCCAGGGAGGGGTCATCTCTGTAGCCCATGGTGTCCCAGGGCATATTCGGAGTCGGAGGAACCGGATTCGGAAACCACGCGCAGGAGGAAACAGATAGATACATCGACTGAGATAGAAGTGGAAGAAAGAGACACGACATCGAGCATTTAATCCACCAGCACATTCATATATATACCATCATCCCGTGAACGCTAACACATGTATTACAAATCCGGCACCGGCATCACGGCACGGTCACCGTTTACTAATTGTAGAGATGTTTACAGAGGAAGGACAAATCAAAGAGATGACGAGGAGGGGGGGGGTAGAGATTGGCTCATATCATCGCCATCCCCCCTCTCGCTTACATTCGATCAAAAGGGAACAAATCAGGAAGATGGCCGGGAGAAAGCAGACGACCCACCTATGCTCAAAACAGAGTATCGGGATCCCCTTTTTCTTCTCTGGCACCGGAGGGCTTCAGGCCGAGCAAAGGAGGACAGCAGTGAGGAGACGCTCAGTGGGAACCCTGCTTCTCCCCCAAGGAAACCCTCTCTCCTTCGAACTTGACTGGCTCTCCGGCTCTCTCTCTCCCTCGAGCAATCGCCAGTGGTCTCCCTCTTAATTCACCTCTCTCTTAAAAATTGATTTTTTCTTTGACCAAGTAGTAATATATATAGGAAAAGGCTAAAAGCCTAATCCGGCGTGAAGAATGGCGCGTCGGATAAAGGGCACCTTTCGCGCGCCGGAATGGGGGGGCACCGGATAGGGGGTCCTCTAAACTTTTGGGCGCACCAAAATTGAGGGCGCCGGATAAGAGGGCGCGCCGGTGAAGGGGGCGCCGTATTAACTTCTTCCGCTTGACACGGGTTAGTCGATGAGTCCAGGGATGGTCCCGGAAGTCACTATGACCGTTCATCTTGCCGCAGTTCTTCAAAACCTCGATGGGAAACCTTGTCAAAGCTCTTAAGACGACGTATGGCCCTTCTCGAAACCTCGAGTATCTTTGGTTTGAACACGCGGGTTTTCCGCTGACATGGCTTTCGGCACTATGATTCGTGCTGCTAGCTCGGCCTGCCTTGTTTTCAAAGCTTCTCGGAGGGTGGAGTAACACCCGAGATAGTTCCGCCCAGGCCGGGCAATCATTCGGCCACTAACGGACCTAACTTGGCGGGAAGCCGTACCCGTGCCGGGTAATCAGGATCTTCTACCGACAGAGCCCTCGGTCCTCTATTCTGAAGAGTCCAAGGGCATTCTTTCATATCAGGAGAGTTTTTCATGAGGTGGCGGGTCACCGGGTAGACCGTTGTCCTTGGTCGGACAGCGGGTGTAGTGTATGCGGCATGACGGAGTCGATGCCGGTTCATTGGGCAGGCTTGGTCGCACTACCGGTTGGTTGTGAATTCATCTCGATTCTCCTGAGGTGAAGTCTCCGGTGTTCATACAGGGTGACTTGAGTCTCTGGCAGCTTGAGAGGGCTTCAATATGTTGATATCCATCGGCTTCCGTGCTTCGGTGGGCCGTGTCATTCGTCTTTGAGGCTTGGTCGCCATTAATCACATTTTGAGTGCCAACAAATGCCCCCCAGCCGTGGGTGTTGTGAGCAAGGCACGAGTGTAGCAAGACCAACGGATGAGCTTCGCCCAGAGTGATCTCCTCCTTGATAGACGGAAGCTCGGAATGGCCCTTAATCTGGTGCGGATGCTAATCCGGCACGGTTTGCATGTTAACCCGGCACGGGGTTTAATCCGGCGCACCCCTGGGTGCTTGGACGGGTGTTAATCCGACTCTCCTTTAAAACAGCACGCCTTTTGGTTTGGGAGGGCGTTAATTTGGCGCGCTAAATAGTGCGCCGGATTAACATTCGAAATCCCCCCCTTATATAAGGCTTTCGCCCCTCATTTCTTCTTCACCACTGTTCATTTGTAGATTTTCTTTCTCTCTCCTCCCTTTCTTCTCCTCCCGCGACGTCGAGTGAGCTGAGGGCGTGGGAGAGTTTTCTTAGCGGGTGAGTGGAGTGTCGTTTGTTCAGGTTTTGAAACCCATTATTTGGGCCCCGGGAGGCTTCTAGTAGGGCTTGCCCTCGGAGCTATTCCCCCGGGTATCCCGTTTAGCCTCGGTGTAATGCCGATGGCTGCTTTAAGGGACCGTTTCCTTGGTGGACGTGTTCCCACTTTTCTTTGGCAATCTCCCGTGCTGGGGAAATTCTGCCGAAATTTTGTCAGAAATTTGTCTTGATCAACTATTTTCTGACCTTGTTTATTCTTTGATGTGCCTTCTTACAGATAGCAATGGCATCTGGCTCTTCTTCTTCTGCTCCCCGTGCCGTGGTGACATGGGAGAATGTTCATTCCCTGGATCGGGGGCACGATCAGCTTGCCGTGGTCGGAGAATCTTCAGACTAGGAGACCGACACGGTAGATACTAGCCGCCTCCTCATCCTCGGGGGTGATTCTTTTCAATATGACCGGGAAGGTGCTTTCAGGAGGGACTACCCCAAGGACAAGCATCTGATGTCCTTCCTTAGGCGCTTCAATCTTCAGGGGAAGAGAGATTTGTTCCTTGTCCGCAAAGCCGAGCAAGCCTTGCTAGTGGAGAGGGACAATTTGATAGACTGTGTGGTGCGGGGAAGGCCTATTTATCTTCCCGGAGAAGTCAGGAAATGGAGCGCCGTGCTTGGACTGCAAGATCTGGCTCCGGAAGATGGGCTGCTGACTAGAGCCCCTGAATTTGTGCCTGCTCGGTGGAATGACTCCGCAGGCCGGGTAGACCGGGATAAGCCGGTCTTTGGCTTGTTTCTTGCCCCATTGAAATGGGGGTATAGAGAAGAATCTTTTCTGTTGGACTGCCTGGCGGTCCGTTTTAAGCATCAGATATCTGTGGGGTGGTTTACCGAACTGAGGGCCACCGACACCCATGCATTCAGACCTGGAGCAGTGGAATTCACAGATTATGTGCTGCAACACTACGCTCCTACCTTGACCAGGGATGACATATATTACAACGTGTACGCCTCAAGGTACCGCTACCCCATATCCCGAGGTCTATGCTGCGGCATGATCGAAGTCTTCTGTCCCGAGTACAACACTTTCTATACTTCGGAGGGAGAGACTTCTTTAGATCTATGGAGCCTCTCGCAACTCAGTGGCCTACCCATCGACGGAGAGCCGTACGAGGTGGTTTGCTGGCCAGACTGGCAAAAGGATCAGACCGACGGTGAAGGTCGGTACTTGGCAAGTTACGCCTATCGTTATCTGATGAAGGCGTATCGCACACTTTGCCGCTCGTCGTATGACACGAGGGAGGCCAGAAAGCCCGGCGAGAAGTGGCGAGTGCGGATGGGCACCTGGCTTCAACATTTCTTCGGCGAGAAAAAGAAGTATGAGGACTTCCCCGCAGTAGCACCGATGGCTCTGAAGAGGAAGAAGAGGGTCCGGCGACAGGCCGCCGCATCATTATCTTCGAGGGGAGGGCAAAGGGAGGACCCGAACCCCACTGGTGTTGACGCAGTCACCCACTGTGCTGTGTATTTGACCTATTGGATTTGTTCTTTCGCTTTCCTGCAAGGCGACAAGAGCATGATCAGAGCGGAGGCCATCTACCCTGCCTGTCTGATGGCTTGGGGCACGAAGCTGTCCCTTTGCCCGGTGGCTCTGTGTCTCTTCTTCAAGATGCTGGGAGACCTGCACAAGATGCGTCTCCCTAGTAACTTGCGGACGGTTGGTCCGTTACATTTCTTCAATGCTTGGGTTTGCACCCTATTCCCGGAGGCTCCTCCTCGGGCGTTGCAATCGGCTCATCTTATCTCGCGGATGATAGAGTTTGCGAGTGTTGAACCGGCGTCGGTAGCGGAACATCTCTTCGCCATTCGGGGCAAGCTAGCCCGGGTTCCCACAGATTCGCCTGGGGTTCTTCACTTTTGGAGCCTGACTGCTCATTCAAGCCCGTTGGTGAACAGGACAAGGCAGTGCAAGCTTTTTGAGACAGAAGAATATATCCATCCGATTTCTGGGGCCAAGTGCACAAGGCCCATTATGGAGCAGGAATTGATTGACTGGGCGCTGGCTATTAAACTGAGAGTCCTCGTATTCCGGAAGAGTGGCATTCTATGGCTGGAGCCATATTATCTGTTCCGCTTCAGCTAGAATTTTGGCTACGATCAGCACATTCCTTTTTCCTCTTCACAATTTGCATTGCCAAACAGGCATAGAGCTGGGCAAGTATCCAACGATGATGCCCGTATATGGTGGGACTACTTCCACCGCAGAGAGGATGTTTCATTCAGGGTGCCAACCCCTGCTCGTTTCCCCCGCGTCACCTCTGAATATATCAAGTGGTGGAACGCGCGGACGGGATTTTACAGGAGCTCCCGCCGAGAGTGCCGGGCCGTTGCGGAGCACATATTTTTGGACTCCCAGCCGGAACCAGCCCTTGACATCGAACCTTCTTACTTGAAGAAGCTGAAATACTGGACCAACACAGAGGTGAGGGCTTATCTGGAAGCCCGGAAGGCTGCAAAGAGTCATTCATCGAAAGTCGATCCGAAGCTGCCTACGATCGGTAGGGATGACTACGTGAAGACGCTTCGGGGATTAAGCCGTGTAAGCAGCGAAAGGGTGGTTCTTCAGCAACTCCCTCTACCGGTGGAGGAGCCTATCTCGGTCGTAGCCGACTGGTGTCTTGAGGTTGATAGATTGCATCCTTATCGGACTTTCATCCGTAGGGAAGATAGGCGAGATGCCTTGTATGATAACACCCCTTGGCTGTTTGCACTTCTTCGTTCCCATGGGCTCTCAGTGGGTGGCCCAAGCGAAGCTATTCTGGACCGGCCCCTTCATATCTCATTCAAGTATGCTGACGGATGGGGACTGGACCATCTGAGCTTGTATTACCACCTGTCTTCTCGTGGCCACACATGCTGGGGCAAGTGCGATGGATTCAGAGGGGGGGGGGTGATTGAATCCCACCCTTAAAAAATTTCGCTCAATTAAGACTTAATCATAAACTCTTTTGAACCCAAGAGCAAACATGTATAGCGCGCCTATACATTCATCTAGCGGAAGCAAAGGAAAGCAAACAACCACTGCACAGTAGATTTTTTAGGTGGTTCGGTCCACAGACCTACGTCCACCCCTCACTCCAAACCGGAGTGAGGCTTCCACTAGCACAAGCTAGAACCGCAGACTCAGTATGCAACAAGTGCTGCCAAACAGCTTGACAAACCAAGGGAAACAAATCCCTCAACCCAAGCTCTGCAACCCACAGAAGCTTGACACCTGGACTTGCTACCCACAAGACCAGAACCGGAGACGAATCTCCCTTCCTCCAAATCGGAGGGAACCTGCTAGTGACAGCCCGTCACTGGCAAACCAGAGATCACAGATCTCTCTTCCTGCAGACCAGGAGGGAACCCACAAGTGACTCCCAGCCACTTGCAACCGGAGACACAAGGTCTCCCTTCTCCTGAGTCCACAGGAGAAACCCGACCTCAAACCAGAGAGTCAGAAGAACAACGGTGAACAGATAAAAGAAAAATAAGAAATTATAAAGGAAAACACAGCAACTACAAGCTGTAAATAATGAAGCACAAAGGTGGCTCTCAACGGAGATAGCTGGCCTGGATTTGATCCACGGTCCAGCAGGAACGGATCTTCAAGCAGCTTCCCTTCTTCTCCTCTAACTCTCTATCTCTCTCTCTATCTCTCTTCTTCTCTACTGCACTTCTTTTCTTCTCTCGATCTCTGCTTCTCTTTCTTTTTCTCTCGTTCTTTTTCTTCTTCTGCTTTCAGCCTCTCTGCTGCTCTGTCCTTTTTCTTCTTCTGATTCTTCTACTCTCTGCCTCTCTGCTGCTCTCTTCTTTTTCTTCTTCACACTCGATCGTGTAGGCTCCCAGTGGCTCTCTTCTATTTCAGTCACGATCAAAAATTCTTCTGATAGAGGAGTCTTCCATTTATAGAGGCAGCCGCTAGGGCGTGTGACTTCCACGAATTCCTGCCCTAATACCTTGGCCGCGTGGCAGCATTTCAGCCTGCAGAATGACACGTGTCACTATCCTGAGCCATCTCCTATTCTAGGATCACGTGTATTCATTAATCTCTTCGAGCAGCTGTTGACACCTGGAAAATGAACAAGGGTGAAAACATAATTGAAAAGAGGGTCGGACCAACAGTGAAAGACCAATGATGAAGCTCATCAACTGTCTGCTCGGCTAAAGCCCTTGTCGGCAAAGCTGATGCCCGGTGCCAATGTCACTCAGACGGCAGCACTGATAAAGCAGTAGTCACTCGACTGATGAGACCTTCCAGCCCTTTAATGAGAGTTGTACTACCGTTTCGCCCAAGAATCCACGGATGATATGTCAGGGTAAGTCAGATGTCGGCTTACTGACAAATGTAATAGGAGATGAAGATGAAGCCGGTACCGGCAGATGAAGATGGCAAAGGCTTTTGCAAAGTCAGAGCAGAAGAAGAATGGTCTCCACAGATTATACTCCCGGCGGAAGTCTTGCCGGACTAAAGCTGATGCCCGAGCTCGTCACCATCAAGTGACGATATCGATAAGATAATACCCGGTCTTGTCACCGTTCAGATGGCAATTCTGATGAAACCCCTGTCCACGGACTGATGAAACCCTTGTCTACGGACTGATGAAACCTCTGTCTACGGACTGATGAAATCCCGGTCTACGGACTGATGAAAACCGTAATGATGATCTCGATACAAGATATGTCATCAATGAAAGGCCCTTTCGGGTGATGATGTCCTTGAAAGACCCAAATGGGTCTGTGAAAGTGGCTAAAAAAGGCTTTAATTGGGCCTGCAAAGAGGGCGCCGAGAGCCATTTGCCGAAGCCCAACAGAGGGCGCCGAGAGCCTGGTCAAATGCGCGCCGGGAAGCTCCATTTGGGGGCGCCGTAATGCTGCTGCTGAGAGAGGGAGAAAAGTGGCTATAAAAGCCCCCCTCCCTTCGAACAGAAGAGACGAGAGACAGACAAAGAGGAGGATAAAAAAAAGAAACAGAAGGAGAATAGAAAGAAGAAGAAGAGAAAAAGAAGTCAGAAAAGAAAGAATAGAGAGGGAGTCCTGCCAAGAGAGAGTCCCCCTCGGCTGAGAGAAGAGAAGAAGCAGAAGAGAAGAAGCAGAAGAAAAGAAGAAGAAAAGGGGCTCCAGGTGGGCTGCTAGGGGGAGGGAGAGGAGTCAATGCTCCGCCCTCCCCATCCTGTCTTTTCTTTTCTACTGATGTAATTTACTGGGCTTTTGTCTTGATTTATCGAAGGTAGCCGGCCAGTTCCGGTCTCAATCTCTACCTTTCTGCTTTGCATTTCTATTTCACAGTCGATGTAAGGCTTTGATGCGATGCAATGAAATGTCAACGATTACCCATTTGGGGATCTACTGATTCAGATGTTTGTTCTCCTTTGATCGAAATGCCTGCTCTCCGCTTATCTTTATATGTTCATCGTTTATGCAAAAATATTTAATAGTTCATATGAATCTTTGCTTTAGAGGCATGGAAACCGGGCCCCTCCTTGTGCTGTTCAGGGACCAGAGACATCAATCTCTTGGTCCCCTGAACCACTGGCTATACGAGGGTATATCGATTCCTTGGATCGCTGCTATTCCGTGGATGCCAGTGAATGACTATCTCGATCTCTCGACCCTCCATCCTAATCCCTTGGATGATTAGGGTCTGGAGTTCGATGCCAAAGGTTCCTCAGCCACCGGGTTTCAGATGCCATTGGGTTCGTCCAGGGGATCAGAGACAGTCATCTCTTGATCCCCAGACGGCCGGCGGCAGAAATAAAACCAAGTCTTCAGAAATCCGGGCGATGGTCTCATTCCCCATCAATCCTGCCCTCCAGATCCCCCCTTGGCCCTTTCTCAGGGAAATATCCATGAAATCCCCCTTCCTATACTTCAAATTCAACTTCAATCGCAGCCAGAAAACTCAGAAATCCCAGAAGCAGAGCATCGTATGAACTCTGTAAACCCTGAAACCCTACAGCGATTTCACCTTCTCGGCGTGCACATTTCCCCGCCGAGAACTATCCAGCCGAGAGGTCTCCCTCTTCAGCTAAACGACAAACCAAGCTGTTTCAACCCTTTTCATGTGAGTCTCTGTGCAAGCCTCCCGGCGCCAGACTCCCGGCGCGGCCAGGAGCGCGCCGGGAAGCCCTACGCCGAGACCCCTTCCCCTATAGGCCAAGGCAAACCCCTCATGCAAGCTTGACTCGGCGCCACCTTCTCGGCGCGGCCATGAGCGCGCCGGGAAGCCGCCGCCGAGAAGCCCCCTTCTTGGCCAATAAAGCCACGCCGAGACCCTCCTTTTGGCCAATTAAAACCATGCCGAGAAGCCCCCCTTCTTGGCCAATAAAGCCACGCCGAGACCTTCCTTTTGGCCAACTAAAACCATGCCGAGAAGCCTCCTTTTGGCCAACCAAAACCGTGCCGAGAGCCCCTCCTTCTTCGGCCGATGAAACCCAGTCAGAGGCCCTCTTCTACACTGACATCCTTCAATCTTTGGTCTCCATACACACATGCCCCGGGGATGTTCATAGATCGTCATGAATGCCTTGAGAAGACATAGTAATGGGGAAGGCCTCCCCTACAGTCTTCATTCCCGATCCAGATTTCACCCTTATGAACCCAAAGGGCCATGTCATTACATGAGTTCCGAGGGATTTCAAGGGGATATTAAACGATGGAATAAAGGTAAGCAATGTCCCGGGGCCCGACGCCCATCCTCGTTCGGTTGTCATCCCGGCACTCCGTGGATGATGACCTATCCTCTCTTGGCATAATCCAAGTTGAGGGGACATGCTGCCGAAATTTACACATACCTTGCCAGGTAGCTGTGATGTCCTACCTCTCAACCCCGTTGGCCCACGGAGCTATGTCCCTACATGCTCTCCGATGGTCCTTTGAAGGGGGGATATAGATGCAACATCGCGTACGCACAGGGCGCGTCATGTCATGCCGGTGCTTACTCGGATTCTGGGTCAGTTATGCCCGATCTTTTACGGATCCCACCCTGCCACTGCATGGGTGGTTCCCTATTCCCCACTCGACATGGTCCAAGATGGTGGGAATATGCCGTCGGTTTTATCCCGAAAATAACCAACCCCTGCTCCGTCTAATCCATTTAACGTCTTGCAAATGAACGACTTCCGTCTCTCTTGAGCATGTGGCTTTACCGCTGTCATCCTCCTACCTTTAGCGTTTAATCAAGGGTTGTCCTTCCTTGGAAGGGCGTAATTAACGTCATAGCCTTTATGGTATGACGGACTTCTAGTCCAGACACGATCACTCACAATCGACTGACCAAGTCAGATCGAGCGCACAATGAAATCGTCACTTCGGTGACTGGCACGCCAAAAAATCAATAAATAAATAAATAATAATAAAAATAAAATAAATAAAATAAATGTGTCGAACAAGTCTGGCACGCCCGGTGGGACTTAGTCTCCCTTCATCTTTACGCTAAAGTAGGAGGCCCGGCGGGCCCCCCTGAAACTTCTGATTCTGTGTACTTTCCTTATTTTCAGGAATCTACAATGACAGCCGGAATCATGTCCGTTTGCTTCAACCAGCAGCCGATTGACATGCATGTGCGAGAAGGCTACCTGGCGGTACCCCTCGCGTTCGGATCAATGCCGCCTGCCGTTGGGCTGCCCAACTGCTTGGGCGTCGTCTTCACTGACCTTCTGCAGGTCGATGACAATGAGCAAGGCACTGCTGTAAGTGCCCCGGTGAAGATCACTGACCAGAAGAATATCGTACCAGAGAACACGGTCCCCACGGCCGTCGCCTGCTTTGTCCATCACGTCCAAAAAAGGGACGTGGTCCCCGCTGCTGCTCAGAAGGGGAGAAGAACCAACCGGAGGAGCCGGTATGTTGCTGTTGACCGCCGTCTTTCCAACTCCGGAAAGACAATGATGATCGGTGGTGTCCGGGCAAACATGAACGGTTGCCCAAGGGCGGTCAAGCCGGACGTGATCGTCCCGATGGTGCCCACTGCCAACAGATTCCAAACTCTGACCACCAGGCAGGCCAATTGGGAGGCTAATGAAAAGAAGCCGCTGGCGCCCAAGCCAGCAAAATACAAACAGGTCTGGCGGCCGAAGAAGATCCAAAGCTGGGCCCCAGCTCAGGACAGGGAGAACCTTACTGATGTCACTATTGCCCGCCTCAGAGCAGGGGGCAGAAGGGAAGTGAAGAAAGATGAAAGAAATGCTACTACTGTCTACCCCAGGACCCGGGGGAGGAGAGATGAGGTTGAGGGTCAGGAAAGAAATATGACTGCTGTTCGCCCCATGATGAGGGGCAGAAGATACCAGACAAGGGAAAACTTCACTACTACCCATCCCATGGCCAAGGGCAAGAGATGGGAAGAGAAGATCTACAATGCTGCTGCCGATCGTTGCCAAGTTGGCAATATGAGAAGAAGTGAACCAGTCGCTGTGGTTACTGCAAGAAGACCGAGAGCCTGTGCCAGACAGGCTGATATCTGCAGATACTCCAAAGCCGAGCATTTGAATGCTCGGGTGGCAAGACTGGCTTATCAGCAAAAGAGCCAGGACAGATTGATACTCCAACCTGAGCCACAGAGGCACAACTCTGAAGAGATGAAGCAGATAGTCCAAGACTACTTCCACTACCTGGGGAGCTCTGCCCTCGGTCAACAAAGACTATCCCGTGCCTTGGGCACCAGAGGTGAAGAAAAAGAAGAAACACTTCAGGAAACGATGATCGGAGCCTCTTCCTCCGATTCAAACCACTATGAAGAAGGCCTCAAGCCCGGATATGATAAAGAAGACCTGTACCGGGAAGAAGCCAAAGAAAGAATATCGGTCTTTGACCGGCTCAGATATCCTGACCAGGTGAAAAGAAAGGTCTACAGGCGGAAGGGAAAAATGCAAATCTTCGCCTGCAACATGGCTGGACTCGCCAGGGGGCAAGATATACTACCAACTCAGCCAAATGAACTGCTCAGGTTGGCTACTAGACCTGGTCCTGTCACAAGAAGAAGCCAGGCCGCAAAAGATAAAATGAAGAAATATGATGAAGCCCGCAAGATCACCACTATGACAGTCAATGTGGTGACGGCACAGGATGAAGACAATCCCTTTGTTGATGATGCTGAAGGGACTTCTGAAGATATGCAAATCCCATCAACCTTGGATCCCATGATCCAGATGATGTTCAGGAGATATCAGCAGGAGATCAGTGCTCTCCGAAGACAGCTCAATGAGAGACATGAAGCTACATCAGTCTCAAAGCAAGCTGAACCTGCGGGGCAAACATCCAGCTCAGCAGAGACGGCTATCCCAGCTAACCCTCTCCTAGCTGATAAGGGCAAGACACCGAGCCAACCTGTTCCACAGCAAACAGCAGCTCAGCCCTCTGTGTCTCAGACACAGCCTACCGCGCCCATCTTGCGCGCCACTGTGATGACAACTCCTCACAGCCAGCAACAAGCTCACTTCTTCCCAGAAGAGATAGATCCAGCTGTAGCCCACAAGCAGATGATTGAAAGAATTGTGGAAATGAAGCTGTCAGAAAAGACTGGTGGTGATGCGGGTACTTATGATGTGTACAAGGTACCGTATCCTCCCCAGTATGCTGCCAAGAAACTACCCCCAGGCGTCAGTAAGCCGCCGAAGTTTGAGAAATTTAATGGCCAAGGCTCCCCTAGGGAGCATATAGCCTACTACACTACAATCATGGGCGACCTAGCAGTCGATGAAGCTTATCTGCTCAAGTTCTTTGGCTCATCCCTCACTGGGTTGGCCTTTGAATGGTACTCAAGCCTGCCAGCTGGGTCAGTGGTTGATTGGCCTGATATGCAGAGAAAATTCCGCGACAGATTTCATGTCACGGAAAGGGAAATCACGATAGCAGAGCTATATGCAACCAGGCAGAAGCAAGATGAAACTACACTGGACTACATCAAAAGGTGGAGAACTTAGCCATGAGATGCCGAAGACCTCCTCATCAAGAAGATGCGGTGCAGATATGCAAGCAGAGCCTCAGGAGGGAGGTGCTAGAAAAGATGATCGGTGCAGATGTCAGAACATTTGACCGGCTGAATAATATAGTGGCGGAAGTCGAGACGTTCTTGTCCAAGCGTCCTACCGCCAATGTTCTCACTATGCCGAAGGGAAAATCCAATGAACGACGGCCATCACACTCTGAGGCCAACACCGTCGATTTCAGAACCTTCGAGCAACAGAAGGGGAAGAAAGGGGCAGATGAAGCTCCCCCGTTGGCAGATACAGCAGAAAGAAAAGATAAAGTCTCTCTGAGAGACAAGATGAGAAAAGCATATTCCTTCCCAAAAGATAAGACGGCCGCACTGTTCAACTGGGCATACAAGTTCAATAAGGTAACATTGCCTGAACCCAAAAGACCAGCAGATGCAGCAAAGAAAGATGATCCGCTGTTCTGTCCATTTCACCGTGCGCTGGGGCACGCAATTGAAGATTGTTATGTCTTCAAAGATATCATGGAAGGAATGGTCAAGAAAGGTGAGCTGCAGCTGGGAGATTACCAGGTAAAGCCGCCCCATCCACATGAGCCTCCACCCTGGAGAGTGGCTGCCAATATGATCTCAGTCTACCAACAGTTGCCCAAGGAAGCCGTTGAAGAATGCACCAAGCATACCTATGAAGCTTGCTTCCTCACCCCACAGAAGGATCAGGAAGGATGGCAGATGATACCCATAAAAAGCAGAAAGAAGACTCCTGCAGCCAGTACCAGCGGAGCAGTTATCCGGGGTGTTACCCCAAGGCCCGAGCCGCCTCCAATAAAGCCAATATGGCATACAGCTGAGACCGGACCAGTCATCCGGATCCCTACTCACAACCGGAGGAGACAAACTCCCCTCCCTACGCATAAAGAGGTAAGCCCTGCAGCCAGGCGTCTGCAGCAATATATTAATGAGCTTGATGAGTACGAACAGAAGAAGCCCAAGCATCTGCTGATGAAAGACTGTATACTCTGGGAACAGCTCGAAGAATTGAAAATTAAAGAGCAGCCAGAGGCAGAACAAGAAAAAGCTGAAAATGAGCCCTTCTGGGGGCAGGAGCCAGCAAAGCCAAATTCCCAAAAGAAGAAGAAACGGCCCAAATCCAAGAAAGGAAAGAAGGTCACGACAGTACAATGTAACACTCTGTCAGTACTCTTTTCCTTGCCCGGGGAGGATGATGAGCCGGAAGCATCCAACGCTCCGCTAGAAGCTAACCATGCCGAAGCCTCTACCTCGGCCCATGCAACACGTTCTGGGAGAAGATGGGGGCGCCCACCACCAGCCAACCATAATATCATGTTCAGAGGGGAGCAACCCTATCAAATCCCGGAACCAGAGATACGAGGTGTCCAGGTTCCTCCCCCTGCCAGTCTGTACCAAGACAAAAAGAAGGCAGATGAAGCCCCTTCATTCCTGGAGTTCCTGTCCAGCTTAGAAAATGAGCAACCGGCTCATACTGCTCCAGATAAAAGCAATAAATGCCAGCAGACAGCGGCTGGAAAGCAGAAACAGCATGAGGAAAATGAAGAAGGTAACCCTCTAGCAAAACCAGGGGCAGTCGCTACAGAAGAAGCCTTCCGGGAGACCGATGAAGAAGATAAAATTGAAAATGGGCAGCAAAGGCCACAGGCACCACATGAACCTCCAAGACCCCGATGGGCAGAGGAGATGAGACTGTCTAATGTCCGGGTGGGCAGTCGAGTCATGAAAATGCTGAAGAAACTCCCTACCAGATTCTCCATCTGGGAAATTCTCTCTCTGAGTGAAGAAGCTCGCCAAGCAATTGTGGATGCCCTGCAGTCCCCGGCACAATGTGAAGCACTCTTGGCAGAAGTGAATGCTGGGCCATCAGTCACATTCACGGAGGATGATATGCTAATCCCAAATTCCGGCCATAATAGACCGCTGTATATGAGGGGTTCCCTGAACTGTCAGCCGATAAGCAGAATACTGATAGATCCAGGGGCTGCTGTGAATATTCTCCCATACCGCATCTATCAGAAATATTACTTTGATCTGCAGCTCACCAAGGTCAGAGACATGAAGATTGCAGGATTCAACCAAAAATGTGAAACACCTCTCGGGGTAGCTGATTTCAACCTCACACTGGGCGACCTCACTACAGTGGTACGATTCTATGTAATCGACTCCAACACCACATATAAGGCCCTACTGGGAAGACCGTGGCTGCACGAATATCAGATAGTGCCATCCACGCTACACCAATGCATAAAATACTGCCATGAAGGAAAAGAAGAAAGGGTGTTTGCAGACCTACATCCCTTCGAAGTGTTCGAGTGCCATATGCTCGATGCATCCTACTACACCGAAGTGTCACAAAAGGATAAAGGAAAAGAAGCTGTGGTCAGCCAGGAAAAGCCGGCGACAAAAGCAAGAAATTGGTCTCCGCCGCCGCCAAAGGGCTACATTAAAAAGCATGGGGTATCTCACATCTCTTATGCTGGTGATTTTGCTCGGATCACTCCTCCTGGCATACACCCAGATGATACTGAAGAAAAGATGAAAGAAAAATACACACAGGTGGAAGTTCCTCAGGGTCTAGTCAAGCCCATAGCCAGCATAGAATACCAGACGGTGCTACCACTGAAGACTATGAAAATCCCTCGCTTCTGCGAGCCTCCTATCATATTCTACACCGGGGGGGCAGTCGAAGAAGACGATCGAGATTGCATGGTCCCTGAAGAAGCCGCAAACCGGATGGTGCCAATTACAGGCCTAGAGTACACTACCCAACGGGTTTCGCAAATGTTCTCCAAGATGCAAATGCCTTCAATACAATCTGCAGCCCAGAAGAAAGCATTCAAGGAGCTATGGGATCCACCTCGAGATAATAAAGAACTGAGGAAGATCACACAGCACCCGGGACTGGGCTATACCCTGCAAGAATACTATGAAGCTGAGGTAGATGTCATCTCTGCCTTCTACCAGCATGAAGATTCCCCTGGGATGGACTATGACCAATACCCTTCGGAAGATGAAGAAATCATTTATCAGTCCGTAGTGGACAATGAAATCCCAGACAATCTGCCAGGGGTGGGGATACCTGACGAGACAAAGAGAGATTGGTACTGGGAAGATCTATCTTGCAAGGAGGATCTGTTCCAGGATGAAGCGAAATTTGACACGGGAACCCCGGATGAAGATCAAGTAGCCAGAGAGCTGCAAGAGTGCCTGGAGTTTGGGCGCATTCTAGAAGAATTCCGAGCTCTACATAATGATGACCTCTCAGGGGAGCCCACATCAGAAGAGCCTCTAAGCACGGAAGGTTCCACTTCGAAGTTTTCCGCTGAGCCAGTCACGTCCTCGGGGCAGACTGAACAGAATCCGGCCGTATTGGCCTTATACGATGCACCAGCATCTGCAGATGACCAATCTGATGAAATAGAAAATCATGAGAACGAAGAAGATTATATCCCGGGAGGCTTTATTGATTTGCAAGAAGCCCCACCCGAAGTTGAAGACGGAGGCCAAGCCACCGTCGATGAGCTGATAGAAGTGATCTGGGGTCAGCAGAGGAGCCAAGGCCTACATTCCTCAGTGCACTGCTGGAGCCAGCTGTCAAAGAACAGTATATTCAGTTTTTGAAAGAATTCCGAGACTGCTTCGCATGGACATATGATGAAATGCCAGGACTGAGTTCTGATGTGGCACAGCACCGATTGGCAATAAACCCAGAGGCAAGCCCTGTGAAGCAGCCTTCCAGGAGAATGCGCCCCGAACTGATAAATCAGATCAACAAAGAGGTCGACAAGCTGATCGATGTGGGCTTTGTTGAAGAGAACCAGTATACTACGTGGCTGGCCAATATAGTGCCCGTGAAGAAGAAAAATGGGCAGATCAGAATATGTGTGGATTTCAGGGACCTGAATAAGGCTTGCCCGAAAGATGATTTCCCAGTGCCAATCACTGAAGTAATGATCGATGCAACCACTGGCCATGAAGCCCTGTCATTCATGGATGGGTCATCCGGATACAACCAGATCTGGATTGCTGAAGAAGACAGAGTGCACACTGCATTCCGCACCCCGAAGGGGATATTTCACTACAAAAGGATGCCGTTCGGCCTCAAGAATGCCGGCGCTACTTATCAAAGAGCTATGACAAAGATCTTTGATGATTTACTCTTCAAGAAAGTGGAGTGCTACATCGATGACCTGGTGGTGAAAACCAGCAGAAGAGAAGATCATCTGCAAGACCTGAGGATAGTGTTCCAGAGGCTGCGCAGATATGAACTCAAGATGAATCCTATGAAATGTGCCTTCGGCGTGTCCAGTGGAAAATTCCTTGGGTTCATTGTCCGTCATAGGGGCATTGAGATCGACCCATCCAAGATTAAAGCTATCCAGGAGCTCCCTCCACCAAGGAATCTCCACGAGCTGAGATCTCTACAAGGGCGTTTGGCCTACATCCGACGATTCATATCAAATCTGTCGGGGAGATGCCACCCTTTTCACAAGCTCATGATGAAAGATGTACCGTTCCTCTGGGACGATGGCTGTCAGGAAGCCTTTGAGAAGCTGAAAGAATATCTCAAGACCCCTCCAGTGCTGGGGGCACCTATTAAGGGCAAGCCCCTGATACTATACATTGCAGCCACACACTGTTCCCTGGGGGCAATGCTAGCACAGATAAATGAAGAAGGCAAAGAGCAGGCTCTATACTACCTGAGTCGGAGGCTGATTAGAACTGAAGAAAGCTACACCTATATAGAAAAGACATGCTTGGCACTAGTCTTTGCCGTTAAAAAGCTCCGGCACTATATGCTGTCACACGAAATCAGATTGATATCTGCAGCAGATCCGCTCAAATACATATTGACTCAGCCAGTACTGAAAGGCCGGTTGGGCAAATGGGCAGTAATTCTGATGGAATTCGATATCACATATATACCCCAGAGGGCAATAAAAGGACAGGCCGTGGCCGATTTCTTCGCAGAGCATCCTGTGCCAGAGAATGATATGTTGGGGACTGAGTTACCCGATGATGAAACACTAGAAGCCTGCCAGGCTCAGTCAACTATGTGGCAGCTATTCTTTGATGGAGCATCTAGAACAGAGACGGACTCCGATGGAAAGACCAGAATACGGGCCGGAGCCGGTATTGTGCTAAGATCGCCAGAGGGGGAGGTTGTGCATACTTCCTGTTCTATAAACAAGCCCTGCACTAATAATGAAGCCGAGTATGAAGCTCTGATAATCGGGTTGCACATCAGCCTCAACATGGGCATCCAGATGCTTCAGGTATTCGGGGATTCAATGTTGATAATAAAGCAAATCCAAGGGGAGTTCGAAGTGCGAAAGCCGGAGTTGAACCCCTACCACCAAAAAGCTGTGCGCCTCATGGCGAAATTCTATCATATTGAGCTCAAGCATGTGGGCCGTGCACATAATGCCCAGGCTGATGCATTGGCAAAGCTAGCCAGCTCAATAGCAGTCCCACCAGATGAGACACTGAACATTGTTGTTATAAACCGGCGGCAAGTCCCCAGCATGCTAGAAGGCTGCCCCGAAGAAAATGAAGTCGCCATGATCAGTACAGAACAGGCATCTGATTGGAGACAACACCTGCTACAATGGTTTTCACACCAACAGCTGCCGCAGAAAAGAGAAGAAAAGATGAAACTTCTAAGGATCAAAGATTCTTATGAATTCAGAAATGGAACTCTGTTCCGAATAATGGCAGATGCACGCAAGAAGATTTTGCTCCGCTGTCTGTCTACTGAGGAAGCTTGGCAAGCAATGAAAGAAATACATGCTGGGACGGCAGGTGCTCATCAAGCTGGCCCTAAGATGAAGATAGAAATCAAGAAGCTGGGCTACTATTGGCCCACTATGTTTGAAGACTGTTGCAAGTTTGCAAAGTCATGCCAGAAATGTCAGGAGCATGCTGTTGTGCCTAGAAGGCCACCTGCCGTTCTGCACCCTACAGTCCCTAGCTGGCCGTTTGCACAATGGGGAACTGATGTAGTCGGCCCACTACCGACCTCATCGGCCGGACATAAATACATACTGGCAATAACAGATTACTTCTCCCGATGGGCGGAAGCTATAGCATTACGAGAAGTGACTGGTGAGCTGGTTGCCAGATTCATCAAGCAGAACATTATCTTCCGGTTTGGGATCCCCAGCCGGATAATATCTGATAATGGAAGTCATTTCAGAAATCAAAAGATCTATCGGCTTGCCGAGAAGTATAAGATCGAATGGAGGACTTCCACTCCTTACAATCCACAGGCAAATGGATTGGCAGAAGCCTTCAACAAAACTTTATGCACCTTGCTGGCTAAAGTCGTCAGTTCTAATAAGAAGGACTGGGAAGAAAAGATGTATGAAGCTCTGTGGGCATATCGCACTATCTTCAAGACACCTACAGGATGTTCGCCATACTCACTGGTATACAGCTCAGAGGCAGTAGTTCCGCTGGAGCTGGAAGTCCCGTCACTCAGAGTGGCAGTCCAATATGACCTGGCCCATGGCGAACAAACCAATGCAGAAAGAAGATTACAAGAATTGGCTGAATTGGAAGGAAAGCGCCTCCAAGCTCAGAAGAATATCCAGATGTATCAGGCCCGCATGGCCACTGCGTTCAACAAACTCGTAAAAGGACGAGAATTTAAGAAAGGTGACCTTGTCATGGTCAAGAAAAGAGAAGTCATGGTGTCCAACCCAAAAGGAAAGCTGAATCCTAATTGGGAAGGTCCTTATGTGATATATAGGGTCTACGAAGGAGGGGCCTACATGGTTGTTAACCATCGGGGGGAAATCCAATTCTCACCACTCAACGGTAGACACCTAAAGCTGTATCATGCTGCCCAACCAATATTCTCCGAGTAATCAGGCTAAAAGCTACCCTCTCCCTTGGTCTAGTGGTACTCTGCCCTAACCGAGCTACCCTTTTCCTTGGTCTAGCGACACTCCGCCCTAACCAAGCTACCCTTTTCCTTGGTATAGCGGCACTCCGCCCTAACCAACCTACCCTTTTCCTTGGTCTAGTGGCACTCCGCCCTAACCGAGCTACCCTCTTCCTTGGTCTAGCGGCACTCCGCCCTAACCAAGCTACCCTCTTCCTTGGTCTAGCGGCACTCCGCCCTAACTGAGCTACCCTTCTCCCTTGGTCTAGCGACACTCTGTCCTAACCAAGCTACCCTCTTCCTTGGTCTAGCGGCACCCTGTCCTAACCGAGCTACCCTGCTCCCTCGGTCTAGTGACACTCTGCCCTAACCGAGCTACCCTTTTCCTTGGTCTAGCGGCACTCCGCCCTAACCAAGCTACCCTTTTCCTTGGTCTAGCGGCACTCCTCCCTAACCAAGCTACCCTCTTCCTTGGTCTAGCGGCACTCCGCCCTAACCGAGCTACCCTGCTCCCTTGGTCTAGTGTCACTCTGCCCTAACCGAGCTACCCTTTTCCTTGGTCTAGCGGCGCTCCGCCCTAACCAAGCTACCCCTCTTCCTTGGTCTAGCGACACCCTGTCCTAACCAAGCTACCCTTTTCCTTGGTCTAGCGACACCCTATCCTAACCAAGCTACCCTTTTCCTTGGTCTAGCGACACCCTGTCCTAACCAAGCTACCCTTCTTCCTTGGTCTAACGGCACTCTGCCCTAACCGAGCTACCCTCTCCCTTGGTCTAGCGACACTCTGTCCTAACCAAGCTACCCTCTTCCTTGGTCTAGCGACACCCTGTCCTAACCAAGCTACCCTTTTCCTTGGTCTAGCGGCACTCCGCCCTAACCAAGCTACCCTTCTTCCTTGGTCTAGCGGCACTCCGCCCTAACCGAGCTACCCTTCTCCCTTGGTCTAGTGGCACTCCGCCCTAGCCAAGCCATCCCTCATCATGATCTAATGACAGTCCGACTTGTTACCCTCCCAAAAAGAGGGGAAGAGAGAATAAAAGAATAAAAATAAATAAGTAAAAAAAAATGGGGTTAAAAATAGAGATACCCCGCCAGTCTTGTTCAGGTTTTCTGAGCAAGAGCAAAAATGGCTAAAACCCAGCTGTGGTGAAAACCCGAAAGGGCACTGCAGGTAAAATCGGGTACCCCGCCACGTGAAAACCCAGAAGGGCGCGTGGGCAAAAGCAAGAGGGGGCTGGCTCCGGTGAAAACCTGAAAGGGCGCTTGGGCCAGTAATATGGTGATCCTAAAGGAAACCTCGCCTCCCGTCATAAACTTCTCGTTGATCGATTGGCACCTCGCCCGGTCAATGATGAAACCTATCCGGCTTAGACCTTACGTCTATCCCGATGAAACCTATGAAATCTTTGCATTGGTATAAACCCAATACCGATGATGAAACCAGCACTTGACCGATTAGGCGCACTGCCCGGTCAATGATGAAACCTATCCGGCTTAGACCTTACGTCTATCCCGATGAAACCTATGAAATCTTTGCATTGGTATAAACCCAATACCGATGATGAAACCAGCTGTTGACCGATTAGGCGCACTGTCCGGTCAATGATGAAACCTATCCGGCTTAGACCTTACGTCTATCCCGATGAAACCTATGAAATCTTTGCATTGGTATAAACCCAATACCGATGATGAAACCAGCTGTTGACCGATTAGGCGCACTGCCCGGTCAATGATGAAACCTATCCGGCTTAGACCTTACGTCTGTCCTCGATGAAACCTATGAAATCTTTGCATTGGTATAAACCCAATACCGATGATGAAACCTGCTGTTGGTCGATTGGCACCCTGCCCGATCAACAATAAAACCAGCCCAGGGTAGACCTTACGTCTATTCTGATGAGATTCATAAGATCCTTGCATTGGTATAAACTCAATACCGATGATGAAACCCACCTTTGATCAATGGGCATCCTGCCCGATCGACAAAGAAACCCGTCCTATCAAATCTGCATACCCCTTTACGTCCCGCCGTGATGAAACCTACCATTGGTCGATCGGCACCTTGCCCGATCAATGATAAAACCAGCCCAGTGTAGACCTTACGTCTACCCTGATGAAACCTATAAAATCCTTGCGTCGGTATATACCCAATACCGATGATAAGAGCATGCACTAATGAAGCAGCACATCGCCTGATCCGTGCTGAAGTCCCAATTCAGGAAACATATGTATATATATAAAAAAAATGGGGTTAAAAATAGAGATACCCCGCCAGACTTGTTCGGACATCCCGGATAAGGGCAAAAATGGCCAAAAACCCAGCTGTGGTGAAAACCCGAAAGGGCACTGCAGGCAAAATCGGGTACCCCGTCACGTGAAAACCCGAAAGGGCGCGTGGGCAAAAGCAAGAGGGGGCTGGCTCCGGTGAAAACCCGAAAGGGCACTTGGGTCAGTAATGTGGTAATTTAAAAAGTTCCATGCCAACCGGCACGCTACCTTTACCTCCCTTCTATTGATGAAGCCTTCCGTCGGTCAACTGGTTCCAAGCCCCACCGATGATAAAACCTTTCCAGGGTAGACCTTACGTCTGTCCTGGTGAAATCTACGCACCCTCTTTCAAACGTCCCACCGACGATGAAACCCATCACCATTTTGCTAAAGCCTATCCAGTTCAGACCTCACGTCTGTCCTGATAAAATCTACGCATTTCTTGGCGAAGTCCCACCTGCGATAAAACCTATTGGAATAGACCCTACGTCTATCCTGATAAGACCTACACCTTCACACGCTTCCCTCCGTTGATCGATTGGCACCTCGCCCGATCAATGATGAAACCCTACCCAGTTTAGACCTTTCGTCTATTCTGATGAAACTTATAAAACCCTTTGCATCGATATCAACCCAATATCGATGATGAAACCAACTGTTGATCGATTGGCACCTCGCCCGATCAATGATGAAACCCTACCCAGTTTAGACCTTTCGTCTATTCTGATGAAACTTATAAAACCATCTGCATCGATATCAACCCAATATCGATGATGAAATCAACTGTTGATCGACTGGCACCTCGCCCGATCAATGATGAAACCCTACCCAGTTTAGACCTTTCGTCTATTCTGATGAAACTTATAAAACCCTTTGCATCGATATAAACCCAATATCGATGATGAAACCAACTATTGATCGACTGGCATTTCGCCCGATCAAGGATGAAACCCTATCCGGTTCAGACCCTACGTCTGTCTTGATGAAAACCACATATCCTTTAATTGTCCCACCTACTATAACCCCTACCCAGTCTGGACCTCACGTCTATTCTGATGGAACCTCTCACACTCCTGCAAATTGTCTCCTTTACGGCGCACATGGCCAGAAGGATCTTTGCTGCCACTCACGAAATCCGGTTTTAAGCACCTCTTCGGATGCCGTCACGCGGTGGAGCGAGTCCCCCATCCTTTCTCTGAAGGGGTGGACGCTCTCCTGCCAAGTACGAGCCGTTCGCATGAGGGATTGTCAAAACCGCTACCCCACTTCCCAAAGTGATAAAACCATATGCAAAGTAAAATGGAGACGATTGAAGCCAAGAGATTCCTTTCCAATAAAAAGGGAATACATAAAGGGCCCCGAGGGGACATCACATTACAGAAGAGAACAAAAAAGGAGGGATAAACAATTCACGGCCGCCGGAATATATCTTCGAAGGCCAGAAGACCCACATAAGGGGCAGCTCCTAGCTCATGAAGGCGCGCCTCCTCCTCCTGAAGCCCAATGGACATGTCCTGAAGAGACATCACCCGTCCCTCCAGCGAGGCTACCTCCTCTTCAGACTGCGGCCGGATAAAGGAGAGTTGCTGCAGTTCGGCTCGAAGTCCAGAGAGTTCCATCTCCAGTAGGGCTATCCGGTCCCGCACGGCTTCTTCCCGCTGAATAGCACCTTCTAGCTCAGCCCGGCGTCCATCAAGCATAAGTGTCAGCTTCCCCAACTCGGATTTGCATTCTGACCTCTGCAATTTCAGCGCCGTTAGCTTATCAACCATGGTCCGTGCTAAGAAATCCCTCCGATGCACGAATTTAAGCAAAAGCAAGACCCGCTGAGCCCATGTGTCCAGAGGGCAACCCATAGCCTGCAGACCGGCAGTGAAGCGATCAGCAATTTCCTTCAGCTGCAAATATGTCAAGCCAGGCTGAGATTCTACCAGCTGGCGCAGCATATCCAGGTTCTGCCAAACAAAGCTCTCAGACGATGCAAAGCCAAAAGAAGCAGAGGGGATCACTTCGAAGGTCACTTCGCTATCGATGTCTGCCCACAGTGCGACATCCGGCTGAGAGGATGAAGACGGTAAATCTGCTGGAAGAACTGGCCGGTCCCTCTCCGTGCCCTCTGGCTGAACTGAAGATTCCCCCTCCGTCTCGGGCGCTATGGCTTGAACATCAGCGGAGGGAGGACCGATGGATGATGGAGCTATCTCTTCATGAATCTTCTGAATAAGGGCTTCATCTTCAGCTACTCTTCCTGATAATGGGGGCGAAGGGTCTCTAGTCTGTAAAGGCAGAAATCCAGTTTCTATAGCCACTGTGGCAGGGACTGCTGACTCAGGCGCAGTTGACATTATGGCAGCCGGTATGAAAGCAGAGCTTCTGGATGGGTCTACTTCGGCTCTGAACTCTGAGGCCCTGACAAGGATGGAAATCTCTCCTGGTGATCCTAAGTCCAACGATGCTAAATCTGTCGAGGACTGTATTCGCGCCGGCACAGGGCGAATGATCTCGGGAATTCCCGTGCAAGTTAAAGGCTGAAAAGGGACAATAGCCCAGTTTATGGAGGAAATGTCCGTGATAGCCGCAGTTGTGTCTGAGCTAGCAATGGCAATGCCCTGAGACCAAAACAAAGCAACTTCAGTGCTAGATATAAAAGAAGAAGGGGCAGATGAAGCAACAAACATGAAAAGGAACCCACCCTTGAAGCAGGGTCCACATCCTCGAAGTGGGGTGAAAGAGAAGGAAGCTCCGTAGTCGGGATGACAAATGGTGAAGTTATGTCAATCTCGGTATCGAGCCCGGCAAACTCCTCTTGCAACTCCTCCTCAGGAGATAGCACCACCAGCTTAGCAGGCTGAAAAGACGGAACACCCTTTACAAATACAAGTGGGGCCTCTGATTCAGGAGCATCTCCCTCACTGTCGCTGAAGGTTGCTTCCTCCTCATCAGAGGCGGTCTTAGAACTGCCTGAGGATATTTCCACACTAGCTATACGCTGTGGGGCCGCCTCTAAAACATGCCGAGATGTAGACCGGGTAATTATGCGCCTGGCCGGAACGGCACGCTGCTTCGACTGAGCCTTGTGACCTTCCTGTGGTTGAAGCAACTCTTCTGTCACCACAGCCTCAGTCTGCTCCTCGCCTGCCGCTGATGCAAAAAGAGACCTCTGAGAAATGTAGCAAAGAAAACAAATACAGGTATGAGACAGATGAGAAGATACACTTACCCCTCGCCTCACTAGCCGGCGTAGGAGAAGGCAATCTGGTCTCCGCCACAGAAGGTGCTATGACTGTCTCTTCGGCTGTGCAAAAAGAATGGGTCAGATTCAAGGACTTCTTTGAGATCCTGCAGAAGACAGTGAAGAATGCAAATGCAAGCTGTTGATGTTACCCTGAACCGGTGTCGAAGCAGCCTCCCTTTGCAGCTCAAACTCATCGAATGATGGAATGTCAGGGAGAGGGGTCCCAGTATCCATCGCCACCGAAGTCGACTGTTGAATGTGGGCCTTTTTGGCCTTCCTGGCCTTCCCAACTGCAGCCTTGACTGCGGAAGCCTTCCTCTTCTTGCCAGGAGGCAGGGGAGTAGTGGTCGGTGCTGCAGCAGGGACTTCAAAATAAGTGGGCTTCTCGGCCTGCGCAATAATCTTTCTATAGAGCCCCTGCCGCTTTATATCAGGCCGGTCTGTTAAGAATGGCAGAAGGATGATGGGATCAGCGGATGTAAAATTCAGATGCTAAGCAGAAAACACTGCAATCAGAAAAGAAGAAATCTTACCTGCCGGGCCGTCATAGAATACAGAAAGTGGCCAGTACATGTAAGCTACCTCCTTGGAGCGGGAAGCAGCCTCCTTGATGAGCCAGCACACATCACCAAATAGCTGGCACTTCTCTACCAAAGCTGCCAGATCATTATGGCCGCGAAAGTCAAGGCATCGAAACAAGTCAAGATGGTCCATGCCCCAGCCATCGACATAATGAAATGATATAAACAGTGGCTTGTTCAAAATGCCAGCTATCGGGCTTTCTGCAGATAATCCATGCAAATTCAGCAGAATGAACAGCCAGGACGTTTGTCTATAGTACGTCTGAGTTCTATCTTCTCGGCGTACAAACGTCCTATATGGATGAAATTTATCAACTGGACCCCTCCAGGAAGCTACTGTCGGGAGCGGCTCTTCGACAGGAAATGGGTATTGCTGCACTTCCAAGCGAGCGCCCCCTACATGGCTCAGATGTTTCAAACTCTGCATAAAGGTGTCCTCGTTGATAGCAGCGAAGACAGGAGCAAGCGGCTCAGAACTCTTTTCCTTCAAGGCCCACCGCTGAGTCAGATAATTCTCCGCCTCCCTCAGATGCTGTGAGTAAAGTTTTTTCAAGTGGGCTTCAGAAATATCAAACACTGGCCCAAGTTGCTGTTTCAAGAAGGAGCACTCTGCCACGTCCCAGAAGGCACCCCTACCGTCCCTATAAAAGCCGGTCCGGATATTCCACCATTTGATATATTCTGGTGTTACCCGGGGAACATGGTTAGAAACAGTGGGCACCCTGAAAACTACATCATCCTGGCGATGATAGAAATCCCACCACAACCGGCCCTCGCCAACAATAATGGACCCGTGCTTGGCCCGGCTATCTAGGGGAAATTGGGCAGCTGAGGTAGGAATATGCTGGTCGTAGCCGAAGTTTCGCCCAAAGCGGAACGGATAGTATGGCTCCAACAGAAGCAGGCCACCCTTTCTGTAAACCAAAACACTGGGCCGAATTGCCATGGCCCATCTCACCAGCTCCGGCTCCAGGATTGGCCGAGCAGTGTTGACCCCTGAGACAGGGTGGATATATGTCTCTATTTCTTCCAGCTTGCACTCCCTCTGAGGATCAATCAAAGGAGCTGAACCTGCTGCCAAGCTCCAGAAATGTATGCTGCCGGGGGCGTCCACTGGTACTTTTATCAGTCGGCCCCTTATTTTAAACAGCTGATCATAAAAGGGACCAGGCTCAGCGCTGGCAAATTCAACCATCCTGGGTGACACTGTATCCGCCTGCAAGGTTCTCGGAGCTAATTCAGGGAATATACTGCAGACCCAGGCGTTGAAGAAATGAAAAGGACCCACGGTCCTCAAAGAACGGGGAGTCCGATGCTTGTGCAGGTCCCCCAAAGATTTGTATATCAAGCACAGGGCCACTGGGCAGAGCGACAGCTTCATCCCCCATGCCATCTGACAAGCTGGATATATGGCCTCTGGCCGAATGATTGTCTCGTCCCCTTGTGGGAGAGCAAAAGTGCACAGCCAAAATGTGAAATAGGCCGCACAGTGTGTGATGGGGTCTACGCCTGCTGGGTTGGGACCACCGCTGCCTGCACGGCGCAATGAGGAGGGTAGCGCCGACTTATAACGGGGAGCCCTTATCTGCCTGCTAGCAGCCGGACCCATAGAAGGAAAGTCTGCATACTTCAGGGGACCGTCAAAGAAATACTGGATCCACTGCCCTATCCGGACCCTCATTTTGCTGCCTTTCTCTCGGGGTTGATAGCCTTTAGAGGACCCCCTGCTGTACGCCAGACAGATGGAGCGGTATACCTTCATCAGGTATCGATATGAGAAGCCGATGGAATACTTGCCCTCGCCATCAGAGCTATCCTTCTCGTTAATCTGACAAGCAAACCTCCTCATACGGCTCGCCATCAATGGGCAGGCCGGAGAGCTGTGATAAACTCCAGAGATCCAGGGATGTCTCCCCCTCTGCTGTATAGAAAGTGTTGAACAAAGGGCAGAACACTTCAAACATCCCACAGCACAGCCCTCGGGATATGGGATACCGGAATCTAGAAGCGAAGACACTGTGGTACACCCCTGCTCTGATTAGCAGGAGGGCATATTCTAGCAGAACAAACTCTATAAACTCCACTGCCCCCACTCGGAATAGGTGGGCGTCAGTGATTTTGGTGTCTCCGAACCAGCCAGCGGCCAGAAGGTACTTGAACTGAACGGTCGAACAATTCAGCACGAAGGGTTCTTCGCGATATCCCCACTTTAATGGTGCCAACAACATACCATAGCCGGGCTTCTCCCTATGAACTCGGCCGCTAGCATTATCCCACCGGGCTGGTGTGAATTCCGGGGCCCGGACCAGCATCTTCTTCTCTGGTTCCAGCTCCGATATGCCAAGGACGGCATCCCAGTCGCGCTTTTCCCCAGGAAGATAGATGGCCTTGCTGCGATACACTGAGTCCTTCAGGCTATCTCGCTCAGCAAGGATGGCAGCTTCAACTACGCGAGCTATCCGGTAATCTCGCATGCCGCCCACTGTGAAAGTCCGGATGAACGGCATCAAATGTCGGTCCTTCGGGAGGTCTGGCCGATAGTTACCATCTCGCCTGAAGCATGTCTCAGTCGCCGTGGAGTATACCCGGGCTGTCGACACGGTGTCCGTTTCAGAGTCAGATGATTCGTCAAATGAAGCAATCCTGTCATAACCGAAATCCAGGTTATGCACATTCAGCCAATTCACTGTGGCCCGAGATATGTCTGGCTGGGCCGATGAGCTAGCACCAACAGCTCCGGAAGATGCAACATCAGAACTGGAAGCCATTGCAGTGCCTGCGGTCGAAGAAAAAGTGTGAATTAGAGGCCAGTCTTGTGTAGATTGCAACATGAGATTCTATAAAATTTCGGCAGCACCTCCCCTTATTCGGGGTCTGCCCAAAAAGAATAGGGAATCACCAACCAAGAGGGGGTGGTCCCGAAATCAAAAGGGATTAAATCCCCAAAGAGCGTCCTGACGGGCGAAGAAGATGAGACGGCCGAGAGAGGAGAGGAAGCTCCCGCCGCTGAAAGAAATCAGAAAATGAAGAAAGAGAAAGAAAGGATGAGAATGAGAAAAAACAAGGTCTCGGCGCCTCAAATAGAGGCCCAAGCGAGCAGGCTCTCGGCGCGAAGAATTGCGCGCCGAGAACCGCCCAGGCCGAGAGCCCCCGGCGGCCAGAAGGCGCGCCGAGAACCCCAGGCCGAGAGCCCCAGGCCGAGAAGCCCTCGCCGAGGCCCCCTTCCGCCAGGGCGCGCCGAGAAGTCCAGGCCGAGAGCCCGGTCAAAGGCGCGCCGAGAAGCCCTGCCCAAGGCCCTCCACGCCGAGAGCTCCAAGCTGAGAAGCTTCACACAGAGGCTCACACCGAGAAGTCAATGCTCTGGGCTAAGAGGCTCCAAATTGCTGAAAATAAAGAAAATATGAAGAATGAAAATGTGAAAAGGGAAGATAAGAGTGCAAAATATTGTTGCATCAAGATGATCAGGTCTGAGAACCGATTAAAGACAAATTGAGGAAGATACCCTCGAATGATGAAAGACACCTGCGAGCCCCGTGCCGCTTATTCTGCACTTACGCCGCCTGCAGGTGGGGGGCATTTGTTGACACCTGGAAAATGAACAAGGGTGAAAACATAATTGAAAAGAGGGTCGGACCAACAGTGAAAGACCAATGATGAAGCTCATCAACTGTCTGCTCGGCTAAAGCCCTTGTCGGCAAAGCTGATGCCCGGTGCCAATGTCACTCAGACGGCAGCACTGATAAAGTAGCAGTCACTCGACTGATGAGACCTTCCAGCCCTTTAATGAGAGCTGTACTACCGTTTCGCCCAAGAATCCACGGATGATATGTCAGGGTAAGTCAGATGTCGGCTTACTGACATATGCAATAGGAATTGAAGATGAAGCCGGTACCGGCAGATGAAGATGGCAAAGGCTTTGCAAAGTCAGAACAGAAGAAGAATGGTCCCCACAGATTATACACCCGGCGGAAGTCTTGCCGGACTAAAGCTGATGCCCGAGCTCGTCACCATTCAAGTGACGATATCGATAAGATAATACCCGGTCTTGTCACTGTTCAGATGGCAATTCTGATGAAACCCCTGTCCACGGACTGCCTTGTCTACGGACTGATGAAACCCCTGTCTACGGACTGATGAAATCCCGGTCTACGGACTGGTGAAAACCGTAATGATCATCTCGATACAAGATATGTCATAAATGAAAGGCCCTTTCGGGTGATGATGTCCTTGAAAGACCCAAATGGGTCTGTGAAAATGGCTAAAAAGGCTTTAATTGGGCCTGCAAAGAGGGCGCCGAGAGCCATTTGCCGAAGCCCAACAGAGGGCGCCGAGAGCCTGGTCAAATGCGCGCCGGGAAGCTCCATTTGGGGGCGCCGTGATGCTACTGCCGAGAGAGGGAGAAAAGTGGCTATAAAAGTCCCCCTCCCTTCGAACAGAAGAGATGGGAGAGACAGACAAAGAGGAGGATAAAAAAAAAAGAAACAGAAGGAGAATAGAAAGAAGAAGAAGAGAAAAAGAAGTCAGAAAAGAAAGAATAGAGAGGGAGTCCTGCCAAGAGAGAGTCCCCCTCGGCTGAGAGAAGAGAAGAAGCAGAAGAGAAGAAGCAGAAGAAAAGAAGAAGAAAAGGGGCTCCAGGTGGGCTGCTAGGGGGAGGGAGAGGAGTCAATGCTCCGCCCTCCCCATCCTGTCTTTTCTTTTCTACTGATGTAATTTACTGGGCTTTTGTCTTGATTTATCGAAGGTAGCCGGCCAGTTCCGGTCTCAATCTCTATCTTTCTGCTTTGCATTTCTATTTCACAGTAGATGTAAGGCTTTGATGCGATGCAATGAAATATCAACGATTACCCATTTGGGGATCTACTGACTCAGATTTTTGTTCTCCTTTGATCGAAGTGCCTGCTCTCTGCTTATCTTTATATGTTCATCGTTTATGCAAAAATATTTAATAGTTCATATGAATCTTTACTTTAGAGGCATGGAAATCGGGCCCCTCCTTGTGCTGTTCAGGGACCAGAGACATCAATCTCTTGGTCCCCTGAACCACTGGCTATACGAGGGTATATCGATTCCTTGGATCGCTGCTATTCCGTGGATGCCAGTGAATGACTATCTCGATCTCTCGACCCTCCATCCTAATCCCTTGGATGATTAGGGTCTGGAGTTTGATGCCAAAGGTTCCTCAGCCACCGGGTTTCAGATGCCATTGGGTTCATCCAGGGGATCAGAGACAGTCATCTCTTGATCCCCAGACGGCCGGCGGCAGAAATAAAACCAAGTCTTCAGAAATCCGGGCGATGGTCTCATTCCCCATCAATCCTGCCCTCCAGATCCCCCCTTGGCCCTTTCTCAGGAAATATCCATGAAATCCCCCTTCCTATACTTCAAATTCAACTTCAATCGCAGCCAGAAAACTCAGAAATCCCAGAAGCAGAGCATCGTATGAACTCTGTAAACCCTGAAACCCTACAGCGATTTCACCTTCTCGGCGTGCACATTTCCCCGCCGAGAACTATCCAGCCGAGAGGTCTCCCTCTTTAGCTAAACGACAAACCAAGCTGTTTCAACCCTTTTCATGTGAGTCTCTGTGCAAGCCTCCCGGCGCCAGACTCCCGGCGCGGCCAGGAGCGCGCCGGGAAGCCCTACGCCGAGACCCCTTCCCCTATAGGCCAAGGCAAACCCCTCATGCAAGCTTGACTCGGCGCCACCTTCTCGGCGCGGCCATGAGCGCGCCGGGAAGCCGCCGCCGAGAAGCCCTCTTCTTGGCCTATAAAGCCACGCCGAGACCCTCCTTTTGGCCAATCAAAACCATGCCTAGAAGCCCCCCCTTCTTGGCCAATAAAGCCACGCCGAGACCTTCCTTTTGGCCAACTAAAACCATGCCGAGAAGCCTCCTTTTGGCCAACCAAAACCGTGCCGAGAGCCCCTCCTTCTTCGGCCGATGAAACCCAGTCAGAGGCCCTCTTCTACACTGACATCCTTCAATCTTTGGTCTCCATACACACATGCCCCGGGGATGTTCATAGATCGTCATGAATGCCTTGAGAAGACATAGTAATGGGGAAGGCCTCCCCTACAGTCTTCATTCCCGATCCAGATTTCACCCTTATGAACCCAAAGGGCCATGTCATTACGTGAGTTCCGAGGGATTTCAAGGGGATATTAAACGATGGAATAAAGGTAAGCAATGTCCCGGGGCCCGACGCCCATCCTCGTTCGGTTGTCATCCCGGCACTCCGTGGATGATGACCTATCCTCTCTTGGCATAATCCAAGTTGAGGGGACATGCTGCCGAAATTTACACATACCTTGCCAGGTAGCTGTGATGTCCTACCTCTCAACCCCGTTGGCCCACGGAGCTATGTCCCTACATGCTCTCCGATGGTCCTTTGAAGGGGGGATATAGATGCAACATCGCGTACGCACAGGGCGCGTCATGTCATGCCGGTGCTTACTCGAATTCTGGGTCAGTTATGCCCGATCTTTTACGGATCCCACCCTGCCACTGCATGGGTGGTTCCCTATTCCCCACTCGACATGGTCCAAGATGGTGGGAATATGCCGTCGGTTTTATCCCGAAAATAACCAACCCCTGCTCCGTCTAATCCATTTAACGTCTTGCAAATGAACGACTTCCGTCTCTCTTGAGCATGTGGCTTTACCGCTGTCATCCTCCTACCTTTAGCGTTTAATCAAGGGTTGTCCTTCCTTGGAAGGGCGTAATTAACGTCATAGCCTTTATGGTATGATGGACTTCTAGTCCAGACACGATCACTCACAATCGACTGACCAAGTCAGATCGAGCGCACAATAAGATTGTCACTTCGGTGACTGGCACGCCAATAAATAAATAAATCAATATAAAAAAATAATAAATAAAATAAAATAAAAATAAATAAATAAATAAAAATCCGCGTTCCACAGCAGCAGCCCTGTAAGAACAAAATCATCAGATCAGTTTGATAAATGAGCATACCCTGTACAGACTTGATGTCCAAATGCAATGTATGGACTTGTGTGTGTAGGGCAGACATTGTATAGACTTGCAATGCGTAATGCAGAATGCACTTAAACAAAGTATGCACAATGAGGATGTATAGACTTTGATTTATGCATGCACAAACTTGTATGAAGAACAGGCTGTACAGACTTCAGATGCAACATATAGGCAAGTATGTACAATGTGAGAATGTGTAGACTTGAATGCCTTCATGCGACCTCAATGTATAGACTTAAGGGATGCATGAACATAACAGAAAGGAATGTATAGACTTCTGTGTGCGAGCATGCTGCAAGGCAACGTATAGACACTGGCTGTCTAGACTTGCAATGCGTGCGGTGATGACAATGAATGGACTTGTGTGTGCAGGCTGTATAGACTTGATAGCGTGCATGCTGCAAGGCAATGGCTGTATAGACTTGAGAGATGATACATGAACAATGTGGTAAATGTATAGACTTAACCGATGCAAACACAGGCTGTACACACTTTGATTGTGTGCATGAGAAAGTAGTGTACAGACTTGCTGTGAAGAACAATGCCCAAATGCAGTGTATGGACTTAGAATGCATGAGACAGTAATGTATAGACTTTGTAATATGCCTTGGACAGACGCACCGATGTACAGACTTTGTGATATGCCTTGGACAGATGCACGATGTACAGACTTTGTGATATGCCTTGGACAGACTCACGATGTACAGACTTTGTAAGACGATGCATGCACAAGATGCTAAGTGAGACTGACCGATGTACGGACTTTGCCAATGTGCAGACCTTGCCTACATGCAATGTATAGACTTGTGTTCTGAACGTAGGTAAAGATGACAATGTATAGACTTTGCATGGATGACCAGACAATGTATAGACTTGCACATATGCATGAACAAGTGGTGATGTACAGACTTGGCCAATGTACAGACTTGCTGTGCCTGCAGCAGACGACACCAGTGTACAGACTTGGTAAGCTTTCGCTAAGTCTGTATAGACTTGATCATGCAGACGACGACACCAGTGAAGAATGTATAGACTTGATAAATGCGGGGGAGGTTGTACAGACTTGCCAGAGTATGGACTTGGTGAGCATGCAGCACCCAATGTACAGACTTGATGAGGCGCTAAGTGAGACAGAGCTGGCTGTACAGACTTTGAGAGAGATGATGCATGAGATGATGCAATGTATAGACTTGGTCTTACAATGCATAGACTTGAAAGACGGTGCATGAGATGATGCATTGTATAGACTTAGCGATGCAATGTTCACACTCACTTAGACGTTGAGTGAGACGCTGGACAATGTACAGACTTTACTTCGTGCAAGCTACAGGACAATGCAGACTGTACAGACTTTGAGAGACAATGCAATATGTAGACTTAGCGTGTGCTGTGAATAATGTATAGACTTCAATGTATGTGCAATGCAAAAGCTGTACTGACTTTAAGACTTGAATGCATGGTGGCGAATGTACAGACTTTGAACTGAGATGTGTACAGATGCATATGGAAGAGGTATGCAATGTACAGACGATGAAATGCATTGGCTTTGGCTGTGTAGACTTGAAAATGCACTGATGTACAGACTCTTGATGAATGCATGTAATGCACTAAACGATGTGCAGACTTTGAATGAGTGACATGCAGTTTGCAACAGGAAAGTATGTACATTGAACATGCAATGCATGAGAGACAATGTACAGACTTGTTAAATGATACACAAAACAATTTATGCACATCAGCTAAAGTATCATCAAGGCATAAGGCATACAGATCTGAGAGTAGACAGAGCATTACCTGATCTGAGTATTAACCTTACCTGTCATGATTTGACTTTGACTTGGGTTGACTTCATGACCTGTGAGTCATCCTTAAACCTGTTCTGACCGTTTCTCATAATACAACATGATTATATCATCAAGGATGTAAACATAATGAGGCATAATATTTGTCATCATCAAAACTCCAGAACCACAGGGGACACAATAATCTCCCCCTTTTTGATGATGGTAATATTATGAGTCATTGCAATAGAATCATCATGATGATTATGAAATACCATATGACAGTTCATGAACATGCACCACAGAATAGCTCAGTCAGGAATGAGCATGTAAAACACCATGTGATGCAAGTGTTTATTGATGCAAATGATGACTCACAAAGACTCACAAAAGTTCTCCCCCTTTGACAACATCAAAAAGAATGGAATGATCATTGACTGTTGAAGGAGATGATATAGGAGCTATTATGCAAACTGGGTTACTATCATCTAAAACTCCCCCTGACAAGATACTCTCCTGAAAGAAATGAATGAACATTGAACCACAGGGACATGCAAGAATTCTCCTCCTTAGATGGACAGTGATTGGAATGAAGCACAGGACAAAAAGAAGTCAACAGTAAGCATTCAGAATGAATGAGAAAGGTTTTCAATGGGATATCAATTTCATAAATCTGATTAAACAGATATTTCAGACTCTTCTATTATAGAGATTTATGAATGATCTTCATTGACAAGTCAGATCAGAATATGATGTATGCAAGGCTTGTTCATAAGTTTTCTGTTCTCATATCTGAAATCAGTTTTAATAAAAGTGAACCTTGCTTTTATATTGAAAGTCTTATTTAATCTTCTTCTTTCTTACTCACTCAATTTCAAAGATTCCTTTAAGAAATGCAATCAATAGTATTGAAGTTAAACACATAAGAAAACATTTGTTTCTGTCAAGGGTTCCAATAGAATATTTCTTTTGCACATATTTTCAAATGAAACACTAGATCAGCAACAATTTTCATAACATTCTTCATGAGCACTTGAGTTTAGTACACCCTTGTAACTAGAGGATACACGTTGTTTAGACCCCAGTATCCCTAAGCACTTGGAAGGACTAACTGTCATGCTTCATAGGAACAAAGATAACATTTACACTTCATGACACACTACAAATCATTTCTTTGATGAGTGAGATGTATTTCTCAGTGTGCATGCCATTGCTCTGCCAGATTATCAATCATTCTTAAGCAGAGTTAACTATGGCACCTCATGACACAGTCCTTTGGACATGATTTCTCAGTGACCAAAGTCATTGCTCTGATAAGATTTACCCTTAGACATGTTCTAGATTCTCAGATGTTTAAAAAATAATACTAATTTCATACATATCAAACAAGGAATATCATGATTTCAGAATTTTCAGAATTCAGAAGAGTTTAAAAGACACAACGTGAAAATGTTGGTTAAAGTTTATTAAGACTAACTCAGATATTTTCAAGTTATGTTCATAAACAAACACAAGACATACATGAAACTTCAACCGGCTGAAGATTCAGACATTCATAGTCCTATATAATAGAAGATTCCTTTTTAAGTTATTTTCAGATTTATGATCAGGATATGCACAGAGAAGTCTTTCTGAATTTTCAGGGAAGGTAGAGTCAATTTAAAGAACAGCCAATTTAACAGATACCAATGGATAGGGTGAGTAAAAATGGCTGATAACAGTTGAAGCAAGAAGCTGAAATGTGTTATGATGCATGGGTCAGATGCGATTTCAAGAATATGAATAATTCTCCCCTTAACTGTATGCATGAGCTAGCGTTCCTAAATGTATGCAACTCTGACCTATGGTACCAGGCGGAGGACTTGGTCTAAAGATAATCTCACACATAGCAAGCACTTCCAGACAGAATTCATCTGCCCTTTAGTATCTCACTATTTATATACCAAGAGTCATGCATGACAATCCAATGCAGATGCAGTTCTATATGCATCTTAAGCTGACAATATGCTACTTATATGCAATTGTGAATGCATGTGCATGTCAAATGTGCAGGTGAACATTTTTAAGAATGAGAGATCGTCCAAGCAACAGATTTATTCAATTCAGCTTTTTAGATTTTTCAGAATGTAATATTTTTTTTGTGATTATGCATTTTAACAAATATCAAACAACTGCAATTGACATATGTATGCATCAAATGCAGACAACCTTTTAATCTCATGTATGCACAGATCACCCAGCAAGTGCATGATCAGAAAAGAATGCAAATGGCAGATGCAGTTATGGACATGTATGCATGAGATCTTAATTGACATATTAAGCATGATGTTCAGCTAAAAGAAAGTTCAGGTGTACAAGCATTTAAACAGCAGAGTTGGGGTTTTACCAAACTTTGGATGCCTTGGTTTATTTGACCCCCTTTTATTCCTCATCCCCAAGGCATACCTGCAAAGCACAGATCTCATTTTGTGTTTCTAGGTACCCAAGATTTCTTGGGTCCTACATTGTTAGTAACACCTCTGATAGGTGCTTTCCACAATCTTTGGGCATGTAAGTCATCAGATTTCATTAAACGACAGTCACTCATGGAGTGCCCAAACTGCCCACAATAATGACAGGAAACAACATGCTTTGATTTCTTGTTATGCACACAATTATTAGCATGGAATTTTTGTGCAGGTGCATACTGGTTTCTATTTTTATTATGGAAGTTGTTCCTGTTAATCTGACCAAACATGTTTTCCTTAGAAGGATGTCTAGCATATTTGAAATTTGTCCGCCTATCTTGAAGATGCCAACAGTCCTTGACTGTATGGCCATGCTTTCCACATTGAGAGCAGCTAATTGGATTTCTTCTGAAAGAGCCTGACCAGCATTCGGTGGCCTTGTGACCAAATTTGTTACAGTTATAGCAAGTGATGTGCTGGTTTACAGGATCAAATTTGTTCTTATTAAAACCATGTTAGCTTGCAGAGAATTTAGCATAATATGAAAGAGATATTTTCTTACCACTTGCAAACCAGCATTGTGTAATCGTGTGACCCAATTTGCCACAGTGAAAGCATTCTATTTTCTTTTTCTGAGATGAAGAATTTTTATCATGAAATTTCCTAGCATTCAAATCATCTAGTTCCATTAATCTACACTCATGCATCAGATGGCCAATCTTGTGACAGTAATGACAAATCATTTTCTTTTTAGATGCATGTGAGTGTGTGGGTGAAACATGCAGAGTGGGAAGAGGAACATGTTGATTCTTTTCTTTCTATTTTTCTGTTGTTTTCTTTTGAGCAGATGACTGATAACCAGGAAGGTTCTGAGGGCTGTGAGAAGTTGAGCTGGAAACAAAGGAAGTTTGAACTTTATTTTTAAAACTCTTCTTGTTTGAAGGGTTATAGCCCAACCCTTCCTTCTGAAAATTAACCTTTGTTCCTAGAATCTTGTCCAGATTATCTTTTCCGTCCACAAATTTTGACAAGGAATTATTCAAATCTTCAATTTCATTTTCCAGAGAAACGATGTGTATTTCATAACTGGCAATCTCTTGTTCATTGCAATTTACACATTCGCTTAGTACCTTGTTGGCAGTTTTATATTCCTCAACTTCATGTTCCAGATTTCTCAATTTTTCAGATTCTTCAATGTAAACAGATTTTCCTTTTTCTAAGAGAAGAAGTTTCTCTGACATAGCAGTGTTCAACTGCTTCAATCCTTCAACTTCTTTAGTTAATTTGTCATTTTTTGATTTCAGATTTTCAGTTTCTTCAACATAGCCTTTATCAATTTTCATTGAGCTCATTTTATCATTCAGCTCTTCCTCTATCTGTTCAAGCTCCAGAATCTTGTTTAACAGATCTTTGTTTTCTTCCTTTAGGGAAACAATAAACTCCTTCTGCCATTCTAAATTTGAGTGAAGATTTTCATTTATTTCCTTGAGAAATGGACACTCATTGCATGCAGATTTACCAGAACATATTGTTTGAACCTGGAGTTTTTCACATTGTTTCTTAAGGCATTCATTTTCATATTTTAGGATATCCAATTCAGAGCTAACACATTCAAATTCTTTCAATAGTTTTTTATTCTAAACTAAATTATTAAAATGAACCTGATCATCATCAATCGAGCTAAGTTTTTCTTTTAGTTCATAAATTTCACATACAAGTTCTTGATTTTCTTCTTTGAATAAGCCAATTTGTTTCTTAAGCACTTGGACTTCAGACAAGCATGCATCATAGGACTGTTTCTGTTTTAAGCAATTTTCACATGAGGACTCTGAGCTATTCAGATCAATTTTCTTTTTCAATTTTTTATGTTATTTTCTTAACATCTCATGTGACTCAAGTAACTTAGCATATGCATTCTCCCAATCATCTAAAGAGAAATTCTCAAAGAGGTTTACCTCATCATCATCCTCTTCTTCATTTTGGCTGCCACTTTGATTACTTCTGTTAGCCATCATGCAGCTGTCCTCATTTATCCTGTGAGCTAGCTTCAGCTTATCCAGGATGTCTTTAGCTGACCTGCAATCATAAAAGCAAGAATGTAAGGCTTTGTCAGTAGCTGCTTTCATCAGATTAAAAGCTTTCTGATTTTCTCCATCCTTTGATCTGTGGCTGTCGGTCCATTTTGACACTTTCTTTGGTAATCTGTGAGGACCTTGTGAAATTAACTTCCATATATCAGGATTAACTGATATAACATATTCGCGCAGACTGACAAACCACACATTAACATTAGAGCCGTTGAAAATCGGTGGATCACCCATGGAAACAGATCAGATTAATGCAACAGGAATAATGATGCACCAAAAGTGAGATAGCACCGAAGACTGCAGGAACGGATCTGCAGCTCGATAGACCTTCGATGCAGACACCCGCTCTGATACCAATTGTTGGGGCAGGTGCGATGGATTCAGAGGGGGGGTGAATGAATCCCACCCTTAAAAAATTTTGCTCAATTAAGACTTAATCAAAAACTCTTTTGAACCCAAGAGCAAACATGTATAGCGCGCCTATACATTCATCTAGCGGAAGCAAAGGAAAGCAAACAACCACTACACAGTAGATTTTTTAGGTGGTTCGGTCCACAGACCTACGTCCACCCCTCACTCCAAACCGGAATGAGGCTTCCACTAGCACAAGCTAGAACCGCAGACTCAATCTGCAACAAGTTCTGCCAAACAGCTTGACAAACCAAGGGAAACAAATCCCTCAACCCAAGCTCTGCAACCCACAGAAGCTTGACACCTGGACTTGCTACCCACAAGACCAGAACCGGAGACGAATCTCCCTTCCTCCAAACCAGAGGGAACCTACTAGTGACAGCCCGTCACTGGCAAACCAGAGATCACCGATCTCTCTTCCTCCAGACCAGGAGGGAACCCACAAATGACTCCCAGCCACTTGCAACCGGAGACACAAGGTCTCCCTTCTCCTGAGTCCACAGGAGGAACCCGACCTCAAACCAGAGAGTCGGAAGAACAACGGTGAACAGATAAAATAAAAATAATAAATGATAAAGGAAAACACAGCGACTACAAGCTGTAAACAATGAAGCACAAAGGTGGCTCTCAACGGAGCTAGATGGTCTGGATTTGATCCACGGTCCAGCAGGAACAGATCTTCAAGCAGCTTCCCTTCTTCTCCTCTAACTCTCTATCTCTCTTCTTCTCTGCTGCACTTCTTTTCTTCTCTCGATCTCTGCTTCTCTTTCTTTTTCTCTCATTCTTTTTCTTCTTCTGCTTTCAGCCTCTCTGCTGCTCTCTCCTTTTTCTTCTTCTGATTCTTCTACTCTCTACCTCTCTGCTGCTCTCTTCTTTTTCTTCTTCACACTCGATCGTGCAGGCTCCCAGTGGCTCTCTTCTACTTCAGTCACAATCAAAAATTCTTCTGATGGAGGAGTCTTCCATTTATAGCGGCAGCAGCTAGGGCGTATGACTTCCATGAATTCCTGCCCTAATACCTTGGCCGCGTGGCAGCATTTCAGCCTGCAGAATGACACGTGTCACGATCCTGAGACATCTCCTATTCTTGGATCACGTGTATTCATTAATCTCTTCGAGCAGCAGCCCTGTAAGAACAAAATCATCAGATCAGTTTGATAAATGAGCATACCCTGTACAGACTTGATGTCCAAATGCAATGTATGGACTTGTGTGTGCAGGGCAGACATTGTATAGACTTGCAATGCGTAATGCAGACTGCACTTAAACAAAGTATGCACAATGAGGATGTATAGACTTTGATTTATGCATGCACAAACTTGTATGAAGAACAGGCTGTACAGACTTTCGATGCAGCATATAGGCAAGTATGTACAATGTGAGAATGTGTAGACTTGAATGCCTTCATGCGACCTCAATGTACAGACTTGAGGGATGCATGAACATAACAGAAAGGAATGTATAGACTTCTGTGTGCGAGCATGCTGCAAGGCAACGTATAGACACTGGCTGTCTAGGATTGCAATGCGTGCGGCGATGACAATGAATGGACTTGTGTGTGCAGGCTGTACAGACTTGATAGCGTGCATGCTGCAAGACAATGGCTGTACAGACTTGAGAGATGATACATGAACAATGTGGTAAATGTATAGACTTAACCGATGCGAACACAGGCTGTACACACTTTGATTGCGTGCATGAGAAAGTAGTGTATAGACTTGCTGTGAAGAACAATGCCCAAATGCAGTGTATGGACTTAGAATGCATGAGACAGCAATGTATAGACTTTGTAATATGCCTTGGACAGATGCACCGATGTACAGACTTTGTGATATGCCTTGGACAGACGCACGATGTATAGACTTTGTGATATGCCTTGGACAGACTCACGATGTACAGACTTTGTAAGATGATGCATGCACAAGACGCTAAGTGAGATTGACCGATGTACAGACTTTGCCAATGTGTAGACTTTGCCTACATGCAATGTATAGACTTGTGTTCTGAACGTAGGTAAAGATGACAATGTATAGACTTTGCGTGGATGACCAGACAATGTATAGACTTGCACATATGCATGAACAAGTGGCGATGTACAGACTTGGCCAATGTACAGACTTGCTGTGCCTGCAGCAGACGACACCAGTGTACAGACTTGCTAAGCTTTCGCTAAGTCTGTATAGACTTGATCATGCAGACGACGACACCAGTGAAGAATGTATAGACTTGATAAATGCGGGGGACGTTGTACAGACTTGCCAGAGTATGGACTTGGTGAGCATGCAGCACCCAATGTACAGACTTGATGAGGCCCTAAGTGAGACAGAGCTGGCTGTACATACTTTGAGAGAGATGATGCATGAGACGATGCAATGTATAGACTTGGTCTTACAATGCATAGACTTGAAAGATGATGCATAAGACGATGCATTGTATAGGCTTAGCGATGCAATGTTCACACTCACTTAGGCGCTGAGTGAGACGCTGGACAATGTACAGACTTTACTTCGTGCAAGCTACAGGACAATGCAGGCTATACAGACTTTGAGAGACAATGCAATGTGTAGACTTAGCGTGTGATGTGAACAATGTATAGACTTCAATGTATGTGCAATGCAAAAGCTGTACTGACTTTAAGACTTGAATGCATGGTGGCGAATGTACAGACTTTGAACTGAGATGTGTACAGATGCATATGGAAGAGGTATGCAATGTACAGACGATGAAATGCATTGGCTTTGGCTGTGTAGACTTGAAAATGCACTGATGTACAGACTCTTGATGAATGCATGTAATGCACTAAATGATGTGCAGACTTTGAATGAGTGACATGCAGTTTGCAACAGGAAAGTATGTACATTGAACATGCAATGCATGAGAGACAATGTACAGACTTGTTAAATGATGCACAAAGTAATTTATGCACATCAGCTAAAGTATCATCAAGGCATAAGGCATACAGATCTGAGAGTAGACAGAGCATTACCTGATCTGAGCATTAACCTTACCTGTCATGATTTGACTTTGACTTGGGTTGACTTCATGACCTGTGAGTCATCCTTAAACCTATTCTGACAGTTTCTCATGATACAACAGGATTATATCATCAAGGATGTAAACATAATGAGGCATAATATTTGTCATCATCAAAACTCCAGAACCACAGGGGACACAACAACACAGACTTGGCGTTGCTGGCCGATCAGAGTGAGAAGATAGGAGACTTGTGTTGGTTTATTTGCGAGGCAGCTTCGAGAGACAAAGTGCCCTCGCTGCTCTATTGGCCCCTTTTCCCTTTCTATATGGGGCCAGCAAGTATGTTCTATTTCTTTATTCTGGCTCTTCGACCAGCTGCTTTTCTTCGTTGCAGCATATATCATTCTCACCTTCGTGTGTATGCAGTTCGACCCACTTTGGAGGAGACTCGGCACTTTAGGGAGCTAATAATAAAAGCTCAAAAGCTGACATATTTCGAGACTCCCGAGCCGGCCCCGACCATGACACCACTGCCTCCTGGTGATTCGCGAAAGCGAACCAGATCCCAGTTGAGGGAGGCTATTGGGAAGGCCAAAGCGGCAGTGCCCCGAGTGACCCGGGCACGCCGGAGGAAGGCTGTAGAAATGGAACCAGCAACCATCCTTCCTCCGGTTGTATCTTTTGAAGAGTTCGAGGCTTCTCGTGCGCAGGGGCCTGCAGCTGAAGGTAAGCTCTTCATTCTTTTGTAGTTCATTTGCTTATTCTAGCTGCTTCGGCTAATTCTTCTTTGCAGTTGCTGGCGCGGTTGCTGTGGTCGTTGGACTAGAGGCAGCAGCAGGTGCCGTGACTGGAGAAGGGGTAGGGGAAGTCCCCGTAGCTCCTGCGGAGAGAGATCTACCTTCCCCAACGCCCAGGCAGGAAATGGAAGGTAATTTACAATTTATTCATGGGGACTCTGCAAACCACCATGTCTCCAGTTGGCTTGACTGCTTCTTGCTTTAAATTTCAATCAAAATACAACCCACATTACTTCCTGAAGCCAGGGCTGTGGAGGAAGCTGATGTTGGGGAGCAAGCCATTTCAGGAGGCGAGCCTGCCCCCGAGATCCATTCAACTGACGCTCCCAGTGTAGAGCCGATTGGGAAAATCCTCGCCGAGGGTGTTGTCCCTATCAGTAAGACATCCGCTCCGATGGTGGAGCGTCCGGAGCAGGCATAGGACTCTTCCTCTTCCGAGCAAGTCGATTATGGTGGTGGCTCCAGTGACGAGAAGTTCCCACCGGTTGATACGGAGATCGAGGATGCCGGGGCGTCTTCGGCTTACGAAAGTGACTATACAACCTTCAGCCCACCCCAGTTGGCATGGAGTGGTCCTAGGCCATCAGGGTCACTTGTAAGTGAAGGGGCTGGAGCCACAGAGGCCGCCCTTGGAGGTCTGAGCTTAGTGCCGATTGAGGTGAGAAATCTCCCACTATCTGCACTTTATTGCTTCTCCCTTCTTTTCATATCAGTTGTGTGACATATATTCTTCTGATGCAGACTGAGGTGGTGCTGCTAACCATAATAGAGCAGATACCACTCCCGGCTTTAAGCACGGGTCACCCAACCTTTCCGCTAGTCTTGCGGCCTATCGCTCTGCGATACCCCAAAGGCTATGCGGCAACAGCGGGTCCAGAAGGACCTAGAGTGCTCGTGGGGATTGACGAACCGGCAGCAGTCATGGAAGCTCAGCCACCCGAAGCGGAACGGCGGTTGGCCCTAGAGAAGAGTGGCCCTCCCGAGATAGAAGCGGGAGAAATTGTTGAAGAAGAAGCCGGGGCTTCCGGGGCCTTGGCTCTTATTGTTGGAACTGGCCATATGGAGGTCAGTCAGGCTGGGGGTAAGGAGCAGGTATCCTCGGCTATCGATGCTCCTGGCGCTACTCCACTCCGAGAGGCCGGCAAGGAGGTTGCTATTGTCGAGACTTTGCCTGTTGCATCAGCTGCTGGCGACGGTTCTAGTGCAAGCGCCTTTCAGATCATGCCGTCATCATCTTTTGAGACTGGCGACGATATCTGGGCCGCCGTGGATAGCAGAGTGAACTTTGAGCTCCCCGAGACGTCACCACTTGGTCTTCAAACATCAAGCGACCTAGTGTGGCAATTCTTGGGGACCCTCCAGCAGACTATAGCGGCCAGCAGAGATTTGACTTATGTTCAGTTGCGGGGCTTGGTAGAGCACCTGTCCCGCTCACTGTTAGCTTTTGGCTGCCCCATGGATGACTGGATGCCACGGGTAATACTGCTGTTGAAGTATGTGAACAGAAGGGAATTTCTAGGCCGAGAGGTAGCTGATCAACTGACGGCCATAACATTGGAACGGGTTGAATACCGGACTGCTCTCGCCTCTTTGAGAGGGACTGCGGTGTAGATGAGAGATGTCGCCAGTACTTCTTCACAGCGCCAAACTTTCCTTGTAGCCCGATGGCAGAGCTGCATTCTGAGCTTTCCAGGGCCGAGGCCGAGCTTCAGGAGACCGGGCATCTGGAAGCCCAGAGTGTAGAGGAAGCGGAAATGGCCGAAGGGCAAGCCGCTTCTCTTGAAGAGAAACTATCCCAGCTGGAGGCCGCCGAGTCTCGACTGCAAGAGCTAACCCGCCACCCTTCCTTGGGTATTTTAGAGCTAGAGGACATCTTCCGACGCCCGCTGCAATAGTCTCTTCCGTTTGCCTTTTATTTTGGTGGCTTTATGTACCCCGGGGTATGCCCCGAGTAACTTGTATATTGCTGCTTCATAGGAATGAAACATCTTTATTTTTCCGTGAAACCACAACTTCATTCTCTTTTACTTTGTACTCTTTTTATTCGCCTGTTAGCTTAGTCCGAGTATGCAAGTTACTAGGGCAGGAGTGCGCTCACGCCTTCAGCAAAGGGGTGAGGTGTTCGCTCCACCGCGTCGTAACTATCCTCGGGGCCAAACTATGGCTGATGTAGGCAGAAAGTCGGGAGGACAAGGGTATAGAGGCCTCCTAAGACCGGGGGATACGGTCAGAAGGCTTATCAACCAGACTCGTCGATGGTGACAGGAACTGAGGGTAGGGTTTATTCGTCGACATGGGTTACATGTCGAAGCAAAGGTGGCTTATTGGTTGATGAGGACAAAAAGTCCAGGTTAAAGGGGATGTCGACCGGTCTTGCCGATGATGGCAAGGGTCAAAAGTAGGTCGACCGATCTTGCCGATGGTGACAAGGGTCACAAGGAGGTTGACCGATCTCACCGATGATGACAAAGGTCAGAAGTTGGTTGACCGATCTTGCTGATGGTGACGAGAGTCAAAAGGAAGTAGGTCAACCGATCTTGCCGATGATGACAAGGGTCAGAGGTGGGTTGACCGATCTCGTCGATGGTGACGAGGGTCAAAAGGAAGCTGACCGATCATGCCGATGGTGATGTGGGTCAGAAGTAGGTTGACCGATCTCACTGATGGTGATGAGGGTCAAAAGGAAGTTGACCGATCTTGTCTATGATGGCAAGGGTCAGAGGTGGGTTGACCGATCTCGCCGATGATGACAAGGGTCGCAAGGGTATTGACCGATCTTGCCGATGATGACAAGGGTCGCAAGGAGGTTGACCGATCTTGCCGATGGTGACAAGGGTCAAAAGGAGGTTGACCGATCTTGCCGATGGTGGCAAGGGTCACATGGGTATTGACCGGTCCTGTCGATGATGACAAGGGTCGAAAGGAAGTTGACCGATCTTGTCGATGATGACAAGGGTCGAAGGTAGGTCGACCGGTCTTGCCGATGATGATAAGGGTTAGAAGTAGGTTGACCGATCTTGTCGATGGTGACGAGGGTCAAAAGGAGGTTGACCGATCTTGTCGATGGTGACAAGGGTCAAAAGTAAGTAGGTCGACCGATCTTGCCGATGATGACAAGGGTCGAAAGGAAGTTGACCGATCTTATCGATGATGACAAGGGTTAGAAGTAGGTTGACCGATCTCGTCGATGGTGACGAGGGTCATAAGGATATCAACCGGTCCTGCCGATGATGACAAGGGTCGAAAGGAAGTTGACCGATCTTGTCGATGGTGACGAGGGTCAGAAGTAGGTCGACCAATCTTCCCGATGATGACAAGGGTCGAAAGGAAGTTGACCGATCTCACCGATGGTGACGAGGGTCACAAGGATATTGATCGGTCTTGCCGATGATGACAGGGGTCAGAAGTAGGTCGACCGGTCTTGCCGATGTTGACAAGGGTCGAAAGGAAGTTGACCGATCTCGCCGATGGTGACGAGAGTCAAAAGGAAGTTGATTGGGAACTTTAAAATGTCACTTTACTGACTTAAGCGCCCTTTCAGGTTTTCATCGAAGCCAGCCCCCTCTTGCTTTTTCCCACGCGCCCTTTCGGGTTTTCACGTGGTGGGATACTCGATTTTGCCTACGGCGCCCTTTCGGGTTTTTGCCACAGCCGGGTTATAGCCATTTTTGCCCTTATCCTGATGTGGGAACAAGTCCGGCGAGGCACCTCTATTTTAAGCCTCATTTTTTTTCTCTTGGTTCACGGAACAAATCCGGGATGAATGCGAGCTCGCTTGTTGACAACGAGTGAGGAACCCATGTTAATGAGACGTCAACTAGCCTTGCTGATGGTGGCAAGGGCCGATCACAGGTTTGTTCGTCGACAGTGGTTTGAATGTCGAAGCAAAAGTATATTCATTAATAAGGACGGAAGGTCCAAGTTAAGGGAATACCGACCAATCTTGCCGATGGTGGCAAGGGTCGAGAGCGACTCGTTCATTGGCATTGAATAAATGTCGTAGTAAAGGATGGGTTTATTAATGAGGATGTAAGGTCCAAGTTAAGGGGAGATGTTGACTGATCTTGTCAACAATGACAAGAGAAGGCCACAGGTTTATTCATCGACATTGGTTAAATGTCGAAGCAAAAGATAGGTTTGTTAACGAGGACGTATGGTCCAAGTTACGGGAAAAAGGTCGACCGGCCTTGCCGATGATGGCTAGGGTCGAAAGCGGGTTTGTTTATTGACATTGGTTAAATGTTTGAAGCAAGGGATTGTTTTGTTCATTAACGAGGACGGAAGGTTGAAGTTAAAGGAAGGAGTTGACCGGTCTTGCCAATGATGGCAAGGGTCGGAAGAAAAAGATTTCTGATAGGGTTTGGGATGATCACCCCCCTTCAGAGTTTCATTGGGATGGGGGTGAAAAGGGACTTTAAGTTATCACATTACTAACTTAAGCGCCCTTTCAGGTTTTCGCTGAAGCCACCTCCCTCTTGCTTTTGCCCACGCGCCCTTTCGGGTTTTCACGTGGTGGGGTACCCGATCTTGCCTGCGGTGCCCTTTCGGGTTTTCGCCACAGCCGGATTATAGCCATTTTTGCCCTTGTCCAAATGTAGGAACAAGCCCGACGGGGCACCTCTATTTTAAGCCTCATTTTTTTCTCTTTTCTCTTTCTTTTTTTTCTTTTTTCTTTTTTACATAACAGGAGGATGTCGAGAGGTTAACATGTGATATTTGACCCCTTGGTGACGTTAGATAGCTACCGACTGAGGCGCAGGGTCTCAGGCCAGTAGAGGTGGTTTATTCGTTGGCAGAGGAACGATGCCAGCGCAAAGGAGGAGCTTTAGCCAATCCGGACGTCGGGTCCGTAATGGTGATGTTGAGCGAAGGTCGGCTAGGACACGAGGTCTAGCGTCGAGAAAGGGTTTATTCGTTAGCAAGAAGGAAATGCTAACGCAAGGGATAGATTTGCGCCGATTCGGGCGTAAGGCCCGTAATGGCAATATTGTAGAAGAGCCGGCTAGGACACAAAGTCTTGCACCGAAAAAGGGGTTTATTCGTTAGCAAGAAGGAAATGCTAACGCAAAGGATAAATTTTGTGCCGATTCGGACGTAAGGTCCGTAATGGTGATATTGTAGTGTATGCTATTATATATATATATATATATATATATATATCTTTTGGGGGCTTGGCTAGGGTGGAGCGCCACTAGACCAAGGTAGGAAGAGCTCGGCCAGGGCGGAATGCCACTAGACCAAGGTAGGTAGAACTTAGCTAGGGCAGAGTGCCCCCAGACTAAGGTAGGTAGAACTTAGCTAGGGCGGAGTGCCACTAGACTAAGGTAGGCAGAACTCAGCCAGGGCGGAGTGCCACTAGACTAAGGCCGGAAGGACTTAGCTAGGGCGGAGTGCCACTAGACCAAGGTAGGTAGAGCTCGGCGAGGGTGGAATGCCACTAGACCAAGGTAGGCCGAACTTAACTTGGGCAGAGTGCCACTAAACTAAGGTAGGTAGAACTTAGCTAGGGCGGAGTGCCACTAGACTAAGGCAGGCGGAACTTGGCTAGGGCGGAATGCCACTAGACGGAGGTAGGTGGAACTTAGCTAGGGCAGAGTGCCACTAGACTAAGGTAGGTGGAACTCAGCCAGGGCAGGATGCCACTAAACCAAGATAGGAAGAGCTCGGCCAGGGCGGAATGCCACTAGACCAAGGTGGGAAGAGCTCGGCCAGGGCGAAATGCCACTAGACCAAGGTGGGAAGAACTCAGCTAGGGCAGAGTGCCGCTAGACTAAGGTGGGTAGAGCTCGGCCAGGGCGTAATGCCACTAGATCAAGGTAGGTATAACTTAGCTAGGGCGGAGTGCCACTAGACTAAGGTAGTTGGAACTCGGCCAGGGCGGGATGCCACTAGACCAAGGTGGGTAGAGCTCGGCCAGGGCAGAATGCCATTAGACCAAGGTGGGTAGAGCTCGGCCAGGGCGGAATGCCACTAGACCAAGGTAAGAAGAACTTAGTCAGGGCGGAGTGCCACTAGACTAAGGTAGGTCTTGGTCATTCTGAGAATGCCGGTTGAGCTGCGTGATACAGCTTCAAGTGTTTTCCATTAAGGGGAGAGAACTAGACGACTCCTTTGTGATCTACAAGAACGTACTCACCCCCTTCATATACTCGGCGGACGACGTATGGTCCAACCCAGTTTTTAACCAATTTTCCTTTGGGATTGGAGGCCATCACTTCTCTTCTTTTGACCATCACTAGGTCACCCTTCTTGAACTCTCGACCCTTGACCAGCTTGTCAAAAGCACGGGCCATGCGAGCTTGGTAGAGTTGAATATTTTATTGCACGCGGAGACACTTTCCTTCAAGCTCGGCAAGCTCTTCCAGTCTTCTTTCTATATTGGTCTGTTCGCCGCTAACCAAACTATGCTGGATGGCAACTCGCAGCGAGGGGACCTCCAATTCAATCGGCACCACAGCCTCCGACCCATATACGAGGGAGAATGGCGAATAGCCGGTTGGGATTTTATAGACCGTACGATAAGCCCAAAGCGCTCCATACATCTTTTCTTCCCAATCCTTTTTATTAGACTTGACAGTCTTTGCTAGTAATATGCATAGTGTTTTATTGAAGGCTTCTGCAAGTCCACTGGCTTGAGGGTTGTAGGGGGACGAAGTCCTCCAGTCAATCTTATATTTATCAGCCAGCCAATAGACCTTCTGGTTTCTGAAATGGCTGCCATTATCAGAGATAATTTGGCTGGGAACCCCGAACCGGCATATTATATTCTGCCGGAAGAATCTCGCGACCAATTCTTGTAACGACCCGAGAATCCGATTACCAGGAAGGCCCGATAACCTGAGACTCGCACCACCACCCACGAGCCCGAAGACTCGGAAGGGTTAAAATGATGGTGTGGAGACTACACAAGTATCACAAATAATTACAGAAATTAAACAGTTTATATAATTAAGTAGGAAATATTTACATGATACATGGTCCACAAGATATAACAAAATAATAACAGTAGTCCACAACTAGTACAGAGACAAGAAATAGAAGTATAGCTACACGGGGCATACCCCGGCTCTGACCTCGGCACTAACACTGGGCACCTGAACCACGCTGAGCCTCAGTCGCGCTCCCCTGAGGCCGCGCCTCACCTGAAACACGGTGAAAACACGCAGGGAATGAGTCTCGGAACAAGACTCAGTAGGGATCACTCGAACCCTACCTCGCGAAACGGGAAACCACTACGCTAGCGACTAAGCGAGTACCTCGAAAGGGAAAACCCTGCAACTACAACACCGGTTTCGCGACGCGAAAACTCACACACACACCACGGCGAGACAATCGAAACTCATCGGTCAACCCGACGAAAAACCCAAAGGTCGAAGTCACAAAGACTGACTGACAGTCTGTCACTCCCGACTCGACATGAGTACCTCCCACTAGAAGCAAAGCCGGATGCGTCCACTGACGTCTTAGACTGCGCCTCAGGTGTCTCCCTCCGGCCCAGTGGGAACTGAGACACCGTACAAGTAACCATAAACAAGTGACTAGTTGGGGTTATGCTTGTCGACGTGGGTCCAACCGCCCCCAACCACATGTGCACACATAGACCGTCCGTCCCTGGTCTGGCCCCATGACCGGTTTTCCCCTCAGCCGAACTCTGGCTACTAGACGCGGGGCCCGATAGAAACAAGTCTAAAACTGTCCTCAGGGTAAGCCTCTCCACCTACTCCCAGGTGGGACCACTAAACATGTAAGCAGGCTACGACTAGTGGAGGGTCACTACGGAGTAGACTCTCAAGTCAACGAAAAATAACGTCCGCACTCGACGACGTACGGGGGCCATCCCACGTACCCGCACCGTCACACGGTGACCACGGTAGGAAAAGAAACGAGATTGTAAACCACCCGGTGCAGTCCTGAGCCTGGCGGTCTACTCTAGACGTGCCACAGGCTTTGACGGTATATCGCTGGACCGTCACAGCCGTCTGATGGCCCAACACCGGGGCGTCAAATGCTCGGTGCAAAACTGGGTGTAACGCGCCTACCTTGGTGCGTCACAGGCTGTGACGCACCATCCTTGGTGCGTCACAAGCCAAGAAGAAACCAACTATGACGCGTGCCACTCGGTGCGTCACAGGCAGTAACGGACCAACTCTGCTGTGTTACAGGGTGGAAATGCGTCAGCTCTGACGCACCCACATAGGGGCATTACAAGGCTGTGACGCGCCACCCTCGGTGCGTCACAGGCCTTGACTCCCAACAGTTAAAAACCAACGGTCAAGTGCCAATGGTCGGATCGTCACCTGACGGTCCTACCTAGGCACGTCACAGCGTCGTGGCAGTCTATCGTGGGACTGTCACAGCCCACAGACACCCAGTTGGTCAAAACAGAGCTGTGATGCACCCACCTTGGGGCGTCACAGGATGTGACGGTCACTGGAAGGACCGTCACACTGACCCGACGGCGAAACGGCGTGAAACGCCCCAAAATACCAACCACGCCCCCATGCCTCCATAGGAGAGGGGGAAATCAAGGGGGAAGCCCCCTAAGGACTCCTAGCATGTATCTAAGCCATTAAAACGCCGAATCGCGGCCTAAAAATATAGATCAGGCGAACTCTACCCAAATCATAGAAAACCCCAACTCGGCATGGAAACCCATCTCTCGGCCTCCCCTCGGGCTAGAAACCACGGGAATGGAACGCGGGGACCTAGGGAACGTCACCCTACCTTAATCTCGCTTCGAGGCACGCCAGATCATCCACAAACCCCGAAGAAAGCTTTTAGAATCCTCGCTCCTTCACGCCTCCCACGAACACCGCACGCCCATGAGATCGCCTCGCCGCCGCCCACGTCACCCCGCCGCCGTCTGCAGCCGGAGAGAGGGCCGCTGTGGTCGAATGGGAGAGAGAGGGGAAGAGGGGGTGCTCACGGTGGGAGGAAGAAGAAAGAGGAAGAAGAAGAGAAGGTGGGGGGAGAGAGAAAAGAGAGGGGTATTTATAGAAAATATGGAAATTCCAAAAAATATCAAAAAATTAAAAATCACATTTCCGCGATTCTCGAAACGCACCGATCGCAACGGTACCACTCTCGCCCAGGTGAACGACCCGGTTCACCCGCAACGAGAGTCTGAAGGATTTGTCGGAACCCATATCGAAAATCAGAAAACACGCACGGAAAAGTCGCGGACGTACTCCGGGCCTCCGAAACAAGTTCGGATCACGCCGATCCGAACACGAAAGATGTCTAAAATAAAATTTTAGATATAACGGAGTCGGACACTCCGAAAAAGTAGATCCGGGACCCAAAAAGAAGGATCCGAAAGGTCCGAGATATTACAGCCCTCCTCCCTTAAACAAATTTCATCCTCAAAATTTAAGAACAAAGCTCAGGGGAAGAAGAGGGGACTCACTCGAATAGGTAAGGGAATAGCTGACGCATCTCGTCCTCACGCTCCCAAGAAGCCTCACCACCAGAGTGCCGCTGCCACACCACTTTGACCAAGGGGATGACCTTGTTCCGCAGGCGCTACTCTCGCCTATCCTCAACGCGGACGGGAAACTCTAGGAGAGAAAGATCTGGAGTCACCTTGGGCCAAACATAATCCTCAAGCACGTGAGAGTCATCGGGCATATACTTCCGTAACATCGAGACGTGGAACACGTCATGCACCGACGCCAACTCAAGAGGTAACTGCAGCCGATAGGCTACCTCACCAATGCGCTCCACAATGTGGAAAGGACCAATATAGCGAGGACTCAGCTTCCCACGCCGTCCAAAGCGCATCACCCCCTTCATCGGAGAAACTCTCAAAAACACACGATCTCCAACGGTGAAAGTGAGAGGCTGCCGCCTACGGTCAGCATAGCTCTTCTGCCGACTCTGAGCCGCCAACATGTTCTGACGAACCAGGTGCACGACATCCACACACTGCTGCACCAACTCCGATCCCGTCAAAACACGCTCACCAACCTCAAACTAATCAAGTGGAGTCCGACACAGATGCCCATACAATGCCTCATAAGGAGCCATCCTGATGCTCGAATGATAGCTGTTGTTGTAGGTAAACTCCACCAATGGCAGATGGTGAAACCAACTCCCTGGCCATTCCAGGCAACGGGATCTCAGTATATCCTCCAATGTCTGAATGGTCCTCTCTGACTGACCATCTGACTGAGGATGGTACGCTGAGCTAAATGCTAAATCTGTGCCAAGAGCTCGCTGGAAACTCCTCCAGAATCCAGAAGTGAAATGCGGATCCCGATCTGACACAATGGAAATGAGAATTCCATGCAACGGAACGATCTGCTCCACATAAAGACGAGCCACCTTGGCCAAACTCAAGCTGATCTTGACCGGTAACAACCGAGCCACCTTCGTCAGCCTATCCACCAGCAACCAAATACTGTCCTGCCCACTCGGAGTCCTCGGCAATCCCACCATGAAATCTATGGTCACGTGGTCCCATTTCCACGCGGGAACATCCAAGGGCTGAAGCACACCTCCTGGTCGCTGATGCTCTGCCTTCACCTGCTGACAGGTCAGGCACCTGTGCTGTGTCCCTATGGTCATTTGAGTCATCCTGTGGTCACTTGGGTCATTCGACATCATCCTATGGTCATATGAGTTCTGTGGTATTCTTGGTTTTGATAATGGCTAAACACTATTAATCATTGATACTTTCCACTCTCATGTGACTGACACACGCGATGTTTTGGTCATGACAGATACGAAGGAATTCAGTGGAAATGGCAAAGGTGAAAGCTCAATGTTGCGCCCTCGCACGCAGATCGACCTGCCCGGTCAGGTCGCGGGGGTCAAGGGGGCAGCGCCCCTTGCGGGGGTTTCCGGGGGCGGAGCCCCCGGAACAAAATTTAGAAATGCTCAAAGCATATTCTAAGTTGATTTCAATCCCAAAATACATGAAATTGATGAGGACATGAATATCTTGACTTATGAACATGTTTCATTGGTCTAACACTTCATTTTTGCAGGTATAGGTGTTTCCGGTCGACCTACACACCTTGGCCGGTCGACCAGATTTACCAGAGCCTAAGAATTCCACGTTTTACAGGTTTCGGTCGACCGCCCCTGCCTTTCCGGTCGACCGGTTCTTCCAGAAACGAAACACTCCAAGAATTACAGATTTCGGTCGACCGCCCCTACTTTTCCGGTCGACCGGTTCTCCCAGAACCGACAAGTTGGAGCTTTTACAGGTTCCGGTCGACCGCCCCATGAATTTCGGTCGACCGCCAGCCCCGATGCAGCCATGTTTGACTTCGAATTCCACCTCGTGGCCAGCCCCTTTCCATGTATTTGTTTAATCAAAACTCACCTAATCTCCCATGATTTGTGGATCTGGTCTGGGGGGTGTCCAAGGACCATTCCAAGGGTTATTATAAAACCAACACATGAGGGGTTAGAAACCCTAATGCTTCAAGGCTTCAAGGGAGATCAAGGGAGGCCATTTTCGAGGTACTGTAGCACCTCCGTGAACAGTGTTTCGGGAGGAAGTTCTTCATCCATCCAAGGTGATTCAAGTCCAGATCTGAAGCCATCTAAACCTCCAAGGAAGAAGAAGCAATCAAGGCTATCAAGGGTGATCTAAACTGCATCCTTCTTCTTCTTCATCAACTCAAGAAGATCAAAAGGAAGATCAAAGCTACATCCAACACTCTCTCCATCAACTCAAGGTGATTCAAGTTCATATCTCAATCCAGCAACCTTCAAGGAAGAGAAGAAGCAAGAAAGGCTAATAAGGGAGATCAAAGGAGGCTGCAAAGGTGTGTTCAAGGGAGAGGAGTTCGAGTACTGTAGCTGTGAACAGTACTCCGGGAAGAAGCTCTTCATCAAATCTCCAAGTGATTCATGCTACTTCAAAAGAAGATTCAAGCCCCAGCAATCTCAGAGAAGATCCTTTCTCTTTGAGCATATTTCATATCTTGTTTGAGTGTTTTCATATCTTATTCGTTTTCCATTTCATTCAAACATTTGGAACTGAAGATCGTCCCTACCGGTGGTTAGTAGGAAGGTAATCGAAAGTTGTCCGATCTGCAGTGTTGACGTCCCTACCGGTGGTTAGTAGGAAGGCAATCGGAGATCTTTCCGATTTACGGTTCAGTGCGTGGCATTAGTGGAGCCTCACCGGATTTGGTGAGGGGTGGACGTAGGACTGGGGATTCAGTCCGAACCACCTTAAAATATTGTGTGTTGTGGTTTGCTTGTGCGATTGCTTTGTGTTAGATGCATGCTTAGGTTCAATATCTATATTGCTTAATCATCTTGCTAAGCAAATCACTATGTTCTTCGTTTAGCTAGTTATATTATGCTGCTATTATCATTATCTAGCTATATAGAGGGTTGCATTACGAAAAGAGGGGCAGATCTATTCACCCCTCCCCTCTAGATCCGCTGACCACTACTCAACAACCTGACCACGAACTTGGCAACATCTCTCTTCATGCCAGGCCACCAGAACTGTCTTCGTAAGTTTCGATACATCTTCGTCGCACCCGGGTGTACGGTATACCTGCTCCCATGAGCCTCGCGCAACATCGCACTGTAGACACGCTAAAATTGACGCTATGTTGATCAAATCTCATGTCACTATGTTGACGTCCCAAAGTGAACTTCAATACATTCATAATATGAAGTTTTTCTATTTTTGTGTGTTTTTGGTTTGATCTTTACATTTTTGTGATTCGCGACCTGAAGAGGGGCGTGTTTTAAATAGCGACCTTATCTAGGGCGTGTTCAAAAGAAAGGACGACCAAATGTGAGGGCGTCAATTCATGGTACTATCCGGTTTCAAAATAAAATTCAAATTATTGACTAACGTCCTTCCTCAGGGCGTGTTTTCAAGTAACGCCTTCATCTCAGGCGTTTTCTCATAATTTTCAAATAAAGTAAGTTTTATTGCCAAAATTTAATCCAAGAAGTGACGCCCTTACTCATGGTCGTGTTTTGAGTAACGTCTTGATGTAGGTCGTCAATTTGTGATTTGACGCCCTTCTGAAGGTCGTGTTTTTTTTTCGGTGTCCTGCTTAAAACTCGTCTTTCCTGGAGAGTTCCCTGCCTTTAATGGTCTCCTTGCTCGGATTGGAACTAGAGTCCTGCCTTCTTTTGATCATTGCCCGTTCTTATCTTTCCAACTTTGAGGTTATCTTGGATCTGGAACCCTATATAGGGATGTCTTGATCAACCTCGCGCGAGGTTGGCAGGTTAAGGTTGGCAGGTTAAGGGAGCAGGTTACGGGAGCAGGTCACCGAGGTTAGAGTTTTTATGCATAGATGCTGAATTTACGGGGGCTATCCATCTTCTTCCTGCGCAATCTTTAGAGCTCTCTGCTTCCTTTTTCTCCCTGCCAACAGCATCGACTTCGGTTCCCCTTTATTATCGTCAGGGACAGCAGGGGTCTTTGTTTATCTTTGTTTGTGTTGTTTTGTTTTCATCAATCATCATACGGATTTCCTCTTTGCATTAGCTTCATCATATATTCTCCTTCCCTAACTCTTTAGGGGTTTTAAAACAAAAAAAAGGTGCACATGTTGTTCTCTATTCGTCCTCATATCATCTACTTGGGATTGATACTACATTCACTTGGCTGATCCACATCTTTTGTTTGTTTGTTTTATCTTTTTTGCAAGGGTAATCAATAAAGGAAAATCCCCTTCATCGGCCGGCCGATTGAAGGAGGAGGAGGAATTCACAATCCAGCCCGCGTTCTATTTTCCACCAGGTATTCGCGATCTTCTTTGTTTCTTCTTGAGGTAACCCCTCTGGCGATCACCCTCCTTAGTAGCACCACGTGCTTCTTTTCTTCATTATTATATCATCTCTCCCCCCTTTGTGTTTTCTCATATTTAAACTCCTCTTCATGTGTGGATTTATCACAATCTACAAATTGGCGATCACGGTGGGACTTCCACTGTTTTTCTTTTGATTACCATCTCCTATTGGCACCCACGTGTGCCCTTTCCCCTTCGGCACCCACGTGTGCCCTTTCCCCTCGGTACCCACGGTACCCCTCCTTTTGTGCCCCACGGGCACCCTCCACCGTGCACACTGCACACTCCCGGGATCAGCCAGTTTGTGATTGTTTGATTATTTTCCTGAATTAACGCCTCACTCAGAGGCGCCTTTTCGTTTAACGCCTTCATCGAGGGCGTCTATTTTCTGTTTTACGTCTTCCCAGAAGGCGTCTTTTATCATATCTGCTGTCTTCTTGTTCTGTTTGATAATTCGCGCCCTCCCCTTTGGGCGTCTTTTTATTTGGCAGCGCCTCTCACCAAGGCGCGTGTTTCCTCGACCGCGTGCACCACTAATATTTGACGCCCTTTTGTAGAGGCGTCCTTTTCGTATTACGCGCCTCACACCAAGGCGCGTGTTTTTGCACTACCTGTGGGCCACCACAGTGATTCACGACAGTGACTCTGTCGTCTCTTTGGTTGATAGCGACATGCCCCAGGTCGTCTCTTTCCTGCGTTTTTACAGAAACCTGCTTCATGTTGCTATCTGTGATTGTTGGATTGATTATTACATTGCTTGCCTCTATTGCTGTGATCTGATCATATTATTTTGCATCTTGTGACATTTGGTTGAGAGACCTCCTCTCTCTACACTAGGATTCCACACACCTCTCGTGGAATCGGGACAACCCTCCATTGAGTAGTCCGTCTCTTTGGATCGGAAATCCCTTTTCCAAGACCTCCGTAAGTCCCCGCACCCGTGGATTCCCTCACGGACGCCGGGCTGGTTGTACCCTTGAAGTACCCGGAGTATAGAGAACCTATCGCTGGTGAGGAGAGAGAAAGAATCTAGTTAACCCGGAGATCATACTTGGATAAACTAGGTTTCACTTTGCAAAAGAGGGAATTATTCTGCAATTTAATCCACTCTAATCTCAAGCGGAACACTAAAATCTTGCGTTCATAAACTTGCTTCGGTTGATTTGGCTTGTTTGGATTGAGTGGGTTTTGTTTGATAGTTCCTTTATAAGGCCGTCTCTCCTCTTAAACATGAAACTCCGTTCAGGTAAAATCATCAACATGGCAGGCTACGGGTATTCTTATGATGATGAGGATGAGAATGTTTTTGGTCAATATGAAAGTCCCCTCCAAGATTCCATCTATCATGAGGGAAATTACCCTCCTCCTCAGTCTCGTTATCCTCAAGTCCATGTGGTTGATACCACTCCTCAAGAGGTTGTGCCCTCTTCTCAGGCTGTGCCTTCCAACACTTCGGGGAATCCTTCCCCATCCTTCAATGTCACGGATTTAATTAATGCACTATCTCAGTTGGATGATTCCCAGCGGCAGGCAGTTCAGGCCGCTTTGAAAGGGAAGTCTGTTCCTTCTTCATCCTCCAATCCCCCTCCGGCCGAGAGTGACCATCACCCCGTTAATGACCAGGCAGTCCTGCATAAACCTCATTCCCATCCATCAACGCCCGGTACGGCCATGCCGGCCCAACAGGCGAGCCACTCTGCGGTTAGGCCCCAATTTCCCCAACCTCCCCGAATTCTACGGACGCCTATACCGCATTCTTTTATTCAAAATCCGGCCCCAGTCGAGTCCGACACTAATGTTCTACTGCTTCGGAAGTTGGCAAGTATGGAAGAGCAACTGAAGAAGGTCACTACGGCTAAGAATACCCCGGAGATCTCGCTCCCTACATTGCCAGTCTTCCACTTACCACCATCTGAGATGCCGAACTTTCGGCGATATAATGGGACTGGTAACCCTTTTATTCATTTGAAGGATTTTATGTACGAGACCTCCTTTTGGCAAGACAACAAGGCCTCTTTGGCTTACTTATTCAGAAGATCTCTGGAGGGGCCAGCCCTTGAATGGTTCTATTCATTGGATCCTGCTGATGCCGGTGACTTTGATATCGTTCAGAGGAAGTTCTTGCAGAGGTACAGAGACCGGGTTGGACCCTCCCTCTCACTCACGGACCTGGTTGCGGAAAAAATGAAGCCCGAGGAAGACTTCATAATGTTTGCTGATAGATGGCGGTTGATGGCCGAGAAGCTGAAAGATACGCTGTCAGAACAAGAACAAGTTAAGATGATAATTTCCAATGCAACTCCTCAGTTCTGACATATCTTGGCCATGAATAAGTTAACCACCATGGAGGAGCTCTATGAAAGGGCTCGTTATATCCAGACGCAGATGAAGGATTCGCCCATTATGGGCATGTTTGAGCCGAAGCCACGGCTATTCAAGAAAACCACAACTGTCAACAACAGCGGACCCACGACGGAGGGCACTATTGCAAATGAGCAGGTTGGCGTGGTTGGCCACCCTCACCACCAAGCTAACCCATGACCTAACCCACCTCTACCACAAAGCCCCCATTTCAACTCCACTCCACAACGCCAATTCGCACCCCAACATTCCTTTGCTTCACCACAAAACCAAGCGCCCCGCGCTGACCCTCCAGTTCCGCAACAGTACCACCAGGTACCACCACCTACCAACTATGGCCAACAACAACAACGGAGACCACCACTTGGCCCCAAAAGGGACCACTACCCTCCACTACCAGAAAGTCTCCCGGATATTTTCAATGCTTTAATGGCCGCCAATTTGCTCATGTTACCAAGGGAAAGAACAGTGTGGCCCGCTAATGTTGACACATCCCGTTACTGCGCTTTCCATCATGCACCTGGTCACAACCTTGATCGTTGCTTCCACTTCAGAGATTACATTTATGACCTAAATGACCAGGGTGACATCAATTGGGATGAGATGAGACAATTCATCGCCACCATGAAAGAAAGAAGGTCTCCTCGGCAGCAACAGGCTCAGCAGCCACAGCAACCAGCTCCACAGTAGCAACAACGAGCTCCATCTCCTCAGCACGATATGGGGATCGTCCACAATCCACTGCCGGAGCACCCGCCAAACCAGCACGTAAACCCTGTCACGTCTCTCTATGAGGTGGAGAGAGGGCAGGGATGGCATGAAGAAAACGCCTCTGTCGGGGCACTTCATCATAATCAAAATCAACCTCCGCGCCTCTTGCGCACCCCTTCTTCTTCTCCTACCCCTCAATTGGGCCGATCTCTTCTGCGCCCCGTTAATCCACCTACCTTCGCCTATTCTCCGACCTTGCCGGTTCGCCCCCTTCTTACACGCTTACCACCTCCACAGCCTACGCCACAACAAAACCCATCCACCACCAACCCTTCGCCACTGCCACCTAGGCCACTCCTTATCCGCCCATCGCCAACGCCCACTGCACACGCCACCACTACTCCTTCACCGGCAAGGATCCTCCCACCATCGGTTCCACCACCTTTTTTACCCAGAACTCTTCTCATTCCACCCCCACCGATTCCCCCCGCATACGGGTATCCCTTTCTACTCCTACGCCTCCTACCGGGGCACCAACACCCTCTATGGGGATTCCCTCTGCGGGAACTCCCGCCCCGCCACTTCTTAACACCAACACACCTTCTTCTTCTTCTTCTAATCCTCCTCCCACACTTGCCCCGAAAGAGGCACGTCAAGGCGTGGCGCCGCTCCATAGTGGGCGGATGTTCCACCGTATTTTTCCACAGAGAGAGCTAGAGCCCGTACAGGGGCCGCAAGAGCAGGAACAAGAACAAGAGTTAGTGCCAGGGACTCAGTACGATTTGCTAAAACACTTGGACCGAACCCCAGCAAGGATTTCAATCCTGGAATTAATTAAAAGATCCACCACTCATCAGCTAGCTTTGAAAGAATATCTGCAAAAGGTGATGGTCAATGAGGACATTCCAGTTGAGCAGATAGTCACGGTTTTAACGCCCGCTAGCAGTCAGCCGGCAATTACTTTCCATGAACATGAACTGGCGCCACTCCCAGCAAGAAAGTACGCTCTATGCATCACAGTTGACATTAATAAAGTGGCTGTTAAGCAATGTCTGGTGGACACTGGGGCATCCATCAATGTCTTGCCACCTAGCACCTTGAAGTTGTGTGGCATTCCGGAAAGCCAAATTCGACCGTCCACTATCACAGTCACTGCATATGATAACACGAAGAAACCTCCTCTAGGCATGATTACGTTAAAAGTAAGTTTGGGTCCTGCCGCCATCACAGTAGATTTTCACATTCTGGATATGGATCCGACATTTAATGGCATTATGGGACGCCCCTACATTCAACAACTCGATGCGGTGCCCTCCACAAATCACCAATGCCTTAAATTCCCACACAAGGGCCGCATTATTAAAGTTACCAGCATGCCGATTTGGCCAGAGGAGGATATTCACGTGGCTTCATCAGTTCCATCCATGTGGCCGGCCAACAAGCCACTATTATCTGTGCTGGACGTCCCTTGTCCACGACCAATGCCAGAAAAAGTCACAACAGTTGCTATGACACCCCTGCCTCCCAAGGGGAAAAAGAAGAAAACAATGATGAACACCTCTGGCTGGAACATCTTGATGAAAATGGGGTATCAAAATGGCAAAGGTCTGGGTGCCAATTGTCAAGGCAGGATTAGGCCTGTTAAACCTCAGAAGTTGATTACACGAGGTGGCCTAGGCTACAAAGGGCCATGCAAAAACAAAGATGAACCATGGGCATTTATGACATCCACATTAAAAACAGATCGCCAGCCGCTCACTTGGACATTGAAGACACATTTTGTCACGGGTGTCTTTCAAAATAAGGAGCAAACTACCATAATTACTTCCATATTAGACTATCAGGATGTTCATGCTAGACAGTTTGCTCGTCATATTGCCCCGTTGGCCACATACAAAGCCTTGGAGTCCTTAAGGCCTGACAAGAGAAGAAAAATAGATGATCCAGAATGTGACTGGTACAGGTGGTTCGATATGCAGGATATTACTATTTCTTTGAGCCGCCTCTTCATGCCGACTGATCTGGAATGGCCGCCACTTATTCATGAATTGATTGAGAAGCCGGCCGTAATTACAGATAAGAGACAGCTGCTGAGTGACTACACTAATACTGGAGAGCCAGATGTTCCGTTTGAAGAAGGTTTCACCGTGGACAGGCTGTGGGCCGGCCTCTTTTCTCTCACTTCCATGCATCCATCTGCGCTTGCTTCTCTATATTCTCATCGGTTTGGTCGCATGCCAAGACCGCCTCCGATTATAATCAATTTGTCTCCAGATTCAATCCAAGTTTCTCTCACAATTCCTTCTTCGCTCCTCGAGCGATTTTCTAAACTCTCCATCACGCCCCCGCGCGGGCCATCACTGATTCAACCTTTCTCTGATCTAGCAATTTCCACTCCTCCTGCTATCCTCCCTGCACACTGCTTTCTTCTTAAAATAGAAAATAAAAATGAAGAAAAAGACAAAAACGGAAAAAAAATGCCAAATTCCCAACTTTCCAAACCTCCATTTCTGTTGAGGAGACCTCCTATTTTTCTTCTGAGTGCGTCCCGACCCAGGGGCCGCTCCTTCAAGATTCATTGCTAAATCTTTTCTCCCCCTCTGGTGAGGGGACTTCCTCTGTATTACCTCCTGTATCCACTTTTTCACCTCCTTCCCTTCCCTTTTCTGATCAAGCTAGTTGCTCCTCCTCTTCTTCTGCTAACGCTAAAATTCAAAGGGTAGATTCACATAAGAAGTCCAAGGGTAAGCAGATTCCCCATAGGTTTCTGTTGGAGTTAGCTATCAGATGCCAGGCTTGTTTAGCTCTTCCTGAATTTATAGAGAATCCAATCATCCTGCCAGAGTTAGAATATGAGGATGCTGTTGTTTCTTATGAGGGTTTGGGTGTCTATGAAATTATGAATGATGAAGACCCTATTGAAGAGGGGGATGAAAGTTATGAAGAATATGAGGACGAGGCTGATGCTTTTGCTAGTGGCATAAGACGATTTGATGAACCGTCAGTCTCTGTAGAAGAGCCTACCAAAGAAATTAATTTGGGTACCGAGGAAGACCCTAGGATTGTCTTCATAAGCAAGAATTTACCGCCCTCCGAAGAGGAGGTGCTCATTTTGGTCCTGCAAGAATACAAGGACACGTTCGCATGGAGTTATGAAGATATGCCTGGCCAGGGTCTGTGCCGGTCAAGCAACGGTTGAGGCGTTTCCACCCTAATATGGCTTTAAAGATGAAAGAAGAGGTCGATAAGCTCCATAAGGCTAGATTTGTTAGAGTTGTCCTCTATCCCAATTGGGTGGCTAACATCGTCCCGGTTATGAAGAAAGATGGAAAAGTTTGGATTTGTATAGACTTCCGGGACCTCAACCGCGCGTGTCCTAAGGATGACTTCCCCCTCCCTCATATTGATGTTTTGATCGATAATACGGCAGGATTTGAGACTCTCTCTTTCATGGATGGCTTCTCAGGTTACAATCAAATTCGTCTGGCTGAAGAAGATCAAGAGAAGACATCATTCACTATACCATGGGGTACTTATTGTTATGTGGTCATGCCTTTTGGACTTAAGAATGCTGGAGCCACCTATCAGAGGACTATGATGGCGATTTTTCATGACATGATTCATATTTATATTGAGGTGTATGTGGATGACCTAGTTGTGAAATCAAGAACAAGGATTGAGCATCCTGGGGTTCTAGCTAAGGTCTTGCAAAGATCATGAGAATATCAATTGAAGATGAACCCCAAGAAGTGCGTATTTGGTGCTTCTTCAGGGAAGTTGCTTGGTTTCATTGTCAGCAAGAGGGGAGTTGAAGTTGATCCCACGAAGGCAAGGGCCATTAGAGATATGCCTCCTCCCAAGAATTTGAAGGAAGTTCGAGGATTAATCGGGAGGTTACAATTTATTCGCCGCTTCGTCTCCCAGCATTCACAAAGATGTAGGCCATTTTACGAGCTTACTAAGCCGGGAGTCAAGTTTAATTGGGATAACAAGTGTCAGGCAGCCTTTGACGGATTGAAGGATTATTTGGCCAATCCTCCTGTCCTGAGGCCGCCGATTCCAGGCAAACCACTTATTCTCTATGTCTCAGTCCTGGATGACTCTGTAGGTGCTGTCTTAGCTCAAGTGGATGAAGAAGGTAAAGAGAGGGCAGCGTACTATTTGTCTAAACTTCTTAACCCCTGTGAGCAGAGGTATTCAGCCATGGAGAAGACTTGCGCTGCTTTGGTCTGGGTAGTTCAGAAGTTAAAGCACTATTTCCTAGCTCACGAGGTTCACCTCATTACTCGCATGAATCCGATTAAATTCTTCCTTGAAAAATCTGTCCTCACTGATCGATTAGCACGCTGGCAAAGCTTCATCTCTCAGTTTGATATCACTTACATTCAACAGAAAGCTATCAAAGGTTACGCCATTGCTGAACACCTTGCTCATCACCCTCTCCCTCGTTTTGATCCTGTCAATTCGGAGTTTCCAGAAGAAGAACTGATGTCCATTAATCAACCTCGTGATCCTATGTGGACATTACATTTTGATGGAGCTCTAAATTCTCAAGGAAGAGGGATCGGCATGGTTCTTTTAACACCAGAAGGGGTCACCATCCCATTTGCTGCTCGGCTCACTTTTCTCGCCACCAACAATATAGCTGAGTATGAGACTCTTTTGGCCGGTCTTCAAACCGCCCATCGATATGGTGTCACCCATTTAAGGATTGTGGGTGATAGTCAGCTCATTCTGCGCCAGGTGCTGGTCAAGTGCCGCACTATCAATCCTAAGCTCAAACCCTACCAGGAACTCGCTTCAGCTTATGCCAAACTCTTCGCCAAATTGATCTTCGTCCATGTTCCTCGTAGCCAGAACATCCTAGCTGACGCTCTTGCTTCTTTGGCCTCTGCTTTAGTCTTCCCTCCTGAGCGTGATTTTCATGTTCCTCTAATTCATCAGCGTGACACGCCAGCTATTAAGGATCATGCATTCCTCGATATTAGGGATAAGGTGCTTGAGAAGGACAAGTAGAAGGAATCTCTTAAAGGCAAAGAGGTCATGCTTTTAGACTGGGAAGAAGAATTGGCTGACGAAGAGAAGTCTTGGTATTATGAGATTGCCAGATATTGCAATGATCAGTCCTACCCCGAGGAAGCCACTGCAGAAGAAAAGAAAGCAATTAGAAGAGTGGCTCAGCGTTATGTTTTGGTTGGAGGTGTGCTCTATAGGAGAGGGCTCACCGGTGTTTTATTAAGATGCCTCGAGGATGATGAATCTTGGAAAGTTGTGGAAGAGGCGCATTCTGGAGTGTGTGGTGGTCATGTGAATAGCCAGATGCTAGCTAAGAAGATCCTTAGGCTAGATTTCTATTGGCCAACTCTAGAAGAGGATTGTTCCATCTATGTTCGAAGGTGTGTTAAGTGCCAACTGCACGCCGACAAGATTCATTCTCCTGCTTCTTCACTCCATCCTACGTCCTCCCCATGGCCTTTCTCCATATGGGCTTTTGATATCATTGGACCTCTTGGTGATTCGAATCTCCTGACCAAGCAAAAATCGTTCATCCTCACGGCAACGGAGTACTTCACCAAGTGGGCAGAAGCGGAAGCTTACGTGGAGATTAAAGCATCAACCGTCTGCAAGTTTATAATGAAGAACATCATCACGAGGTTCGGCATCCCGAGTACCATCGTCACCGACAATGGACCTCAATTTATCTCTCAAGAAATCAAGGATCTCTGCAACAGGTATAACATTGCATTGCATCATTCTTCTCCCTATTATCCGCAGGGTAATGGCCAAGCAGAGGCAACTAACAAAACTTTGATCAAGATTGTTAAAAAGACGTGTGAGGCTAATAAATTTTCGGACTGGCCAGATAAGCTAGTTGTAGCTCTCTGGGCCTATCGCACTTTCATTCGAACCCCCACTGGGCAAACCCCTTTTGCCCTTACTTATGGAATGGAGGCGGTAGTCCCTTATGAGATTCTCATTCCCTCTCTACGAGTACAATTGGATAAGGAATTTTCTATGGATGAACGTCGTGATTCACTCCTTGCCCAATTGGAACTCCTAGATGAGAAGCGTCTGGTTGCCGCTGAGCATGCACGCGTTTATCAAAACAGGCTCTCACGTTTTTATCAAAAGAAAGTAATTGAGAGAAAATTTAAAATAGGTGAGATGGTAATTAAGAGGATTTTTGTAAAGCCGGGTGGCCCTCGTTCAAAACTCCAATCCAATTGGGAGGGACCGTTTGTTATAAAAGACGTTTTTCCTAGCAATGCTTATAAACTGATTAATGCTGAAGGTGAAGAGTTAACTCATCCTTGGAATGGTTTGTATCTTAAGAAATACTACCCTTGATTCAAAAATCTAAAAAATATATATAGAGAGAAATTTTTAAAATCCAAAATATAAAACCAAAAAAAATGAATGAAAATTGATTCAAAAATCCAAAACAAAGTGGAATATTTCCAAAAAAACCAAAAAAATAGAAATTCCAAAAAAACAAATAAAAAATAGAAATTCTTCAAGATCAAAAAGAGATCAAAACAAAAGCTCTCAAAATTGGTGCCATGGCATACGAAGGATCAAAGTCTGAAAGGTCAAAATTCAAAATTCATTCATCAGTCTTGCTAACTTAAAAGGGGGTTGACTCCCACACACACTACACGCTTTATTCTTGAACTCAAGCAGTGCAAAATCTGATGGGAAGTCAAAAACCTGACTAAAAGTGAAAGATAATACCCGTTCTTTTCTTCTTCGGCCCATAAGGGAGGAAGGGAGACCTCGGGGTAGACACGCCAAGCCTATCCGCCGCCCTAGTAGGTGGAAGTCAGGGCCCAAAAGGGAGCAAATGCCACAAAAGCCCAAGTACAATTAGGTTATTCATCAATGCAAATCAATTCAAAGTGAAAGTCAAGTTGTGAAAAGAAAAGCATGTCAAGAGGGCAAAGTCCCCGCAAGGAAAACCTTGAGCGTATGCGTGCAATATAAAAGAGGTAAAAAGGCAATAAATTTCCCTACGCCAAAGATCGAACCCCAACAGGCATAGGGTAGGGGAGGTAGCTTTACCTTGAGCATCTCGGAATCCCTTATGGGCTTCCCTTATATTTTCTTCCATCCTTTCTATGTGGTAAGTCACGAACTGGCAGGATGGTCAAGACGGACTTAAGAAATTGCACTGTGCGAAATCTCGAATACAAGTCAACTATGATCACGTCGACCCCCTTTTAATTACTCAAGAAAGGTTAATGAATTTTAGATGGTGACCGTGTAGGACCCGTGATCTTGATAGCCTTGTCAACCTTTTTTGCAGAATAATTCAATTAACGCCTTTGGCTAAGGTGCTTTTTATAGAATTAACGTCCTAGATTAGGTCGTCTCTTTCCAAATAGCGTCCCTAAGCGGGTCGTTACTTTATCAAAAATTAGATTTCCTTTTCAAATTCACGCCATCCTATAGGGCGTCTTTCTTCGAACCATGACCTACTCTAAGGCGCGTTTTTCAGGAAAAATAACAAAAAAAAAATATAAATGAGAGGAAAAGAAAAAAATGCATTTCTTCACGATGTATGCTTGCACTCTTTTGCATGGGCATCTTTTATTTATGGTTTGCATATACGTGCTTGCATGATGCATCTCCCCGTTATCAGATATTTTATTTACCTTGTTTGATTAAAGGCTTGGCCCCTTGACCCGCCATTAAGGTCAAAAGTAAAGGCACCCCTTGCTTATTGAGCAAGGGGCCAAGTCGAACAGATGAATTAACTTATTTATTCAAAGTGTGGATTACAGTCGCAGAAACAGGGCAAAGTAGAGCAGAGACGCAGAACGTGGAAAGAGAAAAGTACACACCCACAAGTACACAACTACACAAGTGCTCAGGTAACAAAAAAATCTCAGTCTCATATATATATATATATACATCATGAATGTTTGAGTACAGGTGTGAGGGTGGAGGAGTACAAGTAAGTCTCTCAGCTCTCGCCTCCACCCTCCTCTCTCCTACTCTCAACCTCCTCCTCGCCGTCCCGAGCTGGCGCTGGTGGAGGAGGCATGGGCCCCCGTGAAGAAGCTGGAACCCGAACCTGACCCCCTGCCTCGCTCCTCTCTCAGAGGGAAGAGCCCGCCACAAAGGTGGAGCTGGTGAAGGAGTACCCCGCAGCCCGTGCTCGCTCACGCCCTCGCTGGAGACGCTCCTCAGACACTCGTAGCCGCTCCTGAGAAAGGATCAACTGGGTCCTCGAGTCTGCCAGCTCTCGCTCGCGTGCTGCTACCTGCTCCTGGTACCGGGCACGCTCCGCCTGCTGAAGCTCAAGGTGCCGGGCACGCTCCGCCTGGTACTCCTCCCGCTCACGAGCACGCTCCTCGTGCTCCCGGGCACGCTCCCGTCTCTCCAGCTCAAGAGCCACCCGCAGCTCGGCCACGTCCTGAGGCAGCTCCTCTCGACGCCTCAGGGACCTCTCTAGCTCTGAGATCCGCTGATCACGGATCGCCAACTCGGTACGTACCGCCTGAAGCTGAGTCGTCTGCAAACAGGTAAGCAAATCATCAGTTCAATAATTAATGCAATGATTCAGTAATCTAGCAATACAAGCAATACATGATTGAACCACTCACCTGTGTGCTCGTCGCACGGAAGCCCTCGTCAACGCAGGTAAGAGCGGCTCGAAGCTCCTCAGTCTGTAAAATGAATTTCATCAGTGCACAATTATATAATCAATATTTGAATGGATTTGTGTTTTAGAATTTACCCGTGAAGCGAGATCGCGCTTTGCTGCCTCGGCTCGTGCAGTCGCTCCAGCTAGCTGCTCTGCCAGTGCAGTCACCTCTGCACTGGGCCCTCTCGAGCTGGAGGCCTCCCCGGGGTCTCTCCTCCCTGCCCTCTGCTGGGCACGCTGCATTCATTGAGATTGTCAGTGGCTAATCATCAATTCAACAAAAAAAAAATACATTTGCATATAGAAATAATTTAAACACTCACCAGGGTCTCCAGGTCGGCCCGTGTGGCGGCCAGCTGGTCCTCCAGGCTGTGTAGGTGGGCCTGGGCATCCATCGCCGCTACGTCTCATGCATCCTGCATCCATTACATATTAGTCACATGATAGTCACATAAGCATTTGCATTTAATTTAGAAACAATTGCATTCATACATACCCCTAGGACCCTCATCTGGGGTCGGCCGGCGTATACCTCCCAGTAGCGCCGGAGGTACTCGGAGCTGTCAGTCGCGCGAGAGGTGACTCTGGTCCTGCCTCGCTGCCAGTCAGCGTATTGCTCCTCGAACCGCACTCTCCAGTCGATCGCCTTCGTGCGACCGCGCGTCTTCTTCCCAATGCCGCGTGGCTCGCCGACCTCTACCCACTCCTGGTGGAGGCCCAGTGTCCTCATCACCAACCTAAGCCGTAACGGCTCGATCTCGCTCAAGCAATGAACCCAGAGCTCATGCCCAAAACGAGGTCGCCCCGCTATGACCCACGGCTGGCCCTCGTCTGTCATTCCCTCATAGGGTCTCCACTGCACCTGCATTCATAAACATGCATGTCATCTCATCATAATCATAATAAATTCAAATAAACACAAAAAAAAGTGCATAACATTCATACCAGCGAGGGAGGGAAGTCTCGGAACTCTCTCCGCAGCACCCACAACTCGTAGCCCAGTGGGGCTCCAAACACCACTGGCAACCAGCGCCGCCCTAGGGGAAAAGCTCCCTCACCTCCAGGCCTTGGGTCAACGCGCCCCATCGGCATCTATAGGTGGCTCCAAACCTGCATCCATGCATCATATTAGTAAGGCATTCACAAGCAAATAAAAGAAAAGAAAAAAAGAAGAAAAATGCATACCTGAAGAAAAGGTGAGAAGCCACTGACGGTTGTCTCTCGTCCTGTCCCCGTGGACAGGTCGGCCATCATATGCTCTAGCAGTGCCGCTCCCCAGGCGTAGCTGCCGACTGCCTCCAAGTCCTCGAGTATCCCCAGGAATCGGCAGTTGATGACGTCGCCCTTCATCCCGAGCAATAGCCTCCCTAGTAGCAGCAGTAAGAACCTTCTCAGGTCCCAGTCCGCTCTCTCTCTGTCAACTGGGTCCTGGCAGTAGACCGCCCTAGCCCCATCTATCAACCTCTGAGAGAACTGCTCTAGGGTCTCCCCGGACCTATGCCTAGCATTCCCCAAACCCATCACTATAGTCAGGTCGGTGCGGAAGATAGTCCTACACTCGCTAGGCGTCTCATAGACCATCTCTAGCCCTAGCAACCTCTAGGCGAACTCAGTGTAGTCAGGGTAGGTAATCCCACTCACAGCCTCACCGTCTACCCTCAGTCCCGTGATCCTGGCTACATCCTCTAGGGTAGGAACCATATGCCCCCATGGCATCAAGAATGCCCGGCTAGTCCTGTCCCATCTCTCCCGTAGAACCTGGATAAGTGGTAGGTCGGGTCTGACTGGCTCTATGCTAAGGAAAGCCCCAAACCCCATAGCATCTACCCTGGCTCTCTGAAACTCGGGGAGGCCATAGTATGGTGCTCGGACCATGACCCAGGAGATCCGTGTCCTCATCAACCCCTGCACGCATGAAGAAAGAAATTTTGGTTTAATTGTTCAATTATTCTTGTTGAAATTCACTTAACTGCCTTGGTTTGAAATGTTAATGTTTGATTTAATTAACGACCATCCTCAGGTCGTGGTTTGTTGAATTAGCGCCCCTGAGGAGGGCGTGGTTCTAAGTGTGCTTTGAATTTGCGACCTATCCTAAGTCGCTGTTATCTAAGAAACGCCTCTGTGTTGGGCGTGGTTCTATGGTTAATTTCTGAAATTCTTAAAGAATATTTCAAGTCACGCCCTTGGGTGGGGGCGTTTTCCAAAATGGGTCCGTTAATTTAATCAGGAATTAATGAATGGACGACCGATGGTTTGGTCATCTGTTGTTGAATTAACGCCCTGGTGGGGGGGCGTTGTTTTCAAGTGTTTCAGAAAAATGAAATAAAAATAACAGCATGCGAATAATTCATGGAAAATAGTTAAAAGCATGGAAACTAATGGAATTAACAGCATGATATGAAAAAAATGATGAATTTAAATGGGCGACATGATGCAGGGCGTGTTCTCATGGGGTTAATTATTTTTCAGGGAAATAATTTAATTAACGCCATTGGGTTGGGCGTTTCATTTCTAAAACGTGACGCCCCTGAGGGCGTCTTCTTTCTGGGTTACAGGGTTTATACCCCGAGGGCTATGGAAATTACAGGAAAAATAAAGAAAAATAAAAATAAAAATAAAAAAATTGGAGATTGGGTTGGGGGCCTACCTTCTTGTGTTTAGGTTCTTGCGATCAAGGCCGTGGCTGCCTGGGTCGTCGGAGTTGGCCGGCACGGGGAGGGGCCGCCGCCGTGCGCGATGGTTCGTCACCACCGCCGTCCTCTTCTTCCTCACCTTCTTCTTCACCACCCTCACCTTCTTCTCCTCCCTCTTTATTTTCTCCCTCTTCTCCATCTCCTTCTTCGTCTTCCTCGTGAGCCTCTTGGCCACCTTCGGTCTCGTCGTCGGCCATCGCCGTTGGAGCCTCATCGGCCACCACCGCCGGAGGTTCCTCCACCGCCGCGGGAGGGGCTTCCTCCACGGCATCTTCACCTAAGTCCACCACCTCCGGGGCGGCCACCCTCTGCCGTTTAAGTCCACCGGCCATGGCTAGGGCTAGGGTGTGTAGAAGAGAGAGAGAGATAGAGAGAGAGAATGAGAGATGGGGGAGGGTTTCGGTTAGGCTTGCAAAAAAAAAATGAAAGAGGGAAAGTGGACGAAGGAAGAAGAAGGAAGGAGGGGAAGTTAAGTCAAACGGTCAAAAAGAATTAACTACTTAAGGAAGGCCGCGTCTTGTGGAATCAACGACTGAAACAAGGACGTTTATTGATAATTGATGATATTTCTTAAGGCGTTATTTTTATTTTGCATGGGGAATGATAACCGTCATCAGACGCATTCAATATGGAATTGATTGGTGTGATGGGAGTAATAATGGCTGTTTATGTATAGCGTCTGAGCTTGAGGCGTTAGTTGGGAGAAACGTGGCTTTGTTGAGGGCGTTACTTTTAAGATTTCAATGAATATATTTTGGGAATTTGAATCAATTCACGCCCTAGTTTAAGTCGTTATTCAGTTAACGCCCATTCGTGGAGGCGTCAATTTGTGCGCTAGAATATTGAAAACGGCGTACGCTGAGGCATCCTTTTATGAATTCACGACATTTCTTGAGGCGTTATTTGCAACAGAATTACAGGGTTTGGAAGATTTGATCCGAAACATTTTGAAATTGGCTCAATAAGAACATATCATTGATTTATCAGAAAGGAAAGATTACACTGCTTCAATGAGTCATTTTGGGCCTCAAGTTTCTCAAAGCAATAACATAAGATTTCCACTGGTCTTTATCTTCTTCCAAGTTCTCCATAGGTTGATGAACCTTGTTGATTTTCCACAGAGCTTGAATGGTTGTGCATTCTTCTCCATCTTCATTACTGCCAAGGTCCCGTGTCTTGATTGATGGAAGGTGAGATGGGTCCTCGAATACTCGCCGTGGAAGCCCGAGTTGAGGAAGGCACCGGTATGAATTGTACAAAATGAATTCTGAAGCGCCGATGAGCCGAAGGTCCGTTCCAGGAGAAAATCTTGCACGGAGCTCTTGAGTCTTAAGTATTCCCGGGGCGCAAGTGAAGAGATTCTTTGGCATTATTTTGAGGTGTTCTCTCCATTCCGCTCTCTTCTTGATTTGAGGAATTTGGTTCTTCACTCTATTGCTTATCCCAAGTGAACCGGTCATATAAGAGAGTGGGCTTTTTGAGAAGATTCTTGAGGATTGTTGGGTTTCATCACATGGATCGAACTTGAAGTGGAGATCTACCCAACTTGAGAGTGCTAGCATGCATCCGTAGATGGGCCTTCCCATCCCCGCCGAGGTTAGCCCACTATAGAGATAGGCTAGAATCGCCGGTCCCACTCTATCTCCTTCCCATAAGCTCACTATAGCGCTTAATTGGGCCTCTTCTAGAAAGTCCTCCGTGGATGGGAATAAGAGTGCTCCTACCAAGCACACCACGAAGGCCTTTGCTACCCGCTCTATCTCTTCATCTTCTTTGGCTTGATCTACTCTCTTGTACACCCATGAGGCGAGCTTTAGAAGATTGATTCCTTTGGTGGCCTTGATTTGATTCACTAAGTTTGGGCTAGGTATCAATGTGGTTAGTAGCTCATGAGAGGAGATTGGTTTTGGCATGATGGTCATCTTTTCCTCATCCCCTTGCTTCATTCTCTTTAAACCCAAGAGTAATTCCAATTCTTCTAATAGGATGGTGGCTTCAAAGGTAGAGAAGAGAAAGGTATGAGTAGAAGGATGCCATATCTCTACAAGAGCCCCTATAGCTGCCCAGTCAAGATGAATTTAATCGTAATGTTTGGCATGGGTAACTAGCCCTAGAAGGTGCCATCTTGTTAAGTACACCCTCATATCTGAAGAAAATTTGGAGAGTATGAGAGGCAGCCACTTAATTTTTGTAAATCTCCTTGCTCCTGGGACATTTGGGTAGTCCTGTGGAAGGAAGAAAGGAAGAACAATGCAGAGAAAGAAGGATAAATGAGCATGCAGAAGAGAAGAACATTTAAGACAAAAGTGGAAAAGAACAGAAGACTCAATCTTTACCTGGTTCATAGAGATTCTACTGCTTATGTGCCCATTAATCTCGCTTAGCCTAGGAGTGGAAGCTTTGGACCTCTTAATCGCCCTCTCCATCTTCGGTTTGCAGGAAGAAGTTCGGACGGTTGCGGTGTCTGCAGAAGAACAGAAGAAGCAGTAGAAGAAACAGAGCTCGGAGGATTTTGATTGATTTGAGGAATTGCCTTCCCTTTATAGAAGTCCGGGGAGTCTTAAGGCTGTTCGGAGTTAGAAAGTTTATGGCTATTAGGACTGGGTTTTGCTTTCTAATCAGAAACGGAAGTTTGTGCTTGATTTACGCCTTCTGTTAGGGCGTCAATTGTTTAATTGACGACCGGACTGAAGTCGTGTTTTATTTAACGCCCTTGAGTGGGTCGTTGTCTTCTTGAACCCTTGGTGCATTTAACGCCTCAGTGGAGGGCGTGTTTCTCTTTTTGACGCCCTCATAACAAGGCGCGTTTCATGTTTTGATGTCGATCAGTGCAGGCGTGAATTTGTGAGCTTATGAATTTGCTTCCCTACGTGCTCTGATGAACTTAAGTGCTATTATTTTCGTTGGAATTTTATTTTATTTAGCACTTATGATCATGTCATGCTTTGAATTGAAGATTATTGATATTATAGGAAGGCTAATGAACTTTCAAGTGCAGAGGATTGCAGGTTTCGAGATGCCCGGATCACTGTGGAAGTAACATCTTGTTGTGAGCATTATTACTATATGATATTCTACACTATTATAGCATATCAAGGACCTTGTGGTTCTGACGAACCTGGAATTTGAGTTCCCCTTCATCAAAAACAGTGATAATTCTAGGAGAATCTTGATCACACGGATAGGCCGTTGAGTCATTAAAGGTTTGGGACGATGGTTCCACTTTCTGAGTTGATGCACGGACAAACGGGCTTCGGCTTAGTGTCGGCTCAGAGATCTGGATTCTTGATCAAATCTAGATGGCTTAACAATATTATCCTTGATTATTTTCTATCTTTTAGTTTATCTTATCTTTCTCTTTTAGCCCAGCATGCATCATGTAGGACTTTGAGCTTCATGCTGAAAATCTTCATATTATGGCAGTAATGAAGGTCACTCGCTCTTGATTGAGTTGACATGAGATATTTCACTCCAAATCGAATTCTTTATTCTCTTTGAAGCCGCTTAGGCTGATTACTTGAAAATGTCCCTTTGCTGGATCTCCATCTCAATTCTCTTTATTTTTCTACAAATCCACCTTGGTTGTAGCACGTCCACGTTGGCTGGTAACCGCTCTCCAATGGTGTCTCCTTATCGTGCCATGCGCACATTTTTACTTGCTTAGTTTAATCTCCTTTATCCAGCAAATCGATGCTTCCTTGGAATCACTCGGAGTTGTTTCACTTTGAATCCTGGAAAGATTTCCAATACTTAGTGTCTGAGGCGTGTCACATCACACCTTGGCATCTACTTATCAGTTCGCTCCACTTCATTCCGCTTGTTGCACTTTCACTCCATTTCGTCTCACTCCCTTGCAAAGCAGACGCCAAGGCGGGGCAGCTGTAAACACGCCAAAATTGACGCTATGTTGATCAAATCTCATGTCACTATGTTGACGCCCCAAAGTGAACTTCAATACATTCATAATATGAAGTTTTTCTATTTTTGTGTGTTTTTGGTTTGATCTTTGCATTTTTGTGATTCGCGACCTGAAGAGGGGCGTGTTTTAAATAGCGACCTTATCTAGGGCGTGTTCAAAAGAAAGGACGACCAAATGTGAGGGCGTCAATTCATGGTACTATCCGGTTTCAAAATAAAATTCAAATTATTGATTAACGTCCTTCCTCAGGGCGTGTTTTCAAGTAACGCCTTCATCTCAGGCGTTTTCTCATAATTTTCAAATAAAGTAAGTTTTATTGCCAAAATTTAATCCAAGAAGTGACGCCCTCACTCATGGTCGTGTTTTGAGTAACGTCTTGATGTAGGTCATCAATTTATGATTTGACGCCCTTCTGAAGGTCGTGTTTTTTTTTCGGTGTCCTGCTTAAAACTCGTCTTTCCTGGAGAGTTCCCTGCCTTTAATGGTCTCCTTGCTCGGATTGGAACTAGAGTCCTGCCTTCTTTTGATCATTGCCCATTCTTATCTTTCCAACTTTGAGGTTATCTTGGATCTGGAACCCTATATAGGGATGTCTTGATCAACCTCGCGCGAGGTTGGCAGGTTAAGGTTGGCAGGTTAAGGGAGCAGGTTACGGGAGCAGGTCACCGAGGTTAGAGTTTTTATGCATAGATGCTGAATTTACGGGGGCTATCCATCTTCTTCCTGCGCAATCTTTAGAGCTCTCTGCTTCCTTTTTCTCCCTGCCAACAGCATCGACTTCGGTTCCCCTTTATTATCGTCAGGGACAGCAGGGGTCTTTGTTTATCTTTGTTTGTGTTGTTTTGTTTTCATCAATCATCATACGGATTTCCTCTTTGCATTAGCTTCATCATATATTCTCCTTCCCTAACTCTTTAGGGGTTTTAAAACAAAAAAAAGGTGCGCATGTTGTTCTCTATTCGTCCTCATATCATCTACTTGGGATTGATACTACATTCGCTTGGCTGATCCACCTCTTTTGTTTGTTTGTTTTGTCTTTTTTGCAAGGGTAATCAATAAAGGAAAACCCCCTTCATCGGCCGGCCGATTGAAGGAGGAGGAGGAATTCACAATCCAGCCCGCGTTCTATTTTCCACCAGGTATTCGCGATCTTCTTTATTTCTTCTTGAGATAACCCCTCTGGCGATCACCCTCCTTAGTAGCACCACGTGCTTCTTTTCTTCATTATTATATCATCTCTCCCCCCTTTGTGTTTTCTCATATTTAAACTCCTCTTCATGTGTGGATTTATCACAATCTACACGCACGACGAACCTGATCCTTGGCGGGGACGTACAGCCTACCACGAAACCTCACAGCACCATCCTAGCCGAGTTCCACATCAGACATGGCCAAAATCCGGGGCAACTCCGGGTCTGCATGCTGAGCCTTTGTCACCTGACGACGAATAGCAGGCGTGACAGTCAAACTCGCAAGCACCGCTAACCCTGGCTCTCAGGGAATCTTGAGCCTGAAAGACACTTCGGGCACTTGTTCCCAAAGCCTCCACTTCCTCAACATCAAGGCACTGACTGCGACCTTCCGACTCAATGCATCGGTGATGACATACATCCTGCCCGGCTGATAAGACATGGTGAAGTCATAATCCTTCATATACTCCATCCAACGCCTCTGCCTGAGGTTAAGGTCCCTCTGAGTGAACACGTACCTCAAACTCTGATGGTCAGTGAACACCTCGAACTTCTCACCGTACAGATAATGCCTCCAGATCTTCAATGCGAAGATCACACCCGCCAACTCAAGGTCATGGGTAGGGTAGTTCTCCTCATGGGGCTTCAGCTGCCGCGAAGCATAAGCCACCACTCTACCATGCTGCATCAACACAACACCCAATCCGACCCCGGAAGCATCTGTACACACCACAAAACCTCCCGATCTAGAAGGTAAAACCAACACAGGAGCCGAGATGAGTAGTCTCTTTAGTTCCCTGAAGCTCTGCTCACACTCATCAGTCCAGACGAAGGGCACATCCTTCCACGTAAGTCTGGTCATCGGGGCCGCAATGCGAGAAAAATCCTAGATAAACCTTCGATAATAACCCGCAAGTCCCAAGAAACTCCAAATCTCCATCACAGACCTCGGCCTCGGCCACTGCATTATAGCCTCGACCTTGGCGGGATCCACGAAAATACCATCACCAGAGATCACGTGCCCCAAAAAGTGCACCTCATGAAGCCAGAACTCGCACTTACTGAGCTTTGCATACAACTGGTGATCTCGTAACGTCTATAGCACCACACCCAAATGGTACGCATGCTCCTCAGCAGACCACGAATAAACAAGGATGTCGTCCACAAACACGACCATGAACTGGTCCAGGTAAGGACGAAACACCCTCTGCATCAAATCCATAAACACTGCGGGGGCATTGGTGAGCCCAAACGACATCACCAGAAACTCATAATGCCCATATCTCGAGCTGAACGTAGTCTTCTCCACGTCAGACTCTCGAATCCGTAACTGATAATAATCGGATCGCAAATCAATCCGTGAGAACACTCGAGCAGACTGAAGCTGGTCGAACAAGTCATCAATCCGCGACAACGGATACTTGTTCTTAACGGTTACCTCGTTCAACTGTCGGTAGTCAATGCACAGCCTCAGACTACCATCCTTCTTCTTCACGAACAACACTGGCGCACCCCAAGGGAAAAAGCTAGGACGAATATATCCCTTGGCCAGCAACTCCTGCAACTGCGCCCTCAACTCCCTCAACTCAGCGGGAGCCATACGGTAGGGAGCCTTTGACAACGGTCCCGTACCAGGCACAATCTCGATCATGAAATCAATCTCCCGCTGGGGAGGCAATCCAGGTAAGTCTTCCGAAAAAATATCGGGAAACTCGTACACCACCGGGATGTCCTCGACATCCGGCTCCATCCGGTCTGCCACGACCACAGAAGCGAGAAAACCCTGACAACCCGCACCAAGCAAACGACGAGCCCTAATAGCCAAAATAAGGAAGCGGGAAGAGGAAGACCTAATACCTTGGAAACATAAGGTGGGTCCACGAAGTCGCCAGAAATAAACCCTCTTCGAGCCACAATCCACCAAAGCATGATGTGCCTCGAGCCAATCCATGCCCAAAATCACATCAAAGTCCTGAAGCGGCAACGTAAAGATCTTGGCCGGAAAACTCCGCCCTTCAACCCAAACCGGGACCTCATCAAAGCAATACTGAGTGATCATAAAATCACCCGAAGGCAACTCCACTGCCAAATCACAAGATAACTGGGTCACCGGCTCCTCGATACTCAGCGTGAAATCCTCCGAAATAAACGAATGAGACGCGCCAGAATCAAACAAAACCCGAGCCGCACAACCCAAAATCTTAACGGTACCTTCCACAAGCTGCGACGCCACTGCCTCTGCCCTGGTCATGTGAGTAATCTGGCCTCGAGCTCTCTGCCTGCCTCCTACACTCGCTGACCTGGGTAGCGGGGGATACTGCCCCTGCTGCTGCTGCTGTCGTGGCCTCTGCTTCTGGGGATGCTGCTGCTGAGGAAATTGCTGCTGTTATTGCCTCTGAGGACAGTCACATGCCATATGCCCTGGCTGGTCACACCTGAAACAGATCACCGGCGCCGTGCACTGCCTGCCTGTGTGCAACTCGCCACACCGGGGGCACGGTCCTCGTGATCCACCCATTGATCCCTGACGCTGAAAAGGGACCGGCTGCTATACACTGCCCGATGACGCCTGCCTCAGATCCTTGTGCTTCTTATGGAAATTCTTCTTGAGAAACTTCTTGACCTTCGAGCCAAAAGACACGGATCCTGTCGTTGACGCTGTCGGTGCCGACGCTCCTGAACCACCCGTCGCATGCTGAAAAGTGCCCTGCTGCTGGGTAGCCGACTGCTGGCTGCGGCCTGACAAGGACTGCCCCTGGCTGATCGGTCCTCGAGTCCTCTGCATATCCATCTCCAAGGATTTCGCAACACGAGATGATGTATCCAAATCAGTGGTAGCGTTCGCGATCAAATGGTGTCTCAGCTCCTGCCTCAAGCCCTGTACGAACTGTGCGGTCTTCACCCTCTCATGATCCATGATATGAGGTGCATAATGACCCAGCTCAACAAATCGGGCCCTGTACTACAACACGGACATGTTGCCCTAGACCAGCTCCCAAAACTCACGCATCCTCTACGTAGCAATATACTCTGGACAGTAGACAAGCTCAAAAGCGCTGACAAAATCATCCCACGTAATCTGCTCAAGGGGACAAGACTGAAAAGACGTATTCCACTCGGAAGACCACTACGCCCGAGCCGTACCCTGCAACTGGTTGTAGGCCAACATCACTCTGTCCTCTATAGTACACCGCATGGAACTGAATACCCGCTCCATCTTGTCGAGCCAACTCCGAGCCAAATCAGGGTCTGGCTGACTGCCGTAGTAAGGTGGATGAAACTGCATGAAATCCCTCACTGCATGGCCTGGCCCACCCCTGGTCGACGAGCCCTCACCAGCCTCTCCACCGAACTGCTACGACATAAGCTGGTACATGCCACGGAAGAAATCCTCGTCCCCCGGAAACCTCGCAGTATCCACTGCCTCGGTGGCCGTCGGTGGCACTCTACTTTGCTCCTTCTGCTCCTCCTGCTGGATCTCCTGAGCTCCAGCCGACTGCCCCTGCTGAGAGCGAGTGCTCCGCCTCGGCGCCATGCTCACTCCTGAAGTAAAAGCCAGAAAACACGGAAACGGCAAGGTCAATAAAACACACGGTGCCTGATGCCAGCGTCAACTGTACATCATTGTTGTGGACTAGTGGACCACTACAATTACTTATGATTCTTGTATAATTCCACAACCGTTGCTCTCATACCAGCTGTAACGACCCGAGAATCTGATTACCGGGAAGGCCCGATAACCCGAGACTCGCACCGCCACCCACGAGCCCGAAGACTCGGAAGGGTTAAAAGGATGGTGTGGAGACTACACAAATATCACAAATAATTACAGAAATTAAACAGTTTATATAATTAAGCAGAAAAATAAATTGACATTTTACATGATACATGGTCCACAAGATATAACAAAATAACAACAGTAGTCCACAACTAGTACAGAGACAAGAAAGAAATGTACAGCTACAGGGGGCATATCCCGGCTCTGACTTCTGGCACTAACGCTGGGCACCTGAACCACGATGAGCCTCAGTCGTGCTCCTCTGAGGCCGCGCCTCACCTGAAACACGGTGAAAACACGCAGGGAATGAGTCTCGGAACAAGACTCAGTAGGGATCACTCGAACCCTACCTCGCGAAATGGGAAACCACTATACTAGCGGCTAAGCAAGTACCTCGAAAGGGAAAACCCTGCAACTACAACACCGATTTCGCGGTGCGAAAACCCACACACACGCCACAGCGAGACAATCAGAACTCATCGGTCAACCTGACGAAAAACTCGAAGGTCGAAGTCACAAAGACTGACTGACAGTCTGTCACTCCCGACTCGACAAGAGTACCTCCCACTAGAAGCAAAGTCGGATGTGTCCACTGACGTCTTAGGCCACGCCTCATGTGTCTCCCTCTGGCCCAACGGGAACTGAGACACCGTACAAGTAACCATAAACAAGTGACTAGCTGGGGTCACGCCCGTCGACGTGGGTCCAACCGCCCCCAACCACGTGTGCACACAGAGACCGTCCGTCCCGGGTCTGGCCCTTTGACTGATTTTCCCCTCAGCCGGACTCTGGATGCTAGACGCGGGCCCGACGAAAACCAGTCTAAAACCGTCCTCAAGGTAAGCCTCTCCACCTACTCCCAGATGGGACCACTAAACGTGTAAGCAGGCTACGACTAGTGGAGGGTCACTACGGAGTAGACTCTCAAGTCAACGGAAAATAACGTCCGCACTCGACGACGTACGGGGACCATCCCACGTACCCGCACCGTCGCACGGTGACCACGGTTGGAAAAGAAACGGGACTATAAACCACCCGGTGCAGTCCTGAGCCTGGCGGTCTACTCTAGACGCGCCACAGGCTCTGACGGTCTATCGCTGGACCGTCACAGCCATCTGACGGCCCAACACCGGGGCGTCAGACGCTCGGTGCAAAACTGGGTGTAACACGCCTACCCTAGTGCGTAACAGGCTGTGACGCGCCATCCCTGGTGCGTCACAAGCCAAGAAGAAACCAACTGTGACGCGTGCCACTCGGTGCGTCACAGGCTGTAATAGACCAACTCTGGTGCGTTACAGGGTGGAAACGCGTCAGCTCTGACGCACCCACACAGGGGCGTTACAAGGCTGTGACGCGCCACCTTGGGTGCGTCACAGGCCTTGACCCCTAACGGTTAAAAACCAACGGTCAAGTGCCAATGGTCGGATCGTCACCTGACGGTCCTACCTAGGTGCATCATAGCACCATGGCGGTCTATCGTGGGACCGTCACAGCCCACAGACCCCCGGTTGGCCAAAACAGAGCTGTGACGCACCCACCTTGGGGCGTCACAGGATGTGACGGTCACTGGAAGGACCGTCACACCGACCCGACGGCAAAATGGCATGAAACGCCCAAAAATACCAACCACGTCCCCATGCCTCCATAGGAGAGGGGGAAATCAAGGGGGAAGTCCCTTAAGGACCCCTAGCATGCATCTAAGCCATTAAAACGTCGAATCGCGGCCTAAAAATATAGATCGGGTGAACTCTCCCCAAATCATGGAAAACCCCAACTCGGCATGCCTCCCCTCGGGCTAGAAACCACGGGAATGGAACGCGGGGAGCTAGGAAACGTCACCCTACCTCAATCTCGCTTCGAGGCACGCCGGATCGTCCATAAATCCTGAAGAAAGCTTTTAGAATCCTCGCTCCTTCACGCCTCCCACGAACACCGCATGCCCACAAGATCGCCTCACCACCGCCCAAGTCGCCGCGCCGTCGCCCCGTCGCTGTCTGCAGTCGGAGAGAGCCCCGCCGCCGTCGAATGGGAGAGAGAGGGGAAGAGGGGGTGCTCACGGTGGGAGGAAGAAGAAAGAGGAAGAAGAAGAGAAGGTGGGGGGAGAGAGAAAAGAGAGGGGTATTTATAGAAAATTCTAGAAAATACCAAAAAATTAAAAATCATATTTTCGCGATCCTCGAAACGCACCGATCGCAACGGTACCACTCTCGCCCAGGTGAACGACCCGGTTCACCCGCAACGAGAGTCTGAAGGATTTGCCGGAACCCGTACCGGAAATCAAAAGACACGCGCGGAAAAGCCGCAGACGCACTTCGGGCCTCCGAAAGAACTCCGGATTGCACCGATCCGAACACGAAAGATGTCTGAAAAGAAATTTCAGACACAACGGATCCGAAAACTCAGAAAAAGTAGATCTGGGACCCAAAAAGAAGGATCCGAAAGGTCCCTGATATTTCAATTCTCCTGTTACATCTCTTAGCACAACTGCTTCCGCCCATCTGGAGAAGTAATTTATGGCTGCTAAGATATATCTGCACCCTGACGAGGATGCTGGCAGTGGCCCCACCACGTCCGTGCCCCATTGGGCGAACGGCCAACTTGGTAGGTGTAGCGGCACCGGCAGTCTCCTGGACACGTTGGCGTGCTCTTGACATTTTTGGCAAGCTTTAGGAAACTTGTAGCAATCATCAAACATGGAGGGCCAATAATAGCCCAATATCTTTATTTCAATTTTTATCTTCGGCCCGGCCTGGTGTGCTCCAGCTGACCCGGCATGGACTTCTTGCATTACCTGCCCCGCTTCTACTGAAGAGAAGCAACGGAGCAGGACTTTCCTTCGGGCATCGGCCATTATTCAGAACAAGGTCCCGCTTCTCATCTCGTAAGAGTCCTTGATCCTTAAGAGCTTCATTCTTTGTTCTTTTTGTTTCGGAAGCTGTTGGTGCTGGAACCAACGCAGAAGATGCTCCCGCCAATCGGGCTGCTGAACTTCTTCTACAGTTGCCGCTTCATTCTCTTGTTCATTGGCTAGAACCTTCGTCATACTGGGGACCGGGCGACGGTTGATCACGACTATATTTAGGCTTATGTCTGGCGGGATTGCCGAAGAACTAGCCAGCTTTGCGAGGGCATCTGCCTGAGCATTCTGTCCTCGATTAACATGCCTAATTTTGACGAAGTAGAATCTCGCCATCAATCAGAGGGCCAGTTGATAGTAAGGGAGGAGTTCTTGCTTCCCCACCTCAAACTCTCCCTCCAACTGTTTTATGACTAGCATGGAATCTCTAAATGCTTCCAACATCTGGATCTCCATAGACAGAGCAATCTGCAACCCGATTATGAGGGCTTCATATTTTGCTTCATTATTTATGCATGGCTTGTTTATTAAGCAAGATGTATATATGACTTCTCCTTCGGGAGACTTCAGGACTATGCCTGCCCCCGCTCTGACTGTGGCTGACCCAGTAGCTGAGGTGTCAATTCTGGAAGCGCCGTCAAAATACAGCTGCCATAGAGAGGGGTGCACCTGGCCGACCTCTAGGGTTTCATCTTCAGGAAGCTCCGGTTCCAGCGGGCAGTCTTCAGGTACTGGATGCTCAGCAAAGAAGTCTGTGATAGCTTGGCCTTTGACGGCCTTTTACGGTATGTAGGAGATATCAAACTCCATAAGGATCACCGCCCATTTGCCCAAACGACCTTTGAGTGCCGGTTGGGACATGATATACTTTAGCGGATCCGCCTTGGAGATCAGCTTAATCTCATGTGACAGCATGTAGTGTCGGAGTTTCTTGACGGCAAAGACCAATGCCAAGCAGATCTTCTCAATGTGGGTGTATTTCTCCTCAGTTCTGACTAATCTTCGACTGAAGTAGTAGAGGGCTTGGTCTTTCCCTTCTTCATTGTTCTGGGCTAGCATTGCCCCCAGCGAGTTATATGTGGCTGCGATGTACAAAACCAGCGGCCATCCTTTCACCGGTGCGCCCAGCACTGGAGGAGTCTTCAGATAGTCTTTGAGCTTGTCGAAGACTATCTGGCAATCTTCGTCCCAGTAAAAGGGAACATCTTTCATCATCAGCTTGTAAAAGGGCTGGCATCGCCCCGATAAATTGGATATGAACTGCCGGATGTAAGCCAGTCGGCCTTGAAGAGATCTCAGCTCGGAGAGGTTCCTTGGTGAAGGTAATTCCTGAATTGCTTTGATCTTTGAGGGGTCTATCTCAATTCCCCGGTATCTGACAATGAAACCCAAGAACTTCCCGCTCGATACTCCGAACGCACACTTCATAGGGTTCATTTTCAATTCATACTGTCTTAGCCTTTGAAAGACTACTCGGAGGTCTTGCAGATGGTCTTCTTTCTTTCTGATTTTGATTACCAGGTCATCTATGTAGCACTCGACCTTATGGCAGAGCAGCTCATCAAATATTCTAGTCATCACCCGCTGATAGGTGGCGTCGATGTTCTTCAATCCAAACGGCATGCTCTTGTAGTGGTAAATGCCCTTGGGAGTTCGGAAGGCAGTGTGGATCTGGTCATGTTCCGTGATCTATATCTGGTTATAGCCAGATGACCCATCCATGAATGATAGGGCCTCGTGGCCAATTGTTGCATCTATCACGACCTCCGTTATTGGCGCTGGAAAGTCATCTTTAGGGCAGGCTTTATTCAGATCTCGAAAGTCAACACATATCTGGATCTGCCCATTCTTCTTCTTCACGGGCACAATATTGGCCAGCCATGTGGTATATTGATTTTCTTGGACAAAACCCACATCTATGAGCTTGTCGACTTCTTTGCATATTTGAGTAATGAGCTCTGGCCTCATGCGCCGCGGTGGTTGCTTCACCAGTTCGGCTTCAGGGCTTTTTGCTAGCTCATGTTGTGAGACTGCGGGGCTCAGTCTTGGCATCTCCTTGTAGGTCCAGGCAAAGCAATCTCGGTATTCTTGCAGTAGCTGGATGTACAGCTTCTGTTCTTCAGTAGATAGCTGAGCGCTGAGGAAGGTCGGCCTATGGTCGTCCTCATCTCCCAGGTTGATTTCTATCAGCTCATCGACCGTGGCTTGGCCTCCATCTTCTATTTCCAGGGGTGCCGACTGAAGGTCGATGAAGTATGGAATATCATCTTCAAGGTCAAGGACCTCGATCTCTTCATTTGGTTCTACTTGAACTTCATCAAGGATCTCCGCCTCGGCAAGAAGCAGCTGTGTGAATTGTTTCATCAACGAACCCATTGCCATCGCAGCTTCGAGGGGTGAATTAGCAGCTTCATCCCCCCTTTGGGTTGCCGTGTCCTTAGTAGGGTTAACACCTTCCTCTTTAGCAGCATGCATCTTCTGCTCAACTTCGACGGAAGTCTCTCCGACCGGCACGAGAGGTGTTGGAATCATCATTAGCGAAGATCCGCCAGAGGGAGATGTCCCTGTTTCTTCAACATCTTCGGCTTCGCCGATTACAACACTACACCTCTCGCAGGAGGGGGATCTTGGGGTGGGGGTTAATTGATATTACATCTAAAACTACATCCACACAGGGAGGGGCCTTCAGCCGGCCAAGCGGGGAGGGGTGGAACCGAACTCGCAACCAATAAGGAGACCGATGTCGGCTCTGCCCGCTTTCTGTGAGTGCTGATAGAAGGTCGAAGAAGTAGTTGCTGTGACTGTTCCCAAATTTTGTTGGGGACGAAACCACCTGGAAATTCTTCGTAGGAGGATGGGGAAGTCGTCCAAATTTTTCTGGAATTTCAGGAGGTCGCTGTTGGCCGGAGCAGAGCCTCGAACAGGGAGGTAGATCTTCAGTTCTGACAGATTTAGGATCACAACAGCAGGAAGAAGTTGTTGCCACCAGCGCTCCCGGACTCAGAATGAGGCGCCGCCAGAGTCATCGGAACCTTCTATGAGTCCTCTTCGACACGAGCTTGACGGGGATGCCAAATATTGTCGGAGCGGACCGGTAGGCTCTGAACACTGAGGAGGGTTCGGTGTAGACTGAGTGGAGGCAGAATTGCACACCCGGGGGAGAAAATTGATAACTTCCAGATCCGGATGCCTAACTGAGCTCTGCTTTCTGAGGATGAAAGAAAACTCAGAGTAGAAGACTTTTGAAGAAGAACTCTCAATCAGATTCCCAACAGGATCGTCGCAGTTGAGCTTCCACTCCGGCTCTGAACTCCTGCCAGGGAGGCTTTGCGCAGTCGGGGAAGAATGGCTCCCCTGGGCGATCACGAACTCAGAACGGGACGGGACCACCGCCATTGCAAAGAGGACGGAGAGACGCTTCCAACGATGGCTTTTGGACTTCTAGGAATGTCCAGAGGAGGTCGGGGTCGCTACTTCAAGCTTCAGGTTTTCTGCAGGTTCTATTACTCTAGATGGTAGAGGGTGGGGTGATGGAGGTGAACAAGGGAAGATGGAGGGGATGAGAGGGGGGGCGACTCTAACCAAAGGGGAGGGGAGAGGGGCGGCCAAAGCTATGGAGGGAAGGGGAAATTTGAATTCAAATGGCCTAGGGAGGTGGAGGGGTGCTTGGGGTAGTGGGAAGGGTGCTTGGGAAAGTGGGAGGGGTAGTTGGGGGTTGGGAGCTGAGATGAGGATTGGTGAATGTTGTGTAGTGGACAGCGGATCTAGAGGGGAGGGGTGAATAGATCTGCCCCTCTTTTTATAATGTAACCCTCTATATAGCTAGATGAGATAAATTACAGCGGAATATAACTAGCTAAACGAAGGACACAACGATTTGCTTAGCAAGATGATTACTAATATATCGATTCGGACCTAAGCATGCATTTAGAATGAAACAATCACATAAACAAACCACAACACACGAGATTTTATGGTGGTTCGGACTGAATCCCCAGTCCTACGTCCACCCCTCACCAAATCCGGTGAGGCTCCACTAGTGCCACGCACTGAACCGCAAATCAGAAAGACCACCGATTACCTTCCTACTAACCACCTGGTAGGGACGTCAACAACGCAGATCAGACAACCTCCGATTGTCTTCCTACTAACCACCGGTAGGGACGATTCTCAATTTTGATTGTTCGAATGAAATGAAGAAGAAAGAACAAATATCAAGCTATTCAAACATGATATGAAATGAGCTCAAGAAGAAAGATCTTGTCTGAAATTGCTGGAGCTTGAATCGGATTCTTCGATGGATGTAGATCACCAATAGAGGCTTCTATCTTCTTCACAAAACACTCTTCTTGATTCAACAACAATGGCTTCTTCTTCCTTGTGAGTTGTGCTTCCTTGAATCTACTTGAGTTGATGAAGAGATGTATGGATGTAACTTTGATCACCTTTGAGAACCTTGAGTGCTTCTAGCTTTGTTGGAGGTTGCTTGCTTCAGATCTCACCTTGAAACACCTTGGAATGGATGAAGAACTTCCTCCCGAAACACTGTTCACGGAGGTGCTACAGTACCTCGAAAATGAGCTCCCTTGATCCCCCTTGAAGCCTTGAAGCCCCTTGTGTTTCTAATCCCTCAAGTGAGAGTTTTATAGACCTTGAATGGTCTATAGACAAGCCTCAGACCAGATCCACGAATCATGGGTGTTTAGGTGACTTTTGGATTAAACAAATCCATGTTGAATGGCCCTTTTCGAAGTTGGAAACAAAGTCAACATTGAAGGCTCAGGGCTGGTGGTCGACCTGCAGCTCCTGGCGGTCGACCGCTACTGTGAAACCTGCAAACGGGCGGTCCCTGGGATTTCCGGCCGACCGCCACTGGCTGGCGGTCGACCGCCAGCTGAAACACATGTAGACTGGTGATCCCTGGCTAGGGCGGTCGACCGCCAGCTGGGCAGAACCCAGATTTTCCCGGGTTGGTCCGTTATCTATCTTAGCTCCGCCGCTTAAGTCCTTTAGTAGTCCGTTCATGTCTGTGGCAACAACTTTGACTGTCTTGAAGTTTTATTACTGAGTCTGCTGCCCCCTTGACCCCTGCGACCTGACCGGGCAGGTTGATCCCCGCGACCTGACCGCGCAGGTCGATCCGCGTACGAGGGCGCAACATTGAGCTTTCACTTGTCCATTCATTTGCATATCTGTTATGAACACAACAGCACATATGTCAGTCATATAAGAGTGAAAAACAACAATGACTAATAGTGTTTAGCCATTATCAAAACCAAGAATACCACAGAATGCATATGACCATAGAATGATGTCGAATGACCCAAGTGACCACAGAATGACTCAAATGACTTCAGGGACACAACATTCTCCCCCTTTTTGATGATGGCAACACTGTGAGTCATTATGTGATATGAATGTCTAAAATGGCACAAGTTATAACAAATGCAATATTTGCAGCTCAAGATCCATGATAGTAATAGCATGTGAATGCAATTATGAATGCAGATATGAATGCTATGCAATTATGCAAACCCCATCACATACACATATAAGATGCAAAGTGAGCAATGGATTCTCCCCCTTGGACTCTCCCCGTACATCATTCACACATCCCCCAATGACAACTCACAAAGCAAATAGGCTCTCCCCTTTGACAACGCGATAACGCATAGCTTACATAGGACTCACACAAAGAATTCTCCCCCTTTGCCAACAACAAAAAAAGGAGTGATAAAGGAAAATGTTTGTGAGACCATAGCTGAAAGGAGTGGAGAGCAAGCCATTATATGCAAAACTGAAACAGACCGTGAGCAACATATATGGTTCAAATCTAATGAAATTCGAATTCATCAACAGAGTGCGAAAAGTAGCTACATCCAAGATGTAATAGAAATGAACCAAAGGTGCAAATCATGGCAATGTTTAACCGTCCCTTGTCTTATATATCCATATTCAGTAACGACAAAGGGAATAACACAAAAGCATGTATTGAGGCTAAACAAGCAAGATTGAAGCATGGAATTGAATGATTGTAGCATATGTTGATTTTCAATATCTTTAGTATTTGAAGGCACAAGACTCACTTTATACGAGCAATCAAGTCTAGTTCATGCCTCCTAGCCGTAAGAATACACGTTGTTTAGACGCCAGTATCCCTAGGTATTTGGCAAGACTGACGGTTATGCTTCAGAATGAACGGAGATAGCAAAGTCACGTCATGACATATCATGTCTCAATTCTTTGATGAGAGGATATATTTCTCAGTAATTATGCCATTGCTCTGCCTAGAGTCCAAAAGTTTTAAGACAGAGATAACAAGGGCACATCATGACATATGCATTTGTCACTTGATTTGATGACATGACATATTTCTCCGTGCAACAATATCATTGCTCTGTCAAATTGATTTTCAAGAATTCCAGCTCATCAAGATGTTTAAAAACAATACTAAGCCTGAGTGTATCACCAAGATGGTCATGAACTTTGAATTTTCAGATATCAGGATAGTCATTCAAAGCACAATATGCAATCTCTAGTTAAGGTCTATTAAAATCACAGAACATAGATGATTTCATAACAGATATTTCAGAACGTCAAGGAAATCATTAAATCTAAATCATTTTCATTGGATGGACAATCATTAGGGCATATAATAGAAAGCTCTTACACTATATGTCCATCTGTCTCATGAACTCAAACCAGACTGTAAGTCACTGAAGTGCAGTTTGCAAGAGGTTAAGAGAATCAACAAAACTCCCCCTAAGGATATGCAATAGATACGCGAAGGGGTTATGTTTGCAATCAAGTGGAATGGCAAAGGAGGTTGACCTAGTCACTCATGAAGATAGCAGAAATGAAATGTATGACCCAACGCATGGTTGTACACTTATTAAATGCCACAGAATGAATATGCATGAATGTTGCACAAGGACAACTCCCCCTTACTATATGGCCTATATGCGACATTGACACATGGTACTTGGCAGAGGTGAAACCTCACGCATATTGAGTGCTTCGAGACAAGCATAACCTGCCCTTCCATACATCAACATTTGATATACCATGGCCATGCAAGAATGATGCGACACAAACCATACAATGCATTATGAACATGAACTCAATTCATTATTATGCATCTACATGCAATGCAAAATGACATATTGACATATCAACAATGCATGAAACACCAATCTGTAAAAACACACACTAAATTGAACATGATCATCATTTCAAATTCTTATTGGCCTGAGGTCGGCAAAGACCAAGCTCCCTTCTGAGTATTGAAAACCTGTCATTACACAAGGGCTTGGTGAAAATATCAGCAATTTGATTTTGAGTATCAACAAAATGCAGTTCAAAATTTTTCTTACCGACCTCATCTCTAATGAAGTGATGCCTAATCTCAATATGCTTAGTCCTATAGTGCTGGACTGGATTTTTGCAAGGTTGATAGCACTAGTGTTATCACACAGAATCGGGACACAGCCAAGATCCACCAAGTAGCCTTGGAGTTGGTGTTTAATCCACAACACTTGGGTGCCACAACTCCCCGCAGCAACATATTCGGCCTCCGCGGTTGAGAGGGCAACCGAGTGTTATTTCTTGGAGGCCCAAAAAACTAAACACCAGCCTAGAAACTGGCAGTAGCCACTAGTACTCTTGCGATCCAGCTTGCATCCAGCGTAATCCGCATCAGAATAAGATATAAGAGATAAATCACATGATGACAGATACCATAATCCTAAATCTTGAGTGCCGGCAAGATATCGAAGGATACGTTTGACGGCAGTCAAATGAGATTCTCTAGGACTAGCTTGAAATCTAGCACAAAGGCATACACTAAACTGGATATCTAGTCGGGATGCAGTCAAATAAAGTAAAGAGCCAATCATACCTCTATAGATCTTTGCATCCACCAATTTACCATTTTCATCCGAATCCAGTGAAGTTGAGGTGCTCATCGGAGTTGCAATGATTTTGCTATTTACCATGTAAAATCTTTTTAGCAGCTCCTTGATGTATTTGGATTGGCTTATGAAGTAACCATCTTCTCCTTGGTTGACCTGCAAACCGAGAAAGAATTGAAGTTCTCCCATTAGGCTCATCTCAAATTCGCTAGTCATGAGGTTAGCAAATTCCTCACACATTTCAGATTTTGTAGAACCAAACACAATGTCATCAACATAAATTTGAACAATCAAGATGTTCTTACCTTACTTCTTGGTGAAAAGTGTTTGATCTACCTTACCTCGTGTGTACCCTTTTTCAATGAGGAACGAGCTTAGTCTCTCATACCAAGCTCTTGGTGCTTGCTTAAGTCCAGAAAGCGCCCTGTCTAGCTTGTATACAAAATCTGCATTGTTAGAATTCTCAAAGCCAGGGGGCTGCTCAACATAGACTTCTTCTTTGATCAAGCCATTCAAGAAAGCACTTTTGACATCCATTTGATAAAGCTTTATTCTAAGGGAGCATGCAAAGGCAAGTAAAATTCTGATGGCTTCAGTCTAGCAACTGGGGCATAAGATTCATCAAAGTCTACCCCAAACTCTTGATTATACCCTTGAGCAGCCACCAATCTAGCCTTATATCTTATTATCTTGCCATCCTCACTTAGTTTGTTCCTAAAGACCCATTTAGTACCTATGACAGATTGTGATGAAGGTCTAGGAACAAGATGCCAAACTTTGTTTCTCTCAAACTGGTTTAGCTCTTCTTGCATGGAATTTATCCAGTTTTCATCTTTTAAAGCATCATCAATATTTTTGGGTTCATGCTACGAGACAAGAGCAAGTTGATCTAATTCTTCTACAATTTCAAACTGTGACCTAGTTCTAGGTGGGTCATTCAAGCTACCAATGACATTCTCCAAGGGATGATCCTTAAGAATTCTAATATTTGTAGAATCGTTACCTTCTCCTGGAGCTTGATCCCTTGCATTGTTTGATTTAGCTAGGTCACCACCTTCTCCGCCCCTAAAAACCCCCGCAAGGGGCGCTGCCCCCTTGACCCCCGCGGCCTGACCGGGCAGGTCGATCCGCGTGCGAGGGCGTAACATTGAGCTTTCACTTGTCCATTCATTTGCATATCTGTCATGAACACAACAGCACATATGTCAGTCATATAAGAGTGAAAAACAACAATGACTAATAGTGTTTAGCCATTATCAAAACCAAGAATACCACAGAATGCATATGACCATAGAATGATGTCGAATGACCCAAGTGACCACAGAATGACTCAAATGACTTCAGGGACACAACAGTGAAGGGGTCTTGGGAAGGGGTGGAGTATTGAAGAGGGTTGTGGGGAATGGATAGAGGCTTTAATGGGGTAGGTGGGGAGTGGAGGTGGTAGAGAGGGGAGGAGAGAGGAAAATTTTGAAATTGGGTGTGGAGGAGAGAGAAAGGGGAGTGGAAGAGAGAGATTAAGAGAGGGATGGGTGGGATTCTCTCCCTAAGGCTTCTCACCTCACTAATGGATTCACTCCACAATAAATCTGAAGTTAGAACTCACAAAATGGCAATTTTCATTCATTGATTCATTACCTCAAAATGGAGAGAGTGGGGTCCTATTTATAGGGATCCCACAATTTACAATAAGACCCTGACTTTTGACTCAAAGACGAATAACCAAGGGGGTGGGGGCACCCTTGGGCCTAGCCCAATGAATTGGGCCCAATAGCAAACTAAACAACCTAATGACACTCAAACTTAGGGAAATAAACCAAAGACCTAGATACATGACTCTAATAAAAGGGAAATCACAACGATATGACTCAATAAAAATAAAGAAATACAACATTGGACTCATAATAAAGGGCTAGACCATGACGTACGCCTCCGGGGTGACGAGAAGGGCCGAGAGTGCCAAGACGGACGGTGATGACCCCATCATACTCCCGGGGTGCGGAGAACTCGACTCCGTCAAGTAAGAGTCATTCCCTCTTCGGAAAGATATAGAAGTGGAACCGCTCACATGTCTTCCGAAATTAGCCGATTCTTCCACCTAGCGAGGTAGTGCCCGTACACCTTGCTCCGAGTGGTGATTTCCTGTTCATCTAATATTTTCTCAAGTTGCTTACGTCGGGCTTCTCTGGGCTGACGGTGCTCTCATGGGGAGGGGTGGGTGCTCTCTCAAGAGAGGAAGGGGGCTTGAAATCCTCACTTGTGTTAGGGTGCAAGCCCGGATACAGAGGGGGGGTGAATGTGTCCTTCTACAATTAATGCCCAATTAAAACTCAAGTGCTGGACGCAATCTCAGAATAAAAACAAATTCAATTAAACCAATGAGCAAACACATGAGACGCGCCTATTCAAGCATCTAGCGGAAGCACACTCACAAAGCCAACCACTGCTCAAGAGATTTTTTAGGTGGTTCAGTCCTCCAGACCTACATCCACCCCACACTCAAACCAAGTGTGGCTTCACTAACGGCTGGGTAACACAGCTTGCCAACAGAAGCTGATACACAGCTTACCCAGGGGAACAAACTCCCCTCTTCCTCCAACCTGGAGGGAACCTCTAGCAACCCACGGTCACTAGAAACTAGAGACTCGCGTCTCTCTTCCTCTATACCAAGAGGGAATCCTGGACTTGCAACCCACAAGCCCAGAACAGGAGATCAGATCTCCCTTCCTCCAAACCGGAGGGAACACACAAGTGACTTACAGCCACTTGCAGACTAGAGGTCGAAGACCTCTCTTCCTCCAGACCAGGAGGGACCCGACCTCAGTCCAGAGAATCGGAAGTACAGAGCTAATCCAAATGAAAACAGAAAACTAAGAAAGGGAAAAAATATACAGCGATCAAAAAGCTGTAAAGACAGATAACACAAATGTGGCTCGCATGGAGCTGACTGGCCTGGATTTGATCCACGGTCCAGTAGACAGATCTTCAGGTAAGCTTCTCTTCCTTTTCTCTTCTCTCTCACTTTCTTTTTCTCTTAACCCTCACGAGCTCTCTAACTTTCTCACTTTTTCTTCTCCTGTTCTTCTGCTCTTTTTACTCTCTCGATCCCTGCTCCTCTATTCTTTCTGGCTCATATGCTTACGCTTCGCTTCATCAGCCTTTCATCCATTTATATCAGCAGCCAGCAGGATGATAGGGTACAAAGTGCGTGTGCCTCCCACACTCGATCCAGAACCTTCCTGCCACGTGCCCTTTTTGAATTTGTTCCTTCAGTATCGGATCACGTGTAGCCAGACACCGGTGAATGTTCTTCCTCGGACCTGCAAGGAGATGAAAAAAAAAACCATTAACACTGAGGGCCACAAGAACTAGAACTGCATGAGGTATGTGGAAACGACAAGAGGTGCACTACACTGAGAACGACACGAGATACAGTGGTGACAAAACAAATACTACCAAGAGAGCGACACGAAGTCCAAGGGTGACAAAACAGATACTACAAAGAGAACGACATGAAGTAGAAAGAGAACAGCACAAAGTAGAAAAAGAACGACACGAAGTAGACAAGATTACTACAGTACGAGACAAGGAGAGCATGACACGAGGTCAGATGAAAACAGCACGAGGTAAAACGAGAACGACACGAAGTGTCACTGTAACAAAACAAACACTACGAAGATACGAATACAAAAGCAACACGAAGTCACGAATACAAAAACAACACGAAGACACAAATACAACAACAACATGACAACAACATGGACTGAAACCAACTCGAAGATGAAAAATAGAAACTGACACGAAGTGTGTTTACAGAGCAAGAAAGACACGGGGTCTAGGAAAGACAACACGAGGATAGAAGACAGACACGGCTATCAAGACACGTGATGAAGCAGTGAAACCAGAAGAGAAATGACTCGAGGAACAACAGTAAGTGACACGAAAACACAAGAGCAAAAATAAAAAGGATGACTCGAAATAAGCAACTAAATACTGAAGAAACGACACGAGGTGGTATAGAAAACAACACGAGATGCTGCAATGTTCTGCACGCAATAGAACAAAACGATACGAAGACAAGCCCTGAAGATAATGTTTAGACTTCACGCTGTACAGACTTTGAGGAGTCTGAACCAATGTACAGACTTTAAAATCTGTGAATACCAAGGCATGCTGAACAGACTTGAAACCTATGAAGATGGAGTGTATAGACTTGAAAGTCTGAATGTGATGTGCTTACTTGCTGAGTTGACGCTGTAGCCCAATGAGTTAACGCTGCAACGTATATACTTTTTGCGTTCAACTGAAGATGTATATACTTGAAGTTTCAAGGCCACAATGTATAGACTTCAAAAAGGAACAGTCCGATGTACAGACTTCATTGTATAGACTTGGAGAACTTGAAACAATATGCATACTTGAGACGCCTGAAGACCAATGTATAACATGACTGAACGTAATCAATTATGCAATGCCATATTAGAACTAATGAAGAACTGCATTATGATCAGAAAGTAGCGATTTGACTCACACAGGATGACTCATAGTGAATAGCTCACTACAAAGGCCAAACATCAACAACCACCATTAAAACCATCATCAAAACCACAGAGGCACAACAATCTCCCCCCTTTTATGATGGCAACACTACACAGTGAGTCATTTGAGAAGTCTGATGACTCAAACTATTCTCCCCCTTTGACTTCATCAAAAAGAAAATAGTTTGAGAAATTAAAGCAACCAGCATGCTATAATTGAAGACCAATCTCCCCCTTTGATATAGCCAAGATGAATGCACGTGGAGATTTCAAAAATGCAAGATCACAATTCTTCCCTTTGAGAAAGAACCAAAAGGAGACAGAAATGCAAATGATATAAGATATAATTAACAAATCCAAGAGTGTGAGAGAGAGAGCCTCAAAATGAGCAACAAGATACTGATCATAGTCTTTTTAAGGATTAAAATATCTGGTATGTCTGCTGGAGGGGCCACACGGCCTGCCTGGTGGTGGTCTCCCCCTATGAGCAGTAGAGCTATATTCTTGAGGTGGAGTTCTGCTAGAGGAAGCCTGGCTAGGAGCTGAACCCAAGGTAGAGTGAAATTCCTTTAGGTCATTGGACAGTTCAGCAAGCCAATACACCACAGCGCTTCTGACATTTGCCACTTCAGAAATGATGTCGTCTTGGCGAATATTAACAGTTTCATATCTGTCAGTCAGAATTGTCATTTCTGTTAAGAAAGCGATCAATTTATCATAGATCTTCTGGACATCTGGACCTAGGGCACTGAATGACCCCTTCAAGACTTCTAAGGATGTCCTGATCTCAAAACAGTGATTTATAATGCTGGCAGAAGACTTAAAGGAGGAAATTTGAGCATCTTGTAGTTCACGAAGTGCTATTGCGATCTTTGAACATGCCTCCTGCAAGCCTGTCATCAAGGACCTGTTGGCATCATCTGACGCTTTCTTGTTTAACAGAAACCTTTTCCATTCAGTTAGGAGAGAGATCTCAAGCTTCAGTAGCCTGGAATGAACTTGATTGATGTTAAGAGAGACATACTTGAGCAGATCATCCATTTTCTTATCTTGTCTTTGCATTTGCTGAGTTAAATTTATAAGAAGTTCTTCAATATTTGGCGCCCTAGCAGATAGAAGTTGAGGTTGACCTAGAGGTGTACCAAAAAATTCACAGCCAGGTGCAGTTCTCTCGTCTGTTTCTTCTTGCACTGGCGTTTGGTTGTCTACTGCTGGAGCCTGATCTTCATCTTCAGCTTGGATGTCTTTGTCAGGAACTACATTTTCAGGTGCCTGTTCTTCACTAGATGATTCTATTTCTAGGTCAATGACAGGACCTTTCTCCTGACACTCATCCACTATTTCTTCCATATGATCTGCAAGACTTTCAACAGGTGCCTGTTCTAGAATTTCAGATGTACCGACGTGTTCAGCCTTTTCCAAACTTTTCTCCACAGCTTCTCTTAGAATGACATTAACAAAATCAGCAAGTTCTTGATCATTACTTACTTGCTCTTGATCAGGCTGTTCCATGGGCACCCTCTCTTCGTCTAATGTCTTCCCAAAAGAATCAAACAGACCATCAATGTTTGTATCTAGATCAGTCTGAATGCTGTTTTCAGACAACCTGACTTCTTCAGATGCAAACTCGACAAGCTTCTGAAAGGAAAAAGATACTTCAGTGGGTGCAGCAGACATAGTTGACTGTGGATGTTCAGATGGTGTTTCCTGTAGAGCAACCTCAGAAGCTGATGCTAAAACTGTTTGGGTTGAATCTTGAGGGTGTTCCAGAAGCTCCCACTGAGCTTGTGATTCCTTAACTTTCTGGGCCTTAACCTGCCCCAAGAGAGAAGAGCCCTCCAACCCCAAAAATACTGAAATAAAATTCATGTTAAAAATATTTCGAGCCCTGACTTCTGACATGGCCTCTCCATCCAAGGGAATCTTTGAATACTTGAAGATGTCTGTCAAATGGGCGGCGTAGGGCAGATGTCTTTTGGATCCAATACACCCCTTCATGACATTAAAAATAACTTCAGGCAAGCAGATCTTTACATTCTGAATCAGACAGAACAATAGGAACCTCTGTGTGTCTGTGATTCTTCCTCTAGCTCCAGTCTGTGGGGTGACAATTGAAGCAATAATGTTATGAAGAAGCTTGTGAAGAGGGGGAAATGACGAGGTTTGATAAGCTTTCAGCTTCAACTGCCCCTTGTCATGAATGTTACTGGGTTTACCAGTAATGACTGAAAAAGCTTCATGCAAACTATATCTATATCCTCTCTCCACTTCCCCTTTTTCTGGAATACTAAGAGCCTTGTGGAGAGAATCACATGTTACTGTCATCTCAACCCCTTTAACAGACGAGATCAAAGCAGATTTATCTCGGCTCAAAGATAAATTATTGTAAAATTCCATTACCAGGCTAGGGTAATAGACACGGTGGTTTTCTAGGAATTTCCTCCATTCCTGAAACTCAAGAATCTCCAAAAGTTCTGGAAACTTCAAAACCAGGGTTTCATCTCCGAAATCTACTATCCTTGGAGGAATGATTTTCCCACTTTCTAAAAACACGGTAAACTGAGAGGGCCTTGTACCTTGTGCTGAAGACATTTCTGCAGCTGTTTCTGGTTCAAGACATCTCTGCTGCTTGGACGAAGGCTCCTCATCTATTTCTTTTCCCTTCCTCTTCCTTTCCACATGAGCGACGGATTCTGGCTGATCCATTTGTCGTAACTCTCAGAGTATCAACTCTTTCTTGCTGGTTGCTGCTGGAAATGAAACTAGAGTCAAGGACGGAGGAGAACTCTGTGGTGGAGATGAGATTTTAGTGAAGAAGGATGAGCGGGAGAGAAGGGTTTGAAGAGGTATACAAGACGTATCGACACGAGGAGACACAGGAAGCGGCAGGGGCACACGAGGGTTTATTTATGTAACCTTGAGGAACAAGAAGGGTTTTAGGGGGTCACTTTTCACTCTTATCGTACTTTTCAGGAAATGCCCAAACTACCCTTATTCAAAATGTAACACAATCGTTTCCCGTTAAAGTTCGCTCTTCAATATATGGAATTATTATATTCTTCCGAATACCTTGGTCAGATGCCTCAAGACGTTAAATCAACATGATCACAAAACTAGCTGTTAAAGGTACTTAGCCTAGAGAAGGTTACGATTAAAATACTCCTTATATTTGTCAGGCAAAGGAATACCAAACAGATAGTTAAGCACGGTTCATTACCTCATTTAAATGACCGGAGAGGGCATATAGAGTCAACCAATTTGTTGAGCACTAGGTAGAATTGTCCCTTTTTACACAAGGAGACATGTTTATAAGACACCAGAATCCCTGGTTACTCAAGACAAGCTACCTTTATGCCAATGAAAACCAATGAATTTTTTTTTGTTGACTTTTCTTTCCTTTTTTTTTATTTCAACTTTTCCATAATATACAGAGATAGCTAACTGTATCATGACAGAACCTCTAGACTTCTTTGATCTAGAATATCTATTTCTCCACAATAGCCATTGCTCTGCCACAAGGTATGGCGTATTCCCTGGTAGCACCTCTCAAGATCTTAGACACAAGACAGAACCCTTACTTAACACAATTTGTTATCTCACAGGCATCTTCACATAAGTTTCAGTTAAGATGAAATCCTCAGCAAGGCTTTTCCATTTAACAGAAATTTTTACAATGTGTTGACCAACAATTGAGGAGTACCTTGGAAGGATTAAAGGACAAAATATAACCCCCATACATTAAAGTTCTTTATTAACAGGTATAACTTGTTACAAAAGATTTTGGGTGGTATTAAGGTATTCTGATCAAATCTGATAAGAGTGACAAAGCTAAAGGAAGGAATTTTCCTTCAAGAGAATTCTTGAACCAAAGGGGATTAAACAAGGATAAGAAGGTGACAAACAAGATGGAGAGAGATGACATGAGATGAGAAGCACTCCATACAGCAAAGCAGCAGGTGAGATATAACTTTAGAGAGTAAAGACCAAGGAGCTCACATATAAAATCTTCCTAAGGAGATTCAATCTAGAAACCAGAGAGTGCTCTTGAGCAATAAGCTGCAACCTCATGAGATGAATGAACTCAGCACCAATTAACCACATTGGCAGACAACGGTTCTTCTGATACCAGATAACCTGACAAGCTCCTTTTTCAGTCCATGCAAGGGCATCTCACACACAACTCTTGGAAATATTAATTATTTATTAATTAATTTTTTTTAATAAGTGGAATGAAATGCAATGAGCATGAGTCAGTAAATTGACACACAACTAGCATGCCTCCCCCTGACTATGAGCATGAAGCTTTTTCTGAGAGCATGCAGTGTTTGCCATGAACACTAAACAAATGAATTTGTGATTCATGTACATTCAGGCTACCCTGTTCAATAGAATGACCTATGGTACTAGGCGGAGCACTTGGTCAGAAGGACCAACTCACACATAGTAAGCACCTCCAGATAGATTTTCCCTGCCCTTATGATAGCTTACTATTTGATATACCATATTGGTCAAACATGATGATCAAAGGGCATGCCAGACAAGTAAGATTGTTCTAATCAAGATAATCATGTCTAGTCTAAAACAGGCAGTTTATATGTTCAACAACAATCATCAATCTGATGGATTAAGAATTGAATTCAGATTAGGAAGGCAGCAGTAGATTTACCTGAAGCGTTTAGGCATGGGGTCATTTTATGTGCCCTGGTTTATTACCCCTTTATTCCATCCAAGGCACACCTGCCAGGCACCTTCCTATTTTCCACTAGCAGGTACCCAAGTGGTCTTGGGTCTTGCATAGTAGTTGGCCCCTTTTGGGACTGCCTGCATCCTTTTCTGTGCCAAATAGTCGTCAGAGTTCATGATAAAACAGTTATGCATTGAATGCCCAGACAGCCCACAATAGTGGCATGAACTAGCAGGTTTCATGTTCCTCTTATGTACAGTAGCATGAACTTGAGCATTATAATAGTGAGCATGAGGATTTCTGTTATGATTGTGAAATTTTTTCTTTTCATGACCAGCCACCCAGCACACAGCAACGTGGTGGCCTGGTTTTCTACAATTTGAGCAAACAGGAATTCTTTTAAGAACATGTTTGTTCCTACTAAATTCTTTGAAATCTCTATTCCTACCCTGGACATGCCAGCAGTCCTTGACTGCATGGCCATGCTTCCCACAATGGGAGCAGAACGGAGACTTTCTTCTAAAAGAGCTTGCCCAGCATTCAGTGGCCTTGTGCCCAAACTTGTTACAATTAAAACATTTGACATGCTGGTTCAGAGAAGCAGTTTTGTTGATATTAAGAGCATGTTAGTTAGCATAAGATTTAGCATGATGTGAGAATGATTTTTTCTTTCCATTAGCAAACCAACATTGAACAAGGGTGTGGCCTAATCTACCACAATGCGAGCATTCACTTTTCTTTGAATGAGCAGCAGGATTTCTATCATGATATTTCCCAGCATCCATCATTTCAGCATTTAAATCATCCAGTTCTTTTAATTCACACTCATGCATCAAATGGCCTATCTTGTGACAGTAATGACATTTCATGATTTCCCTCTTATGTGCATGTCTCGGTATACCAGTGTGTTTTACAGCATGCACATTTTCAGTGTGATCCAATCCTTTCTTCACATGACTAACCATATCAATAACTTTTGTTTGTTTCTGATTCTTCTGAACATTTGGTTGTTTATTTTCTGAGGTGGTGGCTACATCAGATGCTTTGATAAAAGATGTCATTAGCTTATTTTTGAAAGCCTTTTTGTTTATATCATTGTAGCCTAGCCCTTCCTTTTGAGTATTGACCTTAACACCTAACAACCTGTCCAGATTTTCTTGTCCTTTCACAAATTTTGACAGGGATTTATTCAAATCATCAATTTCATTTTGCAGAGAAACGATGTGTATTTCATAGCTGGCAATTTCTTGTTCATTGCAATTTACACATTCGCTTAGCACTTTGTTTGCAATTTTGCAATCCTCAACTTCTTATTCCAGATTTTTCATTTTTTCAGATTCTTCGAAGTAAACAAATTTTCCTTTTTCTAAAGCTAGAAGCCTCTCAGACATAGTGGAGTTCAGCACTTTTAACTTCTCATTTTCTTCCTTAAGCTTGTCATTGTGAATTAACTCATTTATTAAGATCTGATCTTCTGAGTTAGTTTCAAATTTTCTTCCAGCCATAAATTTCTTCAAATCTTTTTCTTTCTCTTCAATATCTTTCTGTAATTCCACATTCACAAATTTTATGGCTTCGATTTTCTCAATCATCAGAATGTTCTCTTTTTTCAGTTTCTCTAAACTTTCTTCATTTTCTTTGGAGAACTTTCTAAGAGAATTATCTTCAGATTTCGGCTTATTTAGATTAGATTTTAGACATTCACATTCCTTCATCAAGTTTTCGTTCTGATTTTTATACCTACGAATATCAGATAGACAGGTATCATGAAGTTGCTTGATACTGGAGCAATTTTCACATGGGGATCTAGACCTTTCTAACCCAGTATTCTTTTTCAACTTCTTATACTGACTTCTTAAGTTCTCATGCGATTCTAGCAATTTAGCATATGCATTTTCCCAATCATCTACAGTATAATTTTCAAAAGGATTTACCTCATCATCTTCATCTTGAATGCTGCCTTGATTATTTCTATCAGCCATCATGCAGCTGTCCTTTTCTGTCTTCTGAATTCGCTTCAGCATGTTCAGAATATCTTTAGCAGAACTGCAATCATAAAGACAAGACCATAAGGCTCTGTCAATAGCTGCTTTCATCAGATTAAAAGCTTTCTGATTCTCTTCATGCAAAGAGGTATGCCTGTCAGTCCATTTGGACTTTTTCTTTGGTAGTTCATGAGGACCGTGTGAAATTACTTTCCACAGGTCTGGATTAATAGATTTAGCATAACTCTTTAGATTAGCAAGCCATGCACTGAAGTGTGTACCACAAAAGATCGGTGGATTAGCCATGGGAACAAATAGCAGGTAGATTCGAGGCAACAAGAGTATTGATGCACTAAAACCAGATAAAGTATCGAAGACTACAAGATCAGATCTGCAGGTCGCTGGACCTTCTAGGCAGACACCTGCTCTGATACCAATTGTTAGGGTGCAAGCCCGGATACAGAGGGGGGGTGAATGTATCCTTCTACAATTAATGCCCAATTAAAACTCAAGTGCTGGACGCAATCTCAGAATAAAAACAAATTCAATTAAACCAATGAGCAAACACATGAGACGCGCCTATTCAAGCATCTAGCAGAAGCACACTCACAAAGCCAACCACTGCTCAAGAGATTTTTTAGGTGGTTCAGTCCTCCAGACCTACATCCACCCCACACTCAAACCAAGTGTGGCTTCACTAATGGCTGGGCAACACAGCTTGCCAACAGAAGCTGATACACAGCTTACCCAGGGGAACAAACTCCCCTCTTCCTCCAACCTGGAGGGAACCTCTAGCAACCCACGGTCACTAGAAACTAGAGACTCGCGTCTCTCTTCCTCTATACCAAAAGGGAATCCTGGACTTGCAACCCACAAGCCCAGAACAGGAGATCAGATCTCCCTTCCTCCAAACCGGAGGGAACACACAAGTGACTTCCAGCCACTTGCAGACTAGAGGTCGAATACCTCTCTTTGATGAGGGCATCTCCCGACACCCCTCTAGCTTTGATCGCCTGCACACTCTTGATATGGATTGATCATGGTCTACACTTGTTATCTTCATTTCCCAAGTTTCATTTTATGTATTTTCTTTTTATTGAGTCCTATCTTATGTATTTTCCTTTATTGAGTCATATGGTTTTAGTCCATTTCCCTTGTTATGTTTAATTGGGCCTTATTACTTTAGTTATGGGCCCATAGGATTGAGTCTAGGATATGCTCGGTCTTTTATCTTATTGTCAAGGGTATTTTGGTCATGTAAAGAATGGTTGCCTATATATAGGCCCCATCTCTCCTCTTGTATTCAACTTTTGATGAATATTGAAGAAAACCCTTTCAAACTCTCTCAATATCTCTCTCTCTCTCATTATCTCTCCATTCTCTCTCCTCCTCTCTCTAAATTTCGAAATTCACTCTTTCTCCTCCCCCTCTCAACCACTTCCAACCCCCACCTACCTCCATTAACTCCCCACAACTTCCCACAACCCCTCTTTAATCCTCACCTAGTCCCAAGGAAGTTCCACCACTCAAAACCCCACCCTCCAACCACCACCTACCCCTTTCACTTCCCTAAGCATATCTCCACCTTCCCAAGGCTGAATTAACTCATTCCAAAGCCCAAATTCGAATCTCCCCTTCCCTCCTTGCTCCCTAGGTCGCACCCCTCCTCTCCCCTCAAGCCAAGTTCGCCCCCTCCTCTCTTCTCCACTCCAGCTTTGTGTGCAGGCCGACCTGCAGTTTAGCACTCTGTTGCAGCGACGTCCACGACTGCATCCTGGTTCTGCTGGTGGCGTGGCCTAACTTTCTCGAAAGGTCTCCCTGTGCTCTTCGCAGGCGAGGTGGAATCACTCCATTCTGAGTTCGTGGCCGTCCGGGAAGGCTGTTCTTCCCCGACTGCACAGAACCTCTCAGACCAGGAGCCAGAGCGGCAGAGAAGACTCTCCCACTACGAACCTTGAAGGAACCAGTCTTCGAGATCTTCTACAAAGTTCTTCCTCCCCCTGTCAGCGTCCAGGAACAGAAGGCAGAACCCCGTTCGGCATCCGACAACCAGAGATACCAATTTTCTACCACACCCACGCCGGTCTACCTCCTCACAGTCTGCACCGACCACCGTCCACTTCTCTGGACACCCAGCTCATCTCCAACATCAGAAGACTTCTCCGTTTGTTTTTCTGCAAAGTAGACTCGTCCACGATTCCAACGAGTCTAGCGGTGCCAAATTTGGAGCTCAGGAGCGATCGTGGCAGCTTCTGTAACCTGCTGTTTCAGACTGAGCTCGGCCAGAGACCAGAGCTGCATCCATCTTCCAGTCGCTGGAGCAGTCAGCCCCCAAATCAGAACGTCGTCCAAAAATTCAAGCCGCACCCCTCTCCGGTTAGCAAGCTTTTGGCGCATGTTTCATCAGATTCCAAGCTCGGTGGAATTATTGGCAGCATCGACATCGGCCCTCTGTCCAGAATTACAGAAGCTAGGCAGAATCGGCAAAGCTCGGAAAGTCGACTCTATCTCGCTCGTTCCCCTCCCCGCTTGGCCGGCTGAAGGTCCCTCCCTGCGTGGAGGTAATTTTTGGTTGTAATACATTAACCCCCACCCCAAGATCCCCCCCTTGCAAGGGGCGTAGTGCTGTACCTCTTCACATTTTTAGGTCAAGCTCCATCGCCGCGGCGATCGGGTGTATACCCTCGCCTCCCGGCGTGCCCTCGTCTCCGAACGGGATCGGTGTCTTCACACCGATCAGGTGAGCTTCTGATCACACCCTTGTAGCTTCATTTCTGCAAATGTAGTATTGCCTTGAATGCCCGTCGGACGGTAAGAGAGTGCTCGGAATTCATTTTAAGCAATATCGTGCCCACCGCGGCCCGTGAGTGAGTGCCACCCCACACCCCGCCTTGCGGGCCAGCCACCCACAAAGTTGGGACTCCCAGGCCCATTGGAGGTCATCCTTAGCATTGTAAGTCCATTAGGACAATTGGGTCCCGCCTCGGACCCTCACCATCATCTCCCGGACCCACCGGGTGAACGTGTGAACCGAGTGAGCAGAAATCGTCGTTGTGAGAATCATTGAGCGCTTGTATGCTTGCGGGTCTAAGTCCTAGGGTCACCTTATCATATTTAGTGGTCTTTGGGCTGTGCCACATCAAGTGGTATCAGAGCGGTCATAGGCTTGTCCTTACAAGTCTAGTCTTGGGTCACACTAAGTCTTTCATAGGTGCATCCGCACACCCTTGCATAGCCCACCCAACCTTGCATGACCACTCGTAGTGGTACTCGCTTTCAACCCAATACTACATCTTCCAATCCCACAATGAATCCAAAACCCCAAGGGATGCCAACCACTAACACTCATGACTTCAACTACTTCATGAAAGCCTTGACCTATGCCAATGAGCGGCTTGATAACATATCGGGCCGACTCAACCAACTTGGAAAAAATAGGCCCGCCCTAAGGACAGACGATAGGATGGCCCCTTTCCCACTTCCAACCTTTGATGGGACCTCTCCTAGTAAATATTTAGATTGGGAAGCTACAATGGACCAATACTTCAATTGGTATCATATTTCCGAGGATGAAAAGGCATGGGTTGCCAAAATACAACTAACCAAAAGGGCTCAAACTCATTGGTGTAAAATTGAGGGCTTAAGGATAATTAGACGGGAAGCTCCCCTCACCACATGGGAGGACATGAAGGATCAACTAAGGGCTAGGTATGTGTCCCCTTCCCACTCGGATCACCAAAACCCAAGGAGCACTCCCACTCCTCCCACCCCACCCGTCCAAACCCTTATCACTAAAACCCAAGTACCTAAGACCTCCACCTCCCCACCTAACCCCATGAGGTCCCCCACATCCCAACCAAAACCCCCTTCCCTAACCTACACTAGTCAAGCCCCTTTAGCCCCCACTTCCACCCCAAGTGATCCCAAGGGCAAGAGACCCCTAACCAACCCAATTCCCTCCATGGTGACCACCACTCATCCAACCCTCACCATTAAAAACCATGTGGACACCATGTCCACCCCTCCACCAAGGCCCATAATGGCCACCACCCCAAAACCCAAAACCCCTCACCCAACCCACCTCCCGCTTCCTACACCAATCTTACCCCAAATTAGGCCTCCACTACTTCCACTCCCAAGTCCAACCCATGTCCGACCTTGCTCACCTCCTCGAGTGCGCCATGCCTCGACTAACACCAACCCACCCACCATAGACCTTCCTACCCCATTGTCCTTAGGAGTTGCAACCCACACACCTACCCAAGTGGAGAGGGATACCAATTCGGATCCACCTCCCAAAATCAAGGAAATCCAAGGGCCATACAACTCACCCACCCCTCCTAACCTAGTTCCTCAAGAGCTATACACCCTTTCCCATGACACCATCACCATAGATAAGTCCATATTCCTATGGCTCAAGCGAGGCCTCACCATTCCTAGTTTACAACCAAGCCACTTACTCATGGGACATCAATCCCAACTCATTCCCACTCAGCCTCATGTCACTTATCAAACCTCCTATTGTGTAGAAGATTTGGGAGACTTAGTGGCCTACCTACATTGGCAAGTCCACTTGACCGATATGCTAGCCATGAGGCCATCAGAGTCTAGCACCATTAGCCTAGCTTACCCCACCATTGGCTCCATCACTTCCATCTACACCAATGGCCAATTTACAAGTGAGATCATACTCCTTCTTCCCATGGAGGAGGAACCCATCCTAGTCTACTCCCCAACCATTGAGATCCCAAGTACTTTGATTGGCCAACCCATTAGCAACCTTGGCCCAATTATCTTAGAGAGAGATGATTCGCCATTTGAGGACCTTGAGAACATGGAGTACCCCTACCTAGGTGACCCTTACCATAATCCCTTTGACCCTTTTCTATGGGAGCCTAAATCTCCATGTGACCCACTTTCCCTATTCACCACCCACCTCACCTTACCCACATCGCCCATGTCGACCCAAACTCCTCCCTTCCTAGAATCGGGTTACAACATGAGAGCCTTGACCTTAGGCAACAAACACCTTGGGATTGATGAAGTGCCCCACCCCATAACCACGTTCGTAGATCCCTTCGACCCATTCACGTGGACGTTCAAAAGTCATCCCACATCTATGCACATGGAAGTCACCTTTGGGATAAACATGCATGTGTCCAGGCCTACCACACCATTTGACATGACTCATAAGTCGGGTACATTCATCCACATCACCCACATGTCAAGTAGGCAGCATAAGTGGACCATATTCGGATGTATTGGCCCACCTTCATTCATCATGAGTCTTAAGCATGATAGGAGCATACATGGATGTCCGGGTCCCCCGACATTTATCACACCCATGCATAAAACATTCATCTATGGATGTCCCGGCCCTCCTAAGACTACCACAGTCTTCATAGCATCAAAGTGTGATCGGTCTACATTTGGCTGCCCAGGTCCACCTTGGCATGCCATTCGTTTCGCACTAACATCGCATCAACATGCATGGCATACGCATTCTCGCAAGCATATAGGAAGGATCAATGAGACTTACAAAAGGCGGGCAGATGCTCATCGGTGCCACTACGAGTTCCAAGTGGGAGACTCAGTGATGGTGAGGACGGAGCAGCTCCTTCCGGGACCTGCCTCCAAGTTGAGGGCACGGGGTTCGGGACCCTTTCGAGTTCTACGATGACTTGGCAGCAATGCTTATGAGCTTGACCTACCAGAAAGCTATGGGGTGCACCCTACCTTCAGTATGGCGGACCTGGTACCCCACAAAGGCCCCGCGGTGGAACCCAGTGAGGAGCTTGAGCCTTTACCCCCCCTTATGAGAGACACTCCCGGAGGGACTCCACTTTCTAGCTTGAGAGACCGACGAGAGCAGGTAGAGGCAATACTGGATGAGCAGAGTATCATTACGAGGCACAGGGTGTATCAGCGCTATCTGGTTAGGTGGAAGAGCCGTCCCCCGATCGAGGATACATGGGTGAGTCGGGAGGATTTGATATGCTTGGATCCCGACATGATGGAGCAGTACGACAGCAAGGCAGACCCATACTCGACAGGGTCGAGCTCTCCCCACCCCGGGGGATTTGATGAGGGCATCTCCCGACACCCCTCTAGCTTTGATCGCCTGCACACTCTTGATATGGATTGATCATGGTCTACACTTGCTATCTTCATTTCCCAAGTTTCATTTTATGTATTTTCTTTTTATTGAGTCCTATCTTATGTATTTTCCTTTATTGAGTCATATGGTTTTAGTCCATTTCCCTTGTTATGTTTAATTGGGCCTTATTACTTTAGTTATGGGCCCATAGGATTGAGTCTAGGATATGCTCGGTCTTTTATCTTATTGTCAAGGGTATTTTGGTCATGTAAAGAATGGTTGCCTATATATAGGCCCCATCTCTCCTCTTGTATTCAACTTTTGATGAATATTGAAGAAAACCCTTTCAAACTCTCTCAATATCTCTCTCTCTCTCATTATCTCTCCATTCTCTCTCCTCCTCTCTCTAAATTTCGAAATTCACTCTCTCTCCTCCCCCTCTCAACCACTTCCAACCCCCACCTACCTCCATTAACTCCCCACAACTTCCCACAACCCCTCTTTAATCCTCACCTAGTCCCAAGGAAGTTCCACCACTCAAAACCCCACCCTCCAACCACCACCTACCCCTTTCACTTCCCTAAGCATATCTCCATCTTCCCAAGGCTGAATTAACTCATTCCAAAGCCCAAATTCGAATCTCCCCTTCCCTCCTTGCTCCCTAGGTCGCACCCCTCCTCTCCCCTCAAGCCAAGTTCGCCCCCTCCTCTCTTCTCCACTCCAGCTTTGTGTGCAGGCCGACCTGCAGTTTAGCACTCTGTTGCAGCGACGTCCACGACTGCATCCTGGTTCTGCTGGTGGCGTGGCCTAACTTTCTCGAAAGGCCTCCCTGTGCTCTTCACAGGCGAGGTGGAATCACTCCATTCTGAGTTCGTGGCCGTCCGGGAAGGCTGTTCTTCCCCGACTGCACAGAACCTCTCAGACCAGGAGCCAGAGCGGCAGAGAAGACTCTCCCACTACGAACCTTGAAGGAACCAGTCTTCGAGATCTTCTACAAAGTTCTTCCTCCCCCTGTCAGCGTCCAGGAACAGAAGGCAGAACCCCGTTCAGCATCCGACAACCAGAGATACCAATTTTCTACCACATCCACGCCGGTCTGCCTCCTCACAGTCTGCACCGACCACCGTCCACTTCTCTGGACACCCAGCTCATCTCCAACATCAGAAGACTTCTCCGTTTGTTTTTCTGCAAAGTAGTCTCGTCCACGATTCCAACGAGTCTAGCGGTGCCAAATTTGGAGCTCAGGAGCGATCGTGGCAGCTTCTGTAACCTTCTGTTTCAGACTGAGCTCGGCCAGAGACCAGAGCTGCATCCATCTTCCAGTCGCTGGAGCAGTCAGCCCCCAGATCAGAACGTCGTCCAAAAATTCAAGCCGCACCCCTCTCCGGTTAGCAAGCTTTTGGCGCATGTTTCATCAGATTCCAAGCTCGGTGGAATTATTGGCAGCATCGACATCGGCCCTCTGTCCAGAATTACAGAAGCTAGGCAGAATCGGCAAAGCTCGGAAAGTTGACTCTATCTCGCTCGTTCCCCTCCCCGCTTGGCCGGCTGAAGGTCCCTCCCTGCGTGGAGGTAATTTTTGGTTGTAATACATTAACCCCCACCCCAAGATCCCCCCCTTGCAAGGGGCGTAGTGCTGTACCTCTTCACATTTTTAGGTCAAGCTCCATCGCCGCGGCGATCGAGTGTATACCCTCGCCTCCCGGCGTGCCCTCGTCTCCGAACGGGATCGGTGTCTTCACACCGATCAGGTGAGCTTCTGATCACACCCTTGTAGCTTCATTTCTGCAAATGTAGTATTGCCTTGAATGCCCGTCGGACGGTAAGAGAGTGCTCGGAATTCATTTTAAGCAATATCGTGCCCACCGCGGCCCGTGAGTGAGTGCCACCCCACACCCCGCCTTGCGGGCCAGCCACCCACAAAGTTGGGACTCCCAGGCCCATTGGAGGTCATCCTTAGCATTGTAAGTCCATTAGGACAATTGGGTCCCCCCTCGGACCCTCACCATCATCTCCCGGACCCACCGGGTGAACGTGTGAACCGAGTGAGCAGAAATCGTCGTTGTGAGAATCATTGAGCGCTTGTATGCTTGCGGGTCTAAGTCCTAGGGTCACCTTATCATATTTAGTGGTCTTTGGGCTGTGCCACATCAAGTGGTATCAGAGCGGTCATAGGCTTGTCCTTACAAGTCTAGTCTTGGGTCACACTAAGTCTTTCATAGGTGCATCCGCACACCCTTGCATAGCCCACCCAACCTTGCATGACCACTCGTAGTGGTACTCGCTTTCAACCCAATACTACATCTTCCAATCCCACAATGAATCCAAAACCCCAAGGGATGCCAACCACTAACACTCATGACTTCAACTACTTCATGAAAGCCTTGACCTATGCCAATGAGCGGCTTGATAACATATCGGGCCGACTCAACCAACTTGGAAAAAATAGGCCCGCCCTAAGGACAGACGATAGGATGGCCCCTTTCCCACTTCCCACCTTTGATGGGACCTCTCCTAGCAAATATTTAGATTGGGAAGCTACAATGGACCAATACTTCAATTGGTATCATATTTCCGAGGATGAAAAGGCATGGGTTGCCAAAATACAACTAACCAAAAGGGCTCAAACTCATTGGTGTAAAATTGAGGGCTTAAGGATAATTAGACGGGAAGCTCCCCTCACCACATGGGAGGACATGAAGGATCAACTAAGGGCTAGGTATGTGTCCCCTTCCCACTCGGATCACCAAAACCCAAGGAGCACTCCCACTCCTCCCACCCCACCCGTCCAAACCCTTATCACTAAAACCCAAGTACCTAAGACCTCCACCTCCCCACCTAACCCCATGAGGTCCCCCACATCCCAACCAAAACCCCCTTCCCTAACCTACACTAGTCAAGCCCCTTTAGCCCCCACTTCCACCCCAAGTGATCCCAAGGGCAAGAGACCCCTAACCAACCCAATTCCCTCCATGGTGACCACCACTCATCCAACCCTCACCATTAAAAACCATGTGGACACCATGTCCACCCCTCCACCAAGGCCCATAATGGCCACCACCCCAAAACCCAAAACCCCTCACCCAACCCACCTCCCGCTTCCTACACCAATCTTACCCCAAATTAGGCCTCCACTACTTCCACTCCCAAGTCCAACCCATGTCCGACCTTGCTCACCTCCTCGAGTGCGCCATGCCTCGACTAACACCAACCCACCCACCATAGACCTTCCTACCCCATTGTCCTTAGGAGTTGCAACCCACACACCTACCCAAGTGGAGAGGGATACCAATTCGGATCCACATCCCAAAATCAAGGAAATCCAAGGGCCATACAACTCACCCACCCCTCCTAACCTAGTTCCTCAAGAGCTATACACCCTTCCCCATGACACCATCACCATAGATAAGTCCATATTCCTATGGCTCAAGCGAGGCCTCACCATTCCTAGTTTACAACCAAGCCACCTACTCATGGGACATCAATCCCAACTCATTCCCACTCAGCCTCATGTCACTTATCAAACCTCCTATTGTGTAGAAGATTTGGGAGACTTAGTGGCCTACCTACATTGGCAAGTCCACTTGACCGATATGCTAGCCATGAGGCCATCAGAGTCTAGCACCATTAGCTTAGCTTACCCCACCATTGGCTCCATCACTTCCATCTACACCAATGGCCAATTTACAAGTGAGATCATACTCCTTCTTCCCATGCAGGAGGAACCCATCCTAGTCTACTCCCCAACCATTGAGATCCCAAGTACTTTGATTAGCCAACCCATTAGCAACCTTGGCCCAATTATCTTAGAGAGAGATGATTCGCCATTTGAGAACCTTGAGAACATGGAGTACCCCTACCTAGGTGACCCTTACCATAATCCCTTTGACCCTTTTCTATGGGAGCCTAATCCCTTTGACCCTTTTCTACCGATCGTGGCAGCTTCTGTAACCTGCTGTTTCAGACTGAGCTCGGCCAGAGACCAGAGCTGCATCCATCTTCCAGTTGCTGGAGCAGTCAGCCCCCAGATCAGAACGTCGTCCAAAAATTCAAGCCACACCCCTCTCCGGTTAGCAAGCTTTTGGCGCACGTTTCATCAGATTCCAAGCTCGGTGGAATTATTGGCAGCATCGACATCGGCCCTCTGTCCAGAATTACAGAAGCTAGGCAGAATCGGCAAAGCTCGGAAAGTCGACTCTATCTCGCTCGTTCCCCTCCCCGCTTGGCCGGATGAAGGCCCCTCCCTGCGTGGAGGTAATTTTTGGTTGTAATACATTAACCCCCACCCCAAGATCCCCCCCTTGCAAGGGGCGTAGTGCTGTACCTCTTCACATTTTCAGGTCAAGCTCCATCGCCGCAGCGATCGGGTGTATACCCTCGCCTCCCGGCGCGCCCTCGTCTCCGAACGGGATCGGTGTCTTCACACCGATCAGGTGAGCTTCTGATCACACCCTTGTAGCTTCATTTCTGCAAATGTAGTATTGCCTTGAATGCCCGTCGGACGGTAAGAGAGTGCTCGGAATTCATTTTAAGCAATATCGTGCCCACCGCGGCCCGTGAGTGAGTGCCACCCCACACCCCGCCTTGCGGGCCAGCCACCCACAAAGTTGGGACTCCTAGGCCCATTGGAGGTCAGCCTTAGCATTGTAAGTCCATTAGGACAATTGGGTCCCGCCTCGGACCCTCACCATCATCTCCCGGACCCACCGGGTGAACGTGTGAACCGAGTGAGCAGAAATCGTCGTTGTGAGAATCATTGAGCGCTTGTATGCTTGCGGGTCTAAGTCCTAGGGTCACCTTATCATATTTAGTGGTCTTTGGGCTGTGCCACATCACTCTTCCTCCAGACCAGGAGGGACCCGACCTCAGTCCAGAGAATCGGAAGTACAGAGCTAATCCAAATGAAAATGGAAAACTAAGAAAGGGAAAAAATACACAGCGATCAAAAAGCTGTAAAGACAGATAACACAAATGTGGCTCGCATGGAGCTGACTGGCCTGGATTTGATCCACGGTCCAGTAGACAGATCTTCAGGTAAGCTTCTCTTCCTTTTCTCTTCTCTCTCACTTTCTTTTTCTCTTAACCCTCACGAGCTCTCTAACTTTCTCACTTTTTCTTCTCCTGTTCTTCTGCTCTTTTTACTCTCTCGATCCCTGCTCCTCTATTCTTTCTGGCTCATATGCTTACGCTTCGCTTCATCAGCCTTTCATCCATTTATATCAGCAGCCAGCAGGATGATAGGGTACAAAGTGCGTGTGCCTCCCACGCTCGATCCAGAACCTTCCTGCCACGTGCCCTTTTCGAATTTGTTCCTTCAGTATCGGATCACGTGCAGCCAGACACCGGTGAATGTTCTTCCTCGGACCTGCAAGGAGATAAAAAAAAAAAACCACTAACACTGAGGGCCACAAGAACTAGAACTGCATGAGGTATGTGGAAACGACAAGAGGTGCACTACACTGAGAACGACACGAGATACAGTGGTGACAAAACAAACACTACCAAGAGAGCGACACGAAGTCCAAGGGTGACAAAACAGATAGTACAAAGAGAACGACATGAAGTAGAAAGAGAACAGCACAATGTAGAAAAAGAACGACACGAAGTAGACAAGATTACTACAGTATGAGACAAGGAGAGCATGACACGAGGTCAGATGAAAATAGCACGAGGTAAAACGAGAACGACACGAAGTGTCACTGTAACAAAACAAACACTACGAAGATACGAATACAAAAGCAACACGAAGTCACGAATACAAAAACAACACGAAGACACAAATACAACAACAACATGATAACAACATGGACTGAAACCAACTCGAAGATGAAAAATAGAAACTGACACGAAGTGTGTTTACAGAGCAAGAAAGACACGGGGTCTAGGAAAGACAACACGAGGACAGAAGACAGACACGGCTATCACGACACGTGATGAAGCAGTGAAACCAGAAGAGAAACGACTCGAGGAACAACAGTAAGTGACACGAAAACACAAGAGCAAAAATAAAAAGGATGACTTGAAATAAGCAACTAAATACTGAGGAAACGACACGAGGTGGTACAGAAAACAACACGAGGTGCTGCAATGTTCTGCACGCAATAGAACAAAACGACACGAAGACAAGCCCTGAAGATAATGTTTAGACTTCACGCTGTACAGACTTTGAGGAGTCTGAACCAATGTACAGACTTTAAAATCTGTGAATACCAAGGCATGCTGAACAGACTTGAAACCTATGAAGATGGAGTGTATAGACTTGAAAGTCTGAATGCGATGTGCATACTTGCTGAGTTGACGCTGCAGCCCAATGAGTTAACGCTGCAACGTATATACTTTTTGCGTTCAACTGAAGATGTATATACTTGAAGTTTCAAGGCCACAATGTATAGACTTCAAAAAGGAACAGTCCGATGTACAGACTTCATTATATAGACTTGGAGAACTTGAAACAATATGCATACTTGAGACGCCTGAAGACCAATGTATAACATGACTAAACATAATCAATTATGCAATGCCATATTAGAACTAATGAAGAACTGCATTATGATCAGAAAGTAGCGATTTGACTCACACAGGATGACTCACAGTGAATAGCTCACTACAAAGGCCAAACATCAACAACCACCATTAAAACCATCATCAAAACCACAGGGGCACAACAACTTGGTGCCACCGTGGGTCCCTTGTGTGGCACAAGGCCTTCCACATTGAAACTGAAGTTAACTCCGTATCTCTCGAGGAGGCCTAACTTATGAGTAGTGGGGCTAGTGTACCTCAAAACCTGGAAGGGACTAATCTCACAAAACCTCAATCCTGAGTTGTCTCTATGTGAGAGCCTCTCATTCCTCACCATCCCGGAATCACCCATTTGGATTTCTTGGTGACGCCATTGAGTCGGCCTGCCTTTTGTAAATTTCATGGCTCTTGTTGATGTGCTTGCAAGGTTATCATGTAATTTTGTGAATGCTGACCTTCTAGTGGTTATGGGTGGACCATTACATCCGAATTTGGACCATTCATGCTTTCTACTTGACATGTGGGTGATATGAATGAATGGACCCAACATAGTATTCATGCCAAGTGGTGTGGTAAGCCTAGACACATGCATGCTTTTCCCAAAGGTGACCTCTATGTGTATAGGTGTGGGACAACCTATGAACTCCCATTGGAAAGGATCGAATGGATCTAGGAAGGTGGTCATCATGGGGTGGGGCACAACCTTATTACCTAGGGATATGTGGCCCAAGGTCATGGCTCCTAAGGTGTAACCCGGGTCTAGGATGGGGTGGATTGGGTCAAACATGGTGGGTTGGGATAGGGAAAGGTGGGTGGTGGAAAAGGTGATTGGGTCACACGGGTATGGGAAGGGGTCAAAGGCATCGTGGAAATGGTGACCTAGAGAGAGGAACTCCACATCCTCAAAGCCTCAAAAATATGGGTCATCCTCCTCTAAGATAATTGGGCCATGGTCGTTAGTGGGTTGGCCGACCAAAGCACTTGGGATCTCAATGGTAGGGGAGTGGATCGAGATGGGTTCTTCTACCATGGGGAGAAGGAAAAGAAGGTTGCTAGTGTAGCAACCAATGGTGCAGATCGAGGTGATAGACCCATCACAAGGGTGAATGAGACTAAGGTTTGTTGGGTGGGCCATCCCTAAGGTCAACAAGCAAGTCAACTCTAGCTGTCATTCTAGTCCTTTAAGGAGGTCATCAAAACCCTCTACTTTGTAGTAGGATTGGATTGTTGTGTGAGGAGTGTGGATGGGCACAAGATGGTGGTCTTGCTTCATGGGTAGATAGGTATGGGTCATGATTTCTCTAATCAAGCTCTCCCTTAGCCACATAACAAGGGACTCTTCTAAGATGAATTCGGCCTTATCTAGAGGGGGTGGTGTAGGGTGAAGATCCTCGTGCGAGGCTTCCTCTTCAATTGGGACATGGGTGCTCTCCATGGAGGGGATAGGTTCCCGAGGGGTATTTGTCTTCATGTGGCAAAGCGGGTGGACTACTTCTTCCAAAGCTAATGGAGTGGGAAGGTTCTTTGATGGTGGGGTGATGATGGTCGGAGTATGGTGCACCCGGGGTGGTGAACAAGGGCGGGATTCCCGCGGGTGGGAGAATACAAGGTTGTTGAATTTAAAGGTTCCCGAAAGGTGTGGCGGATGCACAAGGTAAGTCCGACGTGTTGGGTCGATGTCGGCATTCCTTTCATCTAACCATTTCTTACCTAGGATTATACATGGACCCGCCAATGTTCCCTTTTGACACCAAGCCCCATCCAAATACTTAGTCTTCCCGAACCATTTATGGAATTCAATAAAGACTTGGTCTCCATTGTGCACAATTTGTCCGATCGTACAAAGAGAGGTAATGATATCGGGGGACACCCAATTTTCAGATTCTAGGTCAATGAAATCAATTTCTACGGGCTCTCCATTAGGTAAGCATGCATGGGATATGATTGGGAGAGGGGCCATGTGACCCCAGACTCAATGTTAACAATGATGGGTTGACAATGCACGGTTCGGACAAGAATGCAAGCATGCCCTAGGACTTGACTTGTAGAGACAAGTCAATGACTTGCTCTGATACCAATTTGATGTGACACCAGCTTGGGGTGATAGTCACAAGACCAATGCTTCCTCGGACCTAAGTATGCAAGCACAACCACAAGGCTAAGAAGCCTACGTAAGCGGACCTTCGTATGCCGCACACACTCAACCCGTGGGTAACTCGGGGATGCCGAGTCGAGGAAGTGGGACAAGACCCTTGCTGGTAGAGGGCCAGCAACATCCAAGGTAAACCTCCCCTTGGGGAACGAATATCCAACTCAATGAGTTGGCAATGGCTAAAGGGCGCGTGTCACTCACTCACACCCACGGTGGTCGCATAAAGATGGTGGAGCCTTAGGATCAGGCGCTCTCTCCCTAATTGACGGCGCAATTGGAGAATATTAAATGAACAAGCATAAATGAGAGCAAGGTTTGGAGCACTTACACGACCGGTTTGAAGAAACCGGTCCCGCTCGGAGACGAGGGCGAGCGGGGAGGCGAGTGTTCCCCACACGCCGCGTCGGAGAAGCTTGACATGCTCAAACGATTACAACACTACACCTCTCGCAGGAGGGGGATTTTGGGGTTGGGGTTGGGGTTAAATGATATTACATCTAAAACTACATCCACACAAGGAGGGGCCTTCAGCCGGCCAAACGGGGAGGGGTGGAACCGAACTCGCAACCAATAAGGAGACCGATGTCGGCTCTGCCCATTTTCTGTGAGTGCTGATAGAAGGTCAAAGAAGTAGTTGCTGTGACTGTTCCCGAATTTTTTTGGGGAAGAAACCACCTGGAAATTCTTCGTAGGAGGATGGGAAAGTCGTCCAAATTTTTTCGGAATTTTTGGAGGTCGCTGTTGGCCGGAGCAGAGCCTCGAACAGGGAGGTAGATCTTCAGTTCTGACAGATTCAGGATCACAACAGAAGGAAGAAGTTGTTGCCACCAGCGCTCCCGGATTCAGAATGAGGCGCCGCCGGAGTCGTCGGAACCTTCTATGAGTCCTCTTCGACATGAGCTTGACGGGGATGCCAAATGTTGTCGGAACGGACCGGTAGGCTCTGAACACTGAGGAGGGGTTGGTGCAGACTGAGTGGAGGCAGAACCGCACACCCGGGGGAGAAAATTGATAACTTCAAGATCCGGACGCCTAACTGAGCTCTGCTTTTTGAGGATGAAAGAAAACTCAGAGTAGAAGACTTTTGAAGAAGAACTCTTGATCATATTCCCAACAGGATCGTTGCAGCCGAGCTTCCACTCTGGCTCTGAACTCTTGCCAGGGAGGCTTTGCGCAGTCGGGGAAGAATGGCTCCCCTGGGCGATCACGAACTCAGAACGGGACGGGACCACCGCCGTTGCGAAGAGGACGGAGAGACGCTTCCAACGATGGCTCTTGGGCTTCTAGGAACATCCAGAGGAGGTCGGGGTCGCTGCTGCAAGCTTCAGGTCTTCTGCAGGTTCTCTTACTCTAGATGGTAGAGGGTGGGGTGATGGAGGTGAACAAGGGAAGATGGAGGGGATGAGAGGGGGGCAACCCTAACCAAAGGGGAGGGGAGAGGGGTGGCCAAAGCTATGGAGGGAAGGGGAAATTTGAATTCAAATGGCCTAGGGAGTTGGAGGGGTGCTTGGGGTAGTGGGAAGGGTGCTTGGGAAAGTGGGAGGGGTAGTTGGGGGTTGGGAGGTGAGATGAGGATTGGTGAAGGGGTCTTGGGAAGGGGTGGAGTATTGAAGAGGGTTGTGGGGAATGGGGAGAGGCTTTAATGGGGTAGGTGGGGAGTGGAGGTGGTTGAGAGGGGAGGAGAGAGAAAAATTTCAAAATTGGGTGTGGAGGAGAGAGAAAGGGGAGTGGAAGAGAGAGATTAAGAGAGGGATGGGTGGGATTCTCTCCCTAAGGCTTCTCACCTCACTAATGGATTCACTCCACAATAAATCTGAAGTTAGAACTCACAAAATGGCAATTTTCATTCATTAATTCATTACCTCAAAATGGAGAGAGTGGGGTCCTATTTATAGGGATCCCACAATTTACAATAAGACCCTGACTTTTGACTCAAAGACGAATAAGCAAGGGGGTGGGGGGCGCCCTTGGGCCTAGCCCAATGAATTGGGCCCAATAGCAAACTAAACAACCTAATGACACTCAAACTTAGGGAAATAAACTAAAGACCTAGATACATGACTCTAATAAAAGGGAAATTACAACGATATGACTCAATAAAATAAAGAAATACAACATTGGACTCATAATAAAGGGCTAGACCATGACGTACGCCTCCGGGGTGACGAGAAGGGCCGAGAGTGCCAAGATGGATGGTGATGACCCCATCACAGCTTCTCACGGCCAAGGTGGCCGACTTCTTCTTTCTCAACTCTCCTTCCAGAGAGTGCTTGATAGAAGTTGTGAACTGGTATGGTGGGGATGACCCGATCCGGGACCTCCTGGGCATCGCGTCCATCTAGGAAGACGTGAACTCCACCAATTAGCATGGACTTGCCGGATATAGAGAGTCATCCGGTGACAGGAGAAGTGTTCCGCCATAAGCCTCTGCGCTGGCGTCCTCCGGCATTCTTGGCAGGAATGGGGCGGGCCACATGGGTGATGTGGTGCACCAGGCAGCTGGCTACCGGAATCGGACTTCTGGTCGAGCCCGCAGAGCATCAAGCCTTCAAGGCCTTGACCTTCTTTGTAGTCTCCTCAGTAGGCTCCGAGGTCTCCAATTGAAGTAAGTCAACCAAGGCCAGCCCCAAGAAGTTGGGGAAGCCTACAGCAGCAGGGAATGATCCCAAGACAGTGAGCACCGCCAGGTACCCGTGCTCAGCGTGGCCGGCGATGATCGCGGGGCCGAAGGTAACAGTAGCAAGTCCCGATGATGCCATTGTTTACCTACCATATAAGACAAACAAACGATCAACAGTCTTTGGGGGGGCCTTGGGGCCCGCATATCTCGGCAAAGAGATGAAAGGTGACACTGGTCCCACCTGGCGTGCCAGACTTATTCAATGGGTTTTTATTTTTGTTTGGTCGAGGTCAATCAACCAGTTAATTAATAAACAACCAACTGATTAGTTGACCGCGCAGGCGTGCCAGTCACATGAGTGACGATTTTATTGTGCGCTCATTCTGACCCATGTGGGGTGAGAGTGAGATTTGGGTCGAGACCAGCAGTCTGCCATATCATAAAGGCTATGACGTTAATTACGTCCCCCATAAGGGTGAAAACCTTTGATTAATTACCGAGATAGCGGGCCGTCCGAGGCCGAAATAAGGTGCAAGAGATGAATGCAACGAGGTCACATGGAATGCTTTTTATCTATCATGCAAGAGAGGCATGGTTCGTTAAATTGGAGACCCTCGATACGTGGCGGAGGTCATAGGTCCGAAGACCACCATCGCGCATGGCAAAGACTTCCGATCGGGAGTAACCCGGACATTCATCAGTGCCATTTGATATACCGGAGGGGATCCATGTAGGCGTGCATGCATGATGCTTGTGATTACGCTAAGCATGGTAACAGAGTTATGAAGATGAATGATGATCAATCAAGTTTATTAATCTCCGTCGTGGGAGATGAAAGTGGTAACATAGGCATGATAACAAAAGCATGATGTTAACAGGCATGATAGTAGAAGCATGGTAATAAGATAGTTCGGACTTCAACAGCCCTTCCCTTATTTAGTTTATTACTGATTATGGTTCATTAATCTCGACCATGGGAGGCGAAGATCGCTCCGGAGACGAGTGAGTGGTTAGAACAACACAACGATTCAAAACCGGCGCGACCGCGCATAGGGATAGGTTTCCCCGGCGCGGCCAAGCATTGGCAAATGAGCTTAATCCGACGCGGCCATAACAAGCGTTAAAATGGTGCGGTGGCCTTGGGGCGCGCCGGTTTAGGGCACGCCGGCAACGAGCCAATTGAAATCAAAGGGTTATGAGTCTAATGTTATTCCGACGCGGGGGGGGGGGGGGTACCGCGCCGTATTAGGGCGCGCCGGGTTAGGACCACGCCATTTTAGTTGATTTTTTGAAGAATTTTGAAACTATTTTGATTTATTAAGATGCTATTGAGTGTTTTGAAGTTAATTAGGTTGATTGCCTGGTGAATCAGAATCCAGGGCTCTTCAGGAGCAAAGTTATGAGCCAGTGCAAGGTTCATACTCGAGCACGGCAGTTTATTACCTGAGAACTTATGCTTTATTAAGACCAATTCACTGGAGGTAACTTTATTAATTAAGAAACCTGACAGAATTTTGACGGCATCTCCCCCGTCCCTAAAAGGTTGCAGGGGAGAAACGGGGTCATACTCACATATGGAGTAAGCCCCTAAACAGTCGGTCGGCACAATGGTAGACAACCGATCCCAATAGGGTAGGAAACCCCGAGGACTAGCCTGCAAGGGGCGCCATGGCTCCGTGGGTTGAAACGAATGGACAAGGCGACTAATGAGGGAGGTGAGGTCCCCGAGGACTAGCCTACAAGGGGCACACGACCCATAGTCGACACCATATCGAAAGGAGGGATGACTATTGGGGAAGGGAGCCCCGAGGACTAGCCTACGATGGGCACACATCACTTAGTCACCACAAAATCCCAGAAAACTGTGGATTCGAATTGTCGGGCTGACGCCCATGTTGATATTCTTCCTATGGCCCGTAGGGGATATCCATCACTCACAGATGGAACCCCTTTGGCCAGTCGATGATTCTATGAAATAGTGGGGGATGTCCCCCCTCCCCGGATTACTGGGACAGAGTCATCGAACTGAGATAATCCAATGACTGTAAACCACCAATGGGAGGAAAGGAGATATTCGGTATGAGATGCATTTAGTTCGTTGGCAGATTGTCATTCACAGAATTAGTGTGTTAATGCTCACGAGGTTAGACTAACATTCACGGAGGAAGGGGTGATTATTAATCACAGAGAGGGGTAGCTAGCATGTGGATAGGATGATTTAACTACATACACATATGCTCGAGTAACTGGCCAGCAGCAGTCACAGGACGGGCCCTGGTGTTCTGGAGGTGACCCCACCTTCTCTGAGCAATAGAACGATGCAAAGAGAAAAGGAAATGGAGATCGGACCTTGAAACAGAGCGGGAAGAGATACGTGCACATGCACACCTCTATCCACGAAGTATGCAGGAACCATCGAGTAAGACACGGCCATGGCGTCGACGTGAAGGACCCGGGGAGGGGTCATCTCTGTAGCCCATGGTGTCCCAGGGCATATTCGGAGTCGGAGGAACCGAATTCGGAAACCACACGCAGGAGGAAACAGATAGATACATCGACTGAGATAGAAGTGGAAGAAAGAGACACGACATCGAGCATTTAATCCACCAGCACATTCATATATATACCATCATCCCGTGAACGGGGGACTAACACATGTATTACAAATCCGGCGCCGGCATCATGGCACGGTCACCGTTTACTAATTGCAGAGAGGTTTACAGAGGATGGGCAAATCAAAGAGATGACGAGGAGGGGGGGTAGAGATTGGCTCATGTCATCGCCATCCCCCCCCCTCTCGCTTACATTCGATCAAAAGGGAACAAATCGGGAAGACGGTCGGGAGAAAGCAGATGACCCACCTATGCTCAGAACAGAGTATTAGCATCCCCTTTTTCTTCTCCAGCTCTGGAGGGCTTCAGGCCGAGCAAAGGAGGATGGCGGCGGGGAGACGCTCAGTGGGAACCCTGCTTCTCCCCCAAGAAAACCCTCTCTCCTTCGAACTTGACTGGCTCTCTGGCTCTCTCTCTCTCCCTCGAGTAATCACCAGTGGTCTCCCTCTTAATTCGCCTCTCTCTTCAAAATTGTTTTTTTTTTCTTTGACCAAGTAGCAATATATATAGTAAAAGGCTAAAATACTAATCCAGCGTGAAGAATGGTGCGCCGGATAAGGGGCACCTTTCGCGTGCCGAAATGGGGGGGGGGGGGGCGCCGGATAAGGGGTCCTCCAAGCTTTTGGGCGCGTCGAAATTGAGGGCGCCGGATAAGAGGGCGCGCCGGTGAAGGGGGCGCCGTATTAACTTCTTTCGCTTGACGTGGGTTAGTCGATGAGTCCGGGGATGGTCCCGAAATTCATAGTGACCGTTCATCTTGCCGTAGTTCTTCAAAACCTCGACGAGAAACCTTGTCGAAGCTCTCAAGATGACGTATGGCCCTTCTCGGAACCTCGAGTATCTTTGATTTGAACACGCGGGTTTTCCACTGACACGGGTTTCGGCACTATGATTCGTGCGGCTAGCTCGATTTGGCTTGTGTTCAAAGCTTCTCGGAGGGTGGAGTAACACCCGGGATAGTTCCGCCCAGGCCGGGCGATCATTCGGCCACTAACGGACCCAACTTGGTGGGAAGCCGTACCCGTGCCGGGTAATCGGGATCTTCTACCGACAGAGCCCTCGGTCTCCCATTCTGAAGAGTCCAAGGGCATTCTTTCATCTCAGGAGAGTCTTTCATGAGGTGGCGGGCCACCGGGTAGACCGTTGTCCTTGGTCGGACGGCGGGTGTAGTGTATGCGGCATGACGGAGTCCATGCCGGTTCATTGGGCAGGCTTGGTCGCACTGCCGGTTGGTTGTGAATTCATCTCGATTCTCCTGAGGTGAAGTCCCCGGCGTTCATACAGGGTGACCTGAGGCTCTGGCAGCTTGAGAGGGCTTCAATATGTTGATATCCATCGACTTCCGTGCTTCGGTGGGCCGTGTCATTCGTCTTTGAGGCTTGGTCGCCGTTAATCATATTTTGAGTGTCAACACCGCCTACATTAAAAAAACAATAACATTCATTCATAGATAAAAATATTAGTGCGAAGATAAATTAAATATTTTATTACATTACATAAATTGAAATCAAACATAATATCAAATCGATAACTGCATAGATTTTATGGACCCCAACTAACCTAGCTGTCATCAATATTTTAAATTAATTACATTTGGAGGATGCAATTCTGAGCGTCGAGCTCAAACCGATCCGAATTGAAATCTGTCAGTTTTGACAAGTCACTTTCATCTCCCAGGTCGTGTTGGAACGATCGACACGCCGATCCGATCGGTATTTCAGATTTTAGATCCCCGAACCCAACTTCTTTAATTTTTAACTAAGTGCATTTGCAAAATTCACTTTTGAGCGCCGGGCCCAAATCGAGTATCTGATTTGGATTCTGCCAGTTCTCACAAGTCACTTTTACCTCTCAGGTCGTGTTGGAACGATCGACACGCCGATCAGACATGTATATTAGATTTTAGACCCCCAACCTCTACTTATCTGTCTTTTAAATTAATTACATTTAGAGAATGCACTTTTGAGCGTCGGGCCCAAACCAGATATCCGACTTAGATTCTATCAGTTCTGACAAGTCACTTTCATCTCCCAAGTTGTGTTGGAATGATTGACACACCGATTAGACCGGTATTTCATATTTTAGACCCCCGAACCTGACTTCTTTAAATTTAAACAAAGTGCATTTACAAAATGCACTTTTGAGCGCTGGGCCCAAACCGGATATCCGATTTGGATTCCGCCAGTTCTCACAACTCACTTTTATCTCCCAGGTCCTGTTGGAATGATCGACACGCCGATCAGACCGGTATTTTAGATTTTAGACCCCCGGACCTGACTTCTTTAATTTTAAACTAAGTGTATTTACAAAATACACTTTTGAGCGCTGGGCCCCAAACCGAGTATCTGATTTGGATTCCGCCAGTTCTCACAAGTCACTTTTATCTCCCAGGTCCTGTTGGAACGATCGGCACGTCGATCAGACCGGTATTTCAGATTTTAGACCCCCCAACTCCTAGTCATCCGTCATTTAAATTAATTACATTTAGAGACTGCACTTTTGAGCGCTGGGCCCAAACCGGGTATCCGATTTGGATTCCGCCAGTTTTCACAAGTCACTTTTATCTCCCAGGTCCTGTTGGAATGATCGACACGCTGATCAGACCCGTATTACAGATTTTAGACCCCCGGACCCAACTTCTTTAATTTTAAACTAAGTGTATTTATAAAATGCACTTTTGAGCGTCGGGCCCAAAGCAGATATCCGATTTAGATTCCGTCAGTTCTGACAAGTCACTTTCATCTCCCAGGTCGTGTTTGAACAATTGGCACGCCGTTCAGATCGATATTTCAGATTTTAGACTCCCGAACCCTGAATTAAATGAATTCTTCTAAACTAAGTTAGTTTTGAAAACACACTTAGTTTCGAGTTGAGTAATTGAGCGTCGGGCTCAAACCAGATATCTGATTTGGAATTCGTCAGCTCTCACAACTCACGTCTACCTCGCAGGTCATGTTGGAAGGATGGGCACGGTGATCAGGCCAGTATTTTACATTTTGGACCCCCGAATCCCAAATTTTCTCAATTCTTCGAAACTAAGTTACTTTTGAAAACTAACTTAGTTTTGAATTGAGTTATTTGAGCGTCGGGCTCAAACCGGATCTCCGATTTAGATTCCGTCAGTTCTCACACATCACTCTCATCTCCCAGATCCTGTTGGAAGGATCGGCACACCAATCAGACCGATATTTCAGATTTTAGACCCCCGAACCATGAATTGTATGAATTCTTCTAAAATAAGTTAGTTTTGAAAACACACTTAGTTTTAAATTGAGTTATTTGAGCGTTGGGCTCAAACCGGATATCCGATTTGGAATCCGTCAGCTCTCACAACTCACGTCTACCTCGCAGGTCGTGTTGGAAGGATGGGCATGCCGATCAGGCCAGTATTTTACATTTTGCACCCCTAAATCTTGAATTTTCTCAATTCTTCTAAACTAAGTTACTTTTGAAAACTAACTTAGTTTTGAATTGAGTTATTTGAGCGTCGGGCTCAAACCGGATATCTGATTTAGATTCCGTTAGTTCTCACAAGTCACTTTCATCTCCCAGGTCCTGTTGGAAGTATCGGCACGCCGTTCAGATCGATATTTCAGATTTTAGATCCCCGAACCCCGAATTGTATGAATTCTTCTAAACTTAGTTAGTTTTGAAAACACACTTAGTTTTGAATTGAGTTATTTGAGCGTCGGGCTCAAATCGGATATCCGATTTGGAATCCATCAGCTCTCACAACTCACGTCTACCTCGTAGGTCGTGTTGGAAGGATGGGCACGTCGATCAGGCCAGTATTTTACATTTTGGACTCCCGAAGCTCGAATTTTTTCAAATCTTCTAAACTAAGTTACTTTTGAAAACTAACTTAATTTTGAATTGAGTTATTTGAGCGTCGGGCTCAAACTGGATATCCGATTTGGATTCCGTCAGTTCTCACAAGTCACTTTCATCTCCCAAGTCCTGTTGGAAGGATCGACACTCCGATCAGATCGAGATTTCAGATTTTAGACCCCCGAACCCCGAATTGTATGAAGTTTTCTAAAGTTAGTTTTAAAAACACACTTAGTTTTGAATTGAGTTATTTGAGCATCGGGCTCAAACTGGATATCCAATTTGGAATCCGTGATCTCTCACAACTCATGTCTACCTCGTAGGTCGTGTTGAAAGGATGGGCACGCCGATCAGGCTAGTATTTTATATTTTGGACTTCCGAATCCCGAATTTTCTCAATTCTTCTAAACTAAGTTACTTTTGAAAACTCACTTAGTTTTGAATTGAGTTATTTGAGCGTCGGGCTCAAATCGGATATCCAATTTGGATTCCGTCAGTTCTCACAAGTCACTTTCATCTCCTAGGTCCTATTGGAAGGATCGGCACGCCGATCAGACCGATATTTCAGATTTTAGACCCCCGAACCCCTAATTGTATGAATTTCTCTAAACTAAGTTAGTTTTGAAAACACACTTAGTTTTGAATTGAGTTATTTGAGCGTCGGGCTCAAACCGGATATCCGATTTGGAATCCGTCAGCTCTCACAACTCACGTCTACCTCGCAGGTCGTGTTAGAAGGATGGGCACGCTGATCAGGCCAGTATTTTACATTTTGGACCCCCGAACCCTGAATTTTCTCAATTCTTCTAAACTAAGTTACTTTTGAAAACTAACTTAGTTTTGAATTGAGTTATTTGAGCGTCGGGCTCAAACCGGATATCCGATTTAGATTCCGTCAGTTCTCACAAGTCACTTTCATCTCCCAGGTCCTGTTGGAAGGATCGACACGCCGATCAGACCAATATTTCAGATTTTAGACCCCCGAACCTCGAATTGTATGAATTCTTCTAAACTAAGTTAGTTTTGAAAACACACTTAGTTTTGAATTGAGATATTTGAGCGTCGGGCTCAAATCAGATATCCGATTTGGAATCCATCAGCTCTCACAACTCACGTCTACCTCGCAGGTCGCGTTGGAAGGATGGGCATGTCGATCAGGCTAGTAATTTACAATTTGGACCCCCGAACCCTAAAATTTCCCAATTCTTCTAAACTAAGTTACTTTTGAAAACTAACTTAGTTTTGAAATTAATTATGAATATCATTGAGTAATTCTGTCAAAATAAAAACATAATAAACACTCACCTGATGGGCCTGTGCCGTGGTGGTGGTGGATCCATGAGGGAGAATTCTCGCCTGGGAGAGGAGGCCATTGATTGCCTGCAACATGGTTGCCTGCAACATGGTTGCCTGCTGGCTAGACATACCCTCTCTGATCTGTCGCTACATCTGCCGCTACAAATCAGAAATCTCCGATCAGACGATGTCTCTGACGTCGTTGCTGGCAGAAGTACTGGGGGTAGGTGGAGGTATACTGAAGGCATTGCTACTTGTTTGGGCAGAGCTTGAACTCGCACACGATGATATCACCGCGCTAGAGTCCAGGCTCTCCCCAAAACCATATAGTCGGCCTTTCTTCGGTATGCCAGCTGCTGCCACCCATTCTGCCGGATCGAACTCCGGCTGCTGCGTGTCTCCCTCCCCGTACTTCTCTGTCACAGCTCTGCTATATGTTTCCTACAAATTGAATAAAATAACTAGTCAATTTCATATGAATCAATCCGATTTAAATGAACGGTAGAAGTTGCATATGTAGATAAACTTACCGCTACTGAGTGAGCTCTCTCACTCACAAATTGATCTGTCCCCTTCTTTTTGTGTGTTCTGTCGAACACCTCGAGGAACGACGGAGCTCGATTAAGCTCCACAGCATGTTATACAATTCATAGTAAAAAAATGTCATATATATTAATAAAATACAAGAAGATAAATTGAAACATTACTTACCATTTTTTGTTTATGAGCCGCGAAAGAGACGGACCCACTCGTATGCAAATTTGCGCCCGGTTGTGATGTCCTGTTTGCTTTGGCTTTTCGGGACTTTTCTATCCACTTGGGGTCGACAAATTTGTCACATACTATGTCCTAATCCTCCTTCCTCATCCATAGAGGGCAGTGCTCCTTCCACAGCTGTCGGTCTTCACTCCCACCAGCATTATTTTTAGCGTGTTCTCGGGCCTCATGTACTTTGCTTCGAAAATTTGACTTCATACTAGACTCCCAGGCAGAACGACATCTCGTCGCGTCATGTCCACTCGTGAATTGATAAGTCCTCTGTAAATAAATTAATTCACACTTAGTATACAATTGGAAATTAAGTTTGGAAAATAATTGAATTAAATGACGTAATAACTTACTAAGAACATGTCGAACAATGAATCGCGGACGGCCATCGGAAATTCTTTGAAAGATGATACTGGCCCGGGCACATGTGCCATTACTAGTTCGGTGGAATGATGGATAGCATCCCAAGGTTCAAATTTCTTACTGCAATTGCAAATGTCAAAATATTCATATTAGACAGCTGAAGGCTAAATAATGAATGTAATAACCTTAAAAATTTACCCGGAGATCCAGCACAGGCGACATCCATCATGGGCTGTGCCTCCCTCGTGACGACTGTCGGCATCGTCAAGTGGCTGAGTGGTGGGGGTGTGCCATGTACAAGTGGGGGTGGTGGGAGGGCACTGGGACCTGTAAGAATCAATTTTCACAAGTAAAATAAATATTTTACTTAAAATTAAAATATACATACCTACAGCGGGAGGTGGTGGGGGTGACGCCTGTACAACAGGTGGGAGGGCACTGGGACCTGTAAGAATTAATTTTCATAAGTAAAATAAATATGTTGCTGAAAATTAAAATATACATACCTACAGTGGGAGGTGGTGGGGATGGCGTCTGTACAACAGGTGGGAGAGCACTGGGACCTGTAAGAATTAATTTTCATAAGTAAAATAAATATGTTGATGAAAATTAAAATATACATACATGCAGCGGGAGGTGGTGGGGGTGGCGTCTGTACAATAGGTGGGAGGGCACTGGGACCTGTAAGAATTAATTTTCATAACTAAAATGAATATTTTGCTGAAAATTAAAACATACATACTTGCAGCGGGAGGTGGTGGGGATGGAGTCTGTACAACAGGTGGGAGGGCACTGAGACCTATAAGAATTAATTTCTATAAGTAAAATGAATATTTTGCTGAAAATTAAAACCTACATACCTGCAGCGGGAGGTGGTGGGGATGACACATGTACAAGTGGTCGTGAGCCGACACTTGGACCGATAAGGACATTCTTTCAATCTAGTGTTATACGCGCGCGGGGAGTCACTTGTGTTTTCATCCTCGTGGCGGGGGGCACACACTCGCCTTTTACGGAAGGCCGAGATAGGTTGACTGGGCACACGGGGATTCCGGGGGTATTGAGAAGAAGGCAGAGAGAATGATATGAACGCGCTGGAAGGGATGGCATATGGTTAATCATTCTGGGAGACTGGGACAGGGATGGCTGGGTGGAATGCGTGCGTGCTAGTCGATTTCTTGACAATCACCTATGGAACCAAGGATTGACTGGGGAAGCGTCGCCAGGATGCGGCACGTGGCTCGAGAGATTGGGCTACATGTGGATAGAAGGGGTTCCACGGATGCGCGTACGTATGCGATTATGGGGATTCATGTACTGGACGTCTTTCCCCACCGTTCGCAAGCAACCGGTGTTTATTTTACATCAGATTGAATCTGAATACCTTTGTTTCTATTGTCGAAGAGAGAGTCAGGGACCCTAGGATTCGCGACGTCGGGAGGGCTCAGTCTGTGCAACAGCGACATGGCAACAACAACATGTTGGGTCCCGAAAGGCGGCAATCAAGAGGGGAGGGGTGAATTGATTGGCCAATAAAAATTAGTTACCCAAGGAAGCACAAAAGAAAATAACAATTATAGAGTAGAAATAATTCTAAAGCAAACAAGCACTCAATCTCACCGGAACAAGATCTCTCTCTCGTAAGAACAGAAAGAAATCGTGAGTGAGGTATGGCACTACAAGAGATCACTCAGCTAAGCGAGTAGCCCACTCGATGCAAAGAACGATAAACCAAACCACAATGGAGGCACAAGATTTTTAGGTGGTTCGGGTACACGAGTGTGTCCCCTACATCCACCCCTCACACGGAGGATTAATGCTCCACTATGACGTAAGCCACACACACGCTGAACAGACAGCCAGCACACACACAGTAGCCTATCTTGGCCACTACACACACACACACACACTCTCGTGTCACAGATCACGAGCACACACACATGAATGTGTTTCAAGAAGTTCTAAGAGTACAACAGATGTTCGATACTTAAACAAAAAATACTTGAGGGGTTTAGAGCAGAAAAGATTTTTAGAGATAGAACTCCCCCTTTCTCTTCTTCGAAGGTGCTTTGATGCTTCTGCAGAATGTAGAACGAACTTGAAGCAAGTGTGAAGTAATGCAGCACGAACAGAGGTTGGATTTTGATTTCAGATGCAGCTTTCAGTTGTATATGGTCTTGGGCCTAGATTCAAGCATCTTCCTTTCGATTTTCAGCTTCAGAGCAAGGTGGAAGAGCACTTGGGAGCTGCAGCTGCGAACCTGCACACCAAAATTAGAACCTCAAAAAACCTCTCGCAAGATCTGACCTCTCATCCTTTTTATCTAATGCCACTAGGGTTTATTTAATTGATTAGGACAGTCAGAGACAGCTTGGGAACCAGATCCACATTTTGTGGAGTGATTTGACAGTCAAAGACAGCTTGGGAACCAGATCCACATATTGTGGAGTGATTTGTAGAAGTTGGACTCGGATTGGAAGACTTTAGGCACAAAGAAACGGTGGTCAAAAAACACGGCTGGAGGTCAGACCGGAATGGGTCGACCCTTGGGGTCGACCCTCGAAGAGGGTTAACAACCCCAGCAACAATGGGTCGACCCTTGGGGTCGACCCTCGATCCACCAGAATCTGGTAGGATGAAATTTTTACAGGGGTCGACCCTTGGGGTCGACCCTCGCACCAGAAATGATAAAGGGGTCGACCCTTGGGGTCGACCCTCAGCTGGTAGCAACCAAGAGTGTTCTGTTATAAAGAATACTCTGCAGGGGTCGACCCTTGGGGTCGACCCATGTGCCAGAACAACCAGATGTGAGATAAAAAACATGAAAATGAGGTGCCAACCTAGTATTGTATGGAATAGAGATCATACCACTGAAATGCATGAATCTAAGGCATGAATAAAGAAGACCCAATAAAATTTACCTTAGACAAGAGTGTTGCTCTATCATCCATTTAACTCAAGGAATGAATTTCAACATGGAACATAGACATTAAAAAGAGTTAGGATGATCTCACACAATGTCCTAGTATCATTCAATTCATGAACCTCCTTCTTGCCCCTGTCAGGACATACATTCTGCGTTAGCTTTGGCGATTGTAAATTGAAATTAAACTTCTTACCAGAAGAAGTGATTCCTGAACTTCCAAAGCTCCTTATCTCATCAAGTGAAAAACAATTCCAGAATTTATCATGGCATTCAAGTTAGAACAAATAGATATGGAATGATTTAGTCATCATCAAAATCCATTACAATAACCCACATAGAGGGGGTTCAACAATCTCCCCCTTTTTGATGATGACAAAATTCAGAAATCGAAAACACAACATTCAAAGTCCATACCAATAGTATGATAACAAGGAGCCGAGCCGGAACAATATAAAAGGTACTTGACTTAACCAACTCACAATCAGGAATCAATTTAGAAACCTCATTCCATTGGAGCATAGAGCTATGCGATTGATAATGAGGCATATTCCAACAACCATCAATGTCTTGCTTACTTGAAAAACAACCACAGTCCACAATCCGATTTCATTAACAAGGGGAAGTGAGGTACAATGCAACAAAATACCATGCCATGATTACAAGGATAATGCAACACCTAAAACACTATTGAAATGCAATTGCAAATATGAAAATGCAACACACATGCATGCAAGCATACATCACACATATATTATAAATAAGTAGTGGCACACAAGTAGTCGTAGTAGGCAAAACTTCTCCCCCTTTGGCATCATCAAAAAGAGGGAGTGAAACAGGATAAGGAGTGTGCCAACTGAATGAAGTGCAACGGCCTAGTCATCATCCGGATTTGGTGGACCTGGAGCACGCCGGACATAATCCAAAATTTCATGGCTCATTTGGGTGTGATGAGCCAAGGCATCAGTGAAAGTTTGAGTGCATTCTTGGTGAGAAAGCTTCAGATCATGCAGCTCATTTTCAATAACTTCCAAGGTCTCCCCATACTTGTCTAACCGCTCATCAATGCCATCCAATTGATCTATGATTAGCCTGGCCGCCTCAGAGGGTATATCTACTGCAGGAGCAGGGAGTGGTTCCTCATCAGACTCGGCGTCTTCATCCTCATTAACCTCATCAGAACTAGCAGCAGGAACTGCAGTTTTCAGTTGCCGGACTAATTCACCGTCACGCAGAACATAACCCATATTGTGACAAATAGAGTGAATGGCATAAATGTCAGCCTCCCGCATAGTTTGTGAAGATTCTGCTAAAAGATTTACCTCCTTGTACTGGAAAATGGCTGTTAATGCAGCAGCATAAGGTAAAGTTCTATTCCTGTGCTTTATGCTTGTGCACATATGCTCCAAAATAAGTGCAGGAAAGTTGATACGGATGCCATCCAAGAGACAGTAAATTAGAAACATATGAATTTCTGTAACTTTGTCATGTCCTCCCCCTCTCGGAAGCAAGATGGTAGTAATCATTCTATGAAGAATGTGTTGAACAGGAGGGAAACGGTTTGCATTCAACCCAGCAACAGATCGGCCTGCTCGATCTTCAGAAGTCATGTAAAGATAAATTCTATCTTCAGGAACAAGAATATCTCCAAAGGCATATCCCTCGCGAGGGAGCTGAAATGCTTTGCCTAGCAGCTGTGGGGTGAGAATAATCTGAACCCCATTGACTTTAGAAATCGGATTGTCACCGGCCATTGATAGGTTGCTATAGAATTGATGCACTAAGTTGGGATACATCCGTCGGTGAGCAGACATGAAAACGCCCAAGTTGGGCTGACTACATATGACATCAACTAAACTGGGAATATAGATGCTCAAATTACCGAAGTCCACTGCCCGGGGACGAAGAACTTTTCTGTCCAGCACCTTGCTGGAGGAAGATTGGCCGCGCAGAGATGCAACGTGTGCGGCTTGTTTCGAGCGAATCTCTTGTGCCTTGCTTGATTCTTCGCCTTTGCGAGACGGACGTCTCCTTGGGGCCATCTAAGCAAAAATCGAAAGGGCCACACGATGGGGTTTAGATCGAGATGGTTCAACCGGAGAGGAAAGTTATAGAATAGAGTCTGTGATCCTCCACAAACACCAAGAGCTTACCTCAAGAGATCGGAGTGGCAAGAACGATCCTTGGACCCGTAGAAGGAAACTTGCGCGGTTAGCCACCGGAAGATCCGCGGCTAGGTTTGGAGGATTTTGGAACCAAAAATGAGTTTTTAGGGCTTGCAAGAGATGGTGGCTGGCCTTGGAGGGGGTTATGAGCTTTTATATAGGCATGGGAGGGGCTAACTTAGGGTTAGGACCCCAATCGCGAACGGCTCAGACGCGGTGGAAACGCGCCGCCGGAATGGGTTGACCCATTGGGTCGACCCCTGTAAACTCAACCCCAAACAGAAACTGGTTTTGCGAGGGTCGACCCAGGGGTCGACCCCTTTCAAGAAATTCAGCAAAATTATAGAAAAGGTAACCGGATGGCCAAAAGAGATGTTAGGCTCGAGTCCCCAATGCACATACATGTTGGAATCAATGAAAATGAGAGTATATATAAGGTTTTAGACAATTGGGGAAAATGCCACAACAATTTTAAGATCAAAATTTGACGTGCTTTTATCCAATTCTCCGGATTTCAGGATTCGGACAGTTTTGCGCCATTTATGGCATGGGAGTGTATTCAAGGTCATAATAGGCCATAGAAAAGACAACAAGAATGTGTGAATATTATATATATAGAAGAAATGCAAGAACACACAAGGATAACTTATCAGGCAATTTGTTTTTATTCTTTTGATTTTTCACACAACTTGATGCACATGTATGAGAAGGAAAATATAAATTAGCATATGACTAATGCAAATGGATGCAATGCAGTGACTATACACTCAATAGCACACAAAATTATGATGAAGACTCTTCTATTCTACATACCCCTAATTCTCTTCTAAAGGTTGTGAACTTCTCTTCACAAAGGGGTTTTGTGAAAATGTCGGCAATTTGATGATCTGTCTCGATGAAGCTGATTTCTACATCACCTTTGCTAACATGATCTCTAATGAAATGATGTCTAATTTCAATATGCTTGGTGCGAGAATGATGGACAGGGTTCTTGGATAGATTTATGGCTGAAGTGTTATCACAAAGAATTGCGGTGTTTTTGAAGGATTTGCCATAATCAATCATTTGTTGTTAGATCCAAAGTACCTGGGTAACACAACTACCTACAGCCATATACTCGGCTTCGACGGTTGATAAAGCCACTGAGTTTTATTTCTTGGAGGCCCATGAAACCAAGCATCCTCCAAGAAACTGACAATACCCGCTGGTGCTTTTCAGATCCACTTTGCAACCCGCATAATCGGCATCGGAATAAGCAATAAGATCAAGGTTCGAATTACGCGAAAACCATAAACCCAAGTTCACTGAGCCAGTAATATAACGAAAGATTCTTTTCACGGCTGACAAGTGTGACTCTTTAGGATTTGACTGAAAGCGAGCACACAAACATACAACAAATTGAATATCGGGCCGATTAGGAGTTAAATACAGCAAAGAACCTATCATGCTTCTGAAAAGTTTCTGGTCCACTGATTTACATGTTTCATCTTGTTCAATTTTTACAGAGGTGGACATAGGTGTTGGTTGTGGTTTGGTAGACGCCAAGTCAAACTTTTCAGCAGCTCCATTGCATATTTTTTCTGATGTATGAACATCCCATCGGCCGTCTGTGTGACCTGCAATCCCAAAAAGAATGTCAGCTCTCCCATAAGGCTCATTTCAAATTCACTTTCATCAATTTTGCAAAGTCTTTGCTGAGAGTATCCTTGGTGGAGCCAAATATAATGTCATCAACATAGACTTGAACAACTAAGATTTCTTACCGTTCAACCTTGTGAAAAGGGTTTGATCGACATTACCTCGTTTGAATCCATTCTGTATAAGGAAATCATTCAACCGTTCATACCATGCTCGGGGTGCTTGTTTAAGACCGTAGAGTGCCTTGTCTAACTTGTACACATGGTCTGGATACTTTGTGTCCTCAAACCCCGGTGGTTGCTCCACGTATACGTCCTCCTGAATGAAACCATTTAAGAATGCACTTTTCACATCCATCTGAAACAGTTTAATATTATTACAACATGCAAATGCCAAAAGAATTCTCACTGCCTCGAGTCTTGCTACAGGAGCAAATGACTCATCAAAATCACCACCTAGTTCCTGGCTATAACCTTTGGCAATAAGACTTGCCTTGTTTCTAGTTACCACCCCTTGATCGTTTGTTTTGTTACGAAAGATCCACTTGGTTCCAATCATTGAGTGGTCTCTAGGACGAGACACGAGGAACCACACTTTGTTCCTTTGGAACTGGTGTAATTCTTCTTGCATAGATAAAATCCAGGAATCAGTCTTTAAAGCATCTTCAAGGGAGTGAGGTTCAGATTGTGAAAGTAATGTAATATAATCCAGATTTTCAACTTCCCTGAATGAGAAACGCGTTCTTATTCCCTCTTCTACACTGCCAATGACAGCCTCTGGGGGATGATCTTTTGCAAAATTCCATTGTCTTGGCAGCTGCAGTTCAACTAAAGTTTGCTGATTTTCATCATCATTTTGTTGTTCTTCATCTTCTGGTGTATTTGCTTCCTTTGACAACTCTTCGGTATTTTCATCTTCTGATTGTCCTTCCTGCAAAATAGGTTTTTCATTAATGTTCTTGGATGATGATTCATCAACGATAACATGGGGACTTTCTTTAACTACAAGAGTTCTCAAGTTATATACTCGATAGGCTCTTGAGCTAGATGAATATCCGAGAAATATCCCCTTATCACTCTTGGGGTCAAACTTAGCTAAGTCCACCTTGCCATTGTTATGAATGTAACAAATAGACCCAAAAGGTTTGAAGTAAGAAATGTTTGGTTTCTTACCTCGATATAGCTCATAATGTGTTTTCTTTAACAATGGCCTTACCATGGCTCGGTTTATTATGTAGCACGCTGTATTCACGGCTTCAGCCCAAAAATACCTCGGGAGGTTGTTCTCATTTAGCATAGTTCTAGCCATTTCTACAAGTGTCCTGTTCTTCCTTTCAACAACTCTATTTTGCTCGGGTGTCCTTGGTGCGAAAATATTATGTTTGTAACCTTGACCCCTGCAAAAATTACTGAACTCATGGTTATCAAATTCTCTACCATGATCACTCCCCACGGTCTTGATGCACCAACCTTTTTCATTTTGAACCATCCTGCAAAAGGCCTCAAACTCCATTAAAGCATCACTTTTGTTAGAGAGAAAATACACCCAACTATATCTAGAAAAATCATCTACTATCACAAACCCATATAGCTTACCACTCAAGCTATGTGTTCGGCTTGGTCTAAAAAGATCTATATGGATCAATTCAAGGGGCTTAGAGGTGGTTACATCACTTTTACATTTAAAGGATGTTCTTGTCTGTTTACCCTTGCTGCATGCCCCACAGATTCCTTCATTGAACAGCTTCAACTTGGGTAAGCCAACAATCAGATTCTTCCTGAACAACTTCATCATCACATTGAAACTAGCATGCCAAGACGGCGATGCCACAACCATGCATCATCAGAATTTTTAGCAACTAAGCAAAGATTTTTATGTGAAACATCATCAAGATCAATCATATAAACATTGTTGTGCCTAAGCCCTATGAACTTGATTTCATTGGAGTTTCTATCTACCACAGTGCAGTGAGTAGAATCAAAAGACACATTGCAACCTTTGTCACAGAGTTGACTTATGCTTAGAAGATTGTGATGCAGGCCTTTAACAAGCAAAATATTTTCAATGACTTGAGTTTGGTTCTTACCTATCTTACCTTCTCCAACAATTTTTCCTTTGTCTTTACCCCCAAAAGTTACTGCTCCACCATCTTTTTCTTGCAGGTCTGCAAACATTTCCTTATTTCTCGTCATATGTCATGAACACCCACTATCCAGGTACCATTTGTTCTTTTGAGCTCCAAAGCAGACCTGCATATACAAAAAGAATACTTATGGGGTTTTTGGTACCCAAGCAAGCTTAGGTCCTCGGTGGTTAGACAGAAAAGGCATGTATGATCTATTCATTATTCTTGCAAAATTTTCATCATCAAATCTCATGGTTCTGCACTCATACATATCATGGCCTAATCTTCCACAATAAAAATATGTAGTGATTCTGTTGTCACGGTTTCTTTTCCTATTCACATTTGTAAATGAGCTATGCATCTATGTGTTAGATGATGAGGCATATGTGGTTCTTGAAACCCATGGAGTCATATATGTGTTGGACTGAAAATTATTTCTCTTTTTAGGAGTGGGTAGAGAACTTCCTTCATGAGGACCCACACATGTGTTCATCACTTGTTTCCCTTTTTCTAAGACGGAAATAACATTTTTCAACTCATTTAATTCAAGCATAAGGGTTTCAATTTTCCTTTTAGCTGTTTCCTTGGTTTGAATGCAAGCAATTTTTTCCAACTTTTCTTGTTCTAATTCCCTCTTCAAGTCTTCATGCATTTTAACAAAAGTGAATTGATCCTCTCGCATGCATGAACTCTCTTCTTCAAATAATTCCATTTTAGACAAGAGACTATCATTCTCATGTTTGAGATTTTCATTTTCTGAATTGAGAACATTGCAGTTCTCACAAGGATTTTCAGCATGCCCAGCTTGCTCCATTTTCTTTTTCAGAAGTTTATTTTCAGATTTCAATTTTTTGCATTTTCCATATAATGATTCATATGCAATCTGCCATTGTTCACATGTAAGAGATTCAGATTCAGAGTCTACCTCATTAGTGTTATCCCCATCTGCCATGAAACACAAGTTCTGCATTAGTTCATCCAGGTCATCTTCATTTTCGGATCCTTCCTCATCCTCGTCGCTCCATGTGGCGACCATGGCTTTGGGCTTCTTGAATTTTCCTTTCTTGAATCTCTTCGCCAACTCCGGGCATTCTCCCCGCATGTAACCAGGTTTCTTGCATTCATGGCAGATTATTTCATCCTTCTTGCTGCTTTCATTCTTCTTAAACCCTTGCCTTCTTGGACCTTTTCTAAACTGACCACCGAACTTCCTGGTATTCTTAACAAATTTTCTTGCTCTTCTGGTGGTCATAGCAACAAGCTCCTCATCTTCAGTATTGACCATGGATCCTTCCTCACTTTCATCAGACTCTTGTGGGTTTACCTTCAGTGCCAATGTTGTGGCAACCTTCTTCTTTTTGTTATCCTCCTCGCTCCTTTTGATGTTGATTTCAAATGTCATCAGGGAGCCAACTAACACGTCCAAAGTCAGAGTGCTGAGAGCTTTTGAGTCTTCGATCACTGTGGCCTTTGTGTGCCACTGTGGTGATAGAGATCTCAGTACCTTCCTCACAACATCACGGTTTGAATACTCCTTGCCAAGAGCCTTCAAACCATTTGTAATTTCCATCAGTCTCGCGAACATTTCAGAGATGGTTTCTTCTGGCTTCATCATAAACAATTCATAATCCCGGACCAATAGATTTGCTTTGGTCTCCTTGACTTCAGAAGTTCCTTCATAGATCAAGCGTAGTTTGTCCCACATTTCCTGTGCAGAGGAACACATAGAGATGCGTGAGTATTCATTCGGATGAATAGCACACTGAATTATATTCATGGCCTTAAAGTTAGCTGAACAATTATTGATGTGTTCGTCATCCCAATCATCTTCATTGTCAGGCAACTTATAAGGGCCTTTATTGATAACATTCCACACATCATATTCTTGTGCACGCAAGAAAACATACATTCTGTTTTTCCAATATGTGTAGTTTGTTCCATCAAAAAATGGAGGCATGTGTACTGAATGCCCTTCGGGCATCATCCCTCTGTTTGTCATAGAAAGGGATCTGCTCTTCGACCGTGAGGTCGGGCGATACAGAGACCAAAGCTCTGATACCAATTGTTGGGTCCCGAAAGACGGCAATCAAGAGGGGAGGGGTGAATTGATTGGCCAATAAAAATTATTTACCCAAGGAAGCACAAAAGAAAATAACAATTATAGAGTAGAAATAATTCTAAAGCAAACAAGCACTCAATCTCACCGGAACAAGATCTCTCTCTCGTAAGAACAGAAAGAAATCGTGAGTGAGGTATGGCACTACAAGAGATCACTCAGCTAAGCGAGTAGCCCACTCGATGCAAAGAACGATAAACCAAACCACAATGGAGGCACAAGATTTTTAGGTGGTTCGGGTACACGAGTGTGTCCCCTACATCCACCCCTCACACGGAGGATTAATGCTCCACTATGACGTGAGCCACACACACGCTGAACAGACAGCCAGCACACACACAGTAGCCTATCTTGGCCACTACACACACACACACACACACTCTCGTGTCACAGATCATGAGCACACACACACGAATGTGTTTCAAGAAGTTCTAAGAGTACAACATATGTTCGATACTTAAACAACAAATACTTGAGGGGTTTAGAGCAGAAAAGATTTTTAGAGATAGAACTCCCCCTTTCTCTTCTTCGAAGGTGCTTTGATGCTTCTGTAGAATTTAGAACGAACTTGAAGCAAGTGTGAAGTAATGCAGCACGAATAGAGGTTGGATCTTGATTTCAGATACAGCTTTCAGTTGTATATGATCTTGGGCCTTGATTCAAGCATCTTCCTTTCGATTTCAGCTTCAGAGCAAGGTGGAAGAGCGCTTGGGAGCTGCAGCTGCGAACCTACGCACCAAAATTAGAACCTCAAAAAACCTCTCGCAAGATCTCACCTCTCATCCTTTTTATCTAATGCCACTAGGGTTTATTTAATTGATTAGGACAGTCAAAGACAGCTTGGGAACCAGATCCACATTTTGTGGAGTGATTTGACAGTCAAAGACAGCTTGGGAACCAGATCCACATATTGTGGAGTGATTTGTGGAAGTTGGACTCGGATTGGAAGACTTTAGGCACAAAGAAATGATGGTCAAAAAACACGGCTGGAGGTCGGATCGGAATGGGTCGACCCTTGGGGTCGACCCTCGAAGAGGGTTAACAACCCCAGCAACAATGGGTCGACCCTTGGGGTCGACCCTCGATCCACCAGAATCTGGTAGGATGAAATTTTTACAGGGGTCGACCCTTGGGGTCGACCCTCGCACCAGAAATGATAAAGGGGTCGACCCTTGGGGTCGACCCTCGAGCTGGTAGCAACCAAGAGTGTTCGGTTATAAAGAATACTCTGCAGGGGTCAACCCTTGGGGTCGACCCATGTGCCAGAACAACCAGATGTGAGATAAAAAACACGAAAATGAGGTGCCAACCTAGTATTGTATGGAATAGAGATCATACCACTGAAATGCATGAATCTAAGGCATGAATAAAGAAGACCCAATAAAATTTACCTTAGACAAGAGTGTTGCTCTATCATCCATTTAACTCAAGGAATGAATTTCAACATGGAACATAGACATTAAAAAGAGTTAGGATGGATCTCACACAATGTCCTAGTATCATTCAATTCATGAACCTCCTTCTTGCCCCTGTCAGGACATACATTCTGCGTTAGCTTTGGCGATTGCAAATTGAAATTAAACTTCTTACCAGAAGAAGTGATTCCTGAACTTCCAAAGCTCCTTATCTCATCAAGTGAAAAACAATTCCAGAATTTATCATGGCATTCAAGTTAGAACAAATAGATATGGAATGATTTAGTCATCATCAAAATCCATTACAATAACCCACATAGAGGGGGTTCAACACAACACAACAGCGATAACTGGGGGCAGAGAGACTGGTTCCGGCGAGGAGTGGGATCCACTCCCTGACTGGATTACATGACTTATATGCCATGAAAGGCATTTATATGGGAGCGTGAGAGCCCGATTACAATTGCTTGCAAGCCACAGGATAATTCCGTCATTTATGACGGTCCCCGGGTCATTGCATTATTGTGTGGATAGTTCCGTATCTGTACATAGTGTCCGTCAGAGGACCTGTGACTCAGCAGGATGGCGCCCGAGGGGCGTCGCAATGTATTGCCGACATGAGATAGTGTCGAGGTCGGAGCAGTAGGGGTGCCGGAGGCACCGTTGTGCTATGGAAGTTGAGTGGTCGGGTGTCGCGGGCCCCGATGTGACTGGAGTAGCTGGCATTTGTTGTGTCTCTATGGTCATTTGAGTCATCCTGTGGTCACTTGGGTCATTCGACATCATCCTATGGTCATATGAGTTTTGTGGTATTCTTGGTTTTGATAATGGCTAAACACTATTAGTCATTGATATTTTCCACTCTCATGTGACTGACACACGTGATGTTTTGTTCATGACAGATACGCCATTAAATGGACAAGGAATTCAGTGGAAATGGCAAAGGTGAAAGCTCAATGTTGCGCCCTCGCACGCGGAATAAAATTCTGATTATAGGAGCGATATAATCAACAGAAATCTTCAAGACAGTCATGGGTGATGCCACAGACATGAACGGGCTGCTAAAGAAGTCAAGCGACGGAGCTAAGAAGGTTAACGGACCGACCCGGACAAGCCCAGGTTCTGCCCAGCTGGTGGTCGACCGCCAGCACAGGGGCGGTCGACCGCCCCAGCCAGCATCCGCCAGTCTGCATGTCTTTCAGTAGCGGTCGACCGCCAGCGAGCAGCGGTCGACCGAAAATCCCAGGGACCATCCGGTTGCAAGTTTCTCAGTAGCGGTCGACCGCCAGAAGCTGTAGGTCGACCGCCAGCCCCGATGCAGCCATGTTTGACTTCGATTTCCACCTCGTGGCCAGCCCCTTTCCATAGATTTGTTTAATCAAAACTCACCTAATCTCCCATGATTTGTGGATCTGGTCTGGGAGATGTCCAAGGACCATTCAAAGTCTATAAAACCAACACATGAGGGGTTAGAAACCCTAATGCTTCATTTGGATCAAAGGAGATCAAGGGAGGCTAGAGGAGGAGATTCGCAGGTACTGTAGCACCTCCGTGAATAGTACTTCGGGCTGGAGTTCTTCATCCATCTAAGGTGATTCAAGCCAAGATCTGAAGCCATCAACCTCCAAGCAAGAGTAGAAGCAAGCAAGGCTATCAAGGTGATCCAAGGAAGCTGATTTCGCAAGATTTTCAAGGAAGATCAAAGCTACATCTATAGTCTTCTTCATCAACTAAACGAAGATCATCTCTCAAGGAAGAAGACACCATTGAAGCATCCAACTCAAGCTCCAGCAATCTCAGACAAGATTTTTCTTCTTAAGCATATTCTATATCTTGTTTGATGATTGAGTGTTTTCATATTTGTTCTTTTTCATTTCATACAAACGATTGAAACTGAAGATCGTCCCTACCGGTGGTTAGTAGGAAGGCAATCGGAAGTTGTCCGATCTGCGGTGTTGACGTCCCTACCTGTGGTTAGTAGGAAGGCAATCGGAGGTCTTTCCGATTTGCGGTTCAGTGCGTGGCACTAGTGGAGCCTCACCGGATTTGGTGAGGGGTGGACGTAGGACTGGGGATTCAGTCCGAACCACCTTAAAATATTGTGTGTTGTGGTTTGTTTATGTGATTGCTCATTCTAGATGCTTGCTTAGGTTCGAATCGATATATTGGATTGCTCATCGTGCCAAGTGAATCATAGTGTTTTTTGATAAGCTAGTTATATTCCGCTGCAATTTATCTTATCTAGCTATATAGAGGGTTGCATTGCGAAAAGAGGGGCAGATCTATTCACCCCTCCCCTCTAGATCCGCTGTCCACTACACAATAACATTCGGGTGCCAGGGGCACCGTTGTGACTAGAGTTGTTGGCAGTCGGGTGCCGGGGGCACTGTTGTAACTGAAGTAGCTAGGTAGTCAGGTGCCGGGGGCACCGTTGTGACTGGAGTTGTTGAGTGATCGGGCGTGCGGGTCCTGATGTGACTGAAGTAGCTGGCGGTCAGGTGCCGGGGGCACCGTTGTGACTGGAGTTGTTGGCAGTCGGGTGCCGAGGCACCGTTCTGACTGAAGGAGGCGGGCATCGGGAGACCTCGATGGTCGTGCTTGGGGCCCGGTGTGACTGGCAGTCGAGTGCCGGGGGCACCATTATGACTGAAGGAACTGGGCGCCGTGAAGAGGCTGAGACCCGAGTATAGGTGCATGTGTTCAACTGGTTTCATGCTGTATGAGAGCCGCATGGGCTTTACAAAGGGGCCAAGGAGGCCGAAGTACAATGGGCGCAAGCCGCGGGACAATTCTGACATGTGGGTCGGTCCCCGGGTCAATGCTGGATAAGGCGGATATCCGCGTGTTTTGTAGAGGCTCCCTATAAGGAGATCGAGACAAGCCTGACTGCCTAGGTGGCAGGGGCGGTCGTGGGCTGGCGCTTGACTGAGGTCGGACGTGGCTCAGGGTGAGCAGTCGGGCCCGGGCCTCAAAAGGCGAGTGTCGTCAAACTGGGGAGTCGAGGTCGGCCCCGGGAATATTACTCCCGGGTCAGGGTCCTGCTAACTCGAGTCATCAGTCAGAGCAGTCGGCAGCTAGCTCGGGGAGAGCAGTGGGCACGTGATTCCGTGTCGAAAGTAGGTGCGGCATCATAGCGTATGCGTAGCCACCATGGGTTGTCATACGCGGGCGGACCCGAGATATGGGAGCATTCGCCGTTGTCATAATGCCTTATGTGCGGCGGGGATGGACTTGTGTGCGATGGCTAGACGCCGCGTGAGGGGAGTACGTGAGACATACCCTCGGCGTGTACAAGCTGATCAACAAGCCAACCACACGCGCACTTAGCTCCTCGCGTTCTCAACCCTTGCCAAAGGCCTCAGGAGTCCGAGGGTGCGGCAGTTAGGTCGGAGGGTGTTGCATTGCATTCCTTCATTCCATTTCCCTTGAGCTCCCTAGGGGGGCTTTTATAGGGAAAGATGAAAGGGTGGAAGGGGTTTAGGCGGACAAAATTGGGGGCCCAACTTGGTCCGGGTAAACCCTTGAAAATATTTTTTTTGTGTGTTACGGAGTGGGGGAGGGGGGTTTAGCCGGACCAGCCCAAGGGGCTGGTCTAGTCCGCCTAAACCCCTCACGGAGGAGTTTTTTATTTATTAAAAACTCTTCTTCATTTTTTATTTTTGGATGAGTTTAGGCGGACCAGCCTGGGGGGTTAGGCTGGTCCGCCTAAACCCCTCCCCCAGGGGGGGTTTAGGCGGACCAAACCGAAGGCTGGGTCTGGTCCGCCTAAACCCCTCCCCGGAGGGGTTTACGCGGAGTAAAAAATGTTTTTTTATTTTCTGTGGGGTTTAGGCGGACTAGCTTTAGGGGTGAGGCTGGTCCGCCTAAACCCCCTCCCCAGGGGGTTTAGGCGGACCAGCCCTAGGGGTTGGGTTGGTCCGCCTAAACCCCCCCCCCCTAGGGGGGGGGGGGGTTACGCGGGTTTGACTGAGGGTTTACCGTGGGTTTGACTGGGGTTTGACTGGGGGTTTGACTGAGGGTTTGACTGAGGGTTTACTGCGTTATAATTAGAAATTTTCTTCCGATGGTGGTGCATGACCCAATGGGTTGCTAGGAGTCCTGAGTTGGGCTTCGGCTTGCTGTAGAGTGGCTGGAGTATACTGTTGACACCTGTTTTATGACCAATGAGTTGGGTCATCTTCTTACTTATCTTTATGATTCTTCGAGTTATACGTCATTTTTGGGCCATCTTAGTCAATTTTTGGGACTTATTTCATGGGTCATTCTCCTTGATTGGGTCTCGCTCCTTATTTATTTTCCGTGGGTTGAAGCTTAGTGGGCTTTCAATGGTTTTGTTGCAATCTGGCACCTAGCGGTCTATAACACGGCCGTTAGACGTTGTTGGCGGTCTATTCTTTGATCATTTTTTGCATATGTGCACCGACCTGATCCACTGTTGCACCGACCTGGTTTCGCTCTTGCACCGACCCGATCTTTTCTTGTGTCGACCTGCATTGTCTCTGGCGGTCTATTGAATGGGCATTTGATGACGTTTGGCGGTCTATCTATGAACCGTTTGCTGACGTCAGAGTCCAGAGCCAACGTCTTTCCTTCCGTCTTATCCTTTCTTATCCGTTGAGCTCTGGCGATTTATCGTATGGCCATAAGAGGCATTGTGGCGGTGTTACTTAAGACCGCTAGATGACGCTAGAGTCCAGAGCCAACGTCTTTCCTTCCGTCTTATCTCTTCTTATCCGTTGTGCTGTAGCGATTTATCGTGGGACCGTCAGAGCCTTCTGGCACATGAACCTTGGACTGCCAACTGCTTGCAGAGTCCTTATTTTGAAAATTTCACCCGTTAGCCTTATCTATTGTTGGATAACGCAGGGTGGCGGTCTATTCTCAGGCCGTTAATTTGAAATGGCGGTTTATCGTAAGGCCGTTACATCAGACAGAGAGTTCTAGTAGAACTGCTCTTTCTCTGCTACTCCGTGGTCGAATTAAGAGTTTGATCTGATGATTTCTCCTTCGATACTCATCCTTAGAAGCTCTCGTTTGTTTCTATGGACTCTTGGGAGTATTATCTTCAAAGATTATCTGGTGTCAGGCTTGATTTCGAGTCATTATCTCTCCAACTCGAGCCTAGACTTTGAGGGTCTATAAATAGAGCCCTTGGCTTCATGACTTGAGGGGGAGATTTCTAGAGTTCGCGTCGAAGTGCTGCCGCATCCTGGAGCTAGAACCAATCAAGGAGAACTGCTTCCCACGTCCATCTGCTTCCTAAGTCCAGGGAGTATCAAGTTCCAAGGATTTTTAGTGTTTTCTTGTGTTCTTAGTTCTTATTTCCCCTCATAGCATCAAAGCATCTTCCCTCTTCCTCTCTCACGTTCTTCATTCTTCTGCATCATTTTAAAACCTCCCCCCATCTTTTAAAACGCCCACAGGGGTTAAAAAAACCAACCTCCCAGGTATTCCCTTTCCAATTGCATGTTTTCAAGCTTTCTTCCATTATAGTTACTACACTCTTCAAAGGGCTAATCTGGGTGTTTTTCTGTGTCTCTACACGCTTTTACAGGTTTTACAGGTCCATAGCACGAGGCCCAATTCTTCTGGCCAGCTGGAAGAAGTGGAGATCAAAGTCCCAAAGTTCCTTTCCTGCGGTTCTCTGGCGGTTGTGTATCGGAGCGCTAAGGTCCTCTAGCGATTTATCGTAAGACCGTCATCTTCATCTGGCGCGCCAGTCTTCGACCATCATTATTAGCAGAAGTACAGTTTCCTCTCTCCCATGGGCAGGTGTTGCATCCACCTATTTCCAAGGTATTTATCCTAGTTTTGGCTAGTTTATACTTTGGTGGCGATCACATCTTTCTAGTTTGAGCATTAGTCTTCTCTCTCTCATCATATTTCCTCTTTACTTGCTTTTGCTTGCTTGCTCCACACCTACGATGTGTATTTTCTTTTACTCCTTTGCTCCACGCCCGTGTTGACACCTGTTTTATGACCAATAAGTCGGGTCATCTCTTTATTCATTATATATGATGCTCCGAGTTGTTCACTCTTCATCGAGTCTCTTTGTTTAGTTGAAGATCATTTCTTGGGTCTTGACTCCTTGATCGGATATGGCTCTTTGTGGCATTTCCTTTGACTAGGGCTTAGCAAAACCCTCATTCATTAAATTGAACTCCATTGATAATAACAGACTGTCCCAGGCACGTTGTTTCATTCTGACGGATGGGTCATGGGCCGTTACTCTTTGAAGAGTCCTAAGGCTTAAGGGCTTGTTTCAATCCTTATCTTTTTAGTTTATACGTTGATAATAACGGTCTGTCGTGCAGCCGTTGTTTCAGTATGACGCCCTATGCTTTGGCTGTTATTTCCTTGTAGAGTCCTATTACTTTGATCTTCTTCCCATTGATCTTGTCTTTTTGGGATAAGGTTGAAAGTAAAGGACGTTCCTTGGGGCGTTATTTCCAAGTGGCGGTCTGTCGTGCAGCCGTTACTTCCTTCAGAGAGTCCTAGCAGTTCAGGCCTTTTCTCTGCTACTCCGTGATCGAGATAAGAACTTGGATTGACGATATCTCTTTCAAATCTGATCCTCAGAACCTTCTGTTTGTTTCTATGGACTCTTGGTGATATTATCTTCAAGGATTTGCTAAGAATTATCCATTTATCTTGCTGGCTTATCCTCTGCTCGACCTAAGAGTTTGAGGGTCTATAAATAGAACCCTTGACTTCATGGCCAAGAGGAGGAAAATCTGGAGTTTGCGTCGAAGTGCTGTCGCATTCTAGAGCCACGTCTGATCAAGGAGAAGTGCTTCTCACGTTCGTTTGCCGCCTGGTGAAGAGAGTATTTGTTCCATTGGTTCCAAAGTTCACAATTGCATATTGAGTTTCCATTCAATCTCTCTTTCATCATAAGCATTATTTCTCTCCTGCCTCTACGTTTTTCACTGGTTTTCATCATCTAAACATCCTCCTAATCTTTTAAAACGCCCAGAGGGGTTAAAAAAATAAAACCTCCCCGGTATTCCCCTTTCCTTTTGATGATATTTTGCTTATTGAAGAATTGATGCTATATTATTGAAAGGGCTAATTTGGGTTATTTTGTTCTTGTCTTCCACTTCTTTGGCAGGTTTACAGGTTCACTAGGACGAGGCCCAAGTCTTCTAGCCGGCTGGAAGAGTTGGAGTTAAAAGGACTCATACTTTGTTACTGCAGGTTATACGACGGTCTTGTGTAGGCGCGTCATATTCTTCTAGCGGTCTATCGAGCGACCGTCACTTCCAAGTGACGCACAGGGTTCTGGCCGTCACTTCTAGCTGACCTGCAGGTTCTCTTTGGTTTCCTCTCCCGTGGGCGGGTGTTTCATCCACCTATTTCCAAGGTATATTCAAGTCTTTGGCTTGTTTTTACTTTGGTGGCGATCACATCTTTCCTTGGTATTGGGCATTAGCTTTCTCCTTCATCACATATATCTTTATTTCCTTGCTTGTTCCACCCTCGCAGTGTGTTTTCATTTACTTCTTGCTCCACGCCCCGGCGTGTGTTTTTCTTTATTTCCTTAGCATTAGTCTGATTGAGATAGCATGCCCATGCTAGAGCTAGCTTTGATTGCCTAGGTTCATGATCACATGTTCATAGGTTAAGAGCAGATCTTTGATTACTTGCTTGTCATCTTATCACATTCACACAACAAAAACCCTAAAAAGAAATGAAGATAGGCAAAACTAATCAACAGATAATTTTTTGGCGATCACGGTGGGACAACTTGTGCCAATCGTGCTTTTGATTCCTGTTAAACCTGCCATCATCTCTTGTGTTGTTCCCCTCCCGTTTTCCCTTATTTCCTGTTGGTCCTGATTCTCTGAGTGCTCTGACGGCCCTGTGTCCCCGCGTTACAGTCCTCTGACGCAAGGGCATTAGACCACCACAGTTGTTCTGCTGCGAGAGCTTTCACGGTTTTTTCTTGTTATTTCTGGTTGATTTTGGTTCTCTGGCTCACTTGACGGTCCTAGCCCCCTGCGTTATATTATGTCTGACGGTCGGGCCTTAGACCGTTATTTTCCCCTGACGCAGGGCTCCTAGACCGTTATACGCCAGACAGGTACGCATCCGAGGTGCAGTTACTTCCGCAGTTTCTGCTGTGACTCTTTGCTTGGGTGATACTTGACTTCCTCCTTGCTTTGTTTTATATCTCCATATCGTTGTGTGCATCATTGATTGCTAGATTTTAGGCTAGACTTTGCATGCACTCCGGTGCACATAGGACCATTCATCTTTTCATATCCTAGATTGCATTCTCCTACCTTGGTGTGCGGACCTCTCGTCTCCATATTCCTTGGGACCGACTAGGAAATCACACCAGGGACCTCCATAAGTCCCCGCGAGCCATGGATTCCCACACGGACGCCGGGCTGGTTGTACCTTTCCCACCCCGTGTCTAGGGTTGCATAAGTGAAGGAGTGATTACACTTAGAGTCAAACCAAGTCCCATAGCCATCTCCTGTTAGGAACCCATTGTTGAGAGCACATTTCAATCAATCCACTAAAGTTCCAAAGGAGAAATCACAAAGAATTGTGTTGCATCATCTTAAAACAACTTGGTTGACTTTGAGTGTCTTCATCTTTTATCACTTACATCTTGTGTTTAAACATTCGAGTTTGGTTACTCATTGTGATTTTTTTTGGTTTGTTTGCATTTGTCAAGGTTGTCCGTTGCATGTGGGGTTGTTTTCATTCGTCCGAATCATCTCCTCAAATCAATCCCTTCTTCACATTCTATTCCAATCCTCTTTTCGAGTCCACCATGGCATCCTTTAATCCTCCCCGTTCCCAAGAGGACTCTCTTCCTCAAGGGCTTCTTGAAAACCCTCCTAGGGTTATCACCTTTTCTTCCGGAGAAGGGACTACCCCTCTCCCATCCTCCACTTCTATGGAAGGTGGTCAAGCTACCCCTTCTCTCTCCACTCCTTCCGCGGGCTCTATCCTTCAGATGATGGCCCAATTGGATCCGGCCCAACTCCAAGTTCTTTATCAGGCCATGCAAGGGTCCAACGCATCTCCTCCCACCATCATCCAAAATCAATCCAATCCTTCCATTGGTGGGCTCCCCATTCAGCCCACTCCAATTGATCTTACCCCGGTCCAACCACGGACCATCACTTTCACGAGCATGGAAACGGGCCAGTCTTCCAATTCGGCCCAACAATCTTTCGATAAGGGAAAGTCGCCCATCCCCTCTTTTGTTCAACTGGATCATCACGTATCTACTCCGGTAGCTCCACAAGTTCTCATGGGCCCTTCCGATTTCTTGCACCCTCGGCCAGGGGTGGCCCAAGCTCCTTCTAATCTGGGCCAATCTCAGGTCCAATATCCTTCTTATGGGCCCCCCATCTCTACTGTTTATCCCTCCACTCCTGCCTATGGGCTTCCACCTTCTGTCACAACCGTTCCATCTGCTCCTCAAATTCAATCAGCATCCTTCACTACCCCTGCTCTCTCCCGAGAGCAGGACTTGCTTGATAAATGGGCCGCCATGCAGCAACAACTCGATTTCCTTCAGAAGCGGGTTGGCCCGCAATCTTTGGCAGATATTCCTATCTCGAGCTTCCAGAACATTCGGTTCCCTCCACAATCAGAGCTCCCCAGCTATCGCAAGTACGATGGGAATAGCAATCCCTTCATTCATGTGAGGGATTTTCTATATGAATCGGCGTAATTCCAGTATGATGATCGCCTTATGGCGTATTTATTCCGCCGATCTCTGGATGGTGTTGCTCTGGAGTGGTTCTACTCTTTACTGCTAGAAGAAGCTGAAAGTTTCAAGGTAGTGAAAGACAAATTCATCCAACGGTTCCAAGATAGGGTCGGCCTGGAATACTCGTTCACAGATCTGGTGGCCGAGAAGATGAAGTCAGATGAAGAGTTCGCCACTTATGCAGACAGATGGAGACAGATGGCCTCTAGGGTGCCTGGCCACATTCCAGAGGAAGAGAAGGTCAAGCTGTTAATTTCGAATGCTACTCCGACCTTCCGGAACATCCTGGCGATGAATGACATAGCCAACATGCACCAGCTCTACAGTCGGGCGTGCTTCATACAAACCCAATTTAAGGATTCCCCCATCCACTCACTGTTTGAAAACCAAAAGCCCAAATACCACAAGAAACCACAAGGGCCGGTTACCGAGGGGGTCCAGACAAATGAACAAGTACAAGCCGTTACCTTTCCATTCCAGGCCACACCGTTCCGCTTCCCCCAAAACCCCCGCAATCCACAAAACTCCGCTCCACAAAACTTCCAGGTCACTTTGCAAAGCCCTCCGCCTACCTTTGCCACTCCACAAAACACCTTCGTCGCTCCACAACAACCACCACCACCTCCACAATACCACAATGTCCCTCCACCTAACGACTATAACAACAACCCTAACAGCAAGCGCCCAGCTCCCAGGAGATCTCAATACCCTCCATTGCCAGAGACACTTACAGATATCTTCTCCGCCCTCATGTCAGTGAATGCAATCCAACTTCCTCCGGAACGGCCTAATTGGAACCCGGCCGTTGATCAGACTAAATATTGTATGTTCCATAGGCAGCCGGGCCATACCATAGAAGGATGTTTTCAGTTCCGGGATCTGGTATATGATCTTCATGAAGGACAAAGGATAGATTGGGCCGCGATGCATCGGGCCATTGTTGAGATCAAAGAGAAAAGAGGGCAGCAGCCGAGGCAGCAAGTGCAGCAGCAACAAGCACCGCAGCCGCAGCAGCTACCACCACAGCAACCACAACAACCACGGCAAGTACAGGACCTGGGCATCCATCAGAATCCGATGCCAAACCACCCACCCGCTCCTCAGCAGCAGCCGCCAGCACCAGCACAAGTAAACGTGGTCCAACCACCGGCCCCCAATGCCGGGTGGTCTTTTGACGATGATGGTGCCACACCACAAGTCATGGCCCTCCACCATAACCACCGCAATCCTCTTACCCCCTCCTTCGTCCTTCCCGCACACCCAGCATCCCCTCCGTTCATCCTCCCAATTACATCCGCTTCAGCAAACCCCTTACCACCCACCGTTCCGTCATACCCTCCACCACTTACTCACGTCGCCGTCATCACACCACCATCCAACCCTTCACCCATCCTTACCCTTCCGCTAGCCTTCCCTCCACCCGCGTCAACACTCATCACCACCCTGCCTTCCACCAATCCTTCACCCATCATCTGCTCATCACCTACTACCCCCATCAACCTTACGCTCCACCAAACCGTCTCCCCCACACCACCTGTTCCATTCATCCACCCTGCAGGGCCCATCATACTATCTTCAGATGCCGCGGCAAATTGTGCTTTAAGGAGCGGGAAGATGTTCCATCGAAATTACCCTACTACTTCTAATCCCCGGTCCTCTCAACCGACGGCCGAGCAGGAAGAAACTAAACCTCTGCCGGGTACTCAATATGACTTGCTGCATCATCTGGATCGAGTGCCCGCTAAAATATCTGTGCTGGAGCTGATCAAAAGGTCTACCCTTCATCAGGATGCACTGAGAGACTTTTTACAGAAGGTGATGGTCAGCGAAGATATGGCAGTTGATAGCCTACCAACGGCGCTAGCAACTATCTCCAAAGGACCGGCAATTACATTTTCAGAGACCGAGCTAGCACCTCCGGAAGCACGGCAGATGCTGCTCTGCATTACGATCACTCTGAACAAGGTCAGCATTGAAGCAGCACTGGTTGACACAGGGGCTTCAATTAATGTTTGCCCACTGAGTACTCTACGAGCTTGTAACATATCAGAAGAGTTACTACGGCCTACCCCCACCACTATAGCAGCATACGACAACTCAAGGCGAGCATGTCACGGGGTGGTCACTATCCAAGCCGAGCTCGGACCTCTTACAATGGCCATGGAATTCTATGTGCTGGACATTGACCCTATGTTTAAGGCTATCTTGGGTCGTCCATGGATTGATACACTCGGTGCTGTACCCTCCACCGCACATCAGTGCGTCAAATTCCCTTTTCAAGGGAGGGTCGTCAAGGTCAAAAGCCTATCCACAGTGCAGTCAGTTAAGGCTATTTCAGAACATATTCTTCCCACGCTTTGGCCCAGCAGTCGGCCCGTCATATCAGTGCTCGACTTAAACTTTCCTTGGGCTTACACATCTCCTAGGCCCGTCACTACTCCAGTCAACGTCAAAGTGAAGCCTCAGATTCGCGATTCCAAGGGCTGGAACATCATACTGAAACTGGGCTATCAACCGGGGAGAGGCCTCGGTGCACAATTACAAGGAATGACCAAGCCCATACCAAAGGGAAGAAAAATGGGCAGGAGAGGCCTCGGCTACAGGGAAACTACATTATCTATGATAGGTGATTCTGGGCCACTCACCTGGGACTACCGTCAACACTTTGTTCGAGGGCCTCTCCAGCCTGGCACATTAGCTCCGCAGCCAACTCTGCCTATAAGAAATACAATCTGTCCAATTGCGAGTCCACCTCCAGTGGTAAAGGGAGCAAAGGATGATATGATTGATTATGGTCAAGCCCTTCAGGGGCTGTTTCACGAAGAAGACTGCCAGAAACAATAAGAAGTTCGGCTTATGCACTGGAATCCGAAGAAGCAGCCCATTGTTGATCTACAGGAAAGGGGGAGCTCTCCCATTATCTTTTCTTGGTCTCCCTCACACTTTCAATCCATTTTTTAGCAAGGGGATCACATACCTCGTCTTCCTCCCATCATGATAAATCCATCTTTTATTGATCCACCTGAGATCCTCTTTGTTCCTTGTGCTTGCGGGAGGTGCCCGCGCATTGATCTATCCACTCTCTTCACTCCTCCTTCTCCCAATGCTCAACTCCACGAGATGTGGTTCTCCTCTTCTGATCCTTTCTTCGACTGCATCTTTCCCGAGCTGTTCCCTATGCAGCTCCCACCTCCTCCCTCTTGCTGTATAGTCTCCGCTGATCTCCAAAAAAAAAAAAAACGTCAAATTTGAAACGGCGATTTCAGTGGAAGATTATGCTATCCTGTCGCCATCCTCCTCCCAGGGGCACGAGTCCCCTGCTCCTTCCCTTCCACTAGGCCTCCTCTCTCCTAGGTTAGGATTAGGGTCCGTCGAGTCTAGGGAAGTAGAGTCAGTTAGGTCTAGAGAAGTAGGGTCTTGTTCTAGGTCGTCCAACCCTTCCTCTTCTGAGCCGCGCTCGCTTGCTCATCCATTCCGATCTGTTCCTGATAGGTTCTTGCAAGATTTAGCTCAGCGTTGCCATGCTCTTTTGAAGTGCCCGGAATTTGTTGCTACAGCAATTGTGATTGAAGATGACGAGGAAATAGAAGGGGTGTGGAGCGACGACGGATTAGGCGTCTATGAGATTTTGGATGAGAAGGATCCAATTAATGAAGACAGCGATGTAGATGACACTGTCGATCTATATGCACAAGGACTAAAAAGATTCGATGAGCCGTCGATGGCAGTGGATGAACCTACAAAGGAAATCAACATGGGAACGGAAGAAGACCCAAGACCCATCATTATTGCTGCTAACCTCCCTCCACAAGTAGAAGAGGAATTAATCAAGGTACTAAGGGAGTATAGCGATTCTTTTGCCTGGTCTTACGAGGACATGCCAGGTCTTGACCCCTCCTTAGTGGAACACCGACTCGTGCTTAAACCAGGGGCAACGCCTGTAAAACAAAGGTCAAGAAGATTTCACCCCCACATGGTCTTGAGGATCAAGGAAGAGGTCGACAAATTATACAAGGCCAGATTCATCAGAGTTGTTCTATATCCTCAGTGGGTGGCAAACATAGTCCCTGTTATCAAGAAGGATGGAAAAGTGCGTATTTGCATTGATTTCAGGGATCTTAACAAAGCATGTCCTAAGGATGATTTCCCGCTGCCTCATATAGACGTCCTGGTAGACAACACCGCCGGGTATGAAGCTCTGTCATTCATGGATGGGTACTCAGGCTATAATCAAATCCGTCTCGCTCCGGAATATCAAGAGAAAACCTCCTTCAGCACGCCTTGGGGCACGTATTGTTATGTGGTTATGCCATTTGGTCTGAAGAACGCAGGTGCCACCTATCAAAGGGCGATGATGGCTATCTTCCACGACATGATGCACATCTATATGGAAGCTTACGTGGATGATATCCTTGTGAAGTCAAAAACCAAGGAAGAACACCCCTCTATCCTGGCTAAGGTGCTGCAAAGAGCCAGGGAGTACAAGCTCAAGATGAATCCGAAGAAGTGTGTATTCGGTGTCTCCTCATGGAAGCTGCTAGGTTTCATAGTGACCAAACGGGGGATCCAGATCGATCCTAACAAAGCATAGGCCGTCATGGACATGCCTCCGCCGAAGAACCTTACGGAACTTCGAGGATTGATTGGTAGATTGCAATTCATCAGAAGATTCATATCCCAGCATTCTCAAAGGTGCCGTCCGTTTTATGAATTGCTTAAAGCGGGGGTCAAGTTCGAATGGAATCAAGATTGTCAGAAGGCCTATGAGGACCTCAAGGAATATCTATCCAATCCCCCGATTTTGCAACCTCCTGTCCTTGGGAAACCCCTAATCCTATACATCTCGGTTATTGAGGATTCCCTAGGGGCGGTTTTAGCACAAGTGGACGATGAAGGGAAAGAGCGGGCTGCATACTATCTCTCTCGGTTGTTTAACCCAGCTGAATCCAAATACACCGCTATGGAAAAGACTTGTGCCGCCTTAGTGTGGGTAGCTCAGAAGCTGAAACACTACTTCCTTGCCCACCCAGTTAGGTTGATATCTAGAATGGACCTGATCCGTTATCTCTTAGAAAAGCCAGTCCTTTCTAGTAGGTTGGCTCGCTGGCAGAGCTTCCTCTCTCAGTTCGATATCACCTTTTTTGTTCAGAAGGCAGTCAAAGGATATGCCATTGCTGAGCATCTTGCCCATCTCCCCATTCCTCACACCGATTCCATTCAGGACGATTTCCCTGATGAGCATCTTTCTGTTATCTCTCATCACCCCTTCTGGTCTCTGCACTTCGATGGTGCACTCAACTCTCAAGGCCGAGGGATCGGTGCTGCTCTACTTACTCCGGAAGGAGTGACCATTCCCTTCGCTTATCAACTTCGGTTTCCTGCTACCAACAACATCGCTGAGTATGAGGCTCTCCTGGCCGGATTGAAGCACGCCTACCTCTTAGGTGCGCATCATTTGAACATCATAGGAGATTCTCAGCTCGTCCTGATGCGGGATGGGACCACGGACACGACAAGCTCGCGATCGTCCCTTAACGAGGGAAGCGTCGGATGTGCGCAGTTGAGAAACCGGCTGGGAGCTAGGGTGGTCGGCTCTCTTTTGCGCCCGGATCGGATCACGGGACGGCTTCGCTCTCTCTCGCAGCAGTGATATTATAAATTGAAAGCGGGCTAGGTATCCCTACACATGCTCTCTAGCAGCGGCATATAAAGCATATAAAGAATTAAGCTAATGCCAAGTGTAAGGGTGAAGGCGATACCTCCACGCTCTCGGCGTGGCGAAGACGGGACCCGGCCGGAACTCGTACCCCCGGGAACTTAATACATTATGGTTACAGCAATGCAACTAAGCCCACTCCACGCAGGGAGGTAAAGGGCGACACAAGCGGGCCCGGGAGGACCAGTTTCGGGTTGACGGGCGGTTCCGGGTGATGCTTCGGCTTCACGCGTACTCGTGTTAGTGGGGGCCCACGTGCTGACCGGAGGGGTCGTGTGGGGCCTGATGACTCCTCTGTTGTGGAGACACTTGGGAAGCGTTCCCCTGGGATGGCGAGCTGCTGGAACGACCACCGGACGCCGAGCGGCCCTCGGACGACGCTCGCGGGGAACTCGGCCACAAACCTGAACTTCTGTTTGCAGGCGCGCGACTTGGAGGAAACTGCTGCTGCGATCAGCCCCGTCGTCGGAACGCGACGAAATTAGAGCCGTTGGAAATCTGACTCAGAATACTTCGACGTAGGGGTCTTCAAAAAAAATAATCAGATCTGTATTTTTGATCATGTATTTTACAAGCTTGCTGGAATCTGGCCAGAACTGCAGGGGCAGGTTCTGACTTCTCTGAAGATCGACGTTGACCGGGGAGAAGACCTCCGAATCTGGAAATGATTTCTTCAGAAAAGTTGAAGGTCTCTGAGAGAGGAATCCGAGACTATTTTTGGTTTTTTGATTCGATAAGAAATGGATTGTCTGGGATTTTTTTACTAGACCTGGGTCGGATCTGGGAAACTGTGGGCAGACTGTTCTTGGGAACTTGGACGGTTTTTGTAAAATACTTGGAGGGTGAACCAAAAATTAAGAAAATTCCTGGTGGTAGAGGGATGTGGACAGAACTCCCAATAAGTTTGGGTGACCCAACAAAAATCAAAAGATGGTTCGAATGGGGTAAACTCAGAGCTGATGAACATTAAACAGAACCAGGACAGATCTGGAACTTAGACTTGGACGAAAATCAAAAAATAGCTAAAGGATGAATTTTGACGTGATTTTTTTTGTGGAGATAAGGGTTCTAGAGGGGAACCAACCCTGAAATTTTGAGCTTTAGAAGACGAAGGGAGTGATAGCAGGAATTCGGAGAAGAAGGTTCTATCCTGAGTGGACAGAACACCGAAACCGTTGGCAACGACGCGTCGGCGGCGAGACGATGGCGGCGGTGATCACCGGAGTTGCTTCAGATGCTGGAGGGGATCAAGGGGGAAGGGATTACACTCTAGAAAGGGGAGAGGGGGTGGAGGAACCAGGGAGAGAGAGGGGAGGGGCGCAAATCTCACTTGGGGGCAAATGCCTTTTTTTCCTTCATTAATTCATTCAATATGAAAAATACAACCTTATATAGGATGCCAACCAAACTCACCCTCAACCCTTGGATCTAGGGGTTTGGATTGAAGGGCTGGGATACAATGTGAATCACACATTAAATACATTAGTTTAATCTAATTTGACCATGCTTATTCTACCTTGGACTAGATCCATTCAAACACCACCTAATACACACCAACCATGCCTAATAAGGCCAAAAGAGGGGGCGCCCCATTCATGGGCCTCTTCTTGGGCCAAGTGTGGCTAAAGGCCATGTAACCAGCCCACCAACCATGCTATACCCTTCCAACTTAGTTGGCCCATGAAGGTGTGTAACCCAATTTGGGCCTTAAGTGCATTAATGACCCATTAACAACCTAATGACCCAATATGGCATAAGCTCCCTAATGGACTCTACTAATGGCAACCTAGCCTTGGACTTGACATAAAAAATGGCCCATTGGCTTGATATAAGCCTTACAAAGAGCCCAAAAGAAAGAAATTACACAATTACAATCTTATACAAGCCATAACACACAAATACACTCCACCCGTGTAATGAAATCGCCTTTGATGCCCCATCAATTCTCCCCGGGTGGGAGGAACTCGACCCCGTCGAGTAGGGGTATGGCTGCTCCGGTCCTCCGGTGGATCCGTCACCGTGCTAAGTAGCGCGGGTATGCTCCACTCCAAGTGATCGGCACCTGCTCATTCCATATATACTCGATATGCGCACTGCTATGGCTAAAGGTGGTCACTCCGAAGGGGCACTCTCAAAAGGAAGGAGACAGCTCGAAGACTCACTAGGAATCACCGCTGAGTCCCTATAGGTGACTGATCCGGATATAGAAGTAAAACCGATCCCATACTCATCAAGTGAGTCCACTCGCCTCTTACTCGTAAGAGACCGACAACGAGCTTGCACAAGACACATGCAGACTCACCATGCACAGACACACGAATGCAAACCACGCAAACAATCGACTCAAAATCACCACACAAACAAACCACATAAAGAAAAAGTACACTGTTAGTCCGACCCGTTCATGGGTGACGGCGGACCAGGACACCCGAATATGTGCCATGCATATAATAGATGTACACGATGGTGGATGGAAGAGAGGACTCCTAGACACCCTAAGATGTACCACTCATGCATTGGTGACCGATGGGATTTGGGAGAAGAAGGGGTAGGAGATCTAAAACTACCCTCGTCATCATCCCTAGATGTAGAGACGGCTTGCCGAATAGACCGAGGGGTATGGGTGGAATAGTGAACTCCTTGGAAGAGGTGGAGTGAATGTGATAGCTCGGGAGCTTCACTAGTGGAGGGGTCAAAAGGGTCAAAGAAGGTATGACCCCGGGAGATGGGTTCCTCCATGACACGGTCCCAATCGTGAAATTCTTGAAGGTGTGAATGGTCACCTTCATCCGCCATAGTGAACGGGACGATGGTCATGTGAAGAAAACAAACTTCCTCCCTCGGGCAAAAGGAAATGAAGTCGGACTCGGCCTGCATCGGGAGGAGTAGAAGAATCTCCGTGGTGACACAACCCACGGTGCACTCGGAGGTAATGGACCCATAGGCCGGATGGGTGAAGCTAAGACTAGCGGGTTGGTCGAAGCCTCGGGCCAATAAATGTGTAAAGGTCAACTGCCGGTCTAACCCTTTAAGAAGGTCGTCCAATGTGTCCACATGGTGACGAGACCGGAAGGTGGTATGAAATGAGTTGCTTGACACTAGTGGTAGTGTGGGGTCCATTGATGGGAAGGGATGTGGGACCAAGCCATCCTTGAGCCAACTAAGAAGTGGCTCGGCTATGAAAAGCGTACCCGTTAGAAATACGGGTGGCTCGGGCCTTGGTGGTTCCAAATGAGAGGATTCCGAATTAAATTCGGAAATAGAGATGGATGACATTGGAACTCTCTCGAGTGGTGAAGGCCATGGTGTAGGCGGCTGGGAGGTAGATGCTTGTCTAAAGCCACCATACCGAGAGAAGTGTGACTCAAATGGTTCGACCACTAGAGCGACCGTATAGGATTCCGCTAGAGAGAATGCATTGCGGATAAGACATTCTAACTGGAAGTGAAAGCGCAAACCTCTCCGAAACTGAAATGCGGCCGTGTTGCTCTCCTCTCCCAAGCCATGTTCCAACCAATACTTATGATATGCCCGAATGTACTCGGACACGGACCTATCACCTTGGACGGGTCGACATGGGTTGGCCATAGTTGCCAAAAGACGGGAATGGATCCCTAGGAATGGATATGCAAGGCCATTTGGACAAAACACTAGACACGACCCTAAGTAATGCAAAGTTGGAATGCATGCACACTAAGGACCCTAGACGTAAACCAAGACTCGGTACGCGGCGGAGATAATCGACCCGAAGGTCACTCGCACAAGTGTGCGGCCTTCCCGATAGGCGTAACCTAACGGTCGGACAACACCTTTTATATACCGAGTAAAGGGATGTATGCGACTCAAAAATGACTCTTTTGTGGTTTTAAAAATATGATGATCCTAAACACGACTTAAATCGACTAATGACTCGATGTAAATGACACTCTTTTTTTTTTCTTTTTGACACCCTAGACTCAACTCGCTCTGATACCAAATTGATGCGGGACGGGACCACGGACACGACAAGCTCGCGATCGTCCCTTAACGAGGGAAGCGTCGGATGTGCGCGGTTGAGAAACCGGCTGGGAGCTAGGGTGGTCGGCTCTCTTTTGTGCCCGGATCGGGTCACGGGACGGCTTCGCTCTCTCTCGCAGCAGTGATATTATAAATTGAAAGCGGGCTAGGTATCCCTACACATGCTCTCTAGCAGCGGCATATAAAGCATATAAAGAATTAAGCTAATGCCAAGTGTAAGGGTGAAGGCGATACCTCCACGCTCTCGGCGTGGCGAAGACGGGACCCGGCTGGAACTCGTACCCCCGGGAACTTAATACATTATGGTTACAGCAATGCAACTAAGCCCACTCCACGCAGGGAGGTAAAGGGCGACACAAGCGGGCCCGGGAGGACCAGTTTCGGGTTGACGGGCGGTTCCGGGTGATGCTTCGGCTTCACGCGTACTCGTATTAGTGGGGGCCCACGTGCTGACCGGAGGGGTCGTGTGGGGCCTGATGACTCCTCTGTTGTGGAGACACTTGGGAAGCGTTCCCCTGGGATGGCGAGCTGCTGGAACGACCACCGGACGCCGGGCGGCCCTCGGACGACGCTCGCGGGGAACTCGGCCACAAACCTGAACTTCTGTTTGCAGGCACGCGACTTGGAGGAAACTACTGCTGCGATCAGCCCCGTCGTCGGAACGCGACGAAATTAGAGCCGTTGGAAAGCTGACTCAGAATACTTCGACGTAGGGGTCTTCAAAAAAAATAATCAGATCTGTATTTCTGATCATGTATTTTACAAGCTTGCTGGAATCTGGCCAGAACTGCAGGGGCAGGTTCTGACTTCTCTGAAGATCGACGTTGACCGGGGAGAAGACCTCCGAATCTGGAAATGATTTCTTCAGCAAAGTTGAAGGTCTCTGAGAGAGGAATCCGGGACTATTTTTGGTTTTTTGATTCGATAAGAAATGGATTGTCTGAGATTTTTTTACTAGACCTGGGTCGGATCTGGGAAACTGTGGGCAGACTGTTCTTGGGAACTTGGACGGTTTTTGTAAAATACTTGGAGGGTGAACCAAAAATTAAGAAAATTCCTGGTGGTAGAGGGATGTGGACAGAACTCCCAATAAGTTTGGGTGACCCAACAAAAATCAAAAGATGGTTCGAATGGGGTAAACTCAGAGCTGATGAACAGTAAACAGAACCAGGACAGATCTGGAACTTGGACTTGGACGAAAATCAAAAAATAGCTAAAGGATGAATTTTGACGTGATTTTTTTTGTGGAGATAAGGGTTCTAGAGGGGAACCAACCCTGAAATTTTGAGCTTCAGAAGACGAAGGGAGTGATAGCAGGAATTCGGAGAAGAAGGTTCTGTCCTGAGTGGACAGAACACCGAAACCGTTGGCAACGACGCGTCGGCGGCGAGACAATGGCGGCGGCGATCACCGGAGTTGCTTCAGATGCTGGAGGGGATCAAGGGGGAAGGGATTACACTCTAGAAAGGGGAGAGGGGGTGGAGGAACCAGGGAGAGAGAGGGGAGGGGCGCAAATCTCACTTGGGGGCAAATGCCTTTTTTTCCTTCATTAATTCATTCAATATGAAAAATACAACCTTATATAGGATGCCAACCAAACTCACCCTCAACCCTTGGATCTAGGGGTTTGGATTGAAGGGCTGGGATATAATGTGAATCACACATTAAATACATTAGTTTAATCTAAATTGACCATGCTTATTCTACCTTGGACTAGATCCATTCAAACACCACCTAATACACACCAACCATGCCTAATAAGGCCAAAAGAGGGGGCGCCCCATTCATGGGCCTCTTCTTGGGCCAAGTGTGGTTAAAGGCCATGTAACCAGCCCACCAACCATTCTAGACCCTTCCAACTTAGTTGGCCCATGAAGGAGTGTAACCCAATTTGGGCCTTAAGTGCATTAATGACCCATTAACAACCTAATGACCCAATATGGCATAAGCTCCCTAATGGACTCTACTAATGGCAACCTAGCCTTGGACTTGACATAACAAATGGCCCATTGGCTTGATATAAGCCTTACAAAGAGCCCAAAAGAAAGAAATTACACAATTACAATCTTATACAAGCCATAACACACAAATACACTCCACCCGTGTAATGAAATCGCCTTTGATGCCCCATCACGTCCTACGGCAAGTTCTGTCCACTTACCGTACCCGTGACCCCAAGCTCAAGCCTTACCAAGATTTGGTCACGCTCCTTGCCAGGCAATTCCGTAAGTTGATCTATATCCATACTCCCCGTTCTCAGAACATTCTAGCTGATGCTCTGGCATCTCTTGCTTCTTCTCTATCTTTTCCTCTCAGTCGGAGCACTGAGACTGTTGTCGTCCAAAGATTGGACGCGCCCTCTCTTCAGGATTCTTGGTACATCAATCTTAGGAAATCTGTAGAGGCATGAGCTGAGAAGGAAGATCTCAAGGAAGTTTCATTAGCAGAGCTAGAAGAGATTCTGGATGAAGAGGAATTGCCTTGGTACCATGAAATCGAGATGTTTTGCAAGGAAGGGTCGTTCCCAGAAGGGGCAAAAGTCGAGCAGCGTAAGTCAATAAGAAGAGTCGCCGCAAGGTACACCATTGTTGCAGGAGAACTGTACAGGCGCACTACTAATGGGATGCTCATGAGATGCCTAGATGATGTTGAAGCTTGGAAGGTGGCTGAAGCAGCCCATTCTAGTGAGTGTGGGGGTCATGTTAATGGCCAGGCTCTAGCGAAGAAGATCCTTAGGCAGGGCTACTATTGGCCCACTCTAGAGGAAGATTGCTCCCTCTATGTCCGGAGGTGTCTTAAGTGCCAACTCCACGCTGATAAGATTCATTCTCCAGCTTCATCTCTCCATCCTATGACCGCTCCTTGGCCATTCTCTATGTAGGCTTTCGACGTTGTCGGCCCGCTCGGTGATCCTAATTCCCAGATCAAGCAGAAATCCTTTATCCTTATCGCCACTGAGTACTTCACCAAGTGGGCCGAAGTCGAGGCGTACGCAGAGATTAAGGCTTCAACAGTGTGCCGTTTCATCATGAAGAATATCATCTCGCGGTTCGGAGTGTCAAGCAGCATCATCACCGACAACGGACCCCAGTTCGTTTCCCAAGAACTTAAGGACCTCTGTAAGAAGTTTAATATTGCATTGCATCATTCATCTCCATATTATCCTCAAGGCAACGGTCAAGTTGAGGCCACTAATAAAACCCTTCTTAAGATCATCAAGAAAACGTGCGAAGCTCATAAGTTTTCTGATTGGCCGAAAAAATTAATAGAAGCTCTGTGGGCTTACCGCACCTCCGTCCGTACTCCTACGGGTCAAACTCCCTATTCTCTTACCTACGGGATGGAGGCGGTGCTCCCATATGAGATCCTGATCCCTTCCCTCAGAGTGCAGCTTGATAAGGAACTTAATCTTGATGAACGTCGAGAGGCGTTACTGGTCCAGTTGGAACTCTTAGATGAGAAGAGGATGAACGCGGCCGATCACGTATCCGTCTATCAAAAGAGGGTTTCGCGTTATTTTCAAAGGAAGGTAATCGAACGTAAATTTCTAAAAGGTGATATGGTTTTGAAACGTAAATTCATTCGGTCTGCAGGTCCTAGGTCTAAATTGCAACCTAACTGGGAAGGGCCGTTTGTCGTAAAAGAAGCTTATCCAGGGAATGCTTATCGCCTAGTAAACGTGGAAGGTGAGGAGCTCTCTCACCAGTGGAATGGGTTGTATCTTAAGCGTTTCTTTCCTTAGAGTCTAGACCACGTGCTTCCCCGGCAGCAAGATGCTCCTTCCTGTTTTAAGAAGGATCCCGAGTAAGGCAATCACACACTACACGACATCTCTGGTCAGGTTTCCCGTTTTAAAAGACACCGTTTCTCCTCGGCCATGCTTTAGGGGAAAATCGAAGTCCCTGTCCGCTTCATTCTTCGACTGAATCCAGGGGCAAGAAGTGAATAAGGAGGCGACAACCAATCCAAACACCCCAACGAGAGGAGGTCTCAAATAGGGGCAAGTCCGTTATGACCTAACGCCACAAGTAATACAACAACAGAAAAAAGACAGCAAAGGGGCAATCTCTGTGATAAAATCAAAAGCATCATCTCAAAAGTCTACCGATTCTGAACTCCAAAGCTCCAGGAATGTAAAAATAGAAAAATCTAGGCATGACAAGAGTGGTAGTATAGTTCCCCGCGGGACGTCATGAGCCCGGTCGCATGCATGCCTAGAGTGGACAAAGGTTCGATGACGGACACAAAGCCCCGGTGCAATAGACCAAATCTCTAATGGGGTTGTACGGTGAGGAAATCAAGTCCTAAAAACTTCCATATCTGGCCTAAGCTTAACCCCGTGTTCTTTTTTTCTTTTTAGGACCAAGATTAGTACCCTGGGTATGGCCTCGGTAGAAACACCGTCATGTGAATTGGGCCTTGGCCAAGGATTGTCACCCATGTTACACGCCAACCTCGGGACTCCTGATTCTGAACAAGGAAGGGTTCGCATTGCTAGGGGAGACACTGGTTTTCAAAATCCAAAAAAAACATCAAATATTTTTTAAAAAATCCAAAAAAACATCAAATATTTTTCAAAATACAAAAAACATCAAATATTTTTCAAAATCCAAAAACACCAAATATTTTCAAAATCCAAAAAAACATCAAATATTTTTCAAAATCCAAAAAACATCAAATATTTTTCAAAATCCAAAAACATCAAATATTTTCAAAAAAGTCCAAAAACATCAAATATTTTCAAAAAAGTCCAAAAACATCAAATATTTTCAAAAAAGTCCAAAAACACCAAATATTTCCAAAATCCAAAAAAACCAAATATCTGCGAAAATCCCACAAAAATCAGATGTTTTCCAAAACTCCATCATGTGCATAGCATGCATTGCATTTTTATTATATTTTTCGCCTATTTAATAAGGCTCCACCCCTTGACCAAATATCAAGAAACGGTCATTATCTAACTTGCTTCAAGGCAACAGGTTGAGTCTAAGAACAGATCTAACTTGTTTCATGTCTTAGCATGTGTAGACAACAGGTTCAAATGCAGGATTGCAACTACGCAGGATGTGACGCATCAGTGTTCGACCGTCACAGTCATTTAACGGTCCCCTCCTTGACCGTTAATTCCCTTCAGGCGTGGGCTTTTTATTCTTTCAACCATTGTCCCTCTGACGGCCTGGTCCATACCGTCATTCCTATATAACGGCCCATCTCCCATCCGTTACTTGCTTCAGAGAACAGGATTAATAAGGCTTTCATTCTGACGGCTCCTCATCAGACCGTCGTTTCTTTATGGCGGTCCACTGCCCATCCGTTACATCCTCCAGAGGCTCTGCCTCTTCACATCATTCTAGCTAATCAACCAACAAAACTTATGCTCATTCAAACTAAGCCAGTCTCATCTCATTCAAGCAAGCTTAATAAAACATGAATTCATAAAAATTCCAGCTTTGATTGTTAATTACAAACAATATCTCTCATGAACAAAAGAAAATCAAGGCACATTCAATTTTCTATCCGCAAGAGGGCGGATTCTTCTCAACTCTTTCACGTAATTACGGCGTGCTTCGTCGTTCTCTTCTACTTCTGCTTGCCACGGGCGCACCTTGCTGATCTCCCACATGGTCAGCGCGTTCCGTACTGCTCTTTCATCTTCCTCGGTCCCCATCTTCCTAGGTAGAAGGGGAGGGTAGTGTGATAGTGCAGGAGCTTGGGTTCTTGGAAGTCCGATCTGAAGATGGCACCGGTGCGGGTTGTAAATCGCCATGGTGGTGTTCCCCACTAGTTGGAGGTCCAGGCCTTGACGCCGCGGTATTTTGAGAAGAGTGCTCCGAAGAATTCTTGGTCGCATATTGAACTTGTCTATTGGTAAAGTGTTGAAGAAGAGGCGCCATTCATCCCGCATTTTCTTATCCGCCGTCTTGCATTCAACCTGTGAAGAATACTCGAATGCCCCTCCAATGAAGAAGAGAGGGTGGCTCCCGAAGATTCGGCTAGTAGAAGTTAAGTCTTCCTTCGGTTGGAATTTGACTCTCACTCCCATCCAGCACTCAAGGAGTATCATGGAGCCGAACAAAAGTCCTCCTAGGCAAGCCGAGCTTAGTCCTTCATAGAGGTATGAAAGGATCGCTTGAGAGATGGACATTCCCCGCCACAACCCGCTAATAATGTTGAGATTTTGGGTATCTAGAAGGTGGTCGGTTGTAGTGAAAAGGAAGACTCCGCATAAGCAAACCGCCACCGCCTTAGCTATTGCCTCATGTCTCTCCCACTTATTTTTACAATGAGACACTATCCACTGTGCCAAGGGTATCAAATGAATGTGGTGAGGGCTGATCATGGTCTTCACATCCTTTGGATTATGGATGAAATCACTCAAAACCAAGGATGGGTCGATAGGCTCTATTGTGTAGCAAACCCGGTCTTCATCCCCCGCCTTAGTCTTAGGAAGGGCTAGGTAGGTCTCTACCTCTTCTAATAGGACGGTTGCCTCGAAGGAAGGGAAGATGAAAGTATGAGTTTGTGGATGCCATAGTTCTACAAGAGCTAAAATACTTGGCCAATCTAGAGATAATTTCTGGAAATTTTTTGCCTAAAACCAAGAGTGGTTGAAGGTGCCATGCTTTAAGGATGGATGTGACTTCTATAGGGAGTGCCTTTACCATGGGAGCCACCCACTTCAGACTAGAATAGCATCTTGGGCCAGGAAGAGGCTTGAAGGAACAAAGAGAAGAAGAAGTCATGAAGAATTGAAGTGCAGAATTTTCTGAATTTGGGTGAGTGTTAGAAGCTTACCACCCTTTGAACATTGGAGCTTAAGTGCTTGGGAATTGACGTCAGCCGTTGGAGCTCTCCATGCTCCTTTCTTGCAGCTTTAGGTCCGGTGTAAACCCTCTCCTCCATGGCCATCATCTCAGAGCTTCTCTTCATCTTGATTTCTGCCCTTAGGAGAGGTTCTTCAACCCTAAAGCAGAGGTTTTCAGCAAAGCTACGATTTTGGTTGAGTTTCCAAGTTTTAAAGGTTTAATTTTGGCTTTGGAAAGGATAAGACTTGAGTTGGAAGGCTTTATCTTCGGTCTAGATAAGTTCTAGTAGAGTTTAAGTGGATAAGTCCCAGGTTTAGGCTCTCACGGCTCAATCCGTCTCGGAACGTAACTCAGGATCTAACGGTCTATCGTGGGGCCGTCACTTGTCTCTAACGCGCCAGCCTTGGGCCGTCGCATTTTCTGTGGGTTTGATTTGGCCAGACCCTGTTCTGTGAAGCTTAACGGTCTATACTGTGGCCGTTGTTATCTTGTAACGCGTGAACCATGATCCGTTACGCTCTCAGTCGTTCAGATATTGGCTTTTGGGTTCAAATTTTCCCGACGGTCTTGGTTATGATCGTTATTTCACCCCGACGTGCCAGTCTTCGGCCGTCTCATTTTCTGCTAGTTGCCCTGACAAACTAGTGTTCTGCCATGATCAACGGTCTAGCATCTAGCCGTGATTTGTCAATGACGCGTCTCCAGTAGGCCGTCACTTTCCTGCAGCTCAGATTACAAATTTAGACTCTGTCATGTCTAACGGCCGTTAGTCGGGGCGTTATTTAATTGTGACGGTCTGCCCCTAGACCGTTAATTTCTCTGCTGCAGAATTCATGAAATTTCTTCCTGCCCTTGTTTTAGACCTGGCGGTCTTTCACATTCTACAACTCATTCATCATCCACGCATTCTCATACATACATTTTTTCCGCATACATGCATTTCATACATGCATTTTCACACATCACCTCAAATCACCTCAATCAATCATTCATTGTCTGCATTCACATTCAAACCTGCCAAACCATTCATCCACTCATTCATTCCTGCTTTTTTTTCAAAAACACATTCCTGCATTCGTTCACACTCATGAAACAAAAACAAAAATGCCAAAAAAGAATTTTTCATTTCTCTATATATAGTCATGTACAAGTAGTAAGAAAAAGAAAAATGCATCATTCGGCCGGCCTGTCTGCCGGGCCGCCCTCCTCATCTCCGCCCTCGGGTCTCCTAGCCGGTGGTGCTATGGAGGCACTCTCCTCCTGCTGCACTCTCTCCGCCCTCTCATTCCTCCGCTGGCCGGAGGAACTCACGAGGAAATCAGCCACCGTTCCGCTTCGGGCGACGCTCCGCTGTGCCCCGCCCTGCGAAGCGCTCCGATCAGGTCCTCGGCCTATCATCCGGACGGTCCTCTCGAGGGTCCGCAACTCGATCTTCATATCGTAAGCCTGGCGCCGAGCCTCACGTGCCTCGGTCCGGTATCGGTCCAAATCCACCGTCCCAATCCGGAGTCACTCTACCTCAGCCTGTGACTGAGCTAGCTCCGTCCGAAGTCGCTCCACCTCTGCATCATCCGAGCGTCGCGGGGTCTCCGCTCTCAGCCGGGCCGTCTCTGCCCGTGCTAGCTCTGTCTCTGCTCGGGCCCGCTCAGTCTCAGCCCGGCTTCTCTCTATCTCTGCCTGGAGACGCTCTGCCTCCAATTGAGCCTGTCTAGCCTCGGCCACCGCTGCAGCTAGCTCTCTCGCCTGTAGATTGCATATCATGTAGTTGATCAAAAAGCATTTTTTGGCATACGCATGATCATGAGCATAAGCATTTAGCATCTTACCCGCTCCGCGAGGGTGGCCTCCGCCTCCTCGGCCCAGGCAACCGCCCGAGCAAACTCGGCATCCTGCTCTGTTCTGCCTCCCGCAGGATGAGAGGAGGACGATGGGGCGTCCGGTCCTGCTCGTTGGGCTCCCTCGGCCCGCTGCATTTAGAAATCATGATTAGAAGTCATGGTTAGTCAGCATTTTTTTGCATCATCAACATTAAGCATCATTTAAGTCTAAATCTTACCAGGAGCTCCAGGGCGGTCCGGTACTCGTCCCGCTGCTGGATGGTGGACTGGAGTAGTCCCTCCAGCTCGGCTATCCGTCCCTCGGGGTCTAGCTGCATTTAAAGCATGTAAGTCAGTACATCTAGCATGATGCATCTTGCATATAGAAAGGGTGTTTTGAGTTTAGATTTGCATACCGGTCGTTGGGTACCTCGGTACACCCGGTCGCCGTAGAGTCGAGCGAAGGCCTTCAGATATGCCTCGTCGCTCTCATCTCGTTCCTTCACCTCTCGGCCCCGCCTGTTCCAGTCGTGGACGTACTTCACCTTCCGGGCGCACCAATCCACGTTGCCACTGATGCCCCTTGCCGACTTGCCTGGGTGCTCATCGCTGTGGCGTGGAAAGGTCACCTCGGGCTGGTGTAGTCCCCGAGTCCGCAGGATCAGCCGGTAGTGCAGAGGCTCGATGATGTGGATGCAGTGCAGCCAGATGTCTCGTCCCCGGTATGACAAGGCCACCTCCACCCACGGCTGTCCCGTATAACCCTCGCCGCGGTACGGGGTCCATCTCACCTAGGAACATCAAGAGCATCCATCATCATGATCAGCATTTAGAAGCATTTTAGCATTTAGAAGCATTTAAGAGCATGTAGAAATCACTTTGAGTTCTGGACTTATCGACGTGTGTGGGAAGGAGTCGAGGTCCTCCTGGATCATCCGGGTCAATCTAATGATCGACCCTGTGTCCCTCGCTACCGTCCACCGTCTCGCAATCGGGATACGGCCGGGGTGGAGTAGTGTGCCTCTCCCGATGCCCGGGAGGTACATGTAGCTCCAGATCTGCATTTTAGAAATCAAGTCAGTCAAATTGCATAGTCATTTGCATAACATTTTTGCATAATCATATTTTAGAAAGCATTTAAATTGCATTTACCTGTAGGAAAGGCGAGAAGCCGCCCAGCATCGTCTGCCGGTCCGTCGTGCTGAGGGACTCGAACAGGAACGCTAGCACTGTCGCTCCCCATGCGTATCTCCCGACTCTGTGCAAATGCTCTATTAGTGGAAGTAGTCGGCAGCTAATGACGTCCGCTCGAGTCGCGAAGAGGAGCTTCCCGAATAGCAACATCAGGAAGCGTCTGAGCACTCTGTCTCCCTCTGGTCCCGCCTCCGCCGCCACACGTGGGCGCACCTGGTCTATCACTCTGCCCAAATGCTCCTCGGGTAGCTCTCCCACGGCAATCGCCGCTCCTCTCAGCCCCAGGCTCTCCTGTAGTACTGATCTCAAGAGCTGAGATGAGGACTGTCCCGGCCTGATCAAATCTAGCCCGAGCAGCTGCTGCGTCATCTCCCGGTAATCCCCGTAAGTCCATCCGGTCACTGCGGCTCCGTGGACTCTCAATCCCGTAATCCTTGCTATGTCTTCTAGTGTGGGGATCATGTGGCCCCACGGGAAGATGAAAGCTCTGCTGATGGGATCCCACCTCTCGTGCAACGCGTACAGCAAGGGTGTGTCCATCCGGATCACCTCGATGCTGAGCACCTCGGCGAATCCCATGATGGCTAGTCGCTCCCTCTGGTAGTCGGGCAGTGCCTGGTACACCGCCCGGACCTGCAGCCAGGAGATCCTTGATCTTCGCTTTCCCTGCATGTTATTTAGATCATAAGTTAGTTAATGGTATCATAAAACATTACATAAGCATTGTAAAATGAAAACAAAACAAAAATCAGAAATTGAAAACCCTACAAAATAGTTCTAGGTCCCTGACAGATGTAACGGCCCTGGGGTAGGGCATCGCTTGCTTCTGACGCACCAAGGGTGGCGCGTCAGGCATGTGACGGTCGCTGGCAGGACCGTCACATTGTCTGCGTTTGGGCGTTTCTTCTTTGCATTCCTGTGGTCTCCCACTTTGGCCAAATGGCCTACAATCATTCCTAATGGGTTCGTAGACCCATTTTCTACCCTCAAAACCCGCATGCATCACAAATAAAACCCAAAAAAATTAAAAATTAAAGTTAGGGCGGGAGGACCTACCTCATGGTCCATGCCCCGTCTCCTCTTTTTGGCTGGTTCCTTGGGCTCCCCTTCACCCAAGGGGAAGTCTTCCTGGTCTCCCACGGCCGTGGGAGCTTCATCTTCCTCCCTTGGCTCTCTTCTCCTCGGTTCTTCTTCCGTGACCGGCAAGATCGCCTCCCGTTCGAGCCGGCGGTGAAACCGCTGGATTGCTTTCTTCTTTCCCCTCTCCCTCTTCTGTGGTGGTGGCTGGGAACCCTCGTCGCCGGCCATGGTAGTGGTGGGGACGGTGGTCGCCGGTGGTTTTTTGGTTTGGGGCGTTTGATTGCTTGAGTGTTGAATGAAGGCCATGACCGTTCAGTTTTATTTTTTTGAACGCTCAGGAAATGTGACGGTCTATCGTTCGACCGTTACATCCTTATAACGCGTCTGGATTTGACCGTTACATGTGATGAGACTGTTTTATTGAAGAATGTGAACCGCCTAGTTTATGACGGCCCAGGGCTGGTCCGTTACTTTATGTGACGCTCTCATCTCAGACCGTTAAAAACTTGCAAGTTCCTTGATGAATTAAATGGCCTAATTGATGTCAAAATGGTTCCATATTCTGTCAAGATGTTTATGGATGATGTCTCTCGCACGCACAAATGGTTATGCCTTGATTCATGTTCATAATTATTTTTGGCTAACCTATCTTTCATGAAGGAATTTATGAACGAAATCACGCTTTGCCATCCGTCAGGCAGGTAAGTCAGGTAGTGTATCTCTTTCCCTTATCCCTTAATGCATTACTATATGTTATTTACGATATTATCTCGAGAACCGGCTGGTCATTCATGTGTTCTGGGATCTGATGTTCCCGTTAAACAAAAATGATGATGATCTAAGTTCGCATGTTTAATCGTTGGATAAGCCGTTAGGTTGGAAAAGTTTGGGGATGATGGTTCTGTCTTGCACGTCGTGGTTGCAGATGGTGTCCTGACCCTGATTTCTCCGGTCTAGCAATATTATTCTCGAGTATTTTCTATTTTATCTTTCTTTTGCATTCGTTTTGATGATTTCTTTTCCTTTAGCCCAGCATGCATCATACACATTCTTTGAGCATTCATGAAGCTTCATCTGTTCAAGGTATCTCAGTAATGGTGAATAGCTGTGTTCTTAATCTCGAATGAGGAGAATCATTCTACTCTGAATTAGAAGGTTTCCTTTGATCTGCTCGCTTGATCTGGTTGGCTGAAGATTCCTGTCTGGAGTTTAGTCAGTACTCTTTTCCTTTCCGTTGCCTCCGACGGCTAGCCGTGTTTCCATTCCTTAGTTGTTAATTCCTCCAGACTTGCATTCTTTGGTTGGCTATTTCCTTGTGATCAGTTCGAAGTTTTTCCAGAAAATTCCTGTCGCTTGTTGGTAAAGAACGGGTGTCGTTTACCTTAACGCCCACTTTTTGATCCACTCCGCTTTATTTTCGCTTCATTTTCATGTTCCATTTCACCTTCGCTTCACCTCCGCTCGCTCCCCTGCAAAGAGGACGTTAAGGAGGGGCATCTGTTGACACCCGTTTTATGATCAATAAGTCGGGTCATCTCTTTATTCATTATATACGATGCTCCGAGTTGTTCACTCTTCATCGAGTCTCTTTGTTTAGTTGAAGATCATTTCTTGGGTCTTGACTCCTTGATCGGATATGGCTCTTTGTGGCATTTCCTTTGACTAGGGCTTAGCAAAACCCTCATTCATTAAATTGAACTCCATTGATAATAACGGACTGTCCCAAGCGCGTTGTTTCATTCTGACGGATGGGTCAGGGGCCGTTACTCTTTGAAGAGTCCTAAGGCTTAAGGGCTTGTTTCAATCCTTATCTTTTTAGTTTATACGTTGATAATAACGGTCTGTCGTGCAGCCGTTGTTTCAGTATGACGCCCTATGCTTTGGCCGTTATTTCCTTGTAGAGTCCTATTGCTTTGATCTTCTTCCCGTTGATCTTGTCTTTTTGGGATAAGGTTGAAAGTAACGGACGTTCCTTGGGGCGTTATTTCCAAGTGGCGGTCTGTCGTGCAGCTGTTACTTCCTTCAGAGAGTCCTAGCAGTTCAGGCCTTTTCTCTGCTACTCCGTGATCGAGATAAGAACTTGCATTGATGATATCTCTTTCAAATATGATCCTCAGAACCTTCTGTTTGTTTCTATGGACTCTTGGTGATATTATCTTCAAGGATTTGCTAAGAATTATCCCTTTATCTTGATGGCTTATCCTCTACTCGACCTAAGAGTTTGAGGGTCTATAAATAGAACCCTTGACTTCATGGCCAAGAGGAGGAAAATCTGGAGTTTGCGTCGAAGTGCTGCCGCATTCTAGAGCCATGTCTGATCAAGGAGAAGTACTTCTCACGTTCGTTTGCCGCCTGGTGAAGGGAGTATTTGTTCCATTGGTTCCAAAGTTCACAATTGCATATTGAGTTTCCATTCAATCTCTCTTTCATCAGAAGCATTATTTCTCTCCTGCCTCCACGTTTTTCACTGGTTTTCATCATCTAAACATCCTCCTAATCTTTTAAAACGCCCAGAGGGGTTAAAAAACTAAAACCTCCCCGGTATTCCCCTTTCCTTTTGATGATATTTTGCTTATTGAAGAATTGATGCTATATTATTGAAAGGGATAATTTGGGTTATTTTGTTCTTGTCTTCCACTTCTTTGGCAGGTTTACAGGTTCACTAGGACGAGGCCCAAGTCTTCTAGCCGGCTGGAAGAGTTGGAGTTAAAAGGACTCATGCTTTGTTACTGCAGGTTATACGATGGTCTTGTACAGGCGCGTCATATTCTTCTAGCGGTCTATCGAGTGACCGTCACTTCCAAGTGACGCACAGGGTTCTGGCCGTCACTTCTAGCTGACCTGTAGGTTCTCTTTGGTTTCCTCTCCCGTGGGCGGGTGTTTCATCCACCTATTTCTAAGGTATATTCAAGTCTTTGGCTTGTTTTTACTTTGGTGGTGATCACATCTTTCCTTGGTATTGGGCATTAGCTTTCTCCTTCATCACATATATCTTTATTTCCTTGCTTGTTCCACCCTCGCGGTGTGTTTTCATTTACTTCTTGCTCCACGCCCCGGCGTGTGTTTTTCTTTATTTCCTTAGCATTAGTCTGATTGAGATAGCATGCCCATGCTAGAGCTAGCTTTGATTGCCTAGGTTCATGATCACATGTTCATAGGTTAAGAGTAGATCTTTGATTACTTGCTTGTCATCTTATCACATTCACACAACAAAAACCCTAAAAAGAAAAGAAGATAGGCAAAACTAATCAACAGCCCGGCGTGTGTTTTTCTTTTCCTTTGCTTAGTTCTGAAAGGGATGGCATGCCCATGCTTAGATTCCATGCTGATTGCCTAGGTTCATGTTACACATGTTCATAGGTTGATTACATATTGCACATCGTTCATTTTCATACTTCCATGGTTAATGTTCATAGTCATTTGAAAGGAACCAATACAAATCAACAGAATTTTTTGGCGATCACGGTGGGACATCTAGTGCCAATCGTGCTTTGAATCTCTGTTAAACATGCTAGTCATCTTTTACCTCAGTTGCCCGTGTTTTCCCCGATTTTTGCCTTTATTTCCTGCTATTTCTGGTTCTCTGGGTATTCTGGCGGTCGGACCTTTGGCCGTTACAGGCTTAAGAGCTGTCTATTCTTAGACCGTCTCATCTCTCTGGCGCTCTCCTATTAGACCGCCTCTCCAGTAATAGGTACGCATCCCGAGGTGCAGCTTATTTCTGCAGTTTCTGCTGTGATTTTCATGCTTGGGTGCTATCCGGTCTCCTCCTTAGTTGTTTGGCATATTCATATCACCGTGTTTATATTTTATTGCTAGATTTTAGGCTAGAATTTACATGCACTCCGGTGCACATAGGTTCATTCATATATTCATACTTTTGATTGCATTCTCCTACCTTGGTGTGTGAACCTCTCGTCTCCATATTCCTTGGGGCCGACTAGGAGATCACATCAGGGACCTCCGTAAGTCCCTGCGAGCCGTGGATTCTCACACAGAAGGCCGGGCCGGTTGTACCTTTCCCACACCGTGTCTAGGATTGCATAAGTGAAGGAGTGATTACCCTTAGAGTCAACCAAGCCATATACCCTTTGTCCTATTAGGAACCTATTGTGGAGAGCACATTTTAATCAAGCTACCAAGGTTCTAAAGGAGAAAGCAATTAAAAATTTTGAGCATCATCTAGACAACTTGGTTGACTTTGATTATTTTTATCTTCTTCTTACTTACATCCTTGTCAAAATCATCTAGTTTAAATCACTCAGTGTGTGTTTGTTTTGTGTTGTTTGCATTTTGTTAAGGTCTTTCGTTACATGTGGAGTTGTTTCCGATTTCTAGTAGCATCATCACCTAGGGGCAATTCTTTTTCCAAGTTCTACTCCAATCCTCTCTTCGAGTCCACCATGGCTTCTTTTGATCTTCCTCGTTCCCAAGAGGAGTCTCTTCCTCAAGGGCTTCTAGAGGATTCTTCTAGGGTTATCTCCTTCCATTCCGGGGAGGGGTCCGTCCTTCCTCCGTCACCCATCCATATGGAGGGCGCCCAGTCCACTCAATCCTTTCCTCCTCCTTCCGCCAATTCTATTCTTCAAATGATGGCCCAGTTGGAGCCGACCCAACTTCAGGCTGTTTATCAGGCCATGCAGGGGCCCAATACCCCACCTCCCACGATTACGCAAGGCCTATCTAATACTTCCGCTGTTCAGCCTCGAGTTGATGGGCCCACTATTCAGTCTATTCCAATTGATCTCACTCCGGTCCGGCCTAGGGCCATTCAATTCTCTAGTCTCGAAACGGGCCAGTCTTCTGGTTCGGCCCAACAAACTCTCGATAAAGGAAAGACTGTCCTTCCTTCTCCTATCCAGGTGGATTCTTATCAGGCTATTCCATCAGTGCCGTATGTTCTGGTTGACCAATCTGATTTCATGCGCCCTTAGCAAGGGGCGGCCCAAGTCCATGCCCATAGGGGTCACTCTTCGCCCCAATATCCTTCTTATGGGCCTCCTCCTCCTCTTCCTTCTGTTTATCCTTCTGCTCCTCAGATTCAACCTCCTTCCTTCACCATCCCTACTCTATCTAGGGAGCAGGACTTGTTAGATAAATGGGCCGCCATGCAGCAACAACTTGACTTCCTCCAGAAGTAGGTTGGCCCATAATCCTTGGTAGACATTCCAGTCCCCAACTTTCAAAATATCCGATTCCCTCCGCAATCTGAGCTTCCTAATTACCGCAAGTATGATGGGAACAGCAATTCCTTCATCTATGTAAGGGACTTTCTATATGAATCGGCCCAGTTTCAGTATGATGATCGCCTTATGACGTACTTATTCCGCCGGTCATTAGACGGGGTCGCACTCGAATGGTTTTACTCTCTGCCACTGGAAGATGCTGAGAGTTTCAAGATAGTAAAAGACAAATTCATTCAGATGTTGCAAGACAGGGTCGGCCCAGAATACTTTTTTACAGACTTGGTGGCCGAGAAAATGAAACCAGACGAGGAGTTTGCTACTTATGCCGATAGATGGAGGCAGATGGCCGCCAGGGTGCCAGGCCACATTCCGGAGGAAGAGAAAATCAAACTATTGATTTTCAATGCTACTCCGACCTTCCGCAACATTCTGGCAATAAATGACATAGCCGATATGCACCAACTGTATAGCCGAGCGCGATTCATTCAGACACAATTCAAGGATTCCCCCATCCACTCGCTCTTTGAGGCCCAAAAGCCCAAATACCATAAGAAACCTCAAGGGCCTATCACCGAGGGGGTCCAAACCAATGAGCAGGTGCAAGCCGTTACCCTCCCCTTCCAGTCCGTGCCATTCCGCGTTCCGCAAAACCCCCGCACTCCCCAACTCTCCACTCCACAAAACACTCAACCCGCTCCACCAAACCCTACCTTCGCCGCTCCACAAAACGACTTCCCCGCTCCGCAACAACCTTCACAGCCTCCACAATACCATAATGTCCCTCCACCCAACGGCTACACCAACAACAACAACAAGCGCCCGGGGCCGAAGAGAGCCCAATACCCTCCTTTGCCCGAGTCCCTCACGGACATATTCTCGGCTCTTATGTCAGTTAGTGCAATCCAACTTCCTCCGGAACGGCCCGTCTAGAACCCGGCCATTGATCAAACTAAGTATTGTATGTTCCACAGGCAGCCGGGGCATACCATTGAAGGATGTTTTCAGTTTAGAGATTTGGTCTATGACCTACACGAAGGACACCGCATTGATTGGGCCGTGATGCACAGGGCCATTATGGAGATTAAAGAGAAGAGAAGGCAAGCGCCGAGACAGCAAGTGCAGCAACAACAAGCACCGCCGCCATAGCAGTAGCCACTACCGCAACAACCACAGCCGGTTCAAGAACTGGGGATCCATCAGAACCCCATGCCGAATCATCCTCCCGCTTCGCAGCCTCAGCCACCGGCAAAGGCTCAGGTTAATGTAGTTCAACCCCCGGCTCCCGACCCCGGGTGGTCTTATGATGACGACGGTATGCTCCAACAAGTCTCGGCCCTCCACCACAATTACCGCACCTCTTCCACTCCCACCATCCTCACGCCTACATATCAAAACTCTCCTCCGCCTGCTAGACCACTTGTCCTTTCATCCACCTCCACTTCATCACCAACCCCTCGCACATTGCTCGTCACCCCCGCTACCATCACTATGACTAGCCCTCCACCCGGGCCTCCGCTTACCTTTACACCTCCACCTCCGCCTGCACCTATCGTCACCATGCCTACAACTAACCCTCCACCCATTATCCCTTCACCACAACCCGTTGTCTCCACTCCCACTCCTATTATTTCCCCCACACCCCCCTTCCACGCCACTCATCCATCCCATCGGGCTCATTATATCGTCATCAGGTGCCTTGCCGACACAGAATTTTGCCCTGCGGAGCGGGCGTTTGTTTCATCGCAATTATGCTTCTACTTCCAATCCCCAGCCCTTGCAACTGGCTACCGATCAAGAAGAGACTGAGCCACTGCTGGGTACCCAATATGATTTGTTGCATCACTTAGATCGGGTGCTCGCCAAAATATCTGTGTTGGAGCTTATAAAGAGATCTACCCTTCACCAAGATGCACTAAGAAATTTTCTTCAAAAGGTAATGGTTAGTGAAGATGTGGTGGTTGACAGTTTACCTACAGCATTGGCTACTATTTCCAAGGGACCAGCAATCACATTCTCCGAGAACGAGCTAGCACCTCCAGAAGCTCGGCAGATACCGCTTTGCATTACTATTATTTTGAACAAAGTCAGCATTGATGCGGCATTAGTTGACACAGGGGCATCTATCAATGTTTGTCCGCTCAGCACTCTCAGGGCCTGCAATTTATCAGAAGAACTTCTACGGCCTACCCCGACTACCATAGCAGCTTATGACAACTCACGAAGGGCGTGTCACGGAGTTGTCACCATTCAAGCTGAGCTTGGGCCTCTTACTATGCCCATTGAATTTTACGTGCTGGACATCGACCCGATGTTCAAGGCTATCTTAGGTCGCCCATGGATCGATACTCTTAGTGCCGTACCATCCACGGCCCATCAATGCCTCAAATTCCCCTATCAAGGGAGGGTGGTTAAGGTGAAAAGCTTGTCCACGGTCCAGTCCGTAAAGGCTATATCAGAGAAGATCTTGCCAACTCTGCGGCCCAGCACTCGACCAGTTATTTCTGTGTTAGATCTGGACTTTTCATGGGCTTATGCACCACGCAAGCCCGCCACTACACCTGTCAACATTAAAATGAAGCCCCAGATACGAGATTCCAAAGGCTGGGATATTATACTAAAATTAGGCTATCAACCAGGGAGAGGCCTCGGTGCGCAATTACAAGGGCAGACCAAACCAGTCCCCAAAGGGAGAAAGATGAGCCGAAGAGGTCTCGATTACCGAGAGTCCGCATTATCGATTTTGGGTGACTCAGGGCCACTTACCTAGGATTACCGCTAGCATTTCATAAGAGGGCCTCTCCAGCCAGGTACATTAAATCCACAATCAGCATAGACCAAAAAGAAAACCACAGCTTGAACAGTTGCTAGTCCGCCTCTGCTGCCGAAGGGGCCCGTTGATGATATGATTGATTACAGCCAAGCCTTCGAAAGGCTGTTTTATGAAGATGGAAGCTGCCAGAAGAATCAGGAAGTATGGCTTGTGCAGTGGAAGCCGAAGAAGCCAGTTGACCGTCCAAAGGAGAAGGAGAGCTCACCCGTTGTCTTTACTTGGTCTCCCTCCCATCTCATGTCTCTAGAATCTATACTCCGTTCACCTCCGATCATGATTGATCAGTACTTCACAGAACTGCCAACCGAGGTGTTGATTATACCTTGTGCATGTGGGCGATGCCCACCCATTGATCTCTCCACTATATGGACCTCCTCCTCCAATCTTTCAGAAATATGGTTCTCCTCTTCCGATCCTTTTTTGGATGTCTTGTTCCCATCTCTCTTCCCTCTCCAACTTCCCCCTCCACCATCCTCTTCATCCTGCTGCATGATCTCCACTGATCTCCAAAAAAACGTCAAATTTGAAACGGAGATTTTGGTGGAAGATTACGCTATCTTATCTCCATCCTCCTCCCAGGGGCACGAGGCCCCTGCTCCTTCCTTCCCACTAGATTTTCTTTCTCCTAGGTTATATGTAGGGTCCGTCAAGTTTAGGAAAGTAGAGTCTATTAGGTCTAGAGAAGTAGGGTCTTGTTCTAGGTCGTCTAACCCTTCCAAGCCTGAGCCGCGCCCGCTTGCGCGTCATTCCAAATCCATTCCTAATAGGTTCTTATATGATCTAGCTCAGCGATGTCATGCTCTTCTGAAGTGTCCGGAGTTCATAGCTACGGCGATTGTGATAGAAGATGATGAAGAATCAGAAGGGGTGTGGAGCGACGACGGATTAGGTGTATATGAAGTTCTAGATGAAAAAGACCAGGTCGATGATGAGGACAGCAACGTAGATGACACTGTCGATCTGTATGCGCAAGGATTAAAGAGATTCGACGAGCCATCGTCGGTAGTGGATGAACCTACAAAGGAAATAAATTTGGGAACTGAAGAAGACCCAAAGCCCATTATCATTGCCGCTAATCTCCCTTCACAGGTAGAAGAAGATTTAATCAAGGTTCTAAGGGAGTATAGCAATTCGTTTGCCTAGTCTTATGAGGACATGCCGGGTCTTGACCTCTCTTTAGTGGAACATCGACTCGTACTTAAACCAGGGGCGACACCCGTGAAACAAAGGTCAAGAAGATTTCACCCCCACATAGCCTTAAAGATTAAGGAAGAGGTCGACAAGTTGTACAAGGCCAAGTTTACCAGAGTTGTCTTATATCCCCAGTGGGTGGCGAACATTGTCCCTGTCATCAAGAAAGATGGAAAGGTGCGCATTTGCATTGATTTCAGGGATCTTCACAAAGCATGTCCCAAGGATGATTTCCTGTTGCCTCACATATATGTTTTGGTGGATAACACCGCCGGGTACGAAGCCTTATCGTTCATGGATGGTTATTTCGGGATATGACCAGATCCGTCTCGCTCCCGAGCATTAAGAGAAAACCTCCTTCACCACGCCCTAGGGCACGTACTGCTATGTGGTTATGCCCTTCGGTCTGAAGAACGCGGGGGCTAGTTATCAAAGGGAGATGATGGCCATCTTCCACGACATGATGCACATTTATATGGAAGCTTACGTGGATGACATCTTGGTGAAGTCGAGAACCAAAGAAGAACACCCCTCTATTCTGGCTAAGGTGCTGCAGAGAGTTAGGGAGTACAAGCTTAAGATGAATCCGAAGAAGTGTATTTTTGGAGTCTCATCAGAGAAGTTGTTAGGCTTTATAGTCAGCAAACGAGGGATTCAGATTGACCCTAATAAAGCAAAGGCCGTCATGGAAATGCCTCCGCCTAAGAATATCATGGAACTTTTGAGGACTGATTGGAAGATTACAATTCATCAAAAGATTCATATCCCAACATTCTCAAAGGTGCCGCCCGTTTTATGAATTGCTAAAGGCGGGGGTCAAATTTGAATGGAATCAAGACTGTCAAAAGGCCTATGAGGACTTAAAGGAATACTTGACCAATCCCCCGATTTTGCAACCTCCTGTCCTTGGGAAACCCCTAATCCTATACATCTCGGTCATTGACCTAGGTGCGATTTTAGCACAAGTAGATGATGAAGGAAAAGAGCGGGCAACCTATTATCTCTCCAGGTTGTTTAACTCGGCAGAGTCCAAATACACCGCTATGGAGAAGACTTGTACCGCCTTAGTGTGGGTAGCTCAGAAATTGAAACACTATTTTCTAGCCCACCCAGTCAGGTTGATCTCTAGAATGGACCCAATCCGTTATCTCTTAAAAAAGCCTATCTTTTCTAGTAGGTTAGCTCGCTGGCAGAGCTTCCTCTCTCAGTTTGATATCACATTCGTCATTCAGAAGGCAATCAAAGGATATGCCATCGCTGAGCATCTTGTCCATCTTCCTATCCTCTGCACAGACTCTATTCAGGATGATTTTCCTGATGAGCATCTCTCCGTCCTTACTCATCATCCCTTCTGGTCTCCGCACTTTGATGGTGCGCTCAATTCTCAAGGCCGAGGGATAGGTGCCAACCTGCTCACTCCGGAAGGGGTGACGATTCTCTTTGCTTACCAGCTCCGATTTCCTGCTACCAACAATATCGTCGAGTATGAGGCTCTCCTTGCCGGATTGAAGCACGTCTACCTCTTAGGCGCGCGCTATTTGAATATCGTAGGAGACTCTCAGCTCGTTCTGCGGCAAGTTCTGTCCACTTACCGCACTCGTGATCCGAAGCTCAAGCCATATCAAGATTTGGTCACACTCTTAGCTCGGCAATTTCGCAAGTTGATCTATATCCATACCCCTCGATCTCAGAACATTCTTGCTGATGTGCTGGCATCGCTCGCTTCCTCTTTATCTTTTCCTCTCAGTCGGAGTACTGAGACTATCGTCGTTCAGGGATTGGACGCACCGTCTCTTTAGGATCTTTGGTATCACAGCCTTAGGAAGACTGTAGAAGCTAGGGCTGAGAAGGAGGAATTGAAGGAAGTGTCTTTGACGGAATTAGAAGAGATCTTGGAAGAGGAAGAATTGCCATGGTATCATGAAATCGAGCTATACTGCAAAGATGGGTCGTTCCCAGAAGGGGCAAACACTGAGCAGCGCAAAGCTATAAGAAGAGCCGCCTCAAGGTACACTATCATTGCTGGAAAACTGTACAGGCGCGCTCCCAATGGAATGCTAATGAGGTGCCTAGACGATGATGAAGCTTGGAAGGTGGCCGAAGTAGCCCATTCTAGTGAGTGTGGAGGTCATGTTAATGGCCAGGCTCTAGCTAAGTAAATCCCTAGGCAGGGTTATTATTGGCCCACTCTAGAGGAAGATTGCTCCCTCTATGTCCAGAGGTGTCTTAAATGTCAACTCCATGCTGATAAAATCCATGCTCCAGCTTCATCCTTACATCCTCTCTCTGCTCCTTGGCCATTCTCCATGTGGACTTTCGACGTTGTCGGCCCGCTCGATGTGTTGAGTTATGGTTTTGATGATTGCTGTAATTGTTAAGTTATGGTTTTGATGAAAACTAAACTTAATGTGTGATTACGTGATGATAACTAAACTTAATGTGTGATTATGTGATGATAACTAAACTTATTGTTGATTACACATGTTCTTGATGATTGTGTTTATTCATCTTGTTGTTTATGCTGGTTGCATATGTTGGTTCTACAAGAGGTAAGATGTTTCATAACCTCTTTAATGTCAACAAGTATGGTATTAACCCTGACTATCTTGCATGCAGGATCAAACTCATGGCAGTAACATGGTGAACCAAACATGTGGATAAGCACCCCCTGCTCCTCTACAATTCATTACAGGTGGTATATGTCATTTACTGTCAAGCACCATTGGTAAGATTCTTATCTTGTCATAGTCATCAATCTCACCATGGGTGTTCCATATACCTCTCATTTCTAAACTTCACTCATGTTATTTGAGGTTCACAATGATAACTTGGTTTGATAACTTACAAGCTCACTCTTCAAATGCATTAGTTTATCATTCCAATCATGGTAACATGCTCAAATGGTCTTGATGTTTCTAATGCATAAACCAAGTGAAATCCAACCCCCAAATGTATGAAAAAAATATCTACTTAAAGTCATTGTTATTTGGATGTATTTCATTGTGCTAACACTTCAACTTTGCAGGACTAGGTCATTCCGGTCAACCAAAATTGCCAAACGTGAAAAGTCTCATACTGTAGAACTGGCGGTCGATCGCCCAAGGTCGACCAAAAATTCCAGAGATCAAATTTCTACAGTGTTTCTCAGTAGCGGTCGACCGCCAGCTTCCACAAGTCGACCGCCAGCCCCGAGCCAACAAAAGTTGACTTTGTTCTCCACTTCGAGAAGAGCCATTCTCCTTGTATTTCTTTAATCCTAATGACACCCAATCATCCACAAAACGTGAATCTGGTCTGGAGGATGTCCAAGGACCATTCAAAGGTTATAAAACCTACACAAGAAGGGTTGGAAACCCTAATTCTTCAATTGGAACAAGAGATATCAAGGGAGGCTAGAGGAGGTGATTCACGGGTACTGTAGCACCTTCGTGAACAGTGCTTTGGGCTGGAGTTCTTCATCCATTCCATGGGATTCAAGGTTAGATCTGAAGCCATCAATCTCCAAGCAAGTTTAGAAGCAAGCAAGCCCTTAAGGGAGATCAAATCTGCATCCTTAAATCTCTCCATCAACCTAAGGTGATTCAAGGTGACTCAAGGTTAGATCTAAAGCTAGCAACCTTCAAGGAAGTGAAGAAGCAAGCATGCATTCAAGGGAGATCAACCAAGCCATTTAAGTGAAGCAGGAAGCATTATTCCAAGTTCTACATCATACATTCAGGGGGAAACCAAACTAGAAGATTTCTAAACTCTGCTCTATTCGTCTTGGTGTTTTGAATTTCAAGTCTTGTTCTTTGTAATCTGAAGATATATGTGTGTGTGTGGATCAAGTTAGATCCATGGTCGTGTGTGGTCGCGGTGTTCTATTCGTGTGTGCGTAGGTCTTCTTAGATCTACGTGTGTGTGTGGATTTATCCAGATCTTGTGTTTGTGTGTGTGGAGTGGTGCACTTGTGGCATCGGGTGTTTGTTTTATTGATCCGCTTGTTGGATCGTGTTGGAGACTTCATCTCCGTGTGTGTGTGTGTATTTGGGCGCGTCCCCGTGTGTGTGGGCAGGCGTCGTCCTCGTGTGTGTTTGGAGAGTTGTCTCCGTTTGGGGATTTATCCCCAAGTGAAGCCTCACCGGGTTTAGTGAGGGGTGGACGTAGGATTATCGTCGTTGCATCCGAACCACCTTAAAAACCACTGTGCATTGTGTGTTATTTGTGCGGTTTGATTGTTTTCATTGTATGGTCCTGTGGGAACGAAAAGATTGAGAGAATTGGTTAATTAGTTTTCAATTGCTAATTATTATTTATCACATATTTTATAAAAAGTCAAAAGTTTTCTTAAAATTTGTTATCACCCAATTCACCACCCTCTTGGGTGTCATTGATCGTGGGACTTCAATTGGTATCAGAGCAAAGGCTCTAATTTCATAGATCTAACGATCTAGAGTGATCCAGATCAATGACTACCATGATGTACACCTTGAACTCTCGACTGATATTTGATGGCTGCAATTTTGATTTGTGATTAGGAAGGATATGCAGTCTAGTCAACTCATATGATCCTAAGCTATGGAAGCTTATCTCACATGGTCCTTATGAGTTGCCTAAAGACAAATCTATCTGGACCGTAGATTCCAAGCTTAAACATGATCAAAATTATTTGGTTCTAAAATTACTTATTGCTGCAGTTGATTCTAATCATTTCCCTTTTATCTCCCATTGCAGATCCGTGAAGGATATCTTGGTTGGCTTAACCCAAGTCTGGGAAGAGCATGAAGACCAATGTCTTGTGGCATGCACGGGTGATCAGCAAGTTGAATCAAGCTCAAAGGTAATATCTGATTCTGATAATGAAGATAAATTTAGCTATGAGGAGTTATTGATTGCATATGATGAGCTTGGTGATAAATACGAGAAGGTTAAGTCTGAAAATAAAAAATTGAAAAGAATGTTGGACAAAATAAATGTGATTCTCCATGTAAAGAATGCTCACACTTGAAGGAATTGATTGATGGTCATGTGTTCGACATTGAAATTCACAAAGATCAAATTTCTTCTTTGAGAAATGAAAACAATGAGCTGAGAGAGAGAGTAAGTCTTATGAACAATGGTCAAAATGAGTTTGCTCATGATAAAAATCTTGAAATAGAAAATGAGAAAGTGAAGGAATTGAATAGAACCATTTCTGAAAGATTACTTGCTCTTGAAAAAGGAAAATCTATAAATCTTCATGAATTTGAAAGAGTGGATGAATTGTTACAAGAAATTCAAAGTCATAAAACCATCAATGCTACTTTACATGATCAAGTTAACTCTTGTGAAAATAAGATGGCTTCCTATGAATTACACATTTCATCACTTGAAAGAGAAATCTCTGACTTGAATACTTCATTATCTAGATTTATAAATGGTCAAGAAAACTTGAATAAATTATTGGGGATGAAAGTGAATTTTCAAAGGGAAGGGCTGGGCTATAATCCTGTAAATAAAAAGAAGTTTGAAAACAAAGTTTATACATCTTTTGTGCACAGTTCAAATATAGCCAGCATATCAAATGAAAATCTGAAAAAGGAAAATCATGTTGCCACACACACACACAACCAACTAGAAAGAAACTCACATGCTTTTATTGTGGAAAACATGGACATGCTATGCATAATTACTTCATTATGAAGAATGATGACTTGAGAGCATGTAGGAACCAAGCTGTTTTGAAAACTGCTAAGAAAGTCTTCACCACAAAATCTTTCATGCATTGCAATCACTATGGTAAAATGGGTCATATAACTTCACATTGCTGGTTCTTGTTGAAGAGAAAGAACTCCCACTCAACACATCATGTCACACACACAAATCAACAAAACCCATGAGAAGGAAGAATATAATGCCACGTGCCTTCTACCATCACTTTGGTAAATGTAGGAATGTTAAGCATGATTATTTTCTAAAGCAAAATAATGATTTGAATGTTGTCAAAAGTTGGAAACCACATGCCCATGTTGCTGCTAACCCACAAGGACCCAAGATGATTTGGGTACTTAAGAATGCCAAATGAGAAATCTATTTTACAGGTGTGCCATGTGAATGAAAAGTATGAAATCTGTCTTCATCAAGAAGGTAAGGCACACGGGTCAAGTGGCATAAGTCAGGTTGGAAGAAAAATCAAAAACTGAATTTGAAGATCAGGTGATATCCCTCCTACTTTCTGTAGTGACTCTGTCATGTTTTAACTTACCTTGTATCATATAGTTATGTAATCTTGCATATGTCTACACATGCATTTCATTCATAGTATTTTTACATATTTGTGCGCATATCACTTGTCATATAACATCTTGTTGTAAGAGAGCTTGAAGATTCTTCAGATCATGATTTCACTACATATATTGAGTTTGCATACACTTTCATACTCTATCACGCAAAAGTTGAACATTATGTATTCATGCCATAATACATTGTAAATCCTCATGCCTTCATCATCTTCGACTACACAGTATATCAAATGGTGACATGTGAAAGGGCAGGTTAAGCCTGTCTGAAAACTATCACTACGCGTGAGGTGATCTTCGGATCTAAGTTCTCCGCCTGGCACTATGAGTCATGTACTTAAAAGGCTGCATATGGCATTGGATTGTTACTAAACATCTTACATTCATGCACACACTAAGGGGGAGCAACCACATTTATCATATAAGCTTAATGTTTAGGCTCACACATGAGTCATGCATTGCATCTAGAGCTGTCTATAGGATGTTGGTTGTTTAAATAATCTGTCATCCTATTGCTAATGAATTTGAATCAAAATTGACAAATCAAGTCTCTTGTTCTTTGGATGCAGATTACACTCCTCAAGTCCAAGTGATGCTGGTCACCCATAGTCAGGCTTGAATCAGCTAAAGATATACCTTGTAAGGATGAAAAATGATGAGAACATTCCCAATTTCCACCAGGAGATGGGATATCAGAACTTGAACAACCTCCAGGATCGACTAAAGCACAAGCTGGTGAAAGTCCTTGTACATGCTAAAGCAAGTACCCAAGACATGGCATGAAAAGCCCGCATTTTTGATTCAGAACAGGTTAAATAGGTGGAAGGCTTGGATCAAAGTGCAGTCTCAAGGCCAAGGTAATAAAACAAAAATATGAAATACTAATCTTCGTGAGGTTAGTGATTTTGGTGCTTGAAGGCCTACGGTATTGTCTTCTGAACTAAGGTAATTCACCCACTTGCTATGGAAATGGAAATTCATGCATTAGTCTATGGGACTTTGTGATGTTATTCTGATGACATGTATTGTTTCTACATACCTGAAATGATTGCTCCTCCATTCTGCTGTGATTAACTTACTTATTGGTTGAATGAAATTGAAAATCTTAAACTTTGTGTTGACCCTTGAACATCCTTCAATCTGATTGCTTGAGCACATTTAAGCCTAATTGAGTATCTGGTATATCAAATAATGAGTAGTGAAAAGGTGGATTATCTTCACCTGGAAACTCTCACTATGCGTGAGTTGGTCTTTGGACCAAAGTTCTCCGCCTTGTACCAGAATTGGAAGAAATCAATTGTCTGGCCTTGAAAGAATTTTCTGATGCGATTATTTGCTCCTTGTTAGTTTGCCCCATGTCATAAGAGAAACATTGCACTTTCACTGAATTTTTCTGAGATTCATATTTTTGTCAAAATGGGTCTTGCTAGCTAAACAAGTTGAAATGAATGTTATTTCATTCTCTATTGACTGAGTGATCTTCAATTGAAACTTGCAACATGCTCATGATGAATTGCTTCAAAATTTTTAAAATTGATCCTTGTTGAAGTGAAGAGTTCTGCAATGGAAATGTCAACTCCTGAATGACTTGTGATTGATTTCAAAACCTTTGAAAATCTATTCTTAACAATCTCTGACAATAAATGGTCTCTATTGCATGCCAAATGATTTCTGCACCTTTGTATATAAATCATTTTTGATGAATAATGTTCCATGCTCATCTTTCAAATCTGAACTCCTCTCTTGTATAAAGTGTCATTTTTCATCTTGCATTCCATTCTCATATAGCTATAGGATGCATGCATCAGAACCCAATGCATTAGGTGCATTTAATTCACTCAAATGAAAAATCAAAAACTCACATTTTGCACCCATGTTAAATGTTGCATTACAATAGAACTCATGCCTTAGCTGCATTCAGTTCATTCTATTGGTATCCATTTGATTGGTATCAGTTGCATACTTGTATTGCATATTGCATACATTCCCTCTGTGTGCTTGCTTAATATTATATGCTATTCACCCCCATCCCTTGGCATTTCTATGGCCTTATGTCTTCTTGACAAATAATGCTGCATTTGAGTCATTATTGGAGTGTTTAATGTCGTACACTCTGGAGGAGTTCTTATTTCATAAGTGCATCTATTTAGGGGGAGTTGCACTGTTATGTATTCATGATATTTTCGTATACATGCTGAATCAAATTCGTACACTTCATGCACAAAATGTGAAAATGAGTGTTAATGATAAGGATATATGAATTTCTTTTCAACACTCTCGAGATGTTAAACTTGCTACATGTATGTTGAAGAGACAGTTGAGGAAAAAACTGCCTACCCATCCTTATTGAAAAATCTGAAATGAAAATGAAAGATAGAGCAATGCTCGGTCTCACTGAGTAAATTAGGCACATGTCACCTGAGACGTGATGTGGTTCATATCTGAAAAATGTTGACTAGTATCTCTGTTCAAAATGAGGTGAAATAGTTCAGTATTCTGAGTAACCGGGGATTTTGGCATGAGCTCCATACGTCTACTCGCGTAAAAAAAAATTATTTGAACCTGATCACTCTTGAAAAATTCTGACTATCATGTGATATTGGTTGAGTTGAAAAATATTGGTGAAAACTCACTGTGGTAGAGCGTAGCCTCCAATACGCTGTTCTCAAAATTGAAGTGTAGTCTGTAAAATGTCTCCTTGTGTTAATATGAAAATCTGAATATCCATATTGCAACTATCACTTTTCATGTTACTCACATACACATCTGAAAATTTGATTTATTATGTATTCAGAAAATTGATTGACTGCATTAGTAATTGCATGAATCTCTTATATGATTGCACAATCTCCCATGTGCTACACATGTGCATTCCGATTGTCATGACCCTCATGCACCCTTCCTATACCTATCATCTCTTAAATAAGTACGGGGGAGCTGAGTTGCATGTACATATACGTATTTGTTTGATTGTACATCTCATATGGCATCACTTGCATGTGTTGCATTTCAAACCAAAATACAAAAATCAAAAAATTTGAAAATCAAAGAAAATCCTTTTGATATGCCCTCCTGCTCTTGTTTGTTGTGAAAATCTGACATGGGATCTAGATTTTGAATGCTATCATGTTAAACACCTCATCCTGTACACATCTTCCTCCACTGGTTCATATCCTTGAGGCCAATCACCACCTTCAATTGGTATCAATACATGCTTGGCTGTATTTACTTTGGATGGTATCAAATTGATTTGTGAGAATAATCACCAATTAGTTTCCTCTGATTGGAATCATATTACTTTCTTCATCCATGATTTGTCCTTGCTTCTTCTGATTTGATAAGATGGGCTATTGCTATTTCAAAGGGAGTTAAGCTTGCTCTTCCTTATTTGGCTTCTTCGAGCTCGCTTGATACTGTTGTTGTGGGAGATAGATTTGCATTATCCCACTTTTTGATTATGTCAAAGGGGGAGAAAAATTGATGATTGTGTGTGACAGGGGGAGACGAATATATGTGCCATTCTGTTGTATTCACTCTGTTGTATCATCATTAATAAGTTATCATTAAGTTTGTCATCATCAATAAGTTTGTCATCATCAAAAAGGGGGAGATTATTGAGTTATGATTTTGATTATTGTTGTAATTGTTAAGTTATGGTTTTGATGATAACTAAACTTAATATGTGATTACGTGATGATAACTAAACTTAATGTGTGATTACGTGATGATAACTAAACTTATGGTTGATTACACATGTTCTTGATGATTGTGTTTATTCATCTTGTTGTTTATGCTGGTTGCATATATTGGTTCTACAAGAGGTAAGAGGTTTCATAACCTCTTTAATGTCAACAAGCATGGTATTATCCCTGACTATCTTACATGCAAGATCAAACTCATGGCAGTAACTTGGTGAACCAAACGTGTGGATAAGCACCCCCTGCTCCTCTACAATTCACTATAGGTGGTATATGTCATTTACTGTCAAGCACCATTGGTAAGATTCTTACCTTGTCATAGTCATCAATCTCACCATGGGTATTCTATATACCTCTCATTTCTAAACTTCATTCATGTTATTTGAGGTTCACAATGATAACTTACAAGCTCACTCTTCAAATACATTAGTTTCTCATTCCAATCATGGTAACATGCTCAAATGGTCTTGATGTTTCTAATGCATAAACCAAGTGAAATCTAACCCCCAAATGTATGAAATAAACATCTACTTAAAGTCATTGTTATTTGGATGTATTTCATTGGGCTAACACTTCAACTTTACAGGACTAGGTCATTCCGGTCAACCAGAATAGCCAAACGCGAAAAGTCTCATACTGCAGAATTGGCAATCGACCGCCCCAAGTCGACCGGCAGCAGCGGTCAACCGCTCAAGGTTGACCAGAAATTCCAAGGATCAAATTTCTACAGGGTTTCTCAGTAGCGGTCGACCGCCAGCTTCCATAGGTCGACCGCCAGCCCTGAGCCAACAAAAGTTGACTTTGTTCTCCACTTCGAGAAGAGCCATTCTCCTTGTATTTCTTTAATCCTAATGACACCCAATCATCCAAAAAACGTGGATCTAGTCTGGAGAATGTCCAAGGACCATTCAAAGGTTATAAAACCTACACAAGAAGGGTTGGAAACCCTAATGCTTCAATTGGAACAAGAGAGATCAAGGGAGGCTAGAAGAGGTGATTCACGGGTACTGTAGCACCTTCGTGAACAGTGCTTCGGGATGGAGTTCTTCATCCATTCCAAAGGATTCAAGGTTAGATCTGAAGCCATCAATCTCCAAGCAAGTTTAGAAGCAAGCAAGCCCTCAAGGGAGATCAAATATGCATCCTTAAATCTCTCCATCAACCCAAGGTGATTCAAGGTGACTCAAGGTTAGATTTGAAGCTAGCAACCTTCAAGGAAGTGAAGAAGCAAGCAAGCATTCAAGGGAGATCAACCAAGCCATTTAAGTGAAGCAGGAAGCATTGTTCCAAGTTCTACATCATACATTCAGGGGGAAACAAAACTAGGAGATTTCTAAACTCTTCTCTATTCGTCTTGGTGTTTTGAATTTCAAGTCTTGTTCTTTGTAATCTGAAGATATATGTGTGTGTGTGGATTAAGTTAGATCCGTGGTCGTGTGTGGTCGTGGTGTTCTATTCGTGTGTGCGTAGGTCTTCTTAGATCTACGTGTGTGTGTGTGGATTTATCCAGATCTTGTGTTTGTGTGTGTGGAGTGGTGCACTTGTAGCAGCGGGTGTTTGTTTTGTTGATCCGCTTATTGGATCGTGTTGGAGACTTCGTCTCCGTGTGTGTGTGTGTGTGTATTTGGGCACGTCCCCGTGTGTATGGGCAGGCGTCGTCCTGCGTGTGTGTTTAGAGCGTTGTCTCCGTTTGGGGATTTATCCCCGAGTGAAGCCTCACCGGGTTTGGTGAGGGGTGGACGTAGGATTGCCGTCGTTGCATCCGAACCACCTTAAAAATCGTTGTGCATTGTGTGTTATTTGTGTGGTTTGATTGTTTTCGTTGTATGGTCATGTGGGAACGGAAAGATTGAGAGAATTGGTTAATTAGTTTTCAATTGCTAATTATTATTTATCACATATTTTGTAAAAAGTCAAAAGTTTTCTTAAAATTTGTTATCACCCAATTCACCCCCCTCTTGGGTGTCATTGATCGCGGGACTTCACGATGATCCTAACTCTGAAACTAAGCAAAAATCCTTTATCCTTACCGCCACAGAGTGCTTCACCAAGTGGGCCGAAGCGGAAGCGTATGCGGAAATCAAAGCAACAACGATGTGCCGCTTCATTATTAAGAATATCTTCTCGCGGTTCAGAGTGCCAAGCAGCATCATCACCGACAATGGACCCCAGTTCATCTCTCAAGAGCTCAAGGACTTATGTAAGAAGTTCAATATTGCATTCATCTCCATATTATCCTCAAGGCAATGGCCAAGCCGAGGCCACTAATAAAATCCTTCTGAAAATCATAAAGAAAACATGTGAATCTCATAAATTTTCTGATTGGCCCGAACGGTTAGTGAAAGTTCTTTGGGCTTATCGCACCTCCGTCCATACTCCCACAGGGCAAACCCCCTATGCTCTCACCTACGGGATGGAGGCGGTACTCCCATATGAGATCTTAATCCCTTCCCTATGGGTGCAGATCGATAAGGAACTTAATCTCGATGAACGTCGAGAGACGTTGCTCATTCAGTTAGAACTCTTGGATGAGAAGAGGATGAATGCGACCGATCACATGTCCGTTTATCAAAAGAGAGTTTCACGTTATTTTCAAAAGAAGGTAATTGAGCGCAAATTCCAAGTAGGAGATATGGTTTTGAAGCGCAAATTCATCAGGTCTGCAGGTCCTAGGTCCAAATTGTAACCAAACTAGGAAGGTCCGTTTGTCGTTAGAGAAGCTTATCCAGGGAACGCATATCGCCTAGTCAACGCAGAAGGTGAGGAGCTCGCTCACGCTTAGAATGGGTTGTATCTTAAGCGCTTTTATCTATAGAGTCAGGCTAATGAAACCTGGTAGCAAGGAGTCCCTTCCTCGATCACGAAGGAGGACCCCGAGTTTGGCAAATCACACACTTCACGGCATCCCTGGTCGGGCTCCCCAGTTGTGTAAACACCGTTTTCTCCTTGGCCATGCCCGGGGGAAGTCAAGGTCCCTGTCCATTTCTCTCCTCAGCTGAATCTAGATGCAAGAGGTAAATAAGGGGGCGATGACTAATCTAGACACCCTGATGAGAGGAGGTCTCAAATAGGGACAGTCTGTTATGACCTGATTCCATACAAAAGAGTATTTCAAAAGAAAAAAGAAAAGTGGAGCAACAGTCGCAACAAAGAAAACAAAGATTGATCTCACAAAGTCTGTATCTCAAAGTCTATAAGCTCCACGAAAAGATAAGACTAGGCATGGCAAGAGTGGCAGTACAGTTTCCTCGCGGGACGTTATGATCCCGGTCGTATGCATGCCTAGGATGGATAAAGGTTCGATGACAGACACAAAGCCCCGGCTCAACAGACCAAGTCTCTGAAACGGTCGTCATGAGAAGGACTCAAACTCTAAAGAACCTCTATACCTGGTCTAAAGCTTACCCCTTGTTTCTATTTTTCTTTTTAGGACTAGACAGTACCCTGAGTATGGCCTTGGTAGAATCACCGTTATGCAAATTGGCCCCGGTCAGGAACTGTCATCTCATAAGCACGCCAACCTCAGGAGAATCCGAGTGGGACAAGTAGGGCCCTTGTTGCCGGGACGAAATTGGCTTCTAAAATCAAAATCTAAAAAAATCACATATTTCAAAATCAAAAAAAATCACATATTTAAAATAAAAAAATCACATATTTCAAAACCCACAAAAATCACATATTTCAAAACCCACAAAAAATCATATATTTCAAAACCCCAAAAAATCAGAAATTTCAAAACCCACAAAAAGTCATATATTTCAAAAACCTCACAAAAATCAAATATCTTCAAAAAAAACCAATTCCAAAAATACCATCATCTTGCATTGCATTTTCCCATTATTGTTTCCGCCTATTTAATAAGGCTCCACCCCTTGAGCAAATATCAAGAACTGGTCACTCTCTAACTTGCTTCAGGCAAGGGGTTGAGTCTGAGAACATATCTAACTGGTTTTTTTCTAAGTGTGTGTAGAACGCAGGTTCAAGTGCTGAGGATTCAAAGTTCACAATTTTACAGTTTCTAGTTCTCTAGCGGTCTAATATTAGACCACCAAATCCCTCTCACAGTCCATAGTTTGACCGCCAATCTCTCCCAAAGGCTGAAAAACCCCAACTCTCAGTAAACTATCTTTAGCGCTCTTATCATGGACCGCTAAAAGACTCTAGCGGCCCATGGTTCGACCGCTAATCTCTCCCGAAGAATAGTGAACTCTAAGTTTTCCCTGAGTCCCTTCTTCTGGTAGCTTACCATGGAACCGCTAGACTGTTCTAGCGGCCCTATAATAGACCGCCATGTTAGTCAGAAAACCATGTTTTTAGGAGATTTGAGCCTAATCAAGCAATCAATTCCACATCCACTCAGAATCCAAGCTTTTATTTCATTCAACTAAGCTTAATGAACGTTCTTGGGTTGATAATTTTTAATACATCAAAAACAAAGCTCAAATTACATTTAATCTCTCATCCGCGCAAGGCCGGATCTTGCGTAATTCTTTCACATAAGTGGGGCGTTCCTCTTCGCTTTCCTCTACTTCTGCTTGCCAAGCACGCACCCGGCTGATTCCCCACATGGTCAGAGCATTCCGGACTGCTCGCTCACCCTCCTCGGTCCCTATCTTCCTAGCTTGAAGGGGAGGGAGATATGATAGTACAGGAACCATGGTTCGGGGTAGCCCAACCTGAAGATAGCACCGGTGCGGGTTATAGATCGCCATGGTAGTGTTCCCAACTAGCTGCAAGTCTTGGCCTGGTCGCTGAGGAACTCTAAGGATGGTGCTTCGAAGAACTCTTGGCCGCATCACGAACTTGTCCATGGGTAATGTGTTGAGGAAGAGGCGCCAATCATCTCTTGTTTTCTTGTCTGTCGTCCGGCACTCAACCTACGAAGAGAATCCAAAAGTGCCTCCTATGAAGAATAGTGGGTGGCTCCCAAAGATCCGGCTCACTGAAGGTAAATCCTCCTGGGGTAAGAACTTAATCCTCACTCCCATCCAACACTCAAGAACGATCATGGAACCGAAGAGTGGCCCTCCTAGGCAAGCTGAGCTAAGCCCTTCATAGAGGTATGAAAGGATCGCTTGAGAAATAGATAAACCCCGCCACAACCCACTGATGATGCTAAGATTTTGGATATCTAAGAGGTGGTCAGTGATAGTGAAAAGGAAGACCCCGCACAAGCAAACCGAGGTAGCTTTGGCTATGGATTCAAATCTCTCGCTCTTATTTTTACAATAAGCGGTGATCCATTGAGCCATGGGTATCAAATGAATGTGGCATGGGCTGATCATGGTTCTAACATCCTTCGGGTTATGGATGAAATCACTTAGAATCAAGGAAGGGTCTATTGCTTCTACCGTGTGACACACTAGATCTTCATCCCCTATTTTTGTCTTAGGGAAGGCTAGGTAGGTCTCTACCTCCTTTAATAGGACTGTGGCTTTAAAGGATGGGAAGAGGAATGTGTGTGTTTGAGAATGCCACAATTCCACAAGGGCTGAAATACTAGGCCAATCATATGAGAGTTTTTGGAATTTTTTGGCCAAGACTAATAGAGGTTGGAGGTGCCATTCCTAAGGATTGAGATCACTTCTAAAGGGAGTTCTTTTAGCATGGGAGCCACCCACTTCAAGTTAGAGTAACACCTTGGCCCAGGAAGAAGCTAAGAAAAGAAGAGGAAGAAAAGAGGAAGGTCATGAGAAGGAAAGTGCAGAAATTTATGAAAGTTTGAATCAAATTGCCACTTACTTCTCTTGAAGAACTTGAGCTTAGATGTTTTGGGATGGAGGTTAGCCTCTGCAGTTCCCCACGCTCCTTTCTAGCTGCCTTAGGACCGGTGTAGACCCTCTCCCCCATTGCACTAGCTTCAAAACTCCTTTTCATGGTGTTTTTTGGGTGTTTTGATGGAATTTTTGAACTTGTAGCAAAGAATTGGTGTGAGCTGCGAATTTAGAGCTTGTTCCTAATTATAAAGGCTTGGTTTTGGTATTGGAGTGTTAGGATTTAGGTTGGGAGGCCTTATCCTAAGTTTAGGAGAGTCCTAGTGCAGATTAAGGCTTCTTTTCCCCGAGTTTGGACTCCCACGGGGAGTCCTTCTTGGATTTACATAGTTTCTACGCTAGCGGTCTATCGTAAGACCGCCAGAGACCTCTGGCGCTACATGTTAGGTCGTCACTTCCCTTCATCCACCGTTTTCACTCCACCCTTGTAGCGGACGAAGGTGCAACCGCTAATTCACCCTGGCGGTTCTAACTTCGACCGTTTCATGGCTTTCTGCAGGTTTTAGATTGCTCTTTCTCCTCTCCTTTTGTCAAAACCTGCCGCACTCTCTCACTTGTACCCTCCGTCAAGCATTCACATCCATTCACAAAACATTCACATCTATTCACAAACATTCATAAATAAAACAAACAAATAAACAACAACAAAAAAGATTTTCATTCCACTATAAGGCTTATGTACATGTGTGCATCAAAAGAAAAGAAGGGGTACAAGTCATGTCCCGGCCGGTCTGTCTCCCAGGCCCCCGTTGTCACCACGACCCTCAGGTCTCTTCGCCGGTGGGGCCATAGAGACACTCTCTTCCTCTCGGTGCCGTCGCCGATGCCGCTTGTCCTCCTCGTTCCTCTGCTGGCATGAGGAACCCGTAAAATAATCGTGGTGTCCGCTCCGAGCGCCGCTCTGCGACACACTGTGGGAAGACCGTCCTCCCACTAGCCGGAGTGCTCTCTCTAGCGGCCGGATCTCGGCCCTCAGCTCCACTATGACCCGCTGGGAATTGGCGGATGGCTCTACTCTCAGTCTCTCTAGCTCTGCGCAGAGACCGATCGCCGTTGCCACCTCTGTCCGCAGCCTCTCCATCTCTGCCCGGACTCGCTCGATCTCTGCTCGAGCTCGCTCCGCCTTGGCTAAGGCCACGGTCAGCTCTCTCGCCTGCATTAGCATTTATCATAGTCAGTCAAAGCATCATAGATAAATCATAAGCATTTAAGTCTAAGGAAACTCAGTTGCTTTTGCTTACCCGCTCCGCGAGGGTAGCCTCGACATCCTCGGCCCGAGCAACTGCTCGAGTGAAGTCCACGTCTCGCTCGGCATGGCCTCCCGCGGGCTGTGAAGACGAGGAGGGAGCATCCGGTCCCACCCTCTGAGCTCTCTCGGCTCTCTGCATTTAGAAAGTCAAGGTCAGTCAAGTTGCATAAGCATAAGCATGAGCATAATTAAGTCCGAGGTTTAGGAAACTCACCAAAAGCTCCAGCGCGGCCTTATACTCATCCCGCTACTGGATCGTCGCATGTAGGAGTCCCTGGAGCTCCGCGATGCGTCCCTGGGGGTCTAGCTGCATATAGCAAGTGTAGGTCAGAGCATATAGAAATAATTAAATAGAAAGAGTTTGAGTTTCGGAATCATACCGGTCGTCGGACGTCGCGGAAGACCTGGTCTCCATACCTCCGGGCGTAGGCCTTCAGGTAGGCCTCGTCGCTATCAGCACGGGTCCGTACAGCCCGGCCCCTCTGGGCCCAGTCTCAGACCTGCTCGACCACTCGAGCACTCCAATCGATGTCGCCCCTGAGACTCTTTGAAGATCTCCCGGGGTGCTCGTCGTCTCGTCCGAGGAACTCAACCTCAGGTTGGTGTAGTCCCCTAGTCCTCAGGATAAGCCGATAATGCAAGGGCTCGACGATTTGGATATAGTGCAACCAGATGTCCCGTCCGCTGTATGCCAAGGAAGCCTCCACCCACGGCTATCCCTCGTCCATGTACGGTGTCCAGCGCACCTGAAAAGGCAGTCGAGTCCATGTCAGCATCTAGAAGCATGAAGAAGCATCTAAGGCATTTAAGAGTTTAGGGTTTTAGAAGTTTATCGATGCATAGGGGAACGAGTCAATATCGTTCTGGATGGCTCAGGTCAGTCTCTTGATCGACCCCATGTCCCTGGCAATGACCCACCGTCTCGAGGTGGGGATCCACTCCGGGTGTAGCTGAGTACCTCGCCCGATCCCGAGAAGGTATAGGAAGCTCCAGATCTGCATGAGTCATGTCATTTGTCAGCATTTAGTAGTGAAATCATAATTACGAGTATAAATTAGAAGCATTTAGAATTTAGAGCATTTACCTGTAAGAAAGGTGAGAAGTCGCCCAGCATCGTCTATCGGTCAATCGTGCTGAGTGACTCGAACAGAAAGGCCAGCACTACAGCTCCCCAAGCATATCTCCCGACTCGGTCCAAATCTCTCAACAGTGGGAGGAGTCTGACACTCACTCCATCAGCTCTCGTGGCGAATAGCAACTTCCCGAACAGAAGGATCAGGAAGCGCCTCAAAATCCTGTCTCCCTCCGGTCTTGCCTCCGCTGCCACTCGAGGCCGGATCTGCTCTATCACTCTGTCAATGTGCTGCTCGGGTAACTCTCCTACTGCAATAGCCACTCCTCTCAGCCCCAGGCTCTCCTGGAGCGTCGCCCGTGCCAGCTGGGATGAATGGTGCCCCGGCCTCATCAGGTCTAGTCCGAGCAGCTCCTCTGCCATCGGCCGGTAGTCGGTGTATGTGTAGCCTGTCACCGCTGCCCCATGTACCCTCAGTCCGGTAATCCTCGCCATGTCCTCCAATGTTGGGATCATGTGACCCCAGGGGAAGATGAAGGCCTAGCTGATCGGATCCCATCGCTCGTGCAAAGCATACAGCAGGGCGGTGTCCACTCTGGTGACCTCTATGCTCAGCAGTTCTCTGAATCCCATGGCTGTCAATCGGTCCCTATGGTAGTCGGGCAGTGCCTGGTACACCGCCCTGACTTGGAGCCAGGAAATCCTCGTCCCTCTTTTCCCCTGCGCACATGTAGAACTTAGGTTAGTCATTGCATTGGTTTAATTTCATTGCATTCAATAAAAATAAAACACAAAACAAAAAATTTAAGCAAAACAAAATACACAAAATTAACATGTTGTTTCTGGTTTCTCTGGCGACCCAGGTTTGGACCGTCATAATCTTCTGGCGGACCAAGGGTGGAGCGTCGGGCCATGTAGCGGTCACTGGAACGACCGCTACGGTACTCACGATTGGGCGTTTTTCACTTCGTTTCCCCAAGTGCTGGAAATGGCCCCAAGGGCCTACAATCGTCTCTAATGAGTCCCCAGACTCATTTTTACCCCATACCATACACATGCAACCATTAAAAATCATAAAAAATGGGTTTTTGAGGCGGTGACCTACCTCCGACGACCGGCCGCACTTCTTCTTCTCCGGCATTTCCTCCGCTGCCTGGGCCTCTTCCTCGCCACCGGGAGCCTCCTCTAGAGCTTCTACGGTCATGGGGGCTTCTCCTTCATTGGTTTGGGCCGCCGCCGGTTGTTCTTCTTCCGGTGGGTTCATCGCCGGAGGAGCGTCCTCCTCCCGATCGATGCGGCGGTGAAAGCACTTGATGGCCTTCCTCTTCGTTTTCTCGTTCGTCATCTCGGCGGTAGCCGCAGTGGTCACCGGTGGACTTCACCGGAGTGGAATGGGGGTTGCTTAGTTTGGGGCATTTTGGGTGTTTGGTCCATTTGGGTGTTGAATGGAGAGGGAGAGAACGAACGGTTTTTTTTTTTGAAAACTCAAGAAAATTGGCGGTTTGTCGTAAGACCGTTACTTGTCTCTGGCGCGTCTCCCATTGACCGTTTCTTGGCCGAGCTACCCTTCTTGGGGTATTTGAATCGACGGTCTATGGCAGTCCAAGGTTTGACCGTCAATTCCTTCTGGCGCTCTTAGATAAGACCGTTTCTGTCTTAAACTGGAGTGATGATGGGTTGCTTTGTCTATTAAATGTTCATGATATATTTATGTCAACAATGCCTCATTTCATTATATCTCATGTTGATGTTGATGCTTCATACCTATTCTTATGATCATGATTGATGCCATCACGATTCACCATAGCTCGTCGGGCAGGTAAGTCAGGTAAGTATTTTCGATCCCTGATCCCTTATTGCATTACTATATGGTATTTATGATATATTTTCTCGAGAACTGGCTTGTCATTCATGTGTTCTGGGATCTGATGCTCCCCTTTAACAAAAATGATGATGATCTAAGTTCACAGGTTTAATCGTTGGATAGGCCGTTAGGTTGGCAGAATTGGGGGACGATGGTTCTATCTTGCACGCCGTGATTGCAGATAGTGTCTTGACCCTGATTTATCCGGTCTAGCAATATTATTCTCAAGTATCTTGTTATTTTATTCTTTCTTTGCATTCATTTTAATGATTTCTTTATTTTAGCCAGCATGCATCATACGCATTTTTAAACATTCACGTGCCCTCATCTGTCTAAGAGTGTTTCAGTAATGGTGGATGATTATGTATCCATGGTCTTGAGTAAGGAGAGTCATTCCACTCTGAGTTGGAAGGTTTCCTTCGGTCTTGTCGCTCAGTCTGGTTAGCTGAGGATTCCTATCTGGAGTTTTAGTTAATCATCTCTTTACTTTTCCGTTGCTCCGGCCGCTGGCCGTGTTATCCTTTCCTTAGTTGTTAGTTCCTCCAGACATGCGTCATTCGGTTTTACCATTCCTTGTGAATGGTTCGAAGTTTTTCAGAAGATTCCTATCGCTCATTGGTTGAGGACATGTGTCGTTTGCCTTAACGTCCGCTTTTCAGTCCACACCGCTTCATTTACGTTTCACCTCCATGTTCCATGTTGCTTTCACTTCACCTCCGCTTGTTCCCCTGCAAAGAGGACGTTAAGGAGGGGCATCTGTTGACACCCGTTTTATGACCAATGAGTTGGGTCATCTTCTTACTTATCTTTATGATGCTCCGAGTTATACGCCGTTTATGGGCCATCTTAGTCAGTTTTTGGGACTTATTTCATGGGTCATTCTCCTTGATTGGGTCTCGCTCCTTATTTATTTTTCGTGGGTTGAAGCTTAGTGGGCTTTCAATGGTTTTGTTGCAATCTGGCACCTAGCGGTCTATAACACGGCCGTTAGACGTTGTCGGCGGTCTATTCTTTGACCATTTTTTGCACATGTGAACCGACCTGATCCACTGTTGCACCGACCTGGTTTCGCTCTTGCACCGACCCGATCTTTTCTTGTGTCAACCTGCATTGTCTCTGGCGATCTATTGAATGGGCGTTTGATGACGTTTGGCAGTCTAACTATGAACCGTTTGCTGACGTCAGAGTCTAGAGCCAACATCTTTCCTTCCATCTTATCTTTTCTTATCCATTGAGCTCTGGCAGTTTATCGTATGGCCGTTAGAGGCATTGTGGCGGTGTTACTTAAGATCGCTAGATGACGCCAGAGTCCAGAGCCAACATCTTTCCTTCCATCTTATCTCTTCTTATCCGTTGTGCTGTAGTGGTTTATCGTGGGACCGTAAGAGCCTTCTGGCGCGTGAACCTTGGACCGCCAACTGCTTGCAGAGTCCTTATTTCGAAAACTTCGCCCGTTAGCCTTATCTATTATTGGATAACGCAGGGTGGCGGTCTATTCTCAGGCCGTTAATTCGAAATGGTGATTTATCGTAAGGCCGTTACATCAGACAAGGAGTTCTAGCAGAACTGCTCTTTCTCTTCTACTCCGTGGTCGAATTAAGAGTTTGATCTGAGAATTTCTCCTTCGATACTCATCCTTAGAAGCTCCCGTTTGTTTCTATGGACTCTTGGGAGTATTATCTTCAAAGATTATCTGGTGTCAGGCTTGATTTCGAGTCATTATCTCTCCAACTCGAGCCTAGACTTTGAGGGTCTATAAATAGAGCCCTTGGCTTCATGGCTTGAGGGGGAGATTCCTGGAGTTTGCATTGAAGTGCTGCCACATCCTAGAGCTAGAACCAATCAAGGAGAAGTGCTTCCCACGTCCATCTGCTTCCTAAGTCCAGGGAGTATCAAGTTCCAAGGATTTTTAGTATTTTCTTGTGTTCTTAGTTCTTATTTCCCCTCATAGCATCAAAGCATCTTCCCTCTTCCTCTCTCACGTTCTTCATTCTTCTGCATCATTTTAAAACCTCCTCCCATCTTTTAAAACGCCCCACAGGGGTTAAAAAAACCAGCCTCCCAGGTATTCCCTTTCCAATTGCATGTTTTCAAGCTTTCTTCCATTATAGTTACTACACTCTTCAAAGGGCTAATCTGGGTGTTTTTCTGGGTCTCTACACATTTTTGCAGGTTTTACAGGTCCATAGAACGAGGCCCAAGTCTTCTGGCCGGCTGGAAGAAGTGGAGATCAAAGTCCCAAAGTTCCTTTCATGCGGTTCTCTGGCGGTTGTGTATCGGAGCGCTAAGGTCCTCTAGCGGTTTATCGTAAGACCATCATCTTCATCTGGCGCGCCTGTCTTCGATCGTCATTATTAACAGAAGTACAATTTTCTCTCTCCCATGGGCGGGTGTTACATCCAATTATTTCCAAGGTATTTATCCTAGTTTTGGCTAGTTTAATACTTTGGTGGCGATCACATCTTTCTGGTTTGGGCATTAGTCCTCTCTCTCTCTCATCATATTTCCTCTTTACTTGCTTTTGCTTGCTTGCTCCACACCTACGGTGTGTGTTTTTTTTTACTCCTTTGCTCCACGCCCGACGTGTGTTTTTCTTTTCCTTTGCTTAGTTCTAAAAGGGATGGCATGCCCATGCTTAGATTCCATGATGATTGCCTAGGTTCATGTTACACATGTTCATAGGTTGATTGCATATTGCACATCGTTCATTTTCATACTTCCATGGTTGATGTTCATAGTCATTTGAAAGGAACCAATACAAATCAACATATACGCGCCCACCAAGTGCTCGGGGAAATTCCCGACAAGCGTGCGTGGGCCGTATACGGGTGCTGTGAGCTCCTGAAGCTTGTGGTTGGCCCAGATGGGTCTTCCTTTGACTTCAGAGGGCTAGAGGGAGGTGACTCGGGGGTAGACCCCGGCCTCGTTGTTGGGTGCCAGATGGCATGGCTAGTAGTCAGGACACCCATGGGTCGGCTCGGGTAGCTGTGTTAAACGCCGGTAAACCCGCAAACTGAGTGATCGGGGGTGGGCTCGATCGATTGTTGATGTTGCCACGGGTCGCGACTAGCTGGTTAGGACCCTTGGTTGGGCCTGGTGACTGGGGCGTCGACATGATGATGCCGTTTGTCTGGTGGTCGGGGTGACCCACGCTCCTTGGTGAAGAGTCGTATGAAGCGACAGGCTGTTCTGAGTCCCGAGTTAACCCGGTTGTTGAAGCGTCGGCGGTGTGATACCGTATGTAGGGTGTTCGGGGGTAAACCCTGAATCTTCACAGAGTGCCGTAGGGTACGGCAGGTTGTCCCGAATCCCGAAACTGACCTGGTTGTCGAGAAACTATCTGGCATACTGCCGTTTGCTCGATGCCGATCCCCGGTTGTTATGTTGCGCCACTTGACCCAGTGACACGTCTCGATTTTCGAGCACAACTCGACTGGTAGAGCAACTTTGGCGATGTACCGTTTTGCTCTATTTAGGGAGTATTTCCCTATACTTAATCCCTGATTAATTCGAGAAAATAAGTCGGTGCCAATTGCTAGTAAATGATTAAAATATTTATATAGCTAACTATTTTAATAGATATACCTGTACCAGAAGAAGACGCCAAAGAGGAGGGAGTAGAGCCCCTGTCACTGCCTTGTCTCCTCCCACTCCCAGTTCGATCTGCTCAGACCATTTCTTTATTACTAACAAAATAATTAATACATATTAATCCTCCATTAGATAAGGCTAGACCAATGTTATTAAAAATTATGCAAAAATGAACGGTTATCTTACTAAATTATCAAAAAGTGTCTCCCTCATGTTGATGATGTATCTAACTCATCATCATCTTCGTCATCCATAGTAGCCTCATCAGATTCGAACTCTTCCTCTTCATCCGATTCCTCCTCCCCTCTAACATCAACATTTAGCTCCGTCGGATCGACTTCTTCCACTTCATCTCCCTTACGTAATGATAGTGACTCATCAGATTCGTCTAGATTAATATGCGTGCAACCGACAATGCCAACTTCGTCTGATTGAAAATATTCAACATTGGCAACTTCTGAGGGGTTTTCACTCATATTTAACTCATAAGTGGGAAAGAGTTTTGCTTTAACTCTACAAACTGTCCACCAATCTTTATTCTTGTATGATGGATAGCTTGAATAATACACTTGATGGACTTGTGTGCCTAAAATAAACAGTTCATAGGTATTAAGTTTAGACCTATGTTTGACATCGACAATCCCATAAGTTGTGTCATGTCGAACAGAATTAGGATCAAACTAATGACACTTAAATATGTATACATGATTATCTCGTCCCAAATACTGGAGTTCTAAGACTTCGTCAAGAATACCGTAGTAGTCCAATTCCGCTTCATTGTATAAACTTCCCTTAACAGATATACTGCTGTTCATCGTAGACTTACTTCGTCCATAATCTCTCGTATGAAATCTGTATCCATTCACAATATATTCTGGATAGACATGTGCAACCGTCGAGGGGCCATAACTTATCTGTTGTACTCTTTGATCAGTAATGATACCTTGTTCAACCTATATGTAAATTTGAGTAGTTATAATAAGGTTCAATCTCCTCAACATACATAAATACAAACATATATATTCAACGATCGACACTAACCCGATATCTCTGTCATTTGGCAAAAAACTTCTCGCGCTCTGTTTCAATCTCCACGTCCTAGATATTTGGACATTTTTGTACTGATTCTGAATCAAATTATATGTAATATAAATACACTACTACTTTAAATGAACTGCAGAATAAGGATGAACAACTTCTGGACGTCGCTGGAAATGTGAGTTAAGAACTTACTCAACATAAGGTTCAATCTCGATACAATTCAGAAGAATATATATCTCAGTGGCATACAACTCTCTATCTTCGAGCGTGCGCGTCGAGCAACGTCCGAGCGCACGTCCAGGATGCTTAAATATAGAGAGCCGATCGGACGAATCATCAGCTGCCCCATTATCATTACGTGGAGGTCGAGTATGACGAGTTAGAATCTCTGGCTCAAAGTACATGGAACAGAAGTTTAAAATTTCTTCAAGAATATATGCCTCAGCAATCGAACCCTCCACCTTCGCCTTGTTGGAACTTTCATTTTTAATTCATGCATGCACCTACAACAACAAGTTAGATGGCAATGACATGTACCGACCATGGACGACATGTAACTTAACAAAAATTCTGACATGCCTCTCAAATGGATACATCAATCGAAATTGTACTGGCCCTCCGATAATAGTCTCGTATGGCAAATGGACGATCAGGTGCTCTATCGAATCAAAGAATGCCAGAGGAAATATCTTCTCTAGCTTGTAAACGGTTGTGATCACATTTTCTTCGATAGTTTGTACATCCTTCAGTCTGAGTTCTTGTTGTGCCCCTGTGGTCAATTGAGTCATCTTGTGGTCACTTGGGTCATTCGACATCATCCTGTGGTCATTTGAGTTATTTGATATTCTTGGTTTTGATAATGGCTAAACACTCTAAGTCCTTGATGTTTTACCACTCTTATATGACTAAATTACTTGATGTTCTTTCATGACAGATATGCCAAGGAATGGAGTGGAGATGGTAAAAGTGAAAGCTCAATGATTGCGCCCTCGCACGCGGATCGACCTGCGCAGTTAGATTGCGGGGATCGACCTGCCCGGTCAGGTCGTGGGGGTCAAGGGGGCAGCGCCCCTTGCAGGGGTTTCCGGGGGCGGAGCCCCCGGAACAAAATATTGATTATAGGAGCGATATAATCAATAGAAATGATCAAGACAGTCAAGGTTGATGCCACAGATGAGAACGGACTGCTAAAGGACTCAAGCGACGGAGCTAAAGAGGTTAACGGACCGACCCGGGAAAACCCGGGGTCTGCCCAGCTGGCGGTCGACCGCCAGCACAGGGGCGGTCGACCGCCCCAGCCTGCAGCTCCCAGTCTGCACGAGTCTCAGTGGCGGTCGACCGCCAGCCCAGTAGCGGTCGACCGAAAATTCCAGGGACCATCCGTCTACAGCGTTTCTCAGTAGCGGTCGACCGCCAGCTTCTGTAGGCCGACCGCCAGCCCCGAGCCTTCAATGTTGACTTTATTTTTCACTTCGAGAAGAGCCCCTTTCCTTGTATTTGTTTAACCCCAAAGTCACCCAATCTCCCATGGATTGTGGATCTGGTCTGAAGGATGTCCAAGGACCATTCAAAGTCTATAAAACCAACACAAGGAGGGTTAGAAACCCTAATGCTTCAAGGGGATTCAAGGGAGGCTACAAGGGTGTGTTCAAAGGAGAGGAGTTCGAGTACTGTAGCTGTGAATAGTACTACGGGAAGAAGCTTCTTCATCCTCAAGTGATTCAAGCTTCTTCAAGAGGAGATCAAGCCCAAGCCAAGAGAAGATAAAGCTGCATCCTTCATCTTCTTCATCATCTCAAGGGTGATCTAAACTGCATCAAACTCTTCATCAACTCAAGGGTTCAAAAGGAAGATCAAAGCTACATCCATAGTCTTCTTCATCAACTCAAGAAAGATCATCTCTCAAGGAAGAAGACACCATTGAAGCATCCGATTCAAGCTCCAGCAATCTCAAACAAGATTTTTCTTCTTTAGCATATTCCATATCTTATTTGAATATCTTGATATTTGTTCTCTTTCCATTTCTTTCAAACAATCGAAACTGAAGATCGTCCTTACCGGTGGTTAGTAGGAAGGCAATCAGAAGTTGTCCGATCTGCGGTGTTGACGTCCCTACCTGTGGTTAGTAGGAAGGCAATCGGAGGTCTTTCCGATTTGCGGTTCAGTGCGTGGCACTAGTGGAGCCTCACCGGATTTGGTGAGGGGTGGACGTAGGACTTGGGATTCAGTCCGAACCACCTTAAAATCCTTTGCGTTGTGATTTGCTTGTGTGATTGCTTCGTTCTAGATGCATGCTTAAGTTCAAATTGATATATTAGTTGCTCATCTTGCCAAGTGAATCATAGTGTTCTTCGATAAGCTAGTTCTATTCCACTACGATTTATTTTATCTAGCTATATAGAGGGTTGCATTACGAAAAGAGGGGCAGATCTATTCACCCCTCCCCTCTAGATCCGCTGTCCACTACTCAACAGTTCTGATGCACATAAAATCTTAAAAAATTGACTCAGCTCGATCAGTGCTCCCCATATAGGCTTTAGTAACAAATCACGAAATGCAATGGGCACTAGCCCCTCCATGAACACATTTAGTCATGACTTTTCAGATCATATATTTTTCCCTCATTAATATTCACACAACGGGCTATGTTGGATGCATATCCACCTGGGAATCTCAACTGTTTCAACTATTGGCACACTTCCTTGATCTGTGTATCATTAAGCACGTAAGTTGCTTTAGGCTGCACAGTTTTTCCATTTACATTCTGTAGTTCCAGTTCTGGACGTTTACAAAACATCTTTAAGTCCATATGCGCTTTGGCATTGTCCTTTATTTTATCTTTAACATTCATGATCGTATTGAACACATTATCAAAAAAAATCTACTCGGTATGCATAACATCCAGATTGTGTTGTACAAGAAGAGTTGACTAATAAGGTAATTCCCAGAAAATACTTTTCTTGTTCCAGTTGTGATCCTTTCCAAAGCTAGAGAGTTGATGTGTGTTACCAGACAATTATACTACATCTGGTAAAGTTTGCACCTGTGTCGCCATATGTCGACCCGACACCCGTCACACCCGTTGCAAGTATGCTTCATCCATTTCAACAGTATTTTTTTTAAACGAGTCTTTTTACCTTCGAAAAGGATGGCCATTTGGTAGCAACCGCCAATGGCAATCAAACCAGCATGCTTTCCTACCATGTTTAAATACAAATGATTTGGTATCTTCCATACAGTAAGGATATGCTAACCTCCCATGTGTGCTCCAATCAGATAGCATTCCATATGTAGAGAAGTCACTTATTGTCCACATCAGTGCAGCCTTCATAATAAAATTTTGCTTCCTACATGCATCATAAGTAACAACTCCATCAGTCCATAATAAATTGAGCTCATCAATCAACGACCTGAGATATATGTCCAAATTTTTTTTAGGACTTTTTGGACTAGGAATTACTAAGGACAAAAATAGATTTTCTCGCTTCATGCACATGTCCGGCGGAAGGTTGTACGGTGTCATGAACACTGGCCAACAAGAATAAGATGCCACTGAACCACCGAATGGATTAAAACCATCTGTACATAAACCCAATCGAACATTATGTGGCTCCTTTGAGAAAGTAAGATGAGTACGACTGAAGTGAGTCCAAACTTCACCATCGATAGGATGACTGATTATATCATCGGTACGGCGTACTCTTTCGGTGTGCCATGTCATATGTCGAGCCGTCTTTGAGGACATATATAGCCGCTGCAACCTAGGCACAAGAGGGATGTATCACAGTGCTTTGTAAGGTACATCTTTTTGCTTTGAATTGTCCCCTCTCTTAGGTTTGAATCCGTCATGGTGACAAATAGAACATGATATCTTATCTGCATCGTCTTTGTAATATAACATACAGTGATTCGGGCATGCATCTATTTTCACATATCCAAGCCCTAGCTCATTGACCATCTTTTTTGCACGGTAAAAAGTTTCTGACAACTTCTCGTCTCGAGGCAACATACTTTTGATCAAGAGGAGGAGACGGTCAAAACAAGTCTCACTGATGTGAAATTCAGATTTCAAATTCAACAACGGTGACACTGCAGACAACCGAGTGTGCTTTTCACAACCATCCCACAGCGGCTCATCAGCATCCCTAAGTAGTTGATAAAATATTCTTGCTATCTTATTCGGCGCTTCTTCCATGTATGCATGTTCCTCATGAACATTAAAACTAGGACCAACAGCATCTACAACCATATCCACGTATCCACTTGTGCCTGCAATATTGTCGGGCTCATACCTCAAGAATTCCTCACCATGACACGTCCAATTCGTATAACCATCCACGAACCCTTTCGTGTACAAATGATGTTGCACATCTTATAGTGAACGCCACCTCAAGTTTCTACAATTTGAACAAGGGCATCGAATGTGACCGTCACGGTCTGTTGCTGCATTGGGATTCCCTAATGCAAATTGAATGAAACTCTCAAACTCCATGCTTAAAGTCATTCGACACCACCCAGTCAACTATTCTACGATACATCCATAAACGATCTGTCAACATTTTGCCTGCACCCAATAAATGTTAATACACATCCTAACTTTGAAATCATTACTCCTGAAAATAAACCCGACCATTTCCTTGCATCGTTCGCCATAGACCATTTGTAGTTGGAAGAGGACTATTAATTAGATTATCACCTTTTAACCCATCCATGAAGGTTTGACCGCACAATCACTTACTATATGTGTTGCACGATTTGCTAAAAATTTCGACAGCATCTCCCTACACTTCTCCGATATACCAAAAATATTTATTGATTTTGAAATTTTCTTAGACACTTACAAGTAAGTGGTCAAGAAAACACTCAAAATCAATAATGATATATCAGAGAAGAGTGAGGAGACGCAACTGAAATTCTTAACAAACCATACAAACACATATAGTAAATGACTGCCTAAGTGCGATCAAACATTCACATACTGTCCAAACGGGACAATTCAAGACTTTGAGGTAGATATATACATTCTCATAAAAAAATGAGAACATACATATCAATCCCAAAGTCTTGAATGGGAAGGTTCATTGACACAGTTTTAACACGCTCTTCTGAGGTGCGTGTAATGTTAGGCCGTACCCACGCATCTCAACTCACAGGGAATACCCCATGTATTTATATAATATAAAGTTAAATAGCATCACACTTATCATTATGCATACATCAAATTAAATAACATCCAATTTACAGAAATATTCAAATGAAGAATATCAAAGCTAAATAATCCACATTTTTGAGTCAGATCAACATCAAATTTTTGTTAAAATTATATTTAAAAATACATTTATATACAATTAAAATCCACATAGTTTGAAATCACAAGCAGAAGTTTTGGGGTTCGATGCACGTCATCATACCGTAACCATTCGCGATGATGGTTTCTCTTTTTTTTGTTTTATTTCTTATGGTCCCATCATAGCAGATCTCAACAGATCCTGAGTATGTTCATTATTCATGATTCTAAGGCATTGTGTGAGAATGCATGAATGATCCTGACACGATGGATGCACATAGCAGGATGACCTGTGGACGCACTTTAGGATTACTTCCTTTTCGTGTTTGTTCAATTCATTTATTTGTTTATTTAGTGCGTGAGCGTGCCAGTCACGAAGTGACGATTTATTCGGGCTTCAAAGAAGCCACATGTGCACGCCATCTGATTGATCAGACAATTGTGGATATCATGTCGGGACAAAAACCCGCCGTGCCGTAAAGGCCACGACGTTAATTACATCCCCTCGAAGAGGGGAAAACCCTTGATTAGTTGCCAGAAAAAGGAGCCCTACGGCCATGAAATTAACATTAATGAAGTGGAGTATTGGAATTCGCGAGTTGCGTAAAAACGCCCCTCGATGGGGGTGAAAAAGCTTAAATCATGTCGGTCGCTTACTGACCATTTTGCATTTGGACGAAAGTCTGTGTTGTAAGAGTGAGGAAGACGGATACAAAACCCGTACAAGTGTATGCATAATGATAAGTGCGATGGCTTAAATCAAAGAATGCCGCAGGCTGTTGGGGCCTCGGTGCCTCGAGGCAGCCAAGGAGCAGGTCGAGGCAGTTGGAGGCAGTAGGCTGTTGGGGCTTGGGTGCCTCGAAGCAGCCAGCGAGCAGGTCGATGCAGCAGACGGCTGCAGGCTGTTGTGGTTTGGATGCCTCGAGGCAGCCGAAGGGGTAGGTCGAAGCATCCAGGGGCAGACCTGAAGACAGGTCGAGGCATCAAGGCACAAAGCTGAAGATGGTTGACTTCATATGTTCTGCAATTGAGGCTTGCTCATAATCTACTCTTTGTTCAATTTTTTTTTGAATCAAGCAATCGACCCCATTGTTCAGCCTTCATTTCTTTGTTATTGGTTTATTCAGTTTCTAACAGTTGATGGTTAGCCAGAGAGTCCGCATCTCGAAGTTTTAAATATTGATTCGAAGCTTCATAATAATTCCAATAATGAACTTTAAAGAATGACTTTTCAGTTCAGTTCAACTCAGGTTCTTTACTCAAAGAAGTTAGGGCTTAGGGTCTTTGTCACTTTGAAAATCAAGAATTTGATTCCAAATCCTGATATATACTCTCAACTAGTGTATCGAGGGGAAGAGCTAACCAATCGGTCCATCAATAAAGACTTCCAACTAGGCTAGTCGAGATAGTAAGAGTGACTCTTCGGGTGTGCCTGCCTTTCACCCTAAAAAAGACTAAATCACTTCTAGTCTAGCTGATGGGAATCAACTCTGAGCATGTACATTTTATTTTCGTATTTGTGTCCTTTTATTTATTTTTATATCCTGGGGGAAGTAGATTCACAAATGTAAGGCTTCATGAGCCTATTTGTTCTTCCTTAGGATTGTGTGGGTTTATGTGCAAAATGCCAGTAGGACTTGCAAGGGGGCCCCCACCCGTTCTCCATTGGTCCACCTCATCCATGTGGGGCTGGTCAAAAGCCAAGGTGGCATCTAGAAGGTTGGACTAGTCAATTAGACACATGGGGGGACAAGTGTGTTAAAAGGTCAAGGGTAGGCCACCTACCCTCCCCCTTGGTCAAGGGGGCGCCCCCCCCTTTTAGAATTAATTAGGATTTTCTTTTTTTATTTTGTTTGAAGCAAATGTGATGTCCCTTATTTGCCCCTCCAAATTCTAGATCTGAGGGCATTCTTGGTCTTTTTCCATTTATTATATAAGCCTTGTATTTCTCTTATTTGGAAATTAATGATAGAAGAATTGTGAATTTCCTTGAGCTCCAAGAGCTGGTGCGCCCCTCTCCCTCTCCCCTCTGGTTTTTCATCTCCCTCCTCTGTATTTCAGGGTTGTGACCCTTCTATCTTAGCCCCTCCACATCTAATTTCATTCTGGTGCCGCCGCCGCCGCCGTTCGTGCCGCCATCGAGCCGCCACGAGCCACCGTCGGAAGTTCTGTCTAGGTTCTGTCTTGCTGGACAGAAGGCCACTCCAAGAATATTAGCTCCCAATGCTATCATCTTCTGGAGCTGCTATTTTCAGGGTACGTTCTAGGGTTCATCATAACCCTCCAAACAAATTGAAAAAAAAATTATAGCCCCGTTTTATAATTTTCCATTTTCGTGCATCTCCACCCACCAGTTCTGCCTTTTGTTCAGATCCAGTTACAGCCACCCTGAGTTTCACCTTCTTGGTCCCCTTTGTGATTTTTTCTGGAATCCCCAATTTTACTGGCGGTTCTGTCCACCATTCCCTCCATCCACAAATTTTCGTAGAATGTTTGAAGACCTCCATCTATTTTTAGAAATTCTATCTTCTTACCAAGATCTGTTCAGTTCCCTGCTGTCCAGATCCGATCACCCGCCAGTATAAAATACTTTTCCCCACCCAAATCACAAAAAAACCTTTCATAAAAAATATACCCGTCTTCCTCTTTCATTTTTCTACAACTTTCATGAAGAGCACGAGATCTGAATCTGAGATCTACCCCACGGTCAACGGTAGTTCTCAGGAAACTTCTCTGCTGCCCTGAGATTTCGGGCCCTATCCAACAGCAACTTCAAAAATCGACTAAGGCTAGATCCGTGCAGATCCAATTAATATCTCTAGCCCTAGATCTAAGTACTTCAAAAGAGATTTCCAACGATACCTTTTGTGCTTCGATCCGACGTCAGGATTGATCGCAACAGCCGATCTCGCCGGATCGCGCGCCTGAAAATAGAAGCAGTAGATCCGCGGGCACTCTTTTCGACAGGTGCCGATCGGAGCCGCCCGGCCTCTGGCCGGCGAACCAGCACGCCGCCATCCCAGGAAGTGCCCCTCCAGGCGTCTCCACCATAGTGGTGCCGCCCTGGTCCCACACGGCCCCACCGACCAGCACGTGGGCCCCACAACCAGTAGCTTACGCCGTCCGAACCGTGCCGACGGGGTGATCAAGTGCATCCCGTCAACCCGAGATCGGTCCTCCCGGGCCCACTTGTGTAGCCCTTTACCTCCCTGCGTGGAGTGGGCGATATTTCATTGCTGTAATTTAATTCATTACTGTTACCGGGAGTTACGAATTCGGCCGGGACGTCTTCCCCACGCCGAGAGCGTGGAGGTATCGTATTCGCTCCTTGCTTGGCACCTTGCTTATTTTCGTATATATTTCTTTATGCCGCTGCTTGAGAGCATGTTAGGTTAATCTAGCTCGCTATATATTATATTACCGCTGCTGCGAGAGAGAGCGAGACCGTCCCGTGACCCGATCCGGGCACGAAAGTGCGAATTGACCACCCTAGCTCTTGCCGGTTTCTCAACCGTGCACGTCCGACGCTTCCCTCGATAAGGGACGATCACGAGCTTGCTTAGAGTCCGAGGATCGCATATCCAATTGGAGTCGAGTCCGTGGTCCGTCCCGCATCAATTTTGTATCAGAGCGAGTTTGAGTCTAGGGTGTTTAAAACAAAAAAAAAAGTGTCATTTACGGCTAGTCATTGTCTAAGTCGGTCTAGGTTACATTTGCATCCCTTTACTCGGTATATTAAAAGGTGTTGTTCGAACGTTAGGCTACGCCTATCGGGAAGGCCGCACACTTACGCGAGTGATCTTCGGATCGATTAACTCCGCCACGTGCCGAGTTTTGGTTAAGTCTAGGTGCATCCTCTTTGTTTTAGTCCATGTTTGCATTAGTTGGAGTCTCCTAGTCCGTGTGTTTGCATGCCCACTCGTAGAGGTACACAGTACTCACCCCCACCACCACCTATGGCGGATCCCCGGGTCACTAGTCTCGATGCGTCTGCTGTGGCCGAAATATTCCACACCCTTATGGGACAAATGCAAGGATTGCATACACGTATCGATGGGTTAGGTACACAAATGGGTGAGTTGAGTACTCGAATGGATAGGATGGAAGGGTTGAGTACATGAGTGAATGGCCTAGGCACCCGCCTAGAAGAGAGGATGAAGGCCTTAGAGGATAGAGCCGACGGGTCGAATCAGTCCGTTCAGGGATTGGTCGGGAGAGTTGCCGCACTAGAGAGAGACCCAGCCGAGGCACACCCAAGTGCCTCAATCAAGGCACCCCTCCCACCTACACAAGGTCAACCGGAGCTTGTTCATCAACCCGCAATTCCAAGGGTTCAAGGGGTAGATGTTAGGAGGCGTGAAGTCCCCGAGGTGCATGACTATGAGTCCGATAACGAGCATCGGGGATATGGTCGTGATCGTCGCCCTACACGGTGTACCCACGACCAAGATATGGATGAACGGGCCCTTAGGACCGTTCGGGCAGACCCTCCCACCTTTGACGGGTCCTTAGACCCGAAGGTCTATCTTGATTGGGTGGCTGGCATGGACCGATATTTTGAGTGGTTCGAGATGTCGAACCAACAGAAAGTCAAGTTCGCCAAGATGAAACTCTTAGGCCAAGCACAAACCTATTGGAGGAACATGGAGAACCTATTGTTTCATCGTCATGAGCCTCCGATCGATACTTGGACCGAGATGAGAGAAAAGCTTAGAAAGAAGTACCTCCCTGCCTCCTACCGCCAGCGTCTCATAGAAAGGTGGCAAAGTCTCACCCAAGGAGATCGGTCCGTCTCTGACTACATCGCCGAGTTCGATGAATACTACTTGCGATGTGATGCCACGGAGGAAGACTCCCTTACCGTCTCCCGATTTTGGCGTGGTCTACGGCCGCACCTACGGTATGAGCTTCTCCGCCGCAAGGTGGACAAGTTGGAGGATGCATACCAAGTTGCTCTCGAGATGGAGCAATTCGAGGGAGAGTTCGAGTCTATTCCACGGTGGGGCTCCGCTCCTCCCCGTAGTGCTGATTCACGTGGCTCCTTAGGCTCATACCCGAGGGGACCCATGGCCGATCCTCATGAGCCCGCCCGTCAGGAGCACCTCGCTCCTAGACCTCGACCTCCCCCACCACGGGATCTACCTCCACCCCAACCACCGGCACCCATTGCCCGTCCCCTAGCACCCATAGCTCGTCCTCTGGCACCAGCACCCCCACCACTATTGCCTACGGCACCTACACCTCCACCCTTGTTGTCCACACCCCCTACCCGTTGGGAGGATAAGGGTAATGCCCTTCTTATTGGAGAGAGTAGTAGGTCCCGTCTACAATGTTTCCATTGTCATGGGTTTGGCCACTTTGCCAACCAATGTCCCACTCGTACCACACTAGCCCTAGGGGTTGGAGAACCATCGCCTTCTGGGCTTGTGTCCGTCAGTTACGAGGCCGATCAGGAACTAGCTGATGAGTACTATGCATTGGAAGGTCTAGAGGAGCCTACCGACGCTCAGGATGCGGCTCTCGGATGATGTCCACTTGGTGGGTGATGTCATTGCATGTCATGCATGAGTCAGTGTGTTTTTTCTTTGTGTGGTTTGTTTGTGTGGCTTGTTTGTGTGGTTTGCATACGTGTGTTAGTGCATGGTGAGTCTGCATGTGTCTTGTGCAAGCTCGTTGTCAGTCTCTTATGAGTGAGAGGCGAGTGGACTCACTCGATGAGTATGGGATCAGCTCTATATCTATGCCCCGGATCGAGTCACCTACAGGGACCCAGCGGTGATTCCTAGTGAGTCTTCGAGCCGCCTCCTCCCATTGAGAGTGACCCCACCCCAGAGTGTTCCATAACTAGTCTCGTTCCCCATAGCAGCATGCGCACATCGAGTATATACGGAATGAGCAGGTGACGATCACTTGGAGTGGAGCGTGTCCGCGCTACTTGGTACGGTGACAGATCCACCGGAGTATTCGAGCCATCTCACCCCTTACTCGACGGGGTCGAGTTCTTCCCACCCGGGGAGAATTGATGGGAATCAACTCCGAGCATGTGCATTTTATTTTCGTATTTGTGTCCTTTTATTTATTTTAATATCCTGGGGGAAGTAGATTCACAAATGTAAGGCTTCATGAGCCTATTTGTTCTTCCTTAGGATTGTGTGGGTTTATGTGAAAAATACCAGTAGGACCTATAAGGGGGCCCCCACCCCTTCCCCATTGGTCCACCTCATCCATGTGGGGCTGGTCAAAAGCTAAGGTGGCATCTAGAAGATTGGACTAGTCAATTAGACACATGGGGGGACAAGTGTGTTAAAAGGTCAAGGGTAGGCCACCTACCCTCCCCCTTGGTCAAGGCGGCGCCCCCCCATTAGATTTAATTAGGGATTTCTTTTTTTTATTTTGTTTGAACCAAATGTGATGTCCCTTATGTGCCCCTCTAGATCCTAGATCTGAGGGTATCCTTGGTTTTTTTCCATTTATTATATAAGCCCTGTATTTCTATTATTTGGAATTAATGAGAAGAAGAAAATTGCATTGTGCAAGAAGCTAGTTGTGCCCCCCCTCTCTCCCCTGGTGTTTCCCCTTTCTCCCTCTGCATCTCAGGGTTTAGAACCCTTCTACCTTGCCCCCCCCCACCTCTGATTTCATCTGGTGCCGCCGCCGCCGTCGTTCGTGCCGCCATCGAGCCGCCACGAGCCACCGTCGGAAGTTCTATCTAGGTTCTGTCTTGCTGGACAGAAGGCCACTCCGATAATTTTAGCTCCCAATTCTCTCATCTTCTGGAGCTGATATTTTTAGGGTACGTTCTAGGGTTCATCATAACCCTCCAAAAAAACTTAAAAAAAATTATAGCCCCGTTTTATAATTTTCCATTTTCGTGCAACTCCACCCACCAGTTCTGCCTTTTGTTCAGATCCAGTCACAGCCACCCTGTGTTTCGCCTTCTTGGTCCCCTTTGTGATTTTTCTGGAATCCCCAATTTACTGGAGGTTTTTTCACCATTCCCTCCATCCAAAAATTTTCGTGGAATTTCTAAATACCTCCATCTATTTTTAGAAATTCCATCTTCTTCCCAAGATCTGTTCAGTCCCCTGCTGTCCAGATCCGACCACCCGCCAGTATAAAATACTTTTCCCTACCCAAATCTCAACAAAACCTTTCATAAAAAATATCTCCATCTTCCTCTTTCATTTATCTACACTCATGAAGAGCGTGAGATCTGAATCTGAGATCTACCCCACGGTCAACGGCAGTTCTCAGAAAACTTCTATGCTGCCCTGAGATTTCGGGCCCTATCCAACAGCAACTTCAAAAATCGACTAAGGCCAGATCCGTGCAGATCCAATTAATCTCTCTAGCCCTAGATCGAAGTACTTCAAAAGAGCTTTCCAACGATACCTTCTGTGCTTCGATCCGACGTCAGGATTGATCGCAGCATCCAAGCTTGTCGGATCGTGCGCCTGAAAATAGAAGCAGCAGATCCGCGGGCACTCTTTCCGACCGGTGCCGATCGGAGCCGCCCGGCCTCTGTCCGGCGAACCAACGCGCCGCCATCCCAAGAAGCGCCCCTCCATGCGTCTCCACCACAGTGGTGCCGCCCCGGTCCCACACGGCCCCACCGACCAGCACGTGGGCCCCACAACCAGCAGCTTATGCCGTCCGAACCGTGCCGGCGGGGTGATCAAGTGCAGCCCGTCAACCCGAGATCGATCCTCCCGGGCCCACTTGTGTAGCCCTTTACCTCCCTGCGTGGAGTGGACGATATTTCATTGCTGTAATTTAATTCATTACTGTTATCGGGAGTTACCGAATTCGGCCGGGAACGTCTTCCCCACGTCGGGAGCGTGGAGGTATCGTGTTCTCTCCCTTGCTCGACACCTTGCTTTATTCGTATATATTTCATATGCCGCTGCTACAGAGCATGATAGGGTAATTAGCTCGCTTCATATTTTTACATTACCACTGCTGCGAGAGAGAGCGAGACCGTCCCGTGACCCGATCCGGGCACAAGAGAGAATTGACCACCCTAGCTCTTGCCGGTTTCTCAAGCGCGCACGTCCGACGCTTCCCTCGAAAAGGGACGATCGCGAGCTTGTTTAGAGTCCGAGGGTTGCATAACTAATTGGAGTCGAGTCCGTGGTCCGTCCCGCATCACTAGCATATTTCAAACTAGAAGCTTGAGCTCGCTCAAGGACAAGGTGACTTTAGTTCAAAAGCCAAGTCTACTACTAGCGATAACAAGGGATTCTATTGCCGTCAGAGGCAATGTAAATTGTGTCAGCGTCCCTGTTTATGAATGAGTTGTAGACCCATCTGTGCGAGAGAGTTGACAGGCCAAGTAAGAATCCAACAAAGGAGTCAGGCTGGCTGGGTGTTGGTTATATGGGCCTACTTAAAAAACCACGACAGATTTCCACTCTTAAAGTGGAGTTATTTTTTGTCCTAATGGCCCAATTGCTGGAAAGGCTCGGCTGAATAATGAAATGGATTTTGGAACTACATTATTTAGCAGAATCCTTGAGCTCCTTTTCCGATACCCCCATCAGTTCATTAAAAAAAGTTAGAGAGTCCTTGTAAGTTGGCTATACCCCCTTTTCCTAATGGCCCCATTGCTGGACCGCGCCTCCCCCCTTTCCGCCATCGCGGATCCTTAAACAAGTAAAAATGAGAACATACACATCAATCCCAAATGAGAACATACACATCGATTACTAATTAATCCAAGAGTTAAATCAAGTGAATTTATGAGGTGAACGCATAAAGTTATTTTACTTTAAGTTGGGACTTTCCATCACAAGTTATTCTACTCATAAAGTTAAGATTGATGCATGCATTGAGTTGGCTTTTCCATCACAAGTTATTCCACTCTCTTAGCTCCGTCCATTTTGGCGTGACGCAGAAGGTCCATAGTATACTTGGCTTGTGATAGCACGCAACCATCAGCATGTGGTTGAAGTTCAATGTCGAGAAAAAAATGAGTCTGGCCAAGGTCTCGAACTGCAAATTCCTGGCCAAGCATTGGAATTACATCGGCAACTCCCCCTTGATTGGACCTGATGATGAGAATGTCATCTACATAAATGAGAATGTAGGTGAGATCATGACCCGAGCACTTGTAGAATAGAGAGGTGTCGGTCTTCGCGCCGAGGAAGCCCAATTCTTGAAAGTTGGCAAAAGCCTTTGGCCACAAGTCGGGCCTTGTGGCGATCAATGGAACTGTTGGCTTTATGTTCAAACTTGAAGACCCACTTGCAGCCTACCACATTCATGTCCGGGAGTCGTGGGACAAGAGTCCCATACTGCCCGGGCAGAATCGATCGAGACAACTAACTTGTCGTAACCGTCAGATAATACTATGAACATTTCGAATATTAAATTTCGGGGGCTCATCTACAAAATAGTGGAATGAGAGGATCAGCCCCATAATGTAATACTTAAAGTCTCCAAAATGAAATGGGTCACCCGATAAGTTGAAATTTATGACTATAATCATAAATAATAAAGAAAAATATTATACACTTGAGGTGAATTTGATAACGGAATAAATTAGGAGCGGATGATCTACCCAGGGTGACTCACTTGACCCCTAATATTAATCGAGATCGATTAACTTATTTCATATATTTTTAAGAATGAGTTAATCTAATTTAACTCTATCCGACTCCGATTAAGAAAAAAAATATCAAAGAAGAATAGCCCACCCGACTTTAGTTAAAATATGTTATTCTAATTTAACCCGTTATCAAACAAAGTCATGATGAATAAATAACGAAATGAAATATACTTATCACTCTGCCCACATCTTCTTGTGTCAACGAGAATGCATGATCCCCCTCGTGATGGATGTCGACGTCATCTTACTGGACCCCCCCTCCCCAGTCTCTTCCCACCGACCCCCACCACCCGCCGGAGTCGCTCCGGCGATCTTGCAGCCCCTCCCCCACCCCCACCCTCCGGCCAGAAGTCCTCCCAACCCCTCCCTACCCCTTTTCTCCCTCTAGCAAGCTCCGGTGAGCTCACTACCCCACACCCTCCCAGCCAACAGCCCCTACCCCGGACCCCTTGTAGCACCTCTCCCTAAACCCCCCACTCCCGGAGTAGCCCCCATGGACCCGCCTGAACTCTCCTCCCCCGGACCCCCCACCCTCCCAGCGATGAGCCCCCACCCCAGACCCCCTGCCAGATCCCCCCTCTCTGAACCTCCCCACTCCCAGAGCAGCCCCCCCTCGGACCTGCTTGAATTGAACCCTCCTCCCTCGGACTCCCCCCCACTGGAACCCCCCACCCTCCCAGCCAGTAGCCCCCACCCCGGACCCCCCACCGGAGGCCCCCTCCCTGAAATCCCCACTCCCAGAGCAGCCCCCCACCCACCGGAACACTCCTCTGGACCCCCCATTGGAAGCCCCAACCCTCCTAGCCCGCAGCCCCCACCCCGGACTCCCTGCCTGATCCCCCTGCGCGCCTGAACCGCCCTCTGCCAGAGCACCCCCCGACCCCCTCCGATCCTCACCCTTCTCCCCCAAAACCCCTGCTGGAACCCCTCCCCTTCCCAGACCGACCTCCCCCTCCCAGATCGGCTAGAACCCCCGCCCTCCCTGATGATCCCCAAGCTAAAAAAAAAAAGGAACAACAACAACAGATAGAGGGTAGGGGGATGCAGCAATGGCGATGGTGGAGGCGCGGTGGGCAAGGAGAGTTTTACAGAGAGAGGGAGAGGGAGGGGGCTTGAGAGAATGGTGTGGAGGATGGCGACAACATGACAGGATGGCGACGACGAGGACGGCTTCGACGGTGACGATGAGGATGGCTTCGACGGCGAGGGCGGCTCTGGCCGTGACGGCGAATACGGCACCGGCGGTCTCTCCTCGGCAGGGAGATAGTGGAAAGAGAGAGTGAGAGGGAGAGTGGGGGCAAACCGACGAAGTGAACCGGGAGTGAGACGGAGATCGCGGGGGAAGGGGGGAAGGGTTCGTTGGAGGGAAAGAACTATTCACACAGATTTCAGACGGATTATATTTTCATCTGAAATTTTAGATGCATTTCAGACGGACCTAATTCCGTCTGAAATTATAGACACATATTCGGACGAAAAAATTATCCATCGCATGGATTGAATATTTCAGACTGTATTTCAAACGAATAAACTTTCGTCTGAAATAGCGACGATATTTTAGACGAAAATAATCCGTCCGAAATTTCCGTCTGAAATCTCGCATTTTTTTGTAGTGTCTCTCCCCCTCTCCTTCTTTTCTATCTTTGACTATTGTCGGAGGGAAAGGCATCCTCTGGTGCGCCCCCCCCCCCCCCCCTGAGCTCTCTCTCTCTCTCTCTCTCTCCCTCTCTTCTGTCGCCGCCGGACGGAGAGATCTTCTTCGGTGTCCCCTTCCCCTGAGCTAGCTCCTTCCCTCCCTCTCCCTCTCCCTCTCCTTCTTCTGTCTATGACCACCATCAGAGGAGGAGACCTCCTTTGGCGTCCCCCCTCCCATGAGCTCTCTCTCTTTCTATGTTCCTCTTTCTCTCCCTCCCTCTAGCTCTCTCTCCCTCTCTCCCTCTTTTTTGTTTGTGATCAACACTGGTGAACCCCCCAACCCCTCGTGAATATCCAATCTCCCCCTCCTCCGATAGCCACCCACCCTGCCTCGTACGTCATCCCTTGAGCGACCTCCACACACACAGATGTTAACCCATATACAAGTTAGTCATTTCCTCTTAGTTAAGAGAGGGTAACTGTGTTAAAGTGATGCGAGTTACGATGAGAATATAAATATAATAATATCAGATATATTAAAGATATTCTTGATAATATGTGAAATGTAGGAGTTTATTAATAAATACACTATTTTATAGCGGTACATAAGTAAAAACCTCTTAAAATTTTTATTTGATTTGTGGTAGTTTTGAGTTGAAAATTGAAGTCAGTTATAAAAATGTACAGTCAGTTAGAAAAATGTACCGTATGGGTCAACCAATTTTGATATTCAGTAATTTAGGACACACCAAATATCCAAAAATAAATATCAAACGAGTTAAGAACATTTCAATGTATAACAGTATCGCATTCAACGGATACCAAACGAGTTCTGTAGAGACGCAACCATTGCACGTCATTTGGACGTGGCACTCACCGATCGTTAACTGCGGCCACACCATGAGCTCTCCTCTCCCTCCCCCTCCCTCTCCCGCTCTTCTATTTGTGATCGCCGCCAATGAACCCCCAATCCCCCGGTGAACACCCGACCTCTCCCCGCCCCTTTGGCAACCACCCACACCGCCTCATACGTCACCCCCTGAGCTTAGGGAGAGAGATGTTAATTCATGGGCAAATTAATCTTCTCTTCAATTAACTAGGAGGGAAATATCAGGTTAAAGTGGCACGAGTTATGACGGGATATAAATGTAACAACAGCAGATATATTGAAGATATTTTTGATAATATGTGAAAAGTAAGAGTTTATTTATAAATATATTATTTTATAGGAGTATATATATATTTATATCTTATTTTTAATTTTAATTTGTATTAGTTTTGGGTTGAAAACAGAAGTCAGTTAGAAAGTTGTACTAAATGGGTCAACCAATTTTGATATTCAGTAATTTAAGTCACACCAAAGATCACAAAAAAACATCAAACGAGTTCAGAACATTTCAAAGTTCTACAATAACGCATTTGACGGATACCAAACGAGTTCTGTAGAGACGCAACCATCGCACGCCGTTTTGACGAGGCACTCACGGGTCGTTAACTGCAGTCAAAACTCAAAAGTGGGACAACTATTACCAATGGGCTCGCGTGCCTTTGGCGTCGCGTGTCGCTAGAGTAGCACCGCTAGCATTCTATGTTGGATTCTCACCGTCACCACCACCGGCACCGGCAGTAGCCGCGGACTTCTCCTTGTTCTCCTCCTCCTCGAGGGTGTCGCAGATGCTACCGCCTCTCGTCTCCGGCTGCCACAGCACGAGCAGCCCGCCGGACGCGATCAGCAGCCCGAACACGCCGAATGACAGCAACCTTCCGCCCTTCCATCTCGCCACAGCCACCAGCAGCGGCGCGAGCACCCCGCCCAGCGCCAGCGCCTCCCTCGCCATCGCGAGCGCGGAGTTTCTCACGCATGTCGGGAACAGCTCCATCGCGTAGATGAGCACCACGTCCACTGCCGTACAGCCGCAGAAGAAGGAGGCCACCTCCACCCCCGTTCTCAACCCTGTCTCTCCGAGGAAGACGCACGCCAAGCTGCAGGCGCCGCTGGCCAGCGTGAACCCCAGGATGGCGGCCCGCCGGTTGATCCTGCCGATGAGGAAGAAGGTGACGACTGCCGAAGGGACCTCAGAGAGGGCATTGAAAGCGACACTGACATAGAGGTCGGACCCCAAACTCCCCACCGCCAGCGGCATCCCATAGTAGACGATCCCGGTGCCGAAGCCAGCCGCCATCAGTGCCGCCAGCCGCCTCAGTGCCCACCTCTTCTCCACTAGCATCCTCAGAGCGGAGTACACGCCGATCTCCTTCTCTTCTGATCCTACGAAGACGTCCAAATCCGTGAAGCTGTACGTGGAGACGTCCTTCCCGTTGGAGGCCGCCATCGCCTTGAGGGTCTTGATGGCTTCGTCCGTTCGTCCGCGCACGAGCAGCCACCTTGGGGACTCACGAACGAAGAAGTAGACGAGGGCGGAGTAAAATAGCCCCGGCGCCGACGTCCAAAGGTAAAGGGCCCGCCAAGAGGAGTTCCTGTTGAAGTAAGCCACGGCGGGAAGGGACAGAAACCCGAGCGTGAAGCAGAGGTAATTCACGACGCCGACCTCGGCACGCCACTTCTTCCCGACGAGCTCCGTCGCCAGTATGAGGGCGGTGGTGCCGATGGTAGAGCGGCAGAGCCCACCCAGCAGCCTAAGTGTTGAGTACACCCACACGTTCGGGGACGCGGCGGCGAGCAATCCCGCCACGTCCATGCCGAGACAGGAGAGGAACAACATCTTCTTGCGCCCGATGACGGAGTCGGCGAGAGTGGCGAGGGCAAGACCCCCGACGAGGCAGCCAATGTAGTAGGCGGACGCCGGGAGCCCGGTGAGTGTGGATCCGGCGCACTCGAGCGACCACTCCGAGATGACGGAAACGCGCCGAGGTCGGTCCCAGATCCATGTGCCGGGGGGGAGGCTGCAAGGGTCGGAGAGCGACGAGCAAGTGGAGGTGGAGGCGGTGCAGTGCCACGACGGGTCCGCGTCGGTGAAGACGCTGATGAATGTCTGCTGAGAGTCGAAAAACGCCGCAAGGCAGACGAGGAGGACCTGGAAAAGCTGGCCAGGGCCGGCGCTGCCGACGCAGGGTTCGATCACCTCGTCGAGGGTCTCGATGGAGCGCCCCTTCGCCTCTGCAGGAGGGCGGGCGACGGGGTCAGGACTGCCGGCGGGAGAGGAATGGAGAAGACGGGTAGTGTTGGCCGCCATCGGAGGCTTCGGTGGCAGCGGGAGTAGGAAGACAAGTAGCTCCTACTTTTAGTCTTGGGTAGCTGGTGGTGGTGGATTGTGGAACGTTAGAGGGGGACGACTAAGCTGGCCTTTTTTTTTTTATAAAGCGGTGTGAGAAAGGAGGGGGATTGCCCAGATGAATATAGAGCACAATATAAATAATTTTGTACATATCATCTTTAAATAATAAAATATTAAATACTATGTTTACATCATATTCTTATTAAATTTTAGTTTCAAAATTTTCATTCATATTAAAAGATGTTTATTATTATTTAAATATGATAGAAATAAGATTTGACAAATCGAGACGACATCGCACGTACGACTCGAAACACATAGCTATATGAATTTTTTCTTTAATTTTAAGATTCTCAGTCAAGAAAACTAAAAATCTCGAAGGCATTCTCTACATTTGAACTTAGGACACCTCGTGAAGAAGGCACGAATCATCTAACCAATTAAGTTAATTAATAGTTCTTTTGTATTATTTTATGTATATTATATATATAAAGGTTTTTTTCATCTGATTACGTAACGGTATCGAATCGTACGTATTGTACAGTATCGTACGGATAAAAAATTAGTATAATCGATATAAATGATCCGTAAAACCTTCGCTCAAACATATGAAATTTTTTACCTATGTACTCTTGATATCTTATATATTTGATGTTATACTCTCAAAAATCATCATCTCGATCGATCATCTCATATCTTAAAGGTTACAAATGAAAACTCTCTCTCTCCCTCTCTCTCTCTCTCTCTCTCTCTCTCTCTCACTTAATAATTAAAATTGTTTTGAGGAGATAGACATGAATACATGATGACATGTCGTGATAAATATGACGAACTCAGGGGTATATGTGCAAAAGAGACGGATTGGTGATTAATAAATGCTTTTGGATTTTGCCTTGGTGGAACCAGGGTTTGCCGACCCGCCCGACCCGGCCGACCCGGTCTCGGTGCGGGACGGGTCGAGTCGGGCGGGTCGCAAAGCGACCCGGTCCGCCCTTTGGCTCTCCACGCGATTTTTTTGGAATTTTTTTTAAAATTTTTAAAAAATTTATTTTGAAAGATTAAATGGTATATATATATTTAAAAATATTAGAATGTATAATTTATTTATGATAATAGATCCATACTACATTATACATATTAAATTATATAAAAATTACATATTACACTGCTTAATTAAACATCCTATTATATATAATACATAAAAATTTATTTTAATTACTAAATATGTAAAAGTAAACAGTGACATAATAATGACATTCATTCATGAAGTATAAAATATAAAAACTCACTAATCCGTGTCCATCTGTGAAGTCCGAATCCCAAAACTCACTCATCCTCCTCATGTGTGTAATCCGAAACCCAAAACTCACTAATCCTCATCATCAGTGAAGCCCGAATCCCAAAACTCATCATCAGATACATGAGACTGATCACCCGTATAATCTAACTCTATCCTAGTGGGTGGAGGTACATATGGGTGAGACTGAAAATATGTAACCATCTGCACAAATGATGGGTCGTGTGCTGCGGTGGAGGGTACATGAAAATCTGTAAAAAAAGTCCTCACTACATCTATAGCTTCAATTCTATCATGTGCGACTGGTGCTGGTGCTGGTGCTGCTCGAACTCTGGACGTGGAGGAAGATCCTGCTCCGCCATGTGCTCGTGGTGGAGGTACCCGGGACGTAGAAGAAGATGTCCTCGGTGTGCTACGAGAACCGTATCTATCATGTAACTGTGTCCGAAAGGAATGTCGAACATCTCCCGGAACTCGGTCGCATGCACGAACATCGCGTCCCACTCCCGCAAGGTGCTCCGCAAACCTGTGTATGCCGGTGACGCGATGTTCGCAGTATCTACAGTGCACATGTCCATCACCCTCAACAGAATATCCATGCTCCCACGCAGGGTGACGCCGTCCGTCCATGATGACCTGCAAATGATGTAAAAGTTTACATTAGTGATTTCGATGACAAGTACAAAACTCTATATATGAAGAAATGTACAATTAATTATTAGTTAGTTCTAAATGTAACCAAATGATACATACTAATAAAGCCTATGGACCCAAACTGGGCCAGTGCCCATCTCCAAACAATCTGACATTAAATGTGGTCCGCAGATAGGACAGATAGTCTTCATAGCGCATTGAACCTGAATAGTTCTCCCAGTACATGCGTACGTAGTATTCATACTCATGCGAACCTTGTGCGTACACGACCTCTACTGACGTAGCTGCGGCATAAGGATATGGATACGATGGGAAAAATGAACTACTGTTATCTGAGTCGCCATGATACATCGGCTGCTGCGGCCATGACCGTCCATACGAGCTTCCAGATCCCTGGGAGTCATGTGTGCTCATCCTCTCAAAATCAGACAACATGCCTTGATAGCTGGTACTGTCTGCAACCGAACTTCCATAGTAGGGATCCCAATGATCAGCTGCCCGTCTCGTCCCTGGCAGTGGAACACCGTGGTCCTCATCTTGCGTGGCATGTGTGAAGTGCTGCTCCTCTGTCCATGCGCCATGTTGACGGCCCCCACGACCTCTACTATGACCACTGCTGTACTCTCTGCCACCAGCACTCGTATTCTCACGAGGACTCCGTTGGTCACCTTGAGAACCACCACCTCCATGGGATGAAGACCCTGTCGGTGTACTCTCAGCATCGGAGTCATGACTCCCACTAATGCGGGGCTCAACAGAAGGCTCGGTAGTGTCGTCATCTGCATTGGGATCTAATGTCTCCATGTCTGCAAAATCTATCTGATTTAATGGTGGTCCCTTGTCCTTCTTGCTGGTGAATAATGTGGTCCATGATGATTTTTTCTTCTGTGGAGCAGGGGGCGGCTTACATGCTGCATGTTGTGTCCCTATAGATGCCTGAGAAGCAGAAGCCTGTTTAGATAATTTTTCAATTTACTTTCTATTGTGTAAGTCTGTACGTATACCTGAGAAGACTGATTGGGTGCCTTAGTCTTAGATGTTGAGCGTCGGGGCGCAGCAGACTGAGATGGTTGTTTCGATGCTCCCGAAGACTACACAATTGAAAGAAGAATATATTCAATTACCAATGAATTATATATTAACAAATGTAGAAATGACAATATAATTTCACCTCTCTAAATGAGGAACTCCCCCTAGCCTCTCTTGAAGTGGATAACCTTCTTGGTTCCGCAGATATTGAATGCCGCGGTACAGCAACTCGAGACCACTGTTCTCCCGCAATGTTGTCATTTGTCGGACCGACCTGCAATATATTGCTATCATACATAAATATATGACTATGCTATCTAATGAAATTTGCGATTCGATTTTCATGTATTAATTCACCTGAGGTGGCTCTTGACGCTCAATTAATGGGGGTTGGATCAATCGCTCCCATGCTGTATCATCATACGCATACGATGTGTCTCCACCCCCAATGACGAGGTCTTCATCTAAATTAATTTCATCATCACGTCCCGTTGCAGAGTCGTCACCACCCAAATGCACATGGGTGTCATCTCCCTCCCCGACTGCCTCTTGTACAGCTGATACGAGAAAAGTATTAGGCCGTGGTGTCTCGCCAGGTTCTTCAGCCTCCTCGTCTAATTCTGCCTCACCACGCTCGGTTGTGGCTCTTGCAACCCATGCTACCATAGGGTCGTCATCGTCTCGCAAGTACACAGCATCCGTTGGGTCGTAATCTCCCTCTCCTCTCCTTGTATCCATTTGTACATGCCGGACCTTTAGCCTCATGTTGTAATGAACATACACCATTTTGTCTAGCCTGCGGTGTGTTAGCCTATTCCTCAGCTTAGTATGCAAGAAGGAGAACGTCGACCAATTCCGCTCACACCCACTCGACGAGGATGTTTGCGATAGAACTCTCATTGCGATCTTCCTTAATACGGGTGCACTTGTGCCGTAATTTAGCCACCACTCAGCTGTGTTTAAGACAGATCATGTACAATATAATAATTAGATGTAAAAATTCTTTCTCGAGATATAGAAGGTACATTGTGAAGACACATTACCTGGGTCGAGTCTATCACGACTGGCCACGGCATTAGGTGTCGCAAATGAACCAATTCCCTCTCTAAATATTTTCATCTGCATTATCAAAAAATATGAAGTGTATATTTCATTTAATATTGTCAATGTTAAAATATCCAAGTATACCTCATTCAACGCATCAGCGGCATCTGTTGGGGTGAAAGACAATCGGTCTACCACAATGTTGACCGATTCTATCAACGTATCGTCATAAGCAAGGGCCCGAGCATATTGGAAGGCCGGATGTAGATAGTACGCTGCAATCGTAAGACAATGAATTACATATTAGTATCAACTGAAAATCACAGCTCATTGATTGGACGAGAATGTAAGTGTTTACCTGCCATGTGAAGATCACGGCTCATTTGTCTGTCCCATCTGTCCCCCACAATCTCCAGAATAGTGGGTCCATATTTTTTGGACGTTGTAAGGATCTTCCGCTTGGATGCTTCTATTTTGCTGTACACCAACCCCATGGTTGGTACTCTATCCCCATCCACGCATCGTAGAACCTCATACAGTGGCTCTATCAATGACACTAATATCTTCACTCTATCCCAAAAATTCGAGGTGTTGACAATCCCCTCGACCTCCGCCCCTTCACGTGAAGCAGCAAAAGAGGAACTCAGCCAGGTCTCACCTCTAAACATTTGCTTCAATCCATCCTTGTGCTTCAATAGGCTCTGCAATGCGATGTAGTTGGTGGCAAATCGTGTGATGCCAGGCCTCAACAGTTCGCCGCCACAGTGCTCCCTCATCCATGCCAATACAAGTGTGTGGTTGTAGATATATTTCGTGATTTTTTGTGCCACCTCGACCACAGATTTTACCATACGAAGCTGCCCAATCTCCTTCAGCATCAGATCTACACAATGTGCTGCACAAGGGGTCCAGAAAATGTGCCGTTTTTTCTTCATTAGCTCCTCCCCAGCCTTCTTATAGTTCGACCCATTATCAGTCACCACTTGTACAATGTACTCCTCCCCAATCTCAGTCACCACTTGCTCCATCAATGATAAAATATATTGGTGACTGTGAATTTGACCAGACGCATCCACTGATTTGTGAAAGAATACCTGTCTGTCACAATAAACAAGGAAGTTAATCAGGCTAGATTTTGTGGTACCTGACCATCCATCACACATCAGTGTGACTCCGTACTTTGTCCATTTCTGCTTGAATGAGTCAATGTAACTCTTGATCTCAGCAACTTGTTCATCAAGGTATACGCCAGCCAATTCTCTCGCTGTAGGTGGTTGCACGTGTAGCCCAAGGATCTGTGCTTCCTGAAACATTGGCTTGTAGTAAGGGCTATTGGCTGCATTGAAAGGCAGACCCGCGTGGTGCCACCATTTTGCAACAGCTTGACCAAGTTTCCATTTAGGTCCCTTCTGGCCATACGCATCATCCATCCTCGTTTGCTTACCATGCTCTCGGGATAGTGCACCGGGCTCCACATCTTCGATGTTGATCGATTGTGTCCTTTTCCTTTGTGTCCCCGAGTCACCAGTCAATAAACTCCTTATGCCTCGTGATTGTCGAGTCGTAGATGAACCACCACTCCCTGATGCTCCGGTCCTCGCGGCCTCGCGACTACGGACTATAGTCTCCTCGGGATGTCTTGACTCTTCCCTGCTCTGACGTACTGCCTCACGAAGCTCTGCTTCGTATGGATCGTTCACAGTGACATACACATTAGCCTGCTCAGTACATGCTTGTTCGTCTTCGTCACTGGGTGTCCATGCACATTCCTCCTCGTTGCTGCCACTTGGGCGCCCGCTCACTGCCGCTTGATCCCTTTTCTTCTTTTTTTCCTTTTCTTTCATCTCAGCTCTCTTCTCACGCAGGTGTCTAGCCATTGCAAGTTTCACATCTCTAGGCACATGGGTACACCCAGCAACCTCAGAGTATCCTGCCCCGGCTCCTCCGGCCAAATGCTTCTTCAACCGAGACACCCCTCCTCCCCGGTGTTCTATTTTACAATAGTTACAACGCCAGCACCTACGGTTGCCATCCAACAAAACTCCGTGTGACCACCCAATATCATTTGTTCGTTCCTTAGGAGCCATATTAAGTACTTAACTGTATCTCCTAAATGTAAAAATTACAAATCATATTAAGTACATTATTTTAAACAGAGACTAACAATGAAAATAATATCATTATTTCTACAATATGCAAGACTAAATTCAATATTTACTAAATGTCAATATAATTTAGTTCAAAATAATATCATTATTTCTAAAATATGCATATAATGCTAATTTTTTATTTAATAGACCTACATTTAGTTTAAATTAATTTGTAACATATTTATCACTAATTATATATTTATAATTATAAACATGTCTAATTAAATTATATTATATTAAATTATTTATCAGTAATTATTTATATTATATTAAATTATTTTACGTCTACAACTAATAATGAAAATAATATCATTAATTCTATAAAATTAAATTTAAATTTTAATACATCTCAATTAAATCTAATATTTAAACATTAATTAAATAATATATCAAACATAAATATATTTCTACAACATGAATTAAACGATCTTTATATTATTTCTACAACCAGAATTAAATAATATATCAATATATTAAATTCTACAAGATGAATTAAATAAAAATTATATTTTTCTTACAACATAAATTCAACCTGACATCAAAAATAATATTAAACAATGACAATCTAACAAATTTTATTCATATATTTTTAAATTAAAAAAAGATATTACATTTTTAAAAAATAAATTTTTTTCCTCCCCCCCCCCCACCCCCACGGTCGCACACGCCCCCCCCCCTCATCCCCCCACCGCCTGCCGGTGGCAGACGCCCAGCACGGCAGCACCCCCCCCCCCCCGTCCCCCCCTGTCCCCTCCCGTCCCCCCACGGACGCACAGCAACACCCCCCCCCCCCCCCCGTCCCCCCACGGCGGCCCCCGTCCCCCCCCTGTCCCCCCACGGACGCACAGCAACACCCCCCCCCCCCCCCCGTCCCCCCCCTGTCCCCCCCCCGTCCCCCCACGGACGCACAGCAACACCCCCCGTCCCCCCACGGCGGCCCCCGTCCCCCCACGGACGCACAGCAACCCCCCCCGTCCCCCCACGGCGGCCCCCGTCCCCCCACGGCGGCAGACGCCGGCCCCCGTCCCCCCACGGACGCACAGCAACCCCCCCCGTCCCCCCACGGCGGCCCCCGTCCCCCCACGGACGCACAGCAACCCCCCCCGTCCCCCCACGGCGGCCCCCGTCCCCCCACGACGGCAGACGCCGGCCCCCGTCCCCCCACGGACGCACAGCAACCCCCCCCGCCCCCCCACGGCGGCCCCCGTCCCCCCCGTCCCCCCACGGCGGCCCAGACGCCCAGCACCCCCCCCCCCCGGCGGCAGACGCCCCACCCCCGACCATTTTAAAAAAATTTAACTTACCTACCTCCGATCGCCGCCCAACGCCGCCGTCGGCCGCTCAGATCGCCGTCCGAAGATCCTGCTCGCCGTCCGCCGCCGCTGCACCGCCGTTCGTCGGTGGGAGGGGTGGAGCTCTTCCTCCCCCTTCGGCCCGTTAAATGGGCGAACCGCCCCCGACCCGCCGTACCGAGCCGGGTCCCGCCTCGCACCGGAGCGGGACGTGGCGGGACGCACGGGACCTTGCGGTCCAGTGCGACCCGTCCACGACCCCCAGCCCGCGCGACCCGGTGCCCGCCTGGGTCGGGTCGGGTCGTGCGGGTCGGTGCGGGTCGGGGCGGGACGGCAAACCGTGGGTGGAACACTGTACTGACTGTTCAGAAGAAGGCGGGAGCTGTCACTGTTGGCAATTTCATTTGCCCACTCTCATGACGTTTCTTCCATATATAGATAGTTTCATCCAGATATTAATGCTCCTTGTATGAGGTTTAATTAACCAATTGTCCTGTAGTTTGTTGTCTGAAATATGAGTGGATATCCTTGAGTGACCATCTCAGGTGGTGGAATCAAACAGTGAGCTGGTGGAATTAATTCATGCGGAGGGTGTGAAGATCACAAAGGAAATGTTGAATTCACATCTATTGCATGCATGCATGTGTATTGATCACGGCGTGCCCGTACACACAACAAGAGATCAAACATGCTTGATTGCCCAACTAAGTTTTGTTTGACAACTTTGTGCAAGATTTGAGGGACAGGTGAAATAATCTCACGTGATAAGACTTAATTTGTATCTGAGAAATAATTGTGGGCGTTTGGTTGCTATATTTTAAGATTAATCCATCGATCCGGCCGGAACAAGGCTTAATATTATTAACAAGTGTTAAGTTGTTTTTATTGATTATAATATTTTTATAAGTAAAATTTGTTGTCATAATTGAGTTAATATATGTTTGCACTTAATGTTGGGGTGCGAATAAATAAATATCTACATCGGAATACATCGCATCCACACGCACCCATGATGAGGAGGAAGAAGATGATGACAAGATGATCGTGGGTGCTAGACAGAGAGCCATGCGACCTCTCGCAATGCTCCACGGCTCTCTCTCTCTCTCTCTCTCTCTCTCTCTCTCTCTCTCTCTATTCAACTTGAATGTCTGTATAAAGAGTCAAAGCCAGCGATACTTTGGGCGCGTTTGAGAATGCAACTTAAAGGTGAGATTTTTGAATAATCCGTCCATCGTACAAAGCTCCAACAGGAGATGGATTTTTGCAGGGAACACGTATTAAATGCATCTAATGTAATTCAGGTTTTGAGAACGGTAAGATTTACGTTATTTTTCCAACAATACCCTTCTTTATTTCTATAAGCCATTTCAATGACAAAAGCATACAAGATATTGAGAGGGGTGAAATTATAAAAACCTATCACAATCCATTCTGCCTCAGGGAAGCTCGTGCTGAGCTGCTTTTGAAGGGAGTGGAGCGCCCTCCCCTTCATAGTCTGTCTCTCTCCTCTTTAAAATAAGATGTCGCGTGTGAAAGCCTAGGAAGTCAACCGTCTTTGAAAATGCTCAACCTCTGTCCGCTGATTTTCACCTGATAATTCAGCGGATGAGTGTTATCAAATGCAGCCTTATATAAAGATGAGAGACCAGCTCCCAGTTTTGACCTAATTAATTGGATTCATGCTACTCATAATCAGAATCTATGGGTCATATATGGGTTAGTCTCAATAACCTTATTCTATTAGTCCAGACCTTAAGGGGCAATTTGACGCTGGAGTGAGGTGGCTTATTCGCGTCCCACCGCACGAGTAAGCCACCCGACCTCGGTTAAGAGGGTATGGGTCCACTACAAGAAAAGGCGCGGTTAGCGACAGGAATTTCAGACGGATCTTTTTGAGTCTCAATATCCGTCTAAATTTTAGATGGACATATTCCGTCTGAAAATCCATCTCTATTTCAGACATATAATTATATGTCGCATTATCCGTCTCAATTTGAGACTTATATTCAGACGGAAACTATTCCGTCTGAAATTTATTAAAATTTCAGACAAAAATATAGTTCATCTGAAATACCGTCTGAAATGCCGTCTGAAAATCACGAATTCCCGCACCCAAATCGGCCCCCTCCCTGCCACTCCCTATCACTCACTTCCCCCCACTCTCCCTCTCATTCTCTCTTTCGTCCATCTCCCTACCGCCATCTCCCCCGGAGCCGTCGCCGCCGCTGCCGCAGTCGCCGTCCTCCCCGTCGCCGCCGCTACCGCCGTCACCGTCCTCCCCGTCGCCGCCCGCCGTGGTCGTCCTCACCGTCGCCGTCCTCATTCTCGATCGTCGACCGAAACTCGCCGTCGCCGTCCTCACTTCGGTAGGTAAACCCTCTCGATCCCTCTCCCTCTCCCTATCTCTGTAACACTCTCCCTCTCCCCCTCTTAGTCTCCCTCACTCCCTCTCCCGCTCCATCACTCCCTCTCACGCACACACTCGACAGAGGAGGCGCTCACCCGGCAAAGAAGGCGCCGACCGGGGGTGGTCGACCCCCTCCCTCTCCCTCTCCCATTCTCCCTCCCCCTCTCACGGTCCTGTCCCTCTCCCTCTCTGTGTTGGCAGCCCCCCTTCCCCTCTCTCGCCCTCTCTCCCTCTCTAGTTGGCCCCCCTCCCCCTCACAGACACACGCACACACGCACACACAGACATAGACACACGCACCGTTGGCCCCCCTCCCCCTCCCTGCTCCCGTCCTCTCTCACCCCCACTCTGCGAATTAGATAAATTAATTTAATTTTAATTTATTTAATTTTTTTTATTCATGATAGGATAATTGGTCGAGAGGACGGGAACGAAAGAATCAGAGTTTTTTTGCGAATAAAAAATAACAGTAAGTAAAAATTTGATTTTATTTTTATATGTTGTTTCAATTTATTTTAATTTCTGTAATCTTAAATAGATTTATTGTTAGGGTGATGGGAGGAACAAATAAAGCATGTAAATTAATTTATTAATTAGATTTTCTGGTAGTGTTACATAAATGTTAAATCAAATGTAGGTAGTCTTTGGATTCGGGAAAAGGTAGGTTTTTTTATGATGAGAAATCTAGCGGAGTAGTTGGGCGACGAATAACGGTGGCTCTAGGGAGGATAGCTAGTGGGCGGACCAATTCAATGAACTTTCATATTCGAGTACCAATACTTTCTGTAATGCTCAACAAGTTCAAATCTCAATATAGGTTTACATACTACGTACATCTAATTGTACGAACCCAGATTAATTATAGTACATACTACATTCATCGAATTCGCACAACCGTAGATTAATAAAAGGGGATTATGAAAGAGGAGACGGTACAAGTACACACGATGATATATGCAGCGAGTATTTCTCAAATGTAGTTAAGATCCAATATCTGTGGAGTATATATCTGCCTTCAAATCTAGTTAATTTTTTATCTTTCTCCCTTTCCCCCCTTCACTGACGTCCCATCCTCTATCTCACTTACTCAGTCTCTTTTTTATAAATATCTTAATTACACACACTCAAGTCTCTCTCTCTCTCTATAGATATATATACTTGCCTAAATTATACTCTCTCTCTCTCTAGTTCATTACTGTGATGAGAGAAGGTTTCCCACCCTTCTATAGGTAGGGAAAGAAGAGTGTTACATTTTTTTGTTTGAATGTTATTTAATATATAAGTTAGATGTAAGACGGGGTATGTATTTATGGGAGATTTTCATGTGTAGAAAAACCACTTCGAGAATAACGCTCATTAGTTTGTAAGCATTGATAATATACATGTAGGAAAAATTTTGCATTTAGGGTCAACAGTGATTTGCACATGCGGGTAGCTTCTTACGCACACACAGAGAGAAAATAAAGTCGAATTTAAGTATATATAGCACTTTAGATTCATAACTTGAGTGATTAAAGTACTAGTTTGGTTTTACGTATTTTAATAGTTTATTCATTACAGTTAGAATGAGAACTAATTAAAGATGTCCCATTTCCAGACGCCCGGGACAAGTGTCAAACTCTTGGAGTCGACTCTTGTTCAAGGGTGTTCTGTCAAAGAATAAAATCTGAACATAGGGTGAAAGTGTCGACTCTCACAGTTGACACATTTCATCGAGAGTTCTGTTTCGAGCAAAGAAACAAAAAATCCAGCCGAAAGTGTCGACTCTCAGAGTCGACACATTTTGGTGAAGGTTCTGTTTGCAGCAGAAAGCGCTCTCTAGACTGTAAGTGTCGACTCTTGGAGTCGACACTTGCAGCCTGCTGCGCCCAGGCAGCAAGCTGGGCTACAAGTGTCGACTCCAAGAGTCGACACTTGTAGTGCCAGAACTGAAAAAGGCTTTAAGCAATTCTCTTAAACTTCTCATATTTCTCGAAGTATCCTAGAAGTTTTTTCTGTCTGGGACTCAAACACAATAGCACAGTGAAATCAATGTGTCCTGGCAACTCATCCAAGAATTCGCCTTTGTAATAATGCAAGACATCTCCGATCATCTCCCGAAGGTCCTTTATGATAGAAATTTTCCTTTCACAATGATCTTTGTTTTGCAATGTTTCTTCCACTATATCAAAGAAAGCTGCCTCTCCATCAACTTTCAGGTGCCTCCTACTGCCACCTGATATACATGCTCTACTCAGGATACTTTCGTCTCATGGCATCTCGTGATGAGTCTCATGGCATCTCGTGATGGGAGTTCCATCATTAGCAAGTAGAAGAACTTCCTCTGTATGACTTCTACTCTATTAAGGCTGACAATAGATCTCAACAGCTTGATGTTCTTCAAAAATGAGAGGAGAACATGAGTATTCTTTTCTTGGGCTATAAGCAGTTTTCTAGAATTGTGTGCGATGTAAGAGACGAGATAGGGGCTGCATGTCAGGAGAGGTTACTAAAGGTCCCTAGCCTTCTCATTTTAGATGAAAGCCATACTCCTAGAAAAGAAGACACAAATATTCTTTCTACGCTAGAAAAGTTGCAAACTCCCCGTAAGGTGGTCCTTTCAGAGACACTATTTTAGAATCATGTCAAAGAAGTTTTTAATATATATTGAATCTAGTGTGTCGTAAGTTTTCCTGAACATAGACTCATCATGACAAGAACGTGCGGAGTCCATGTTCTCAAACTTACGATGCACTAGATACAATATATGAAAATTTTCTTTGACATGATTCTAAAATAGTGTCCCTGAAAGGACCACCTTATGGGGAGTTTGCACCTTTTCTAGCGTAGAAAGAATATTTGTGTCTTCGTTTCTGGGAGTAAGACCTTCATCTAAACTGAGAAGGCTAGGGACCTTTAGTAACCTCTCCTGACATGCAGCCCCTATCTCGTCTCTTACATCGCACATAATTCTAGAAAACTACTTATAGCCCAAGAAAAGAATACTCATGTTCTCCTCCCATTTTTGAAGAACATCAAGCTGTTGAGATCTATTGTCAGCCTTAACAAAGTAGAAGTCATACAGAGGAAGTTCTTCTACTTGCCAATGATGGAACTCTCTTTCACATTGGCAGAATTCCTTTAGGAATAATGATTATCGGCCTTGCAGAAGGATATTTAGCCAAAAAACTCTGAATAAAGCTAATGAGCATGAAAGTATTTCCTGACCCTGGTGCATGTGCCAGAATGCAGCCTCTAGGATTATCACCCACTAGGTATCTCACCAAGAAATTGAAGCCCTCTATCGGATGTGGCTTCATTTGTTTATATTATCTTATTTATCTTTGATGTTGATCTGACTAAAAGAGATTCGCAGTCAATTCCACTGATAATTCTAGGATATGGATTTTTTGGCATGAAAGTTTCTCTTTGGAAATCATATCTTCTTCTTCTCAACAAATATCCCTGGGCCTTAAGGAAGGGGCTAATACTACTGCTTATTTCTCTTTTGTCTATGCTTCTTACAATGCAGTACACAGATTAGCTCTTTTTAATGATCTTGCTACTTTTGCTGCCTCTGTCTCGGTACCCTGGGTGGTTGGAGGTGATTTTAATTGTGTCCTCCGGCCTTCAGAGAAGCTGGGTGGTGCTGCTCCTTCTTTATCCTCTATGACTGATTTCAATGCATTTATTTGTTCGACTGGGCTTTGTGATGCTGGTTTTTCTGGAGAGGCTATGACCTAGAATAATAACAGAACTGGCTCTGCTAACATCTTAGCTCGTCTTGATAGAGTTTTTCTCAACAGTTTTAGTCATAATGATTTGACTCAGCTTTTGGTAAAACATCTTCCTAGAGGGCCTTCTGATCATGCTCCTTTATTGGTGGATGTGGTTAGTCAATTATCTAGACCCTCCAGATTCATTTTTCAGAAGATGTGGTTGTCTCATGGTTCTTTTATTCAGACGGTCTCAGATGCGTGGAGTCAATACCAGGTTGAGCACCCTAATGCCATGGTCAGGTTTTTCTCTAAGTTGAAGAATCTTAAAGCTATTCTGTGTAAATGGAACAAGGATGTTTTCGGTGATGTTACTAACGATGTTAAACAAGCTGAAGTTGACTTGGAGCTAAAATAGATGGCTTATGATTTGCTGCCATCCCCTGACAACAGAAGTAATCTGAATGCTGCTAATGCCAATCTTCGACAGGCTCTGCTCAGGGAAGAAGTCTTTTGGAATCAGAAATCTCGCCTGGACTGGATTGAAAGCGGAGACAGGAATACCTCCTTCTATCATTCAGTTGCTCAATGTCATCGCAGGAGAAATTTCATCCGGAGACTTAAAGTTGGAGGTTCGGATCAATGGTGTGAAGATCAGCTTGTTCTTCAAAACCAGGCTGAGCTTTATTTTAGAAATCTGCTCTCTACTGAACCTCACCTTATGGATATGACTCTTTTTGACTGCATTCCTCAATATATTACTGAGGAGCATAATAGAATGCTTTGTTCTATTCCTGATGCTGCGGAAGTCAGAGCTGCAGTCTGGTGTTTGAATAGTTCTAGTGCCCCTGGTCCTGATGGATTCTCGGGTCATTTCTATATCTCTGCTTGGGAGGTGATTGCCAATGATGTTGTTGCAGCGGTCCAATGTTTTTTCAGGGGTTTCCCCATTCCTAGAGGGATGGTTGCTTCTATTATTACTCTTGTCCCTAAAATACAGGAACCTAAATCTTTTAATGATTTCCGCCCTATCAGCCTATGCAACTTCTCCTTTAAAATAATTTCCCTTATCATTGCTAAGCGGTTAAGTTTGATTTTGCCCAGTATTATATCTAAGGAGCAAGGAGCATTTATTAAGGGCCGGAACATCATTGATAATGTGGCCCTTGCTAAATAGTTGGTGCAGGACATTGGTAGGAAGGTCAGGGGACATAATGCTATACTCAAGATTGATATGGCCAAGGCATATGATAGAATGAAATATGATTTTCTTTTGATGACCCTAAGGAAATTTGGTTTCTGTACTAGGTTCACTTCTTTGATTGGAATGAGTTTATCCAATTGCTGGTTCTCCGTTAATATGAATGGTGTTCTGGCTGGCTTCTTTAAGTCCAGCAGGGGGATTAGGCAGGGCGATCCCCTTGCCCCCTACCTATTTGTTTTGGCCTCTGAAGTCCTCAGTCGAGGATTGTCTAATGAGTTCCAATCTGGGTCCATCAAAGGTTTCAATGGGCCAAGGAATTTACCTAAAATCTCTCACTTATTGTATGCGGATGACACTCTTGTTTTTATGAATGCCTGTAAGCACAACCTGAGGACATTCCAGCAGTTTATTGCCAGGTATGAGTACAGTTCAGGACAAAAGGTCAATGCTGGTAAGAGCAGTATTATGGTCTCAGATAAGTCCCCTCTTTCTTTCAAACAGTCCCTTCAGACTCTGACCAGGTACAAGGTTTTTTCTTCTGGCTTTGTTTATCTTGGAGTCCCTATTAAGAAGGGCAAATACAAATGCTCGGATTTTAAATATATTGTTGATAAAGTGGTGCAGAAGCTTGAGGGATGGCAGGCTAAGCTCCTTTCCCAAGCTGGGCGTGCCATTTTAATCAACTCTGTGCTTCAGAGTTTCCCGATTTATTTGGCAACTGCTTGCTTTATTCCTAAAGCTATCTCTCACACTATTGATAGATTATGTGCAAATTTCTTTTGGCAAGGATCTGAGACTTTAAGACATCGCCACTGGGTGTCCTAGCAGACTATTCAGAAACCCAAGTTGGAAGGGGGTCTGGGTATCAGAGATCTTAAATCAGTTCAGGCTGCACTGGCTTTGAAAATTTTATGGTATATTCTGCATGGTTCCTCTCTCTGGTCTATTTACGCCCGACAAAGGTTTATCAAAACCTATTTTTATGATTGCAGCACCCCTTTTCCAGCTGGTATGCCGTCAAATCTGTTTCAGCAGGCTAAAGATTTGATCATTAACAACTCCAGATGGTTCATCAAAGATGGAAATAAGGCTGATTTCTGGAAAGATAATTGGTCTGGTAGAGGTCCTCTTATCTCCTTTGTGCGGCAGGATTCTGCTAGTATTATTCAGGCTCTTCCCAGGTCCTCTGTTAGGGAAGTCTTACAGGATCTGCATCATATTGCCAGGTCTTTTCTGGATAATACTGAATTCCTTTCTAACTTTCACTTAGACAGGGGGGCTGATACCTGTGTATGGACTAGTACTTTCACAGGAGAATTTACAGTGAAATCGGCCTATAATCTGATAAGGTCTAAAGGTGTTGAGAGAAGACCATGGACAAAGCTCTGGCTCCCTTCAATTGCTCCAAGGGCGGCCCTTTTCTGTTGGAAACTCCTTCATCGTGCAATTCCTGTGGATTGTAGAGTGGCTGAGTGTGGTGTCTCCTTGGCTTCCAAGTGTGTTTGCTGCAAACTCCCAGCGCAAGAGGATCTAAATCACCTTTTTCTCAAGAGTGACATGGCAGTAATCTTATGGAATTGGGCCTCTCCTCTGCTTAGTGATAAGTTTGGTCTGAGTGACCAAGTAACTATCAGATGCTGGGAAATTCTATCAAAGTCAAGTCTATATTCAGCTCACTCATTTATAGGTATGTATACTGTGATATTGATTATCTGGGAAATTTGGAAAGCCAGGTGTGCTCTAAAATTTGAAGGGGCTGTTCCGAATATTAACAGTATTAAAAGGAAAATCATTACTGCTATCTCTTATGCATTGGATAAGAGATCATTTTCCACCTGTTCAGCTGAACAGAGGAGGGTATTGGCGAGCTTTCATCTTTTCCCTAAGGTTTCCCTAAGACGATGTATTGCTGTGGTTTGCTGCCTAGCCCCTTCACAGTTTACCCTGCACGTGGATGGAGCCTCTAAAGGCAACCCGGGGAGTAGCGGGGGTGGAGGCTGTATCAGAGATGCCTATGGCAATATGATTATTGGTTTTGCTTTCTACTATGGGATAGGGTGCAGTATTCTAGCTGAGGTGAGGGCCCTCCATGATGGTTTGTCTATAGCCTTTTTTGGAGGTATCCCTATCGGTGTGGTCTATTCCGACTGTGCTCTCCTTGTGGATGCAATCCGAAGAAATAAAGCTCCAAGCTGGCTAGCTACTCCATGGTGGAAGAACATTATTGATCTTATCTCTAAATGTGGGTGCATGGTTCAGCATACTTTCAGGGAAGGAAACCAAGTAGCGGATGCTCTGGCTTCCTATGCATGTCAAGCTTATTCTGATAGGATTTTTGATGCGGTGAGGGACCTCCCTCACATGGCCAAAGGGGCCTATAGATTAGACAGGGGCAGATTGCCTTCCATTAGATTTTGTAAATAGTATCCTTTGTTTCTTTTGATCCTCCTCTTTGGATGTAGATACGGACAGGGGTATGCCCCGATGATTGATGCATTCTTTACATAAATCAATAAAATCTTTGGTCACAGGGTGAATCTGGAGGAGTGAGAACACATTCCCCTGCTGGGGGAATGTGCACTCGACTGGATGATATCCTGATTGACCGGTATTACAAAAAAAAAAGATCTGACTAAAAGAGTGGTTTATTTAGCTTTCATGTTCTTCATTTGAAAATTTTTATAAATTGGATGTTATTTAATTTGTTATATGCATAATGATAATTGCATTGATATTTAATTTTATGTTATATAAATACATGGGGTATTCCCTGTGAGCTGAGGTGCGTGGGTGCGACCTAACATTACACGCACCTCAAGAGAATGTGTTAAAACTGTGTCAATGAACCTTCCCGTTCAAGACTTTGGGATTGATGTGTATGTTCTCATTTTTTATGAGAATGTATATATCTACCTCAAAGTCTTGAATTGTCTCATTTAGACAGTCTGTAAATGTTTGATCGCACTTAGGCAGTCATTTACTATGTGTTTGTATAGTTTGTTGAGAATTTTGGTTGTGTCTCCTCACTCTTCTCTGATATACTATTATTGATTTTGAGTGTTTTCTTAACCACTTACTTGTAAGTGTTTAAGAAAATTTTAAAATTAATAAATATTTTTGGTGTATCGGAGAAGTGTGGGGAGATGTTGTCGAAATTTTTAGTAAATCGTGCAACACATATAGTAAGTGATTGTGCGATCAAACCTTCATGGAGTGGGTGCATCTCTTTCGGGGCTCATAAACAAAAAATGATAAGTAATGTTTCAATTTATTTTCTTACATTTTGTTAATATATATGCCATTTTTTTACTATGAATTGTATAACAGGCTGTGGAGCTTAATCGAGCTCCGTCGTTCCTCGAGGTGTTCGATAGAACACACAAAAAGAAGGGGACAGATCAATTTGTGAGTGAGAGAGCTCACTCAGTAGCAGTAAGTTTATCTACATATGTAACTTCTACTATTTATTTAAATCGGATTGATTCATATGAAATTGACTAGTCAAGCTATTCAATTTATAGGAAGCATATAGTAGAACAGTGACAGAGAAGCACGGGGAGGGCGACACGCAGCAGCCGGAGTTCGATCCGGCGGAATGGGTGACAGCAGCTGGCGTACCGAAGAAAGGCTGGCTATATGGTTTTGGGGGGAGCCTGGACTCTAGCATGGTGATATCATCGTGTGCGAGTTCAAGCTCTGCCCAAACCAGTAGCAGTGCCTTCAATATACCTCCGCACACCCCCAGTGTTGTGCCCCTGTGGTCATTTGAGTTATTTGATATTCATGGTTTTGATAATGGCTAAACACTATAAGTCATTGTTGTTTTTCACTCTCATATGACTGACATACGTGATATTTTGCTAATGACAGATAAGCCAATAAATGGACAAGGAATGGAGTGGAGATGACAAATGTGAAAGCTCAATGATTACACCCTCGCATGCGGATCGACTTGTGCGGTCAGGTCGCGGGGATCGACCTGCCCGGTCAAGTCGCGGGGGTCAAGGGGGCAGCGCCCCTTGCGGGGATTTCATGGAATTGATAAGGACATGAGTATCTTGACTTATGGACATGTTTCTTTGGGCTAACACTTCATTTTTGCAGGTATAGGTCTTTCCGGTCGACCAACACACCTTGGCCGGTCGACCAAATTTTCCAGAGACGAAGAACTACAGAATTTACAGGTTCCGGTCGACCAATGGGTATTGGCCGGTCGACCAGTTCCTCCATAAACGAGAAACTCCAGTTTTTACAGGTTTCGATCGACCGCCCCTAGGTGTTCGGTTGACCGATTTTGCCAGAGATGAAAAATCAACCGACTGTAAAATTCCGGTCGACCGCCCCATGCCTTCCGGTCGACCGCCAGCCCCGAGGCCCCCTTTTGTTGACTTTTGTTTCAAGCTCGAGGAGAGGTCTTTCCTTGTTTTTGTTTAACCCCAAAGTCACCCAATCCCTCATGGATTGTGGATCTGGTCTGGGAGATGTCCAAGGACCATTCAAAGTCTATAAAACTAACACATGAGGGGTTAGAAACCGTAAAACTTCAATTGGAACAAGAGAGATCAAGGGAGGCTAGAGGAGGTGATTCGCGGATACTGTAGCACCTCCATGAACAGTGCTTCGGGCTGGAGTTCTTCATCCATCCAAGGTGATTCAAGCTTATTTTTGAAGCCATCAACCTCCAAGAGAAGTGCAGAAGCAAGCAAGGCTATCAAGGTGATCGAAGGAAGCTGATTTCATAAGATTTTCAAGGGAGATCAAATCTGCATCCTTTATCTTCTTCATCAACTCAAGGTGATCCAAGGAAGATCATTTCACAAGGAAGAAGATACCATTGGAGAATCAGATTCAAGCTCCAGCAATCTCAGACAAGATCTTTTCTCTTTGAGCATATTCTATATCTTGTTTGAGTGTTTTCATATTTGTTCTCTTTCCATTTCATTCAATCATTTGAAACTGAAGATCGTCCCTACCGGTGGTTAGTAGGAAGGCAATCGGAAGTTGTCCGATCTGCGGTGTTGACGTCCCTACCTGTGGTTAGTAGGAAGACAATCGGAGGTCTTTCCGATTTACGGTTCAGTGCGTGGCACTAGTGGAGCCTCACCGGATTTGGTGAGGGGTGGACGTAGGACTGGGGATTCAGTCCGAACCACCTTAAAATCTCGTGTGTTGTGGTTTGCTTGTGCGATTGCTTTGTGTTAGATTCATGCTTAGGTTCAATATCTATATTGCGTAATCATCTTGCTAAGTAAATCATTTGTGTCCTTCGTTAAGCTAGTTATATTCCGCTGCTATTATCATCATCTAACTTTAAAGAGGGTTGCATTGCGAAAAGAGGGGTAGATCTATTCACCCCTCCCCTCTAGATCCGCTATCCATTACTCAACAAGTGGTATCATAGACTAATATCTCATTATGGGATCCAACGACCTTGAGGGAAATGGTGGATTAGCATCCAAAGGTTTTTTACTAGAAGGATATTCTATTAATAGACCTCCTTACTTTACTAGAACTAATTATCCTTATTGGAAACATCGCATGCAGGTGTTTATTCGCGCCCAAGACTACGAACTTTGGCGAGTGATCAGCAAAGGTCCGTATGAGCTTACGGATAATGAGGATTTGTGGACCAAAGAACAAATAAGACAATCCACTGTCAACTGGAGTGCCAAACACATCATGCAGTGCTTACTCTATCCAGTAGAATTCTCAAGAGTGGCTACCTGCGCAACGGAAAAACAAATGTGGGACAAGTTAGAGGTAATTTACGAAGGAACCTCTCAGGTACAAGAAACAAAAGCTAACATTTTAGTTTCTGAATATGAAATGTTCCGCATGAAACATGATGAGTCAATTCAAAATATGTATGCTCAGTTAACTGTGCTTACTAATAGTCTGACTGATTTGGGAAAGAAATACTCAGAATAGAAAATTGTGAGGAAGATTCTCAGATCATTGACTCCCGCATGGCACACAAAGGCTACCGTGGTTGAAGAATCGAGAGATCTCGTAACTACCAAGGTAGATGAACTCATTGGGTCATTGATGACCTATTAGATTAACCTTAAGAACAAAGAGGCTGAGGTGCCTAAAAAAAAGCCCCTAGCTCTTAAAGTAGGATCCAGAGGTCAAGGCACTTCTGATGAAGGTGAGGATTCGGCAAGTGAGCGAGATGAGGATGACGTAGCCATGCTCACACGTAAGTTCAAAAAATTTCTGAGAAAGGAAGGTAAGAGCTTCATGAGAGAAAGGTCAAAGGTAAGAAATGGTTTCAAATCTAATTCTAAAAATTTTAAGAAATTTGATAAAATCATTTGTTATTCTTGTAACAAACCAGGGCATTTCAAGACTGATTGTCCTTACAAATTCAAAAAGGCTGACAAATGGAAGGGCAAGAAGAAGAACAAGGCCATGGTGTCCACCTGGAGTGACGAGGAAGAAAGTGATGGTAGAACTAGCTTCTCGGACAAGGAAAAAGAAGATATTTGTCTCATGGCCAGAGGTGATGAAGAAACTGAGGTAAACTCTCCATTTGAAAATTACACACTTGATGATTGGGAGGAAGCATATATACAGCTCATGGAAAAATATGATATGTACAAAAAGGAGAATAAATCATTGAAAAAAAAATTAACTTCTTTGTGCATGATCATGATATGAATGATAAGAATGCTCTATTTGAAACTGAAATTGAAGATCTTAAGAAAATGATTGAGAACTTGGAGGAAGGAAGAAAAGAAATGGCTGACTTGGAAACTGAAAATGAAGATTTGAGAAATGAGATTGACAGCATGAAGCTCAAAATGTAAACTTATGAAAAGGATAGTAAATTAAGCAATGAGAAGTATGAAGCTGTCAAACAAGTCAACATTCAACTCTTGCAAAACATTGAAAACCTACAAAAAGAGTTGAAGGACAAACAACAATCTTTAGAAAAATTTGTGGATGGAAAAGAAAACCTAGATGCATTGCTAGGTATTAGAATGAACTTCAACAAGGAAGGGTTAGATTTTGAACCTACAAACAAAAGGCCAATTGGGTTAAAAACTGTCACATTTGTTTCTTCTTCCGAAGCTTCCACCTCAAACATAATTCCCACACAAAACCAGCAAAAACAAAAGGAGAAAGGGAAAGAAAAGATTGAAGAGGCAGTCACTGAAATTCCCAAAAAGTTTATCCAAAAGCCTAAGAAAGGTCGACCTTCCCCGCAGCACAGGTCAACACTTCCTTGGCCATTGCATGCTCAATCTTCCAGATATCACCATAACTGGATTGCACATTCATATAGGCCAACACCACCCTACTTTTGGAAAAATTGTGATTCATGTGTTCACCAATCTTATAAGTCTCAATCCCCTAGGTGGTAAAACAATCACTTTCAACCCAAAACCAACCAACGGCCTCAATGGTTTAAGAAGCAAACTTCCTCAAATTTCCACAAAATCTAATAAAGAGCTTCTAAACAAAAAGTGAATGTCAAAGCTGAAAAGAAAAATCAAATCCCTGCTCGAAGCAAACAAAACGTGAATGCTAGGAAGGTTTGGATTCCAAAAAAAATGATTTCATGTTTTGAAAATCTGAAGAGTTTGATGGGACCCAAATTTGGTTGGGTTCCAAACACAATTGCTTAATTGCTTGTGCAGGAGTGTCTTGCAGCCGTGTATAACAGGTGGTACCTTGATAGCGGCTGTTCAAGACACATGACTGGAGACAAAATAAAATTTTGTCTCTTGGAGAAAAAGGAAGGAGGATACGTCACATTTGGAGGGAACAACAAAGAAAAAATTATTGGAACATGTAATGTAGGTAAGAACCTCTCCAACTCCATCTGTAACGTGCTGTTAGTTGAAGGATTGAAATACAACTTGCTTAGCATAAGTCAACTCTGTGATAAGGGTCACAAAGTATTGTTTGACTCTCATGAATGTAGAATCCTTGAACCAAAATCTGACAAAGTAAAATTTTCAGGAAAAAGAGTCAACAATGTTTACATGATTGACTTAGATGATCCTGCTCACATAAATCTTTATCTTGCTGCACCAAAATCTGAACTTGCATAGTTATGGCATCGTAGACTAGGTCATGCTAGCTACAATGTCTTACATAAACTGTTAAAGTATTCAATGGTGAATGGGTTGCCTGAACTTTCTTTTAAACAAGAAAATAAATTGTGTAATGCATGTGTCCTAGGTAAACAAACAAGAAAATCCTTCAAGATTAGATCTGCAAACATGTCATCTAAACCACTTGAGCTGATTCATATAGATTTGTTTGGTCCAACCAGAACTGCTAGTTTAAGTGGTAGAAAATATGGATATGTCTTGGTGGATGATTACTCTAGGTTCACATGGATTTTCTTTCTCACACATAAAAATGATACTTTTGATGAGTTTCAGGCACTCTATATGAAGATAAAGTAAGACGGTGAGTTTAAGATTTCCAACATTCAATCTAATCATGGTGGTGAATTTGAAAATGCTGACTTCTATAATCTTTGCAGGGCTGAAGATATTTCACACCGGTTTTCTTCACCAAGAATCCCGGAGCAAAATGATGTAGTTGAAAGAAGGAATCGAACACTCATAGAGATGGCAAGAACAATGCTTGCCGAATGGTAACTTCCAAGGAACTTTTGGGCTGAAACGGTAAACTCGGCATGTTATATTATCAACCGCTCTATGGTAAGACCACACACCAAAAAGACTCCTTATGAGTTGCTGAAAGGTAAAAAGCCTTCTCTCACACACATGAAAGTATTTGGATCTAAATACTTCATCCAAAATAATGACAAAAGAGATTTAGATAAATTCGAGCCCAAGAGCGAAGAAGGTATATTTCTTGGATATTCTGATAGATCTAGGGCTTATAGAATTTATAACATTAAGAGTCAAACTGTGGAAGAATCACCCCATGTTTCCTTTGATGAATATCATGATGATTCTAACAATGATAACTCTTGCAGGATAAATGATGAAGATGGAGAATTCCTAAGCATGAAGGACAAGAGTGATCCTCCACAAGAAGAAATAAAAGAAGATGGTGACCGAGCTGAATCAAGCAATGCAAGGGATCAAGCTCCAGGAGAAGGTAATGATTCTACAAACATTAGAATTCCTAAGGATCATCCTTTAGAAAATGTCATTGGTAGCTTAAATGACCCACCTAGAACAAGGTCACATTTTAGAATTGTGGAAGAATTAGATCAACTTACTCTTGTCTCCCAGATTGAACCCAAGAATGTTGATGAAGTATTAAAAGATGAAAACTGGATAAATTCAATGCAAGACGAGTTAAACCAGTTTGAAAGAAACAAAGTTTGGCATCTTGTTCCTAGACCTTCATCACAATCTGTCATTGGTACTAAATGGGTCTTTAGGAACAAACTCAGTGAGGATGGCAAGATAATAAGAAACAATGCTAGATTGGTGGCTCAAGGGTATAATCAAGAGTTTGGGGTAGACTTTGATGAATCTTATGCCCCAGTTGCTAGACTCGAAGCCATCAGAATTTTACTTGCCTTTGCATGCACCCTTAGAATAAAGCTGTATCAAATGGATGTAAAAAGTGCTTTCTTGAATGGCTTGATCAAAGAAGAAGTCTATGTTAAGCATCCCCATGGCTTTGAGAATTCTAACCATGCAGATTTTGTATACAAACTATACATGGCACTTTATGGACTTAAGCAAGCACCAAGAGCTTGGTATGAGAGACTAAGCTCGTTCCTCATTGAAAAAGGGTACACACGAGGTAAGGTAGATCAAACACTTTTCACCAAGAAGCAAGGTAAGAACATCTTGATTTTTCAAATTTATGTTGATGATATTGTGTTTGGTTCTACTAAATCTGAAATGTGTGAGGAATTTTCTAACCTCATGACTAGTGAATTTGAGATGAGCCTAATGGGAGAACTCCAATTCTTTCTCAGTTTGCAGGTCAACCAAGGACAAGATGGGTGCTTCATAAGTCAAGCCAAATACATCAAGGAGCTACTGAAAAGATTTGACATGAGGAATAGAAAAATCATTGCAACTCGTATGAGCACCACAACATCACTGGATTCGGATGAAAATGGTAAATTAGTGGATGCAAAGATCTATAGAGGTATGATAGGCTCTTTACTTTACTTGACTGCATCCCGACCAGATATCTAGTTTAGTGTATGCCTTTGTGCTAGATTTCAAGCTAGTCCTAGAGAATCCCACTTGACTGCCTTCAAACGTATCCTTAGATATCTTGCCGGCACTCAAGATTTGGGATTGTGGTATCCGTCATCATGTGACTTATCTCTTATATCTTATTCTGATGCGGACTACGCTGGATGTAAGCTGGATCGTAAGAGTACTAGTGGCTATTGCCAGTTTCTAGGCGGGTGTTTAGTTTCTTGGGCCTCCAAGAAACAACACTCGGTTACCCTCTCAACCGCAGAGGCAGAATATGTTACTGCGGAGAGCTGTGACACCCAAGTGTTGTGGATTAAACACCAACTCCAAGACTACTTAGTGGATCTTGGATGTGTCCCAATTCTGTGTGATAACACTAGTGCTATCAACCTTACAAAAAATCCAGTCCAGCACTCTAGGACTAAGCATATTGAGATTAGGCATCACTTCATTAGAGATGAGGTCGTTAAGAAAAATTTTGAACTGCATTTTGTTGATACTCTAAATTAAATTGCTGATATTTTCACCAAGCCCTTGTGTAATGACATGTTTTCTACACTCAGGAGGGTGCTTGGTCTTTGCCGACCTCAGGCCAATAAAAATTGAAATGATGATCTTGTTCAATTTAGTTGTGTGTTTTTACAAATTGGTGTCCATGCATTGTTTATATGTAATTATGTCATTTTACATATGGTGTAGCATTGCATGTAGTCATAATGCATAATAAAGTTGAATTCATGTTCACGATGCCTTGTATGGTTTGTGTAGCATCATACTTGCATGGCCATGGTATATTAAATATTGATGTATGGAAATATAGGTTATGCTTGTCTAGAAGCCCTCAATATGCGTGAGGTTTCACCTCCGCCAAGTATCATGTGCCACTGTCGAATATAGGCCATATAGTAAGGGGGAGTTATCTTTTTAAAGCATTCATGCATATGTTTCATCTTCATTCTTTTGCCATGAATAAGTGTACAACCATGTGTTGGGTCATGCATTTCATGTCTGCCAACTTCATGTTTGATTAGGTCAACCCCTGCATGGTTCTAGTCAACCTCTCCTTGACAATTGTCTTTTCACTTGCAAACATAACTCCTTGAGTGCATTCATTGCATATCCTTAGGGGGAGTCTTGTTACTTTTCTTAATCTCTTGCAATCTGAACTTCAATGGCTTATAGTCTGATTTGAGATCATGAGACTGACAGAACTATGGCGTAAGAGCTTTCTATTATATGCCCTGATGATTGTCCATCCAATAAAAATGGTTCAGATTTAATGATTTCCTTGAAGTTCTGAAATATTTGTTTTGAAATTATCTATGTTCTATGGTTTTAATAGACCTTAACTAGAGATTGCATATTGTGCTTTGAATGACTATCCTGATATCTGAAAATTCAAAATTCCTGACCATCTTGGTGATACACTCAGGCTTAGTATTGTTCTTAAACATCTTGATGAGCTGGAATTCTTAGAAATCCATTTGACAGAGCAATGATATTGTTGCACTGAGAAACATGTCATGTCATCAAATCAAGTGACAAATGATATATCATGATGTGCCCATGTTATCTCTGTCGTCATTATATTTGGACTCTAGGCAGAGCACTGGCATAATTGCTGAGAAATATATCTTCTCATCAAAGAAATGAGTTTGTATATGTCATGACATGACTTTGCTATCTCTGTTCATTCTGAAGCATAATCGTCAGTTTTGCCAAATACCTAGGGATATTGGCGTCTAAACAACGTGTATTCTTACGGCTAGGAGGCACGTACTAGACTTGATTGTTCGTAAAATATGAGTCATGTGCCTTCAAATTCAAAAGATATTAAAAATCCAATTGGCTACACTCATAAAATTCCATGCTTTACTCATGCTTGTTTAGCCTCAATACTAGTTTTTGTATTATTCCCTTTGTAGTTATTGAATATGGATGTATAAGACAAGGGACGGTTACACACCGCCATGATATGCACTTTTGGTTCATTTCTATTAAAAATTAGATGTAGCTGCTTTTCGCACTCTATTGTTGATCTCGGATTTCATTAGGTTTGAACCATATATATATTGCTCACGGCATGTTTCAGGTTTGCATATAATGGCTTGCTCATCACTTCCTTTCAGCTCTGGTCTCTCAGACTTTTGTAGCCTTCTCTGCCTTCTCCCTCCTTTTTGTTGTTGTCAAAGGGGAAGAATCTGCATATACGAGTCCTTTGTGAGCTACTACCTTGAGCTTGTTTGTTAGTACCACTTTGTGAGTCCGTCCACTCTGTGCGCCTTTGTCATCTTGTCAAAGGGGGAGAAGTGAATTATGAAAGGGGGAGAGTCAAAGGGGGAGAGAGCCTTCATCTGTGATGGGGGATTGCATAGCATTCACATGCCATGCATATATATCCGCATTCATATGCTTTAATTATCATGGATCTTGAGTTACATATCTTGAGCTGCATATGTTATAAAATTTGTCATCTTGGACATTACTGCCACATAATGACTCACAGTGTTGCCATCATCAAAAAGTGGGAGAATATTGTGCCCATGCACCACTAGAAAAAGCGGGAATACCGACGGATATTTCAGACGGATATTTTCCATCTTAAAATCCGTATGTATTTGCGACGGATTATATTCCGTCACAAATTCCATCTCTATTAAGGACATACTATACTCTCTCTGAAGATCCGTCTATAATTATAGACGGAATATATTCCATCTTTACATACGTCGCAAATTTGGGACGGATATTCAGACGGAAATATTCCGTCTGAAATTTCAGACGGAAATAAGTTATGTCCGTATTTCCGTCGCAAAATTCCCCCTTTCCCGCCACCGTCGACCCCTCCCTCCCACCCCTTCCACCCGGCCCCATTTCCACCCCCCCACTCTCCCTCTCACTCTCTCCTTCTCCTCTACCCTCTGCTTGCGGTCGTCGCCGCCGGAGCCGCCTTCCTCGCCGTCGCCGCCATTCGCCAACCTCCCTCCCTCTCACGGTCGTGGTCACCGTCGCCGCCATCATCCTCTTCTCACGGTCACTGTCGCCACCAGCCTCCTCCCATCATCGCCGCCGTCGTCGCCGGTAAGTGGTCTCCCTCTCCCTCTCCCGATCCTGTTCCCCTCCCTCACTCAATCCATCTCCCTCTCCCTCTCCCGATCATGTTCCGGCTCCCTCACTCCCTCTCCCTCTCCCCTGTCCGGCTCCCTCACTCCCTCTCCCTCTCCCCTCTCCCGCTCCCTCACTCCCTCTGGCCGCCCTCCCCCACCCCCTTCACCGCCCTCTCTTCCCCTGTCCGTGGCCCCCCTCCCCCTCACACACACACACACACACACACACACACACACACACACACACACACAAACACACGCACACACCTCAGCTATAACAGAATAACTGTAGATGAAGGGCGACTATTATAAGCCGTTAGCTAATGTCTGTAATAGGGTTGTTATATTAGTGGCAATTTTGTGTTTCTTTTAGTAATTTTGATAGCAAGAAATATATGGGATGAGGTGGCACAATATCCACCTGTAATATGTAAACAGAAATTGGCTACGAGCATTATAAAAGGAGATGGTCTGATCGGAAGAAGGATCATGACCTTTATACCAACCTGTTATGCTTTAGTGTTGTGCTTTAGTTGTTCCCTTTCTGTTCAGAAGTGTGCGTTGAGTTCTTATAGCGAATTCTGCTCTTCCGATACCTTCACTCTGGAGCCAGAGCCTGAAGATTGGAACCGGGAGGAATTGGAAGCTCTTCCTCTCATCTTCTGGAAGCACCGTGCCAAATTAGTGTCTGAGCCACCTTCAGGTAGCTCCAATTCTTCTAATATGGCTTGTAGTTTGAATGATGATGTTCTTTCGCTCCTTCAAGATCTGCAATCCAAGATCAGTCTTATACATGATGAATTGGGTTCTATGAATCAAAGAGTAAATAATCTTGAGACTAGAACACCTGATTCTTTGGGATCGAAAGATATCACTCATGATGTAACTAGCTCTTTTCGGCTGAAATATAATGAGTTTCCTAAATTTGATGGCCGGTCAGATCCTTGTGAATGGAAGTTCAAAGCAGAGAGATATTTCTTATATAAACAAGTTCCGGATTATCATAAAGTTTCTTTTGCATCATTTTATCTTGAAGGGGAAGCACCACAATGGTTCTGGCATTTCACTCATACTAAGGATACAGTTTCTTGGTCTGATTTCTTAAAAGGGTTAGATTCAAGGTTTGGGGCTGTTTCTGTGGTTGATTACCATGGACAATTGAGTAAACTCAAACAATTTGGTTCTGTTTCTGAGTATCAGCGCCAGTTTGAGTTATTGAGTTACAAGGTTCAAGGTGTTTCAGAGGACCATTTACTGGGTATTTTCCTAAGTGGGTTAAAAGAAGAATTGTCTTGTGAGGTTAGATCTTTCCTTCCTCAATCTCTGTCACAAGCCATGCAGCTAGCTCGGATTCAGGCACAAAAGTTTATGTCTAGACACCGCACTGCTCCTCATTTCAGTTTCATTAATTCTCAACCTTCAACACAGTCCCAACAACCACAACCTCTCAAGCCCACCATCCCACCTGTGCACAGGTTAACAACTCAATAGTTACAAGATAGAAGGGCTAAAGGCCTTTGCTATAATTGTGATGAGAAATATGTACCTCGCCACAAATGCCAAACTCAGAACCTATTCTTATTGCAGTTGATTCCAAAGGACAATGAATATGAATAGTCAGATATGGCTGAACCTGTTGAGACCTTGGAAATGCACAATGAGTTGGAACCATCACTGTCTTCTCATACAGTCTCTCAAATGCAGTCCCCAGGGACACTCAGATTGCAGGGATTTATTGTTAGTTTTTCTGTTATAGTGTTAATTGATAATGGTAGCACTCATAACTTCTTGGACCCTAGAGTAGTACAGAAATTGGGATTATGCATTACAAATATTTCATCCCATTCAGTAAAGATTGCTGCTAGTTTACAGATTGCTTCCCAGGGGTATTGTCAGGGAGTCACCCTCAAACTACCAGGAATATCCTTTACTCTAGATTTCTTGGTCCTTCCTTTGGGAACAATTGATGTGGTATTGGGCAATACCTGGCTGCAGCTTTTAGGAGACATAACTTTGAATATCTCACAAATGGTCATGAAATTCTCTGTCAAAGGACAGTAATTTATTCTAAAAGGCTTGCCCCCACCATCACTTGATGTAGTATCTGCCAAACAGTTTTGCTCTGACCTACCTAAAGCAAGGGCATTATATTCCCTGCACTTATATTCCATTGATGCCTCTACATCTTCCACTGCATCTCCCCTCATTACACAAAACTATCCTGCTGATTTAGCTGCTATCCTACATAAGTATGAGGTAGTTTTCTCTGAACCCCAATCATTACCTCCTAGTAGACTGCATGACCATCGGATACTCTTGATAGATGAGTAGAAAGTAATTGCATTGCCTTCTTATAGGCATTCCCCACTTCAAAAAGATATTATTGAGAAAGAGACAGAAGCTCTTCTTTCAAAAACCCATGTCAGATCTAGCAACAGTCCTTTCTCAACTCCGGTTCTATTGGTTCAGAAAAGAGATGGAAGTTGGAGGATGTGTATTGACTACAGAACCTTAAATCAGAATACAATCAAAGATAAGTTTCCCATTCCTTTGGTGGATGACTTGCTTGATGAATTGTATGGAGCAAAATTTTTTACAAAGTTGGATTTGAAATCTGGATATCACCAAATCCGTATGCACCCTGCAGACATTTCAAAAACTGCTTTCAAAACTCATGAGGGGCACTATGAGTTTCTAGTGATGTCTTTTGGGCTTTCTAATGCTCCTTCCACATTTCAAAACCTGATGAATGATATTTTCAGAAAATATTTGAGGAAATTTGTTTTGGTGTTCTTTGATGACATTTTAATATATAGCTCTTCTTGGGAGCTACATTTAGCTTTGTAAATACCCAAAAAATTCATTTTGTGATTTAAAACTTTGTGGATTTTAATTGCATGTAAATATATTTTTAAATCTGATTTTAATAGAAATTTGATGTTAATTTGACTCAAAAATGTAGATTGTTTAGCTTCGATGTTCTTCATTTGAAAAATTTTGTAATTTGGGTGTTATTTAATTTGATATGTGCATAATGATAATTGCGTTGTTATTTAATTTTATGTTATATAAATGTATGGGGTATTCCCTATGAGCTGAGGTGCGTGGGTGCGACCTAACATTACACGCACCTCAGGAGAGCGCGTTAAAACCGTGTCAATGTGCCTTCCCGTTCAAGACTTTGGGATTGATGTGTATGTTCTCATTTGTTTATGAGAATGTATATATCTACCTCAAAGTCTTGAATTGTCCCGTTTGGACAGTCTGTGAATGTTTGATCGCACTTAGGCAGTCATTTACTATATGTGTTTGTATAGTTTGTTGAGAATTTTGGTTGCATCTCCTCACTCTTCTCTGATATACCATTATTGATTTTGAGTGTTTTCTTAACCACTTACTTGTAAGTGTTTAAGAAAATTACAAAATCAATAAATATTTTTGGTATATCGGAGAAGTGTGGGGAGATGATGCCAAAATTTTCAGCAAATCGTGCAGCACATATAGTAAGTGATTGTGCGATCAAACTTTCATGGATGGGTTAAAAAGTGACAATCTAATTAATATTCCTCTTTCAACTACAAATGGTCTATGATGAACGATGTGAGGAAAGGGTCGGGTGTAATATCATGAGTAATGATTTGAAAGTTAGGATGTGTATTATCATTTAATTATTGGGTGCAGGCAAAATATCGACAGATCGTTCATGGATGTATCGTAGAATAGTTGACGAGGTGGTGTCAGATGACTTTAAGCATGGGGTTGAGAGTTTCATTAAATTTGCATTCGGGAATCCAAATGCAGCAATAGATCGCGACGGTCACATTCGATGCCCTTGTTCAAGTTGTAGAAACTTGAGGTGGTGTTCAACATGGGATGTGCAACATCATTTGTACACGAAAGGGTTCGTGGATGGTTATACGAATTGGACGTGTCATGGTGAGCAATTCTTGAGGTATGAGCCCGACAATATTGCATGCACAAGTGGGTACGTGGATATGGTTGTCGATGATGCTGGTCCTAAGTTTTAATGTTCATGAGGAAGCGCCGAATAAGACAGCCGAAAGATTTTATGAACTAGTTAGGGATGCTGATGAGCCGCTGTGGGATGGTTGTGAAAAGCACACTCGATTGTCTGCAGTGTCGCAGTTGTTGAACTTAAAATCTGAATTTCACATCAGTGAGACTTGTTTTGACCGTCTCCTCCTCTTGATCAAGAGTATGTTGCCTCGAGACGAGAAGTTGCCAGAAACTTTTTACCGTGCAAAAAAGATGGTCAATGACTTAGGACTTGGATATGTGAAAATATATGCATGTCTGAATCATTGTATGTTATATTACAAAGATGATGCAGATAAGATATCATGTTCCATTTGTGGCCATGACAGATTCAAACCTAAGGGGGGGGTCAATTCAAAGGTAAAAGATGTACCTTACAAGGCGTTGCGATACTTCCCTCTTGTGCCTAGGCTGCAGCAGCTGTATATGTCCTCAAAGACGGCTCGACATATGACATGGCACACCGAAAGAGTACGTCGTGCCGATGATATAATCAGTCATCCTGTCGATGGTGAAGCTTGGACTCACTTTAGTCGTACTCATCTTACCTTTTCAAGGGAGTCACATAATGTTCGATTGGGTTTATGCACAGATGGTTGTAATCCATTCGGTAGTTCAGTGGCATCTTATTCTTGTTGGCCAGTGTTCATGACACCGTACAACCTTCTGCCGCACATGTGCATGAAGCGAGAAAATCTATTTTTGTCCTTAGTAATTCCTGGTCCAAAAAGTCCCGGAAAAAATTTGGACATATATTTCAGGCCGTTGATTGATGAGCTCAAATTTTTATGGACTGGTGGAGTTGTTACTTATGATGCATATAGGAAGCACAATTTTATTATGAAGGATGCACTGATCTGGATAATAAGTGACTTCCCTGCATATGGAATGCTATCTGGTTGGAGCACACATGGGAGGTTAGCATGTCCTTACTGTATGGAAGATACCAAATCATTTGTATTGAAACATGGTGGGAAAGCATGCTGGTTTGATTGCCATCGACGGTTGCTACCAAGTGACCATCCTTTTCGAAGGAAAAAAGACTCGTATAAAAAAAATACTATTGAAATGAATGAAGCTGACTTGCAACGGGTGTCGGGTCTACATATAGCGTCACGGGTGCACAATTTACCAGATGTAGTATAATTGTCTGGTAGCACACGGTAACTCCCTAGTTTTGGAAAGGATCACAACTGGAGCAAGAAAAGTATTTTTTGGGAATTACCTTATTGGTCAACTCTTCTTGTACAACACAATCTGGATGTCATGCATACCGAGAAGAATTTTTTTGATAATGTGTTCAATACGATCATGGGTGTTAAAGGGAAAACAAAGGACAACGCCAAAGCACGTATGGATTTAAAGATGCTTTGTAAACGTCCAGAACTGGAACTACAGAACGTAAATGGAAAAACTGTACAGCCTAAAGCAACTTACGTGCTTCATGATACACAGATCAAGGAAGTGTGCCAGTGGTTGAAACAGTTGAGATTCCCAGATGGATATGCATCCAACATAGCCCGTTGTGTGAATGTTAATGAGGGGAAAATATATGGTATGAAAAGTCACGACTGTCATGTGTTCATGGAGAGGCTACTGCCCATTGCATTTCGTGATTTGTTGCCAAAGCAGATATGGGGAGCACTAGCTGAGATGAGTCAATTTTTCAAGATTTTATGTGCATCAGAACTCAGACTTCGGGATGTACAAACTATCGAAGAAAAAGTTATCACAACCGTTTGCAAGCTAGAGAAGATATTTCCTCCGGCATGTTTTGATTCGATGGAGCACCTGGTCGTTCATTTGCCATATGAGGCTATCGTCGGAGGGCTAGTACAATTTCGATGGATGTATCCATTTGAGAGGTATGTGACAATTTCTGTTAACTTACAAGTCGTCCTTGGCGGGTACATATCGTTGCCATCTGACTTGTTGTTGTACGTGTATGCATGAATTAAAAATGAAAGTTCGCAACAAGGCATAGGTGGAGGGTTCGATTGTTGAGGCATACATTCTTGAAGAAATTTCGAACTTCTGTTCTATGTACTTTGAGCCAGAGATTCAAACTCGTCGTACTCGACCTCCACGTAATGATGATGGGGGAGTGGATGAATCGTCCGATCGACTCTCCATATTCTAACATCCTGGACGTGCGTTCAGACGTTGCTTGACTCACACGCTCGAAGATAGAGAGTTGCACGCCGCTGAGATATGTATTCTTCTGAATTGTCTCGAGATTGAACCTTATGTTGAGTAAGTTCTTAACTCACATTTCCAGCAAGTCCATAAGTTGTTCATCCTTCTTCTGTAGTTCATTTAAAGTAGTAGTGCATTTATATTGCAAGCAATTTGATTCAGAATTAGCTGAAAAATGCCCAAATATCCAGGACGTGGAGATTGAAAAAGAACGCGAGAAGTTTTTTGCCAAATGGCTGAGAAACCGAGTTAGTGTCATCGTTGAATATATATGTTTGTATTTACGTATGTTGAGGTAATTGTTATTATTTTAACTACTCTAATTTGAATATAGGCTGAACAAGGTCTCATTACTGATCAAAGAGTACAACATATAAGTTATGGCCCCTCGAAGCAGACACGTGCCTATCCAGGATATATTGTGAATGGATACAAATTTCATACAATAGATTATGGGCGAAGTAGGTCTACGATGAACAATGGCGTATCTGTGAAGGGAAGTTTATACAATGAAGTGGAATTGGACTACTAGGTATTCTTGAAGAAGTCTTAGAACTTCACTATTTGGGATAAGACAATCATGTATACATATTTAAGTGTCAATGGTTTGATCCTAGTTCTGTTCAACATGACACAAATTATGGGATTGTCGATGTCAAGCATAGGTCTAAACTTAAGACCTATGAACCATTCATTTTAGTCGCACAAGCCCAGCAAGTGTACTATTCAAGCTATCCATCATCCAAGAATAGAGATTGGTGGGCAGTTTGCAGGGTTAATTCAAAACTCTTTCCCACTTATGAGTTAACTATGAGTGGAGATCTCTCTGAGGTTGCTAGTGCTGAATATTATCAATCAGATGAAGTTGGCGTTGTCGGTTCCTCTAGGTTTAATCTGGACGAATTTGATGAGCCACTGTCATTACGTACGCGAGATGAAGTGGAAGAAGTCGATCCGATGGAGCTAAATGTTGATGTTAGAGGGGAGGAAGAATCAGATGAAGATGAAGAGTTTGAATCTGATGAGGCTACTATGGATGACGAAGATGATGATGAGTTAGATATATCATCAACATGAGGGAGGCACATTTTCATAATTTAGTGAGATATCCTTACCCTTTTGCATATTTTGTAATAACAGATATTTTACTCTAGTGCAATTGAGGATTAATTAATATGTATTAATTGTTTTGTTAGTAATAAAGAAATGGTTCGAGGAGGTCGTACTGGGAGTGGGAGGAGACATGGCAGTGACAAGGGCTCTACTCCCTCCTGTTTGGCGTCTTCTTCGGGCACATGTATATCTATTAAAAATTTAGCTATATAAAGATTTACATCATTTACTAGCCTAAAAGAATTTTTTTTAGGTTCAAGTGTCGGCTCGTTGCCTGTTGTGCAGACGCCATCCCCACCACCTTCCGCTGCAGGTATGTATATTTTAATTTAAATTCTCCAATATTTATTTTACTTATGAAAATTAAATCTTGCAGGTGCCAGTGGCCTCCCACCTATTGTGCAGATGTCACCCCGACCACCTCCCGCTGTAGGTATGTATATTTTAATTATAAGTTCGTAATATTTGTATCACTCCACCTGAAAATTAATTCTTGCAGGTCTCAGTGGCCTCCCACCTGTTGTGCAGACGCCACCCCCACCACCTCCCGCTGCAGGTATGTATATTTTAATTATAAGTTCACAATATTTATATCACTCCACCTGAAAATTAATTCTTGCAAGTCTCAGTGGCCTCCCACCTGTTGTGCAGACGCCACCCCCACCACCTCCCGCTGCATGTATGTATATTTTAATTTAAAGTTCCCAATATTTATTTTACTTATGAAAATTAATTCTTGCAGGTGCCAGTGGCCTCCCACCTATTGTGCAGATGTCACCCCGACCACCTCCCACTGCAGGTATGTATATTTTAATTATAAGTTCATAATATTTGTATCACTCCACCTGAAAATTAATTCTTGTAGGTCTCAGTGGCCTCCCACCTGTTGTGCAGACGCCACCCCCACCACCTCCCACTGCAGGTATGTATATTTTAATTTAAAGTTTTCAATATTTATTTTACTTGTGAAAATTAATTCTTGCTGGTGCCAGTGGCCTCCCACCTATTGTGCAGATGTCACCCCGACCACCTCCCGCTGCAGGTATGTATATTTTAATTATAAGTTCGCAATATTTGTATCACTCCACCTGAAAATTAATTCTTGCATGTCTCAGTGGCCTCCCATCTGTTGTGCAGACGCCACCCCCACTACCTCCCGCTGCAGGTATGTATATTTTAATTTAAAGTTTCCAATATTTGTTTTACTTATGAAAATTAATTATGTTATTTCAAAGATCTGTAATACACTTAGTTTTACTTGTGAAGATCTATTCTTACATATCCCAGTGCCCTCCCACCACCTCCCACTTGTACATGGCACATCCCCACCAGTCAGCCACTTGACGATGCCGAAAGTTGTCACGAGGGAGGCACGGCCCATGATAGACGTCGCCCGTGTTGGATCTCCAGGTAAATCTATAAGGTTATATTACATTAATTAGCCTTCAACTATCTAATATGAATATTTTGACATTTGCAATTGCAGTAAGAAATTTGAACCCCACAATGTTGTCCATCATTCCACCAAACTCATGTTGGCACATGTGCCCAGGGCAGCATCCACTTTCAGAGAATTTTCGATGGCCGTCCACGATTCATTGTACAACATGTTCTTAGTAAGTAATTACGTCATTTAATTCAAGTATTTCCCAAACTCAATTTACAATAGTATACTAAGTGTGAAAAGTAATTGATTTACAGCGGTCTTTTCAATTCATGTGTGGACATGACGCGGCGAGATGTCGTCGTGCCTGGGAGTCTACTATGCAGTCAAGTTACAAGAGTAAAATACATGAGGTCCGAGCACACGCTAAAAAATTGAGTGGGGGGAGTGAAGACCGACAATTGTGGAAGGCGCACCGCCCTCTATGGATGAGGTAGGAGGATTGGGAGATATCTTGTGACCATTTTGCCGACCCCAAGTGGATAGAAAAGTCCGAAAAAACCAAAGCAAATAGGGCGTCAAAACCAGGTTCAAATTTGCATACGAGTGGGTCCATCTCTTATGCGGCTCATAAACAAAAATTGGTAAGTAATATAACAATTTATCTTCTTACAATTTATCCCATTATTTGACTTTTTTTTACTATGAATTGTATAACAGGCTGTGGAGCTTAATCTGTTGGATTGTGTGTCTTCCCTAAGTATTTTGATGATGAGCAACACTATGTTAATTGAGCTTGTTATTTTTGATCAGATATCTTGCACTTGAGTTATCCATGGTTTTATATGAAATAACTGCTAAAGAGGTAACACTTCGTGTGTTCGTTCATGTTCTGTCTTCGTGCTGTTTTTCCTCAAACATCATGTAGGTCTTGCTTCGCGTTTTCACCTCGTGTCGAATTAGCCATGTTGTCGTCTGTTTGAGTGTTGTTCTTTCACCTCGTGCAGTCTTTGATTACTGTGTTGTTTCCATGTCATCCTTTGTATTCCTGTCTTCGAGTCGTTTCTTTGCATACTGTCTTCGTGGTCGATTGGCACTTCGTCTTGGTTACAACACCTCGTGTTGTACTGTTTGACTTCGTGTCGGTTTCGGTTACAGTCCATGTTGTTTTCATGTCGTTCTCTTTTATTGCCACCTCGTGTCGTTTTTATTATTAAGTCTTCGTGTCGTTTTACCTCGTGCAGTGTTATCCCGTGTCATTTACTGTTTCGACCTTGTGTCGTTATCAGCCCGTGTTGCTTTCATCTCGTGCTGTTTTCACTATCCTCGTGTTGTTCTCACCGCATGTCGATTACTGTTTTCACTTAGCATTATTTTTATGTTCGTGTCATTTTTCTGTGTAGTGTGTGTTTGTCACCACTATACTTCGTGTCGTTGCTTCTTACTTCGTGTCTAACTTCACTTCGTGTTGTTTTTCACCTCGAGTCGTTTCCTTATACTCTGTCCTCGTGTTGGTCTCTCGTTTTAGTCTTCATGTCGGCTTCTGTCGTAAGCCCGTATTGTCCTCGTGTTGTTTTTGCATTCGTAACCTCGTGTCTCTCTTGCGTATAACCTCACCTCGTGTCATTATCTTCTGTATATCTGATCTGTTACAGAATTTCTCGTGTCGTTCTTATGACATCTCGAGAAATAGTCACGTCGTGTTGTTGTTACTATACCTCATGCAGTTTTGGTCTTAATAGCCATGCAGCGTATTAATGGACTTAATCTCATTACAGGTCCGAGGAAGAACATTCCACACTCCAGGGCTGCACGTGATCCGAGACAAGAGGAACCAATTTGATAAAGGCACGTGACAGGATACTTCTGGATCGAGCGTGGGAGGCACACGCATTTCATGCCCTATCCATCTGCTGTTGATGCTATAAATAGAATCCTTCGTCCTCAGATGAAAGTTATCGAAGTAGAGAGGCATAGAAGAAAACAGGGAAACAGAGAGCCCTTCGATCCAGGAAAAAGAAAAGAAAGAAAAAAAGAATAGCAGAGAGAAATAGAAAGAGAGCAGAAGAGTGTTCAGAAGAATTGTTCTGACTTGCGGATCAAATCCGAAGTCTATTGCTCTATATTGAGCTACATTGTTTCCATTGTCTGGCATTTTTGATTTCCTTCGTTCGTATTTTTCATTTCTTGTTCTTATCTTTCTTCAACCGTTATTGTTTGTGTTTCCGATCCTCTGGACTGAGGTCGGGGTCCTCCTGTGAGATCAGGAGTAGGGAGAGTCAATCTCCGGTTTGCAAGCAGCAGGTGAGCTGCTTGTAGGTACCCTCCGGGTTGGGAGGAAGAGGGGTCTTCGACCTCTGGTTCACTAGTAGCAGGGCTGCTACTAGTGGGGTTTCCCTCTTGGTAAAGAGGAAGAGAGACGTGAGTCTCTGGGTTCTAGTGACTGCTGATCGCTAGAGGTTCCCTCCGGGTAGGAGGAAGAGGAGAGGTTGTTCTCCTGGGAAGCTGTGTATCAGCAGTTGTTTGGCAAGCTGTGTTGCCCAGCCTTTAGTGAAGCCACACTCAGGTTGAGTGTGGGGTGGATGTAGGTCTGAAGGACCGAACCACCTTAAAATCCTCTGAGCCCTTGTGTGATTGATCGTGATAATATTGTGGTATGCCTTCTATTTGCTTGAGCTATTAACTGCACTGCATCTTTTACGATAGTCAAAACTCGAGGTTAGCTCCGTTTAGCAATATACTCTGCAATAATTTTTAAATCTACGAAAACAGTGATCTATTCATCCCCTCCCCTTCTAGATCACTTCATATTGTACTTATCAGTTGGTATCAGAGCAGGTTTTTCCCAGAATGTGGTCCAACGGCCAGGGAAACGGATCCAATGGTCCGCGCAGTTTCATAGCTGATGGGCAGTCTATCACCCGCCCCCCTTTCTTTGATGGTAATAATTACTTCTTCTGGAAGAACAGGATGGAGGTCTTTATCAGGGCCCAAAGCAACAAGCTATGGAAAGTCATTACAGATGGTCCATACACCCTTCCACCGAATGAAGATATGTGGACAGAAGATCAGGTCAAACTCTCCGCACTGAATTGGACAGCTCTTAACATCATACAGTGCGCCGTCCATCCGGAAGAATATTCAAGGATCTCAGCGTGCAAGACTGCAAAGAATATGTGGGATGATTTGCAGTTAATTCATGAGGGCACATCTCAGGTGAAGGCTACCAAGATCAACATACTTACAACTCAATATGAGTTATTTAAGATGAAGCCAGAGGAGCCGATCACAGAAATGTATGCCAGATTATCTGTGATCATCAACAGTCTGAAAGGCCTTGGAAAGGATATTCAACAAGAAGACATAGTCAGGAAGATCCTTAGGTCTCTAACTCCCGTCTGGGATACCAAGGTGACTGTAATAGAGGAATCAAGAGATTTATCCACCATGACAGTAACCCAGCTGATTGGTTCTCTCATGACCCATGAAATGAATTTCACACGAGGAAACGATGGGCATGACAGAAAGGGAAAGAATGTTGCTCTGAAGGTTTCACGACATACTAAGAAGAGCAACAACAGCAGCAGCAGCAGCAGTGATGATAGCAGCGAAGGGTCTGATGGATTCTCAGACTTGGACAAGGATGAGCGAGCTATGCTCACCAGGCAGTTCAGAAAGTTCCTAAGAACAAAAGGAAAATTCTACAGGAGGAAGAAATTTAATGCTGCAATGAAGTCTCCTGAACGAAGATTTGAGAAGAACCGGTCTGCTAAGAAGATCACTTGCTATCATTGTCAGAAATCCGGTCACATGAAAAGTGAATGTCCAGAGCTACAAGCTAAGGCTCCAGGACACCAGAGGAATGTGGTGCACAAGAAGAAGAAGGCCATGCTGTGCACATGGAGCGATGAGGAGGAGGACCCAGAAGCCACTTCGTCCAGTGAAAATGAAGAGAAGACCTGCCTCATGGCCGACCATGAGAAAGAGGTAACAAATTTATTTGAGAATTTTACTTTGGATGATTGGGAGGACGCCTATGGCGACCTGTTAAGTAAATATAATTGTTTAAACAAGGAGCATAGAATGCTTAGACGTAAGTTTCATTCTCTGTCTGAAGAACACTCTTCTATTGTCACTAATAGCATGAAAACCAAGGAGATGGCCACTGAGCTAGATCAGGTTAAAGGTGAGATTGAGAGGTTGAGAATGGAAAGAGAAGAGAATCTAGCTAGAATAGATGAGCTGAAGTGTAAAGCTGAAGAGTCTAAAGGAGAGATTAGACTGATGGCTGAAAAATATGAGGCAGTTAGAACAGTTAATCAGGAACTCCAGGACCAATGCAATGAATTTCAGAAGGAGATTGAGGACAAAGAAAAGGTGCTTGAAAAGTTTACAGAGGGGAGAAACAACCTGAATGTCCTTCTGGGGTCGAGGGTAAACTTCAATAGGGAGGGATTAGGATACAATCCTACTAGTAAAAAACCCTTTGAATTTAAGACTATCACGTTCTGCCCCGCCAAAGGCAAGGAGAAACTGGAAACACCATCCGGTTCCAAATCTGTCTCTACAATGAAGTCTTCGACCAGTAAATTCATTCACTCCACTGGTCAGCAGTCTAAGTCAGGAAATCCTGAGACAAGCACTGCTCATGTACAGCAGGCGTGGAACAAAGGTCCTCACAGGACCAGTCCTATAGAGGCCACAAAAAGAGCGAAAAGTTTTGTTAAGAAAACTCATCATGCTAATTATCAATTAGAGCATGGCAACGATCATCAGTTTCAGCACAAATTTTATTGGAGTAAAAATGCTTACATGAATTATGCTAAACACACACGCACATCTTCTAAGAGGCCAACCAACAATGTCTTTGTTCAGAAACAGCATAGTTCAAATAGGAATAAGCTTATTCAACACCCACCAAGAAATAACAAAAGGGAAGAATCAACCCACATAAATCCACTGAAGAGAACTATAAAACAAATGTGGATTCCCAAGTGCTTTCTGCATAATCAGAAAACTGGTTTTGGACCCAATTTGAATTGGGTCCCACATTACTCTGTCTGAATTTTTGCAGGTCAGCCTGGCAGCTGAGCATAACAAGTGGTATCTTGACAGCGGCTGTAGCAGGCACATGACAGGAGACCGGTCCAAATTCAGCAAACTAAAAATGAAGTCTGGGGGCTTGGTCAAATTCGGAGGAAATAACAGAGGAAGAATAATTGGAATTGGCACGGTTGGTAAGTCCTCCACTAACTCCATTGAAGATGTGTATCTTGTAGAAGGACTTCAGCACAACTTGGTAAGTATAAGTCAACTTTGTGACAAAGGACACAAGGTACTCTTTGACCACAACTCGTGCACTGTTTTTGAGCTGAATTCTGATAACATCATGTTCAAAGGTCATAGAGTAAATAATGTGTACATCGTTGATCTTGATGATAATTCTGAAACAAACTTGTGTCTGTCTGCTAATTCTGAACAGGTTGCTTTTGACTGGCATAGGCGTCTAGGCCACGCTAGTGTGTCTACCTTGAATAAACTGTCTAATTATAACCTAGTCAGAGGTTTGCCCAAAATAAAATTCCAGTTAGGGTCCAAGCTCTGTGATGCTTGTGCTCAAGGTAAACAGACTCGTGCAACTTTTAAGTTGAGAACTGAGGGTCTCTCATCTAAACCACTACAGCACTTGCACATGGATCTCTTTGGTCCTACTCGAATACAAAGCTTGTCAGGTAAGAGATATGGTCTAGTCATAGTTGATGACTTCACTAGATTTTCCTGGTTGTTCTGTTTAGCAAATAAAAATGATGCTTTTGTTCACTTTGAAGAACTTTTTAATAAAATCAAACTGCAAGGTGAACATAATATCATTACAATTCAGTCTGACCATGGAGGAGAGTTTGAAAACTCTTCGTTCTCTGAATTTTGCTCAAGAGAGGGAGTGACTCACAGATTTTCTTCTCCCAGGACACCGGAGCAGAATGGAATTGTTGAGAGAAGAAACAGGTCAATAATTGAAATGGCCAGGACTATGCTAATTGAGAGTGGACTTCCAAGGAGATTTTGGGCAGAAGCTGCAAATACAGCATGCTACATTTTAAATCGAGCATTGGTAAGACCTACTCATAAGAAAACTCCTTATGAACTCCTCAAGGGTAAGCTGCCAAACATTTCTTACTTTAAAATTTTTGGTTCCAAATGCTTTATCCACAATAATGGTAAGAATGGTTTGGATAAGTTTGAAGCAAGAAGCTCTCCTGGAATTTTTCTCGGATATTCAGAAACCTCTAGGGCTTACAGAGTCTTCAATAAAGATGAGCAAACTGTTGAAGAAACACCTCATGTGGTGTTTGATGAGAATGTTCTATCTGACAAAAGGACAAATGATGACAGGGAGTCACCTGATGAGGGAGATTTCTTGGAGAAAATTGAAGTAGGAGAGATGCAGCAAACTGCACAACCAGAAAACTTACAACAAGAAGGAGCAACTGAAGTAGGTGAACCCTCAGGTGAGGTAATATTTCACAAAGATCATCCTAGTGAAAATGTCATAGGTAATTTGCATGATCCCACTAGGACAAGGTCTCACTTTAGAACTGTCCAAGAACAGGACTTAGCTGCTTTGACATCTCAGGTAGAACCCAAGACTGTGGAAGAGGCTTTAAAGCATGATTCTTGGGTATCCTCCATGGGTGAAGAATTAAATCAATTTGAGAAAAATAATGTATGGAAACTAGTTCCTAGACCTGAAAACACTCATGTCATTGGCACTAAATGGGTCTTCAAAAATAAGATTGATGAAAATGGTGCTATCTCTAGAAACAAAGCAAGACTTGTAGCTCAAGGCTACAGTCAGGAATTTGGTGTGGATTTTGATGAATCCTATGCACCAGTAGCTAGGATGGAAGCTATAAGAATTCTGTTTGCATTTGCATGCTCTAGAAAAATTCGACTACAGCAAATGGATGTCAAAAGCGCATTCTTAAATGGGTTATTGAAGGAAGAGGTATATGTTGAACAACCTCCTGGGTTTAATTTCTCTGTTCAGCCTAACATGGTTTTTAGGTTGAATAAAGCCCTCTATGGATTGAAGCAGGCTCCCAGAGCCTGGTATGAGAGACTTTCTGAGTTCCTTGTGAGCAAGGGGTACACTCGAGGTAAGGTTGACCAAACTCTCTTCACCAAAAGTCTCGGAAAGGAGTTAATTGTGGTCCAGGTATATGTTGATGATATCATTTTCGGATCTAACAACTCAAAATTATGTAAAGATTTTTCTGAGTCTATGTCCCAAGAATTTGAAATGAGTCTAGTTGGGGAACTAAAATATTTTCTTGGGCTGCAGGTCAAACAAATGGAGGATGGTTGTTTCATAAATCAAACCAAGTATACTCTGGAGATGCTGAAAAGGTTTGGAATGACCAACCTCAAGACAATCTCAACACCCATGAGTACCAGCTCTCACTGGATTCAGACGAAAAAGGTAAAGAGGTGGATGCTAAACTATATAGAGGTATGATCGGTTCACTCCTCTACTTAACTGCATCCAGGCCCGACATTCAATTTAGTGTAGGGATGTGTGCCAGATACCAGGCTAGACCTACTGAATTGCATCTGGCAGCTGTAAAGAGAATCTTTAGATACTTATCTGCCACTCATGATCTAGGTCTCTGGTATCCTGCATCATGTAACTTAGATCTCATTGCATACACTGATGCAGATTATGCAGGATGTAAATTGGACAGGAAGAGCACTAGTGGTCACTGCGAATTTCTAGGAGGGTGCTTAGTCTCTTGGGGATCCAAGAAGCAACACTCTGTGGCTCTCTCTACTGCTGAAGCTGAATATGTGGCAGCAGGGAGCTGTGGCACACAGGTTATATGGATAAAACACCAGCTTCTGGATTACTCGGTTGAGCTAGGTTGTACTTCTATCTTTTGTGACAATACTAGTGCAATAAACATTGCAAAGAATCCTGTACTTCATTCTCGAACTAAACACATTGAAATCAGGCATCATTTTATTCGAGATGAAGTAGCAAGGAAAACTTTTGAGTTGATCCATGTTGGCACTAACTCACAAATTGCAGATATCTTTACTAAGCCACTGGATACTGAAAAATTTAGCACTATGCGCAGAGAACTAGGTATTTACAGAATTTCATGATTGAAGATTTGATTTCTGAATACCATGTCCTGTGTTATTATGCTTATCATATTCATCATGGTGTTCTTTTTGAAGTGCATTGAGGGTTGTCTTGGCTAAGTCTGTATTGGGGTCAAGTTCTCAGGGGGAGATGATTTATAATAGGTGTCTTGATCTTTGACCTAATTTGAACATACTCTGAACGACATTTTGCTGACATCATAAGAGAATCAGGTTGATTAGGTGTATAAAAGAAAATGTTGGATGCTTTACTCTTTAAGGCTGTTCATCTAATTTCTTGTTGGAATTTTCAGCTGTTAGTCCCACTGAGATCAAAATCTGAATTCAAGATTAATCTTCATACACTGTAACTGTCTTCTGATCTAGTCAGTACAGCATACCTACTTAGTCAATGGTGAGTCCGAAATGAGGTATTGTGTGTTTTAGTCTGAATCACCTTGGATCTGGTGTATTGTTCTCAAACGGACTCAAGCTTCATTAACAAGGTTTTAAGAGCTGGTAAATAAAAACAAAATTCATAAAAGGGTTATCAACTTTGTTAACTGCTCATTGAGAAACTGGGATTTTCATCAATGAAGTGAAAGCTTCCCATGTCATGAGATGGCAGTAATCATCTGGTCTTAATAGTTGTCTTGATCATACAGAGCTATGGTACATATCTGGTTAGTAACTGGGGTGTCTGGCCTCAGATAAAGGTGTCACCTTAATGTCAACACCAGCTAGAATACTATCTCTGTCTTCTTATCAGAAGGGGTAATGTGGTCCTGCCACCGAGTAACTGGGGATTCTTGCCTCTAAACAAGGTGTCTCCTTAATGTCAAAGGTGTACTTGACAGACTTATCTCTGATCTTGACCATTTTTAAAGATCCTGCTCACTTGAAGTATAGCTTTTGATTTGTTTGTTCTCAATACCACAGGTCATTGTCTTCTGGCTGTCTTACATAATACTCTCTCAGTAAAGACTTATTTTGATCAAACTGGTATCTTGTACCTCACTTGCTTAGAATCTGGTTCTGTGTATGGAGCAAATCCTTAGTCACAGTTTTTGCACAGTCTGACTAACTGTACCTCAAAAATCCTCACATAAAATTAATGGCTTTCTTGATTGACTAAACATCTCAATAGTCTCCATTTATCTGCCTTACTCTGTCCTGTTTTCTCTCTATAGTCAGCAATTTTCCCTTCTCTGTATCTTCAGATTTGACCCTAGTTTTGATGATGTCAAAGGGGGAGAGAATTGAGTTAGTTATCAAGTCTGAGGTAAACTGTTGCTGTGTTCAGGGGGAGTGAGGGGGAGTGTTCAGGTGAGGGGGAGGGAGTGTTCAGGTTTCATCAAGGGAAGTAAGGAAGCAAGTATGCTTTAAGTTGTCTGCATTAAATATCCTGAATTGATCTCTTTTGAACTTATCTCTCACACTTAATATAGTGTTGCCATCATCAAAAAGGGGGAGATTGTTGGATTGTGTGTCTTCCCTAAGTATTTTGATGATGAGCAACACTATGTTAATTGAGCTTGTTATTTTTGATCAGATATCTTGCACTTGAGTTATCCATGGTTTTATATGAAATAACTGCTAAAGAGGTAACACTTCGTGTGTTCGTTCATGTTCTGTCTTCGTGCTGTTTTTCCTCAAACATCATGTAGTTCTTGCTTCGCGTTTTCACCTCGTGTCGAATTAGCCATGTTGTCGTCTGTTTGAGTGTTGTTCTTTCACCTCGTGCAGTCTTTGATTACTGTGTTGTTTCCATGTCATCCTTTGTATTCCTGTCTTCGAGTCGTTTCTTTGCATACTGTCTTCGTGGTCGATTGGCACTTCGTCTTGGTTACAACACCTCGTGTTGTACTGTTTGACTTCGTGTCGGTTTCGGTTACAGTCCATGTTGTTTTCATGTCGTTCTCTTTTATTGCCACCTCGTGTCGTTTTTATTATTAAGTCTTCGTGTCGTTTTACCTCGTGCAGTGTTATCCCGTGTCATTTACTGTTTCGACCTTGTGTCGTTATCAGCCCGTGTTGCTCTCATCTCGTGCTGTTTTCACTATCCTCGTGTTGTTCTCACCGCATGTCGATTACTGTTTTCACTTAGCATTATTTTTATGTTCGTGTCGTTTTTCTGTGTAGTGTGTGTTTGTCACCACTATACTTCGTGTCGTTGCTTCTTACTTCGTGTCTAACTTCACTTCGTGTTGTTTTTCACCTCGAGTCGTTTCCTTATACTCTGTCCTCGTGTTGGTCTCTCGTTTTAGTCTTCATGTCGGCTTCTGTCGTAAGCCCGTATTGTCCTCGTGTTGTTTTTGCATTCGTAACCTCGTGTCTCTCTTGCGTATAACCTCACCTCGTGTCATTATCTTCTGTATATCTGATCTGTTACAGAATTTCTCGTGTCGTTCTTATGACATCTCGAGAAATAGTCACGTCGTGTTGTTGTTACTATACCTCATGCAGTTTTGGTCTTAATAGCCATGCAGCGTATTAATGGACTTAATCTCATTACAGGTCCGAGGAAGAACATTCCACACTCCAGGGCTGCACGTGATCCGAGACAAGAGGAACCAATTTGATAAAGGCACGTGACAGGATACTTCTGGATCGAGCGTGGGAGGCACACGCATTTCATGCCCTATCCATCTGCTGTTGATGCTATAAATAGAATCCTTCGTCCTCAGATGAAAGTTATCGAAGTAGAGAGGCATAGAAGAAAACAGGGAAACAGAGAGCCCTTCGATCCAGGAAAAAGAAAAGAAAGAAAAAAAAGAATAGCAGAGAGAAATAGAAAGAGAGCAGAAGAGTGTTCAGAAGAATTGTTCTGACTTGCGGATCAAATCCGAAGTCTATTGCTCTATATTGAGCTACATTGTTTCCATTGTCTGGCATTTTTGATTTCCTTCGTTCGTATTTTTCATTTCTTGTTCTTATCTTTCTTCAACCGTTATTGTTTGTGTTTCCGATCCTCTGGACTGAGGTCGGGGTCCTCCTGTGAGATCAGGAGTAGGGAGAGTCAATCTCCGGTTTGCAAGCAGCAGGTGAGCTGCTTGTAGGTACCCTCCGGGTTGGGAGGAAGAGGGGTCTTCGACCTCTGGTTCACTAGTAGCAGGGCTGCTACTAGTGGGGTTTCCCTCTTGGTAAAGAGGAAGAGAGACGTGAGTCTCTGGGTTCTAGTGACTGCTGATCGCTAGAGGTTCCCTCCGGGTAGGAGGAAGAGGAGAGGTTGTTCTCCTGGGAAGCTGTGTATCAGCAGTTGTTTGGCAAGCTGTGTTGCCCAGCCTTTAGTGAAGCCACACTCAGGTTGAGTGTGGGGTGGATGTAGGTCTGAAGGACCGAACCACCTTAAAATCCTCTGAGCCCTTGTGTGATTGATCGTGATAATATTGTGGTATGCCTTCTATTTGCTTGAGCTATTAACTGCACTGCATCTTTTACGATAGTCAAAACTCGAGGTTAGCTCCGTTTAGCAATATACTCTGCAATAATTTTTAAATCTACGAAAAAAAAAGTGATCTATTCATCCCCTCCCCTTCTAGATCACTTCATATTGTACTTATCATAATCGACCTCCGTCGTTCCTCAAGGTGTTCGATAGAACACACAAAAAGAAGGGGACTAATCAATTTGTGAGTGAGACAGCTAAGTCAGCAGCGGTAAGTTTATCTACATATGTAACTTGTACCGTTCATTTAAATCGGCATGTAATTCATATGAAATTGACTAGTTATTTTATTCAATTTGTAGGAAAATATAGCAAAGCAGTGACAGAGAAGTACGGGGAGGGAGACACCCAGCAGTCGGAGTTCGATCCGGTGGAGTGGGTGGCAGCAGCTGGCGTACCGAAGAAAGGGCGACTATATGATTTTGGGGAGAGCCTAGACGCTAGCGCGGTGATATCATCGTGTGCGAGTTCTAGCACTGCCCAAACCGGTAGCAGTGCCTTCACTATACCTTCCGTTGCCCCCAGCGCTTCTGCCAGCGACATGATGGACATGGTCCGATCGCAGATTTCTGATTTGCAGCGGTAGCAACAGCAGTTCCAACAGGAGATCTCTAGCCAGCAGGCAATCATTTTGCAGGCAATCAGTGGCCTCCTCTCCCAGGGGGGTCTTGTCCCTCAGCGATCCACCACCACCACAACACAAGCCGCACAGGTGAGTGTTTACTATGTTTTTATTTTGATGGAATTACTCAATTATGTTCATTTAAAATTTTTAGACTCCCTAGTCTTCAAAACTCACTTAGTTTAGAAGAATTGAGAAAATCCGGGGTTCGGGAGTCGGATGGCCATGCCGATCGTTCCACCATGACCTGGGAGATGAAAGTGACTTGTCAGAACTGACGGGATCTAAATCGGATGCCCAGTTTGAGCTCGGCGCTCAAAGTTCATTTTCAAAGTACACTTAGTTTAAATGAACTGCCAGGTCGGGTCCGGGAGTCTAAAACCAGAAATACCAGTCGGATGGCCATGCCGATCATTCCAACATGACCTGGGAGATGAAAGTGACTTGTCAGAACTAACGGAATCTAGATCGGATGCCCGGTTTGAGCTCGGCGCTCAAAAGTTCATTTTTTAAGTACACTTAGTTTAAATGAACTGCCAGGTCGGGTCCGAAAGTCTAAAACCTGAAATACCAATCAGATGGCCGTGCCGATCATTCCAACACTACCTGGGAGATGAAAGTGACTTGTCAGAACTGACGAAATCCAGATCGGATGCCCGTTTTGAGCTCGGCGCTCAAAAGTTCATTTTTTACGTACACTTAGTTTAAATGAACTGCCAGGTCGGGTCCGGGGGTCTAAAACCTAAAATATCGGTCGGAGGGCCATGCCAATCATTCCAACACGACCTGGGAGATGAAAGTGACTTGTCAGAACTGAAGGAATCCAGATCGGATGCCCGGTTTGAGCTCGGCGCTCAAAGTTCATTTTCAAAGTACACTTAGTTTAAATGAACTGACAGGTCGGGTCCGGGTGTCTAAAACTAGAAACACCAGTCGGATGGCCATGCCGATCGTTCCAACACGACCTGGGAGATGAAAGTGACTTGTCTGAACTGACGGAATCCAGATCGGATGCCCGGTTTGAGCTCGGCGCTCAAAAGTTCATTTTTTAAGTACACTTAGTTTAAATGAACTGCCAGGTCGGGTCTGGGGGTCTAAAACATGAAATACCAGTCAGATGGCCGTGCCGATCATTCCAACACGACCTGGGAGATGAAAGTGACTTGTCAGAACTGATGGAATCCAGATCGGATGCCCGGTTTGAGCTCGGCGCTCAAAAGTTCATTTTTTAAGTACACTTAGTTTAAATGAACTGCCAGGTCGGGTCCGGGGGTCTAAAACCTGAAATACCAGTCAGATGGCCGTGCCGATCATTCCAACACGACCTGGGAGATGAAAGTGACTTGTCAGAACTGACGGAATGTATATCGGATGCTCGTTTTGAGCTCGGCGCTCAAAAGGTCATTTTTTAAGTACACTTAGTTTAAATGAACTGCCAGGTCGGGTCCGGGGGTCTAAAACCTGAAATACCGGTCGGATGGTCATCCCGATCGCTCCAACATGACCTGGGAGATGAAAGTGACTTGTCAGAACTGACGGGATCCAGATCGGATGTCCGGCATTTTCAAAGTACACTTAGTTTAAATGAACTGTCAGGTCGGGTCCGGGGGTCTAAAACCTAAAATACCGGTCGGATGGCCGTGTCGATCGCTCCAACACAACCTGGGAGATGAAAGTGACTTGTTAGAACTGACGGAATCCAGATCGGATGCGCGGTTTGAGCTCGACGCTCAAAGTTCATTTTCAAAGTACACTTAGTTTAAATGAATTGCCAGGTCGGGTCCGAGGGTTTAAAACCTGAAATACCAGTCAGACGACCATGCCGATCGTTCCAACACAACCTGGGAGATGAAAGTGACTTGTCAGAACTGACGTAATCCAGATCGGATGCCCGTTTTGAGCTCGGCGCTCAAAAGTTCATTTTTAAAGTACACTTAGTTTAAATGAACTGCCAGGTCGGGTCCGGGGGTCTAAAACCTGAAATACCAGTCGGATGGCCATGCCGATCATTCTAACACGACCTGGGAGATAAAAGTGACTTGTCAGAATTGACGGAATCCAGATCGGATGCCCGGTTTGAGCTGGCGCTCAAAAGTTCATTTTTTAAGTACACTTAGTTTAAATGAACTGCCAGGTCGGGTTCGGGGGTCTAAAACCTGAAATACCGATCGGATGGCCATGCTGATCATTCCAACATGGCCTGGGAGATGAAAGTGACTTGTCAGAACTAATGGAATCCAGATCGGATGCCCGGCTTGAGCTCGGCGCTCAAAGTTCATTTTCAAAGTACACTTAGTTTAAATGAACTGCCTGGTCGGGTCCGGAGGTGTAAAATCTAAAGTACCAGTCGGATGGCCGTGCCGATCTTTCCAACACGACCTGGGAGATGAAAGTGACTTGTCAGAACTGACGGAATCCATATCGGACGCCCGGTTTGAGCTCGGCGCTCAAAAGTTCATTTTTTAAGTACACTTAGTTTAAATGAACTGCCAGGTCGGGTCCGGGGGTCTAAAACCTGAAATACCAGTCGGATGGCCATGTCGATCATTCCAACACGACCTGGGAGATAAAAGTGACTTGTCAGAACAGACGGAATCCAGATCGGATGCCCGGTTTGAGCTCGGCGCTCAAAAGTTCATTTTTTAAGTACACTTAGTTTAAATGAACTGCCAGGTCAGGTCCGGGGCTCTAAAACCTGAAATACCGGTCGGATGGCCGTGCCGATCATTCCAACACGACCTGGGAGATGAAAGTGACTTGTCAGAACAGATGGAATCTAGATCGGATGCCCGGTTTGAGCTCGGCGCTCAAAGTTCATTTTCAAAGTACACTTAGTTTAAATGAACTGACAGGTCGGGTCCGGGGTCTAAAACCTGAAATACCAGTCGGATGGCCATGCCGATCATTCCAACACGACCTGGGAGATGAAAGTAACTTGTCAGAACTAGCGGAATCCAGATCGGATGCCCGGTTTGAGCTCGGCGCTCAAAAGTTCATTTTCAAAGTACACTTAGTTTAAATGAACTGCCAGGTCGGGTCCAGGGGTCTAAAACCTGAAATACCAATCAGATGGATGTGCCGATCATTCCAACATGACCTGGGAGATAAAAGTGACTTGTCAGAACTGACGGAATCCAGATCGGATGCCCGGTTTGAGCTCGACGCTCAAAAGTTCATTTTTTAAGTACACTTAATTTAAATGAACTGCCAGGTCGGGTCCGGGGGTCTAAAACCTGAAATACCAGTCGGATGGCCGTGCCGATCATTCCAACACGACCTGGGAGATGAAAGTGACTTGTCAGAACTGACGGAATCCAGATCGGATGCCCGGTTTGAGCTCGGCGCTCAAAAGTTCATTTTTTAAGTACATTTAGTTTAAATGAACTGTCAGGTCGGGTCCGGGGGTCTAAAACCTGAAATACCGGTCAGATGGCCATGTCGATCGTTCCAACACGACCTGGGAGATGAAAGCGACAGAACTGACGGAATCCAGATCGGATGCCCGATTAGAGCTCGGCGCTCAAAGTTCATTTTCATAGTACACTTAGTTTAAATGAACTGCCAGGTCGGGTCCGGAGGTCTAAAACCTGAAATACCAGTCGGATGGCCATGCCGATCATTTCAACACGACCTGGGAGATGAAAGTGACTTGTCAGAACTGACGGAATTCAGATCGGATGCCCTGTTTGAGCTCGGCGCTCAAAAGTTCATTTTTTAAGTACACTTGGTTTAAATGAACTGCCAGGTTGGGTCCGGGGGTCTAAAACCTGAAATACCAGTTAGATGGCCGTGCTGATCGTTCCAACACGACCTGAGATATAAAAGTGACTTGTCAGAACTGACGGAATCTAGATCGGATGCATTTTTTAAGTACACTTAGTTTAAATGAACTGCCAGGTCAGGTCCGGGGGTCTAAAACCTGAAATGCTAGTCGGATGGCCGTGCCGATCGTTCCAACACGACCTGGGAGATGAAAGTGACTTGTCAGAACTGACGGAATCCAGATCGGATGCCCGTTTTGAGCTCGGCGCTCAAAAGTTCATTTTTTAAGTACACTTAGTTTAAATGAACTTCCAGGTCGGGTCCGGGGGTCTACAACCTGAAATACCGGTCGGATGACTATTCCGATCGCTCCAACACGACCTGGGAGATGAAAGTGACTTGTCAGAACTGACGGGATCCAGATCGGATGCCTGATTTGAGCTCGGCGCTCAAAGTTCATTTTCAAAGTACACTTAGTTTAAATGAACTGCCAGGTCGGGTCCGGGGGTCTAAAACCTAAAATACAAGTCGGATGGCCATGCCGATCACTCCAACACGACCTGAGAGATGAAAGTGACTTGTCAGAACTGACGGGATCCAAATCGGATGTCCGGTTTGAGCTCAGCGCTCAAAGTTCATTTTCAAAGTACACTTAGTTTAAATGAACTGCCAGGTCGGGTCTGGGGGTCTAAAACCTGAAATACCAGTCGGATGTCCGTGCGGATCGTTCCAACATGACCTGGTAGATGAAAGTGACTTGTCAGAACTGACGGAATCCAGATCGGATGCCCAGTTTGAGCTCGGCGCTCAAAGTTCATTTTCAAAGTACACTTAGTTTAAATGAACTGCCAGGTCGGGTCCGGGGGTTTAAAACCTGAAATACCGGTCGGATGGCCGTGCCGATCATTCCAACACGACCTGGGAGATGAAAGTGACTTGTCAGAACTGACGAAATCCAAATCGGATATCCGGTTTGAGCTCAGCGCTCAAAAGTGCATTCTCCAAATGTAATTAATTTTAATACTGTTTCAAGCTAGTAGTTGATCTATAAAATCTGTAGTTATCAATTTCATGTCTGATTTCAATTTATGCTAATTTCTTCACACTAATTAATTTTTTTATCTGTGAATGAATGTTATTATTTTTTTAATGTAGGGGGATCCTTCTGCGTGCGGCGACAGAGGAGATGAGCAGGGCAGGGAGGATATGGACGATGTACCGGATATTTCTTGATGTTTGATGATATTCAGACGGATCAGCAGGGTTGATGTGTTTTTTTTGTGGTATTTATTTGATCAGCATGGTGTTGAGTTTTTTTTTTCGGTGGTGTTTATTTGATAAGCATGGTGTTGAATTTTTTTTCCGGTGGTGTTTATTTGATCAGCATGGTGTTGAGTTTTTTTTTTCGGTGGTGTTTATTTGATTAGCAGGTTCCCAATGTTTTTTTCAGCAGGATATTTCTTGATGTTTATTTGTGATCCAACATGTTTTTTTAGAATAATTTAAGATTTTTTTAAAAAATAAATTTTTATATTTCAGACGGATTTTCAGATGGTATTTGAGACGAAGATTATCCGTCTGAAGTTTCAGACGAACGGTTGTCTTAACCGTCGTATAATCCGTCTGAAATTCAGACGGAATTTGAGACGAAATTTATCCGTATGTAATTATCCGTCTGAATTTCAGACGGAATTCTCACCAATTTTCGGACGACTTGAGACCGTTTGAAATTCAGACGGAATAATGGACAGACGGTATTTCAGACGGAAAAAATATCGTATGATTTTCAGACGAAATTTATGACTGAATTTAATCTGTCTGAAATTTTATTTTCAGACGGAATTTCAGACGGAATATAAAACTGTCACAAATTTGTGACTAAGAATATCAGACGGTCTATTTCCGTCTGAATTCCGTCGGAAATCCGTCACAAACGTGTTTTGTGACGGATTTTCAGACGGATCTGAGACGGATCCGACCGTCTGAAATCCCGCCTTTCTTGGTAGTGATGTGGTCATTTGAGTTATTTGATATTCATGGTTTTGATAATGGCTAAACACTATAAGTCATTGTTGTTTTCCACTCTCATATGATTGACATACGTGATATTTGCTCATGACATATAAGCCAATAAATGGACAAGGAATGGAGTGGAGATGGCAAATGTGAAAGTTCAATGATTGCGCCCTCGCATGCGGATCGACCTGCGCGGTCAGGTCGCGGGGATCGACCTGTCCGGTCAGGTCGCGGGGGTCAAGGGGGCAGCGCCCCTTGTGGGGATTTCCGGGGGCGGAGCCCCCGGAACAAAATTTAGAAATGCTCAAATGATCTAATGTATAAACCAAACCCAAAAATACATGGAATTGATAAGGACATGAGTATCTTGACTTATGGACATGTTTCTTTGGGCTAACACTTCATTTTTACAGGTATAGGTCTTTTCGGTCGACCAACACACCTTGGCCGGTCGACCAGATTTTCCAGAAGAACTTCAGAATTTTCAGGTTCCGGTCGACCTCTGGGTAGTGGCCGGTCGACCAGTTCTTCCTGAAACGAGAAACTCCAGTTTTTACAGGTTTCGGTCGACCGCCCCTAGGTGTCCGGTCGACCGGTTTTGCCAGAGATGAAAAATCAACGGACTGTAAAATTCCGGTCGACCGCCCCATGCCTTCCGGTCGACCGCCAGCCCCGAGGTCCCCTTTTGTTGACTTTTGTTTCAAGCTCGAGGAGAAGTCTTTCCTTGTATTTGTTTAACCCCAAAGTCACCCAATTTCCCATGGATTGTGGATCTGGTCTGGGAGATGTCCAAGGACCATTCAAAGTCTATAAAACTAACACATGAGGGGTTAGAAACCCTAAGGCTTCAATTGGAACAAGAGAGATCAAGGGAGGCTTGAGGAGGTGATTCGCGGGTACTGTAGCACCTCCGTGAACAGTGCTTCGGGCTGGAGTTCTTCATCCATCCAAGGTGATTCAAACTTGTTTTTGAAGCCATCAACCTCCAAGAGAAGTGCAGAAGCAAGCAAGGCGATCAAGGTGATCCAAGGAAGCTGATTTCACAAGATTTTCAAGGGAGATCAAATCTGCATCCTTTATCTTCTTCATCAACTCAAGGTGATCCAAAGAAGATCATTTCACAAGGAAGAAGATACCATTGAAGAATCAGATTCAAGCTCCAGCAATCTCTGACAAGATCTTTTCTCTTTGAGCATATTCTATATCTTGTTTGAGTGTTTTGATATTTGTTCTCTTTCCATTTCATTCAATCATTTGAAACTGAAGATCGTCCCTACCGGTGGTTAGTAGGAAGGTAATCGAAAGTTGTCTGATCTGCGGTGTTGACGTCCCTACCTGTGGTTAGTAGGAAGGCAATCGGAGGTCTTTCCGATTTGTGGTTCAGTGCGTGGCACTAGTGGAGCCTCACCGGATTTGGTGAGGGGTGGACGTAGGATTGGGGATTCAGTCCGAACCACCTTAAAATCTCGTGTGTTGTGGTTTTCTTGTGCGATTGCTTTGTGTTAGATGCATGCTTAGGTTCAATATCTATATTGCGTAATCATCTTGCTAAGTAAATCATTTGTGTCATTTGTTAAGCTAGTTATATTCCGCTGCTATTATCATCATCTAGCTTTAAAGAGGGTTGCATTGCGAAAAGAGGGGCAGATCTATTCACCCCTCCCCTCTAGATCCGCTATCCACTACTTAACACCCAGTACTCCTGCCAGCGACGTCAGAGACATCCTTCGATCGGAGATTTCTGATTTGTAGCAGTAGATGCAGCAGATGCGAAAGGAGATGTCTAGCCAGTAGGCCACCATGTTGCAGGCAATCAGTGGCCTCCTCTCCCAGGCGGGAATTCTCCCTCATGGATCCACCACCACCACCACGGCACAGGCCCATCAGGTTCGTGTTTATTATATTTTTATTTTGACAGAATTACTCAATTATATTCATAATTAATTTCAAAACTAAGTTAGTTTTCAAAAGTAACTTAGTTTAGAAGAATTGGAAAAATTCGGGGTTCGGGGGTCCAAAATGTAAAATACTGGTCTGATCGGCGTGCCAATCGTTCAAACACGACAATCGAGGTAGACGTGAGTTGTGAGAACTGAGTCAGCTGACGGATTCCAAATCGGATATTCGGTTTGACCCTAACGCTTAAATAACTTAATTCAAAACTAAGTATGTTTTCAAAAGTAACTTAGTTTAGAAGAATTCATTTAATTCGGGGTTTCGGGGATCTAAAATCTGAAATACCGGTCTGATCGGCGTGTCGATCGTTCCAATAGGACATGGGAGATGAAAGTGACTTGTCAGAACTGACGAAATCTAAATTGGATATCTGGTTTGGGCCCGACGCTCAAAAGTGAATTTACAAAATACACTTAATTTAAAATTAAAGAAGTCGGGGTCCCGGGGTCTAAAATCTGAAATACCGGCCTGATCGACGTGTCGATTATTCCAATATGACCTGAGAGATAAAAGTGACTTGTGAGAATTGATGGAATCCAAATCGGATACCCGATTTGGGCCCGACGCTCAAAAGTGTATTTTGTAAATACACTTAGTTTAAATTTAAAGAAGTCTGGTTCAGGGGTCTACAATCTCAAATACCAGTCTGATCGGCATGCCGATCATTCCAACAGGACATGGGAGATGAAAGTGACTTGTTAGAACTGTCGGAATTCAAATCGGATACCCGGTTTGGGCCCAGCGCTCAAAAGTACATTTTATAAATGCACTTAGTTTAAATTTAAAGAAGTCGGGTTCGGGGGTCTAAATTCAGAAATACCGGTCTGATCGACGTGCCGATCATTCCAACAGGACCTGGGAGATGAAAGTGACTTGTTAGAACTGACGGAATCTAAATCGTATATCTAGTTTGGTCCCAACGCTCAAAAGTGCATTCTCTAAATGTAATTAATTTAAAATACAGATAAGTAGGGGTTGGGGGGTCTAAAATCTGAAATACATGTCTGATCGGCGTGTCGATCATTCCAACAGGACTTGGGAGATGAAAGTGACTTATCAAAACTGACGGAATCCAAATCGGATATCTGGTTTGGGGCCGACGCTCAAAAGTGTATTTTGTAAATATACTTAGTTTAAAATTAAAGAAGTCGGGGTCCGGGGTTTCAAAATCTGAAATACACGTCTGATCGGCGTGCCGATTATTTCAACATGACCTGGGAGATGAAAGTGACTTGTGAGAACTGACGGAATCCAAATCGGATATCTGGTTTGGGCCCGACACTCAAAAGTGTATTTTGAGCGTAAACACTTAGTTTAAAATTAAAGACGTCGAGTCTGGGGTTCCAAAATCTGAAAGACATGTCTGATCGGCGTGTCGATCATTCCAACAGGACCTGGGAGATAAAAGTGACTTGTGAGAACTGACGGAATCCAAATCTGATACTCGGTTTGGGCCCAGCGCTCAAAAGTACATTTTGTAAATGCACTTAGTTTAAATTTAAAGAAGTCGGGTTCAGGGGTCTAAAATCTGAAATACCGGTCTGACCTGCGTGCTGATCATTCCAACAGGACCTGGGAGATGAAAGTGACTTGTTAGAATTGACGGAATCCAAATCGGATATCTGGTTTGGGCCCGACGCTCAAAAGTGCATTCTCTAAATGTAATTAATTTAAAAGACACATAAGTAGAGGTTGGGGGTCTAAAATCTAAAATACATGTCTGATCGACGTGTCGATCGTTCCAACAGGACTTGGGAGATAAAAGTGAATTGTCAGAACTGACGGAATCTAAATCGGATATCTGGTTTGGGCCCGACACTCAAAAGTGTATTTTGAGCGTATACACTTAGTTTAAAATTAAAGACGTCGGGTCCGGGGGTCTAAAATCTGAAATATCGGTCTGATCGGCGTGCCGATTATTCCAACAGGACCTGAGAGATAAAAGTGACTTGTGAGAACTGGCGGAATCTATATCGGATACCCGGTTTGGCCCCAACGCTCAAAAGTGTATTTGGTCAATACACTTAGTTTAAAATTAAAGACATCGGGTCCGGGGGTCTAAAATATGAAATATCGGTCAGATCGACGTGCTGATTGTTCCAACATGACCTGAGAGATAAAAGTGACTTGTGAGAATTGACGGAATCTAAATCAGATATCCGGTTTGGGCCCAACGCTCAAAAGTGCAGTCTCTAAATGTAATTAATATAAATTACTGATGACAGCTAGGTTAGTTGGGGTCTAAAATCTATGCAGTTATCGATTTGATATTATGTTTGATTTCAATTTATGTAATGTAATAAAATATTTAATTTATCTTAGTACTAATTTTTTTATCTATGAATGGATGTTATTATTTTGTTAATGTAGGAGGATCCTTCTACGGACGACAGAGGAGATGAGCAAGGCAGGGACGAGGATATGGACGATGTGGAGGATGATATTTGATCAGCATATTTTTTTATCTATGAATGTTGAGTTTCTTATTTATGTGTTTTATTTTTAGTACATTAGTTTGAATTTAACATATTTTTTTAAAATAATTTTATATTTTTTAAAAAATAATGGACGGACAGATTTTCAGACGGATCCGTCTGAAATTTCAGATGGATTTCAGACGGTATTTCAGACGACACGTATCCATCTGAAAGTATTTGTGCGTCTGCGTCTGAAATTTCAGACTGTTTTCAGCCACATGCGTCTGAAATGTACATCTGAAATTTCAAACAGATATTCGAACGGCATTTCACATGAAAACTTTTCCGGGTGAAATTTCAGACAGAATAAATTTCAGACGATATTTCAAACGGAAAAATTTTCGTGTCAAATTTCATATGACATTTGTGACTGATATTAATATGTCCGAAAGTTATATTTTTAGATGGGATTTCACACGAAATATTTCCGTTTGACATTTCAGACGGAATTTGTGACTGATATTAAATCTGTCCGAAATTTGTAACCAAGAATATGAGACAGCCTTGTTCCGTCCGAAATTCGTTTGAAATCCGTTCCAAAAATATTTTCAGACGGAATGTCAGACGGATTACAGACGGAACCCGACCGTCTGAAGTCCCACCTTTTCTAGTAGTGGTGTGAGGAGAGCGGGTGGGACTCGCTACTCTCTCTCATCGGGTTAGAACCGTGCGTCAAACTGCCCCTAAGTGTTTATAAAGTACATAAGTGGACCTTGGGTGAAACCGAACACCACTTTAAATAGTAATTTAGCTGTTGAATGTCTCGACTCTCAAGACTCTTATGTCTTAATTACCTGTTGTCTTTCCTAACTCTCTCCTCCAACTGCCATCCCGATCCTCTTCATTTGTGTAACTCCAAGTTTAGTGTTAATATCATAACCTTTAAAAGATATTAGGATGAAAACTAATATTCCACACGAATGAAGCATTAGGTGCGTAATCTCATCAATGAGAGTTTATCACACCTTTACCTGTTTGTATCTGACTGATTAAGTGTTTTTAAATGCAGGTGGAATCAGTTGATATTCATCACAATATTATTCTTTTCCAATCAAGATTCTTGTACTCCCCATCTCAATTACTTAATCTAATCCCTAGTCTGACTGTTCTCAAATATAAGACTCTTCTATTCTACGCTGTTATTTGGGAAAGAACTCTCTCAAATGATAGTCTGAGTTTCTTTAAAAATAATTACTAAAAATAAAAACATAAAATAAAAGCGTGTGGTAACTTTATCTACATGTGTAGACATATATCTGACTCATAAAAGTATTCCTTTGAACATTAAAGTCTAAGGGCGCGTTTGCAAACCCGTTTCACTATAGATTTTGAGATAAAAGCTTCGGACACATTTTAATTGTATTCAAATGGATACAAGGGTTTTAGGCTTTTGTGCAAATATACTTTCGAGGAAGACAAAGAACAAGGCACAAAAGTGCCGAACTCTCAAAATCTCCTAAAGCAATCTGTACGTGGATTATGGGGATTTTGGAATGATTACGAATCACCCCTTTCTGTATATCTAGTACGTCAGGCAGATTTTTTTAAAAAGTAAGGAAGGCCGAGTGTTATCAAACGCGGCCTAAGTGTTAGCTTATTGGAGGAAAGATTAAATGAATCATATTTTTACACTATGACAGATAAACGTAATCGCCCGCTCTCTCATATTTCTCCCCTCAATCTGAGACAGCGATAACGGACCCTCGTGTCAGTTAGACAATGACAACGATGGATGGTCTTCTCAATGTTGACGATGACGGCAGTGGTAACCCTTTTGTAGAGGAGAGAAAATGATCTCCAGACCCTTGCACCACTTTTTTAAGATTTGTTTGGTTGGGGAGGGATGTCCAGTCACTCGTGAAAATCTGCAAGCACTAAAAAATTGGTGTCAGAAGGAGTCATGGGCAGTATCCCATAGGACAACCCTTCGATACTTAAGTTAGAGCCAAGTTGAGGAGAAGAGCAACATGGGAGAGAGAGAGAGAGAGAGAGAGAGAGAGAGAGAGAGAGAGAGAGAGAGAGAGAGAGAGCAAAAGTGTGGAGCGGATAAGCCTATAGATAATGCTTGATTCCCAAGAGTGCTCGCTGCCCCCGGTGAGTGCTCGGAGAGTGCTCGCTGGACGATGAATGTGCTCGGAAGGTTGCCTCTTTTTCCTCGCATGCCAGGTTAACTCCGTGGTCTGGGTCTTTGTCCATCTCTGCAGACGTGTCTCTGTGTGCATCTCTATGTGTGTCCGTGTATGTCTGTCTCCCCTTCGTAAGTCCGGCGGCTTATTAATAGGTTGTCCAGAAGATGGCACCCATTGCTTAACGGAAAAATGTGTGAGTCGTAGGGTAACGTCCCCTTGATCATGGAGGGAATTTTTTATAGTACTCCTACCCAACCGGAAATTGTGGTCTCAAGGCGAGGATCATGGTGTAGTGGGTATGGCCTCGTCGATCACCGCCCGAAATGTGGTCTGTAACTCTGTAACGGTGGGTGCTACCTTCGGTTACTGGAGAGTTATCTGGCATCTAGGGCGTCCGTATTGAAGCCTCTTGGGAGATTACGGGTCTTCGATATGCTCTTACTAGGCTGCCCAATTTTGGGCTGTCAATAGGCCAGCTTGGTCCAACTGGACCGGGACGGAGCAGGCTTGCTACGGGTGGACTGCAATGGGCCAAGCGGGTTTCACCCTCCTCACTTTTATATTTTAACTAAGGGATAAAAAAAATTCTCATTAAAATTAGCTTTTAATCATATTCTATCAAGGTAAAGCATTAGACAATATCTCGTCTAATAGAATTATAGTTAGGCGAAGCAATAGACGATACTTTGTCTAAGTGAAAAATGACAAAATTAAGAATAGACGACATTTCGTCTAATATAAAAATAAAAATAGAATGTTTAGATGAATGGGTAGATGATACTTTGTATACTTTCATTAAAAGATAAAACGTCATCGTCTTAATTTTATTTTTTATTCAAATAAATGATACATATATTACACTTTTGACGTGGTCAAATATATATTTATGTTAACTACATTAAATGATAAACTATATAGTAAAGTGTCTACATAACACCAAAACTCTACAGCGCCATGTATGTAAAGTATGCATACATTATTTACAATCTCACTAAATTTTTTTAAATAAAATCACAGACGTTAATGTTGTCTAAAATATGACGTTGAATAATCAACTTTATAGTATGTTCGTATTAAATGCACTATATTCGTTGAGATACTTTTTTATTTTTAGGACGTATAAAATATATTACATAATCTTCTTGTGCACCACCCAATATTGTGAGATATAAATTTTGTGTAAAACTTGCATTACCTTTTACATATTTTACTCACACCGGTGTTTGCAATTTAAATTTACTTATCTTATCTCACATCCTTGTATGAGAGAAATATTTTTATCATTGTTTTAGATATACATACGGTAACAGTCAAGGGGCAGGTTAATTGCACATAAAAGAAGAAAGAGGACAGACAAACGTATCTTCAACAACAGAACATCTGATTCACCTACCATCTTGAAAACAATGTGTTCTCACTCACAAAGCAGGTTGAAGCTTAACAACCAATTAGATCTATCAAACATTCTGAATAGAATCCGACTGTTGAAGGCAAATGTATCTAACGAATACAAGGAAGTCCTGAGCTATAAATAATATGAAGTTCAAGAAGAACAATGAATGAGCTAATTTTGTTGAGCAGAATGATCAATCATCTTAAGACGTCTTCCTGTTAGCAATGCGATCCTTGAGCACAAGCTTCTTACGCATTCAAATCAATGGGAGACTTCACAGTATTGAAAGCATCATTCTAGAAGTCTCTTGTCGAGGAAGCATTGAAGAGTAAGAATCTGCACTTCTACGACATTCATACTATCCTTCTCGTATGTCTGTCTATCAGTTAATTCATTTTTATTTATGTGTCGTAATTTTCACCATCTACTCATCAAGAAGCACAACTATTGACACATGCCTGTAGACAGTACGAACGGAATAAGTATACGATGAGTAATGGCATGTGTGTTAAAGGTAGTACTTACATTGAGAAGGAATTTGACTACTATGATATTCGAAATGACAACCATATATTTTTATTTAAGTGTCATTGGTTGATCCTAATTTTATTCGAAATGATGTAACATATGGGATTGTCGATATAAAATATAGATCCAGAACAGAGTGAGGTGGTGCATGGTAGCGTTGGCGTATGCAATAGGGGGCAGAGCCGGGCTCATGGGTGCCATGAGGTGGAGGGGAGGGAGGAGGACGAGGACGAGGAAGAAGAGGAGGAGATGGTGGCAGGTGAACGGCATTTCGCTTGCCTAGCAAGCGGCATTGGCCAAAAATTAATGGAGGGAGAAGGGGACAGTGGAGTGAGAATCTATAGGAAGCACTACACGGATGAGATTTTCATACACCAAACGAACGCGCGATCTTCAGTCGCTTAAATTGTTTCACGCCTAAAAACAGCATTAACTGTCGCTATAAGTGCCACATTCCTTTTGGGTCACGTCCTTCCAACATTTTCCTTTTATTATTGAAGTCTTTTTTTATTAGAGTTCTCGGAGATTTATTTTTAAAAAAATTATTGATGTTGTTGATGTCAAGTAAAATAAAGGGTTTTTTCATACGTATCCTTGTGAAAAGTGAATTTATGTGAAAATTCCATCCTATATTTGCATGTTAGAAAAATTAGACGGATCAGAGTGAACAATAGAGCATGATGGCATCTCACAATAAAAGAGATCAAAGTGATAAGAGATCTTACGGAGTGACATCTTGGGATGTCGAAAGACCCATGAAGAATACATTACGTCGGGATCATCCTTGTGCACAGGGTGGGAAGATAAGGTTTCCTCCCCTTTCTGCAGATCGGCACTTTTTTAAATGAGAGCAAGAGCAATGGAAACTCTATTTAGACTCTCCTCTCGAACTGTAGCAGGATAGGGACCAAGTTCCCAACGTGATGGGGATGTATGTAACTTACCCCATTAGAGAATGAGTCTTGTTTATGCATGCCTCATGACATGTGAATCTATTGGAGAGGAGAGAACCTCAAGAGAAGGACATGGGTGTGTATGTGAGGATGTCCACTTTCGCACATCCCTCCACTGCTACCCCAAATGTGGGCCACCCACTCTGCCAAGACTGAGTCAACATTCTCCCACTTAGCCTACGATGTTAATATACATATATTGAAAATAAAACAGATTTGAAAATAACCCAATAGTGAAGAATTTTTATTCTTTATGTGCATATTTTTTAAAAAATGAGAATATGACTGAGCTTAACCTCCTAGCATAAACTATATGCTCCATCTCCTATTAGACAACTTTATTCTTTAATCCAGTAAACGTAATGGAAAAGGACTATGGTGGTCACATTCTATCGCTTTAAATGATTATTTCCATAATCACGCTCCCACTATTTCATATGAATTATAGATCCTTTTGTGGTATGAATCACGGAAAACAATTTGTATGAACAAACTATACTCTATGTCTATTCCTTGGTCTGAATGGAGGAGAAAATGAATGACTGATTCATTACCACTTCACAAAATACATCACAACTCATTCATGTGCAGACCCTTGTTCTTTGCATGTTCTTGATACAACATAGGTGCTAGCCCCTTTGTCATGGGATCTGCTATCATATAACTTGTATCAATGTGATGAAATGATATATTACCCATCTGGATTCTATCCCTAACATCATAATATTTAACACCAATATGCTTTGACCTTTTAGATGTCTTTATTTAAGTTGTAAACTGCACTACTGATAGGCTATCACTAAACATCTTTAGTGGTTTGGATGTATAATCTATCACTCGAAGATTTGCAATAAAGTTCCTCAACCATATGGCATGTGATGTAGCATCATAACATACAATGTATTCAGTTTGCATTTGTTGGCACTAAAAAAAAAGAGAGAGAGAAAAAAAGAAGAAAAGAAAAGAAGAGAAGGTAGAATGGGCCAATTCCAAATGGGCCAAACTAGATATGAAGGGCCCAAATGCAATGGGCCAAAGCAACAAAAAGGAAAGGGGTGTATGCATAAATAGGAGAAAGGGAGGAGAAAAGAGGAAAGGGAGAGGGATTTTTAAAAAAATGAAAATAGAAGGAAATTCCCGCGACACTGTAGCCGCGTGTCTATCCCGCTCATCCCGTGTTCCCCGGTCGTTGCACTGCTCACCCCCTCCTCCCACTGCGTCTCCTCCGAACGGCATTCATTGCCCACCGAAGCTCGCATGGACACGTTGGCAGGCTGGAGGCCCACCCACGCCGTACGCACGCGCCGGCCCATGGTCAGCCCTCTCCCTGCTCCTGCCCTCACCCACTCCGCCGACCAGCTGTGCCTCCCTCTCCCCCGAGCATTGAATGCTCGAGCGGACTCCTCTCACTTGGGCAACGCGGAGAGCGCCAGCACGCACCTGCACCGCCGTTCGACCACTCCACCTGCCCATCGACGCCTCTCCCTGCTCAGCCGTTCGACCACTCCTCCATACCTCATCAGCAGCTGTAACGACCCGGAGATCCAGAAACCGGTAAACCGATACCAAGAACTCAGAGACGCCACCCAAGAGGCTGATGAGGCCCCGTAAGGGTTGGGAGGATTGGTTGAGGAGGTGCATAATGAACTAGAATTACACGTGCATTATAAAATGGTAATTTTAAGCAGAAGCAATTTAAAATAACAGAGTGATATATTTACATAAAATAGTCCAGATCCATACATAACAAGTCGAACACTGAACAGAAGATAAAATAAACAACTACACGGGGCATACCCCGGCCAAAAGGGAACAAACGACAGACAGACGGACCACTGCTGGCACCTAAGATTTCCCGCCAAAGGCACGAGAAAAGCCTGCGGTCTGCTACTCCGTCTCACCAGAAAAGGAAGGGTGAGTCTCACAACATAGACTCAGTAGGGTTCACGTGGATCCCTACCTCGCAACTAAACATATAAAGCAATTAATCATGGAATGGCATAAAGAAATAACAGTTAATAAAGCTGTGCAGGCATGCGAACAAATTAAAGACAGTTAACTGAAATGCCATTTATGTTTAACTGAAAACTCGAGAATCATAATCTACCAATAGGATGAAAATTCAACATTTCCAAGTGACAAGAGAGAGAAAGGACCACTAGAAAGAAGACCAGACGCGTCCACTGACGACTTATACTGCGTCTCAAGTATCTACACGAGCCTGGAACGCAGCAAGTGAGACACGTAACAGTAACCAAGGTCAAGAACTAGGCAGGGTCACACTCGTCAGTGTCAGTCCAAGCCCCTGACCACGCGTGCACACACATGCTCGATGCCTTGAGCCATGTCTCTAGCTAGTTTCCCCCCCCCAGTAGGATGCTACTGCCAAGCAAGGAGGCCCACAAAAACCAGCTTAAAAATCGTACACTGGGACTACCCCGCCACCTCTCCCAGGTGGGTCGACACTAAAGGTCGTCAGGCTATTACTAGTGGTTCCATCACCAGGAAAGAGAAAATAATTCTATTGGGATCTAAAAACGTGCCACAGTTCATATAAAAATATTTAAACATGGCGAATATGCATTATTAAACACATAATTAAATGAACATGATTGAATGGAAATACTGCAGGACTAAACGGTCTAGCATAGCCCGTAAGGACACGGTAAACGGTCAAACGATTGACCGCTAAACCAACTCAAACGGTCCTCTCTATGACCGCTTGGCCACGAACCTTTCATATATTTGATAGAAAAAATTCTTTATCGGGAAAACGGTCGCGCGATTGACCGCTTAGGGACAGTAAACGGTCTAGTCAAAGACTGCCAGGCTTTCATAGCCTTACTTGGTCAAAGGGACTTAGCGGTCGCCCGCTATCCCGCCAAGGTCTGCAAACGGTCAGTCACAAGACCGCCAGAAATAGCAAACGGTCTGGGGTGAGGCCGCCAAGGTCAACCGCCTTACGCCGTGCTGCAAACGGTCCCTGGAACGACCGTAAGCCGTCCAGAGGGCCTGATCCATGGGTAATGAAACTAAAACCCCTCCCAATCGATCCCGATCAATGGGAAAACATGTTTAACCTGTTCCCTGCCTTCCTATGACCATTCCACTACAATTATGTGCCCGAAAACATAAGAACAATGGCCATGGATGGATTGAAAACATAAATTACAATGTTCATGCTTTGAAAACATAAATGACGATTTTCATGCATATAGGCCCGATATTAACACGCCAAGGGATGGGGAACCGATCCTAACGAGGCAAGGAAGCCATCCCCCTACTTGGTTTAAGTCGAAACCGCCGTTCACGCCCATTCTATGCGAAAGACACCGCACTCCACCCATGGGGTTTCCCGCCTCCACGCTCCACGGCTCGCCTCCACGACGACACCGGCGCACCTCTCACGCCCTGGCTCGCCAACGCCGCCTCCTGCTATCCCTGCAAGACCCCGGGGTGGTCACACCGTCGAGAACGAGAGAGAGGGGGAGGGGACGTGCGTAGGGGAGAGAGAGTGAGAAGGGAGAGAGAGAGCTCCCACGTAACACAAAAAAGAAATTATTTTATTATATATTTTTTGTGATAAAACTTTAAATTGCCATAAGGAATTAAAAGGTGTAAAATTGTGTAAATGCCTATTCTAACTTCAAAATGCTTATAAAAATGGCCAAGCCCATTAAACTAGGCCCATTAAGCCTATTAAAAAGCTCTAAATTCATGAATCTTTTCACACTTCAATACCGATAAGGATCCGCTAAGAATCCAGTAACTATTGGGTCTTACAGTCCCTCCCTCCTAATAGAAATTTCATCCTTGAAATTTAAAAGGAAGCACAAGGAGAGAACTGAAAGGAAATATACCTCACTCAAATATAAATGAAAACTGCTGACGCATATCGTCCTCACGTTCCCAAGTAGCTTCATTACCCGGGTGACGCTGCCATACTACCTTTACCAGAGGGATTATCTTATTCCTCAGTCGTTGTTCACGACGATCATCAATCCGTATCAGAAACTCTGGCGTGGATAGATCCGCTGTCACATCAGGCCACATCGAATCATCTAACACGTGAGATGCATCACGAACGTACTTTCTTAACTGCGAAACATGAAACACATCGTGGATTGCTTGCATCGCCGATGGCAACTGAAGTCGATAAGCCACTTGGCCCACACGTTCCAAGATAGGAAACGGACCAATATATCGGGGACTAAGCTTTCCACGCTTCCCAAATCTCATCACGCCTTTCATCAGAGATACCTTCACAAAAAAAGAATCTCCAGGCTCAAATTGCAATGGTCTTCTACGCCGATCTGCATAACTTTTCTGTCGACTTTGAGCTGTCAACATCTTCTATCTGATCAAGCGCACCACATCAACACACTGCTGAATCATATCTGGTCCTGTCAACAGTCGGTCACCCGTCCCAAACCAGTCCAACGGTGTACGACAAGGATGCCCATACAAAGCTTCATACGGAGCCATATCAATACTGGAATGATAACTGTTATTATATGAGAATTCCACCAATGGCAAGTGTTGATTCCACGAACCCTGCCAATCCAAACAACATAATCGTAATATATCTTCTAATGTCTGAATAGTCCTCTCAGACTGACCATCAGATTGAAGATGATACGTTGAACTAAGTGTCAATTATGTGCCCAACGCCTTTTGAAAGCTCTGCCAGAAGCCAGAAGTAAAACGTGGTTCACGATCTGACACAATAGATATTAGAATTCCATGCAATGGCACAATCTTTTCAACATACAGCTCTGCCAACTTCTGAACATTCCACGTCACTTTAATCGGCAACATTCTCGCTGTCTTGGTCAAACGATCAACTAACAGCCAGATACCATCATAGCCGTGTGATGTGTGTGGTAAACACACAAGAAAATCAGTAGTGATATGATCCCATTTCTACATCGGAATCTCCAAGGGTTGAAGCATTCCTCCAGGCCTTTGATGCTCAGCTTTGACCTGTTGACATGTCAAACATTTAGACATAAAATCAGCTACATCCCTTTTCACTCCTGGCCACCAAAATTGCCTATTCACATTATGATAAATTTTCATCGTGCCGGGATGAATAACATAACGGGATCCATGCGCTTCACACAAAATAACGTTCCTCAGTGATTCATCAGCTGGAACATAAAGTCTGCCTCTGAATCTAACCACCGAATCATCACCGAACTCCACATCTGGCATTAACACAATGCGAGACAACTCAGAATCAGCTTGTTGTGCCTCCCTGATCTACTGGTAAACCGCTGGAGTCATCACTAGACTAGCAAACACGGCTACCATTGGATCACAGGAAATTTTCAATCTGAATGTCTCACAAGGAAACTATTCCCACAACTTCCATTCTCGCATCAACAAATGACTGATCTGCACTTTCCTGCTCAACGCATCAGCCACCACATTCATCTTGCAAGGTTGATAAGAGAGAGTAAAATCATAATCTTTCATATACTCCATCCACCTGCGTTGACGAAGATTCAAATCCTTTTGAGAAAACACATATTTCAAGCTTTGATGATCTATGAAGATATCAAATTTCTCGCCATACAAATAGTGTCTCCATATTTTCAATGCAAAAATCACCGCCGTCAACTCTAAATCATGAGTGGGATAATTTTCTTCCTGTTGCTTTAATTGTCGGGACGCATATGCTACCACCTTGTCATGCTGCATAAGCACTGCACCCAATCCTACTCGAGAAGCATCCGTACATACTACGAATCCACCCGAGCCAGAAGGCAAAACAAGCACTGAAGAAGTAGTGAGGAACCTTTTCAATTCATTGAAGCTCTATTCACACTTATCCGACCACACAAAAGGCACATCTTTGCAAGTCAACTTAGTCATTGGCGCGGCAATCTGTGCAAAATCTTGAATGAATCTTCTATAATAACCAGCAAGACCTAGAAAGCTTCTGATCTCTGTTACAGTCTTAGGGCTCTGCCATTGAAGAACAACTTCAATTTTGACAGGATCAACTGCAACTCCATCACCAGAAATCACATGGCCTAGAAAATGAACTTCCCGAAGCCAAAACTCACATTTGCTGAGTTTTACATAGAGCTCGTGATCTCGCAGAGTCTGCAATACTACCCAAAGATGCTGAACATGCTCTTCCTCAGAGGTAGAATAGACCAAAATGTCATCCACAAAGATCACCACAAATTGGTCTAAATAGGGCCGAAACACACGATGCATTAAGTCCATAAAAGCTGATGGAGCATTGGTTAGCCCAAATGGCATAACCAAAAATTCATAATGACCATACCTCGTACTAAAGGCAGTCTTCTCCACATCAGATTCCCTAATCCTCAATTGGTAATAACCAGATCGAAGATCAATCCGTGAAAAGACACTTGCCGATTGAAGTTGGTCAAATAAATCATCAATCCTGGGTAAAGGATATTTATTCTTAACAGTCACCTGATTTAATTGCTTGTAATCAATACATAGCCTCAGGCTTCCATCTTTCTTCTTTACAAATAACACAGGAGCACACCATGGAGAAAAGCTAGGACGGATATAGCCCTTTTCCAGCAATTCTAGCAACTGTGCTCTTAACTCTTTCAATTCGACAGGATCCATATGGTAAGGTGCCTTTGCTAAAGGTGCCGTACCTGAAATTAGTTCAATTACCATCTCAATCTCTCGCTGTTGAGGTAAGCCTCGCAACTCATCAAGAAACACATCAGGAATTTCACGAACCACAGGAATATCACTTATCTCCTGATGTGGTGCCTCAAAAGCAACTACAGAAGCAAGGAATCCCTGACAACCTGCATTAAGTAATCTACATGCTCGAATAGCAGAAATAAGTAAGCGAGAAGAATGAGATCGAATACCTTGAAAATAAAATGATGCTTTCCCAGATGGCTGAAAATAAACTTTCTTCGATTTACAGTCAACCACAGCTCCATAACCCTCTAACCAATCCATGCTCAGAATAACATCATAGTCTACCAGCTTCAACGCATATAATCTAACTGGCAACTGTTGATTCCCAATCACTATTGGAGTCTCATCAAGACAAAAAGGTGTGAACATGAATTCCCCAGAAGGCAATTCAACAAGTAACTCACAAGACATCTCTGATGTCGGCTCCTCAATACAAGCAATAAAATCTTCAGAAATAAATGAATGAGAAGCACCTGAGTCAAATAAAACACGAGCTACATGACCATAAATCATAATGGTACCTTCCACGAGATGAGACGCTACTACTTCAGAACGAGTCATATGCGTGACTCTCCCTTTCTGCTTCTTTCCGCCTGCCGTAGACTGCTGCGACGACGATACTGATGCATGTGAATACTACTGTGATTGTGGAAGTGGTGGAGGTCAAAACTGTTGTGGCTGTGAAAACTGAACAGGCTGCTTCGGCCTTAACGGACAGTCATGAACCACGTGACCCACCTGATCACATCGGAAACATACCACGAGCATCGAACATGGTCGACCCAAATGACTACCACCACACCTTAGACATGGTCTCGACTGACTGGCCATCGATCCCTGTCGCTGAAAAGAAGAGGGTGCTGATTGTTGCACGGTACCAGAGGAAGCTTGCCTGTCATACTGCTTCTTGGATTTCCTGAACATCCGCTTGAATTTGGATTTCATGGAGGAAGTACCACTGGCAGAAGGAACAGAAGATGGTACCCCCGTCACACTTGGTAGACTACTAGCCAGTTGATGCTGTACATTTTGTTGCACTGGCTCAACTTGGGTTCGGCCTCGAGATCTTGCCATATCCAGTTCTAATGCTGCTACTGCCTGATATGCCACATCTAACTCTGACACTCGAGTTGCAATCAAAGGCTGCCTCAGCTCCGACTTTAAATCATGTAGAAATTGCTCAGTCTTCAGCCCTTCATCAGCAAGAATATGAAGAGCATACCGACCCAATTCCATAAATTTATTCCGATACTGTAAGATTGTCATCTCACCCTGAGCTAACTCCATAAACTGGTGCATTTTGTCCATTCTGAGATAAGCTGGACTGTATGTACGCTCCAACGAAGTGACAAACTCCTTCCATGAGATCAGTCGAAGAGGACGGGACTTGAAAGTCACCTCCCACTCCGTGGTCCACCACACGAGTGCTGCCCCCTATAACTGAAATGTAGCTAGCATCACCTTCTCATCTTCAGTGCATTCCATAGAACGGAACACACGTTCGGTTGCATCCAGCCAAACCCTAGCCGCATCTGGATCCGCTTGTCCTTCATATGTTGGTGGGTGGAACAGAAGAAATTCCTTCAAAACTCGACCACGACCACCTTGAGGCAACAATTCTTCTCCAACAGCAGGGTCAACACGGCCTTGCCCTTGAACATTCGCTGGGTGAGGCGAAGTACCGCTCTCTTCCCTTGGAACATCTCGAAGCACATTAATTTGGACACGACCTCGGCCTCTCCGTCTAGGTGGCATTTTAATCTAGAAAAGACACACAACGAAAAATCATAATTAATCATGGAAAACAACCTAAGCCAGCAGTAGTGGTACACATGGACTTGTTGTGAACTATTGCAATTTTAATTCCTTATACATCACCACAACACTGCTCTGATACCAACTATAATGACACGGAGATCCAGATACCGGTAAACCGATACCAAGAACTCGAAGACGCCACCCAAGAGGCTGATGAGGCCCCGTAAGGGTTAGGAGGATTGGTTGAGGATGTGCATAATGAACTGGAATTACACACGCATTATAAAATGGCATTTTTAAGCGGAAGCAATTTAAAATAACAGAGTGATATATTTACATAAAATAGTCCAGATCCATACATAACAAGTCCAACACTGAACAGAAGATAAAATAAACAACTACACATGGCATACCCCGGCCAAAAGGGAACAAACGACAGACATACGGACCACTGCTGGCACCTAAGATTTTCCGCGAAAGGCACGAGAAAAGCTTGTGGTCTGCTGCTCCGTCTCACCTGAAAAGGAAGGGTGAGTCTCACAACATAGACTCGGTAGGGTTCTTGTGGATCCCTAACTCGTAACTAAACATATAAAGTATTTAATCATGCAATGGCATAAAGAAATGACAGTTAATAAAGCTGTGCAGGCATGCGAACAAATTAAAGACAGCTAACTGAAATGCCATTTATATTTAACTGAAAACTTGAGAATCGTAATCTACCAATAGGATGAAAATTCAACATTTCCAAGTGACAAGAGAGAGAAAGGACCACTAGAAAGAAGACCAGATGCGTCCACTGACGACTTATACTGCGTCTCAAGTATCTACACGAGCCTGGAACACGGCAAGTGAGACACGTAACAGTAACCAAGGTCAAGAACTAGTCAGGGTCACACTTGTCAGTATCAGTCTAAGCCCCGGACCACGTGTGCACACACAGGCTCGATGCCTTGAGCCAGGCCTCTTGCTAGTTTTCCCCCCCAGTAGGCCGCTACTGCCAAGCAAGGGGGCCCATGAAAACCAGCTTAAAAACCGTACACCGGGACTACCCCGCCACCTCTCCCAAGTGGGCCGACAATAAAGGTCGATCGTCGGGCTACGACTAGTGGTTCCATCACCAGGAAAGAGAAAATAATTCTATTGGGATCTAAAAACGTGCCACAGTTGATATAAACATATTTAAACATGGTGAAGGTCAAGCCGGAAGGGCTCGATCCTGAGAAAAGCTCCAAAACCCATGGCATCCACCCGCGCCCTCTGAAAGTCCGGCAGCCCACGGTACGCTGCCACCACCAGGGACCAGCTGATCCGGCTCTTCATCACTCCATGCACACCATAAAAAAAAATAAAAAAAGAAAAGAAAAGAAAAGAAACACATCAGCATCATGGATAACAATAAACAACAACACTGTACATAATATTTATTATTATTATTATTATTATTATTATTTTAAATAAATATATATATATATTTAAAGGCGTCCACCCCCATGGACGCTTTCATTTTACTTCCTTTATTTTATTTTAGCAAAATAAAAACAAATAACAAATAAAATAAAAATAATTATGAAGGCGTCAAACTCAGTGGACGCTTCCTTATTTTTTTATTATTATTTACGTAATAACTCAAAATAATAATAATAATAATAATAAAATAAAATAAAAAGGGAAAGTTGGAGGCGTCCAGGCCCCTGGACGCCTCCTTCCCCCACTCACCGGCTTTCTCCACACCATCTCTCGCCCGCCTGTTTAGCCTATAAACCAACAAATTAGAGTTCTGAGGGGCTTACCGGGTCATGCTCATCCTCTCCGGCGTCGCCAGCACCCGCAGGACCCTCCACGGCCAAAGGAGGCGCCTCCTGTTCCTCGACAATCTCCTCTTCCGCGGCAATCTCCTCTCCCACGGCAGCCTCCTCGACATGATCCCTCGACCTCCTCGGACGACGAGCCAGTCGTTTTCGCCTCTCTCCACCCTGGCTCGGGCCTTCTTGCTCCATTGGGAACTAGAAATGGGTCGTTAGAATGAATAGTAGAAGGGAACAGGGGGTGAGACCCCCTTTATATAGAAAATCACCAGGATTTGGGGCGTCCAGGTCCCTGGACGCCCCCATTTTTTTATTTTTTTAAAAAAAAAATCAAAAAAACTTAGGGGCGTCCAAGCTCCTGGACGCCTCCACAACTAAAAAAATAAAAAAAATGAAAAAGAAAATATAGGGGCGTCCAGGTGCCTGGACGCCCCCACATGAAACAAAATAAAAAAGTAATAAATAAAATAAAAACAAAAGATAGGGGCGTCCATGCCCCTGGACGCCCCCACAAAAAGAACAAAAATTTTTCAAAAATTTTTCAAAAAAATTAGGGGCGTCCAGACCCCTGGACGCCCCCATTTAAGCATATAAAAATGTATATATATATATATGTATATATATGACCATAATATGAATAAACCAGAACATAAAGGAGAAAACACAAAAAGTAAAAGAAAAATAAAAATCATAAAAAAATAATAATTCAGGGAACAATGGTCCAAAATGCCAAATGCCAGATTTTATTCCATCAGAAAACAGAGCGGGCTACATCAAGGGCCTAGACACTCTAGGCCTCAACTTCCCCAGTTCGGTTACATAAGCTCTCCACAGCTCACATTCTTCCCCTACGTGCGCTAAAGCCTTTCCCGCAACACTTGTCTTCCAGGGTGCTTTAACAGCCTTCGCTTCCTTCGCGTCTGCTTCCGTGCCCAACTCCCTCTTCTTCAAAGGGACAATGCCGGTCAGCAGTGGGAACGAGTGGCGTGGAATGCTGATCTGGAGGCAGCACCGATGCGCGTTATAAAGGACAAACTCTATCGCGCCAATCAGTTGGAGTTCAGCTGCGGGACAAGACCTCATGAGGAGTTCAAGTGAGAGTAGACATACCGGTGCGCAAGTGAAGAAGCTTTGTGTCATAGTTCGGAAGTGAGACCGCCAGTCTTCCCGTTTCTTCAGCGACGGAACACGGTTCGCCACAGTGCCACCGAAGCCTAACACATCGGCTATGTGATAAAGGGGGCTTTGTTGGAATAGCTTCGAAGCAGTCGACATCCCCTCGCGGTGGTCGAATTTAAAGTGCAAATCGACCCAGCAACTCAGAACAAGTACGCAACCAAAAGGAGGCCTACCCATGCTCGAGGCGGTAAGACCGCTGTAAAGGTAGGCAAGGACGGCGGGTCCCACCCTCTTTCTACTCCAGATCCCGCAGATAGCACTCAGTTGTGTTTCTTCCACTATGTTGTCGGTATGAGGGAACAAGAGAGCACCCGCCAGACAGATGGTGAACCCTTTCATAATTCCTTCCAAATGTTCATCATCTGGTGACCCTTTCAAAGCATCCATAACCCATACCGCGAGCCTTTGCAAGTCAATTCCCTTTTGAGTGCGGACCTTTCTGACTGCGTCGGACGGCATGAAGCTTCCAAGGATGCTCTCGGAAGTCCCCCGGGTCAGCATCCGCATAGCCTTCACCTTCCCGTCACTCTTGAATTTCTTCAATCCGAGCAGAAGTTCCACCTCCTCGAGGAGAATGGTCGCCTCGAACGTCGGGAAGATGAAAGTGTGGGTCTGGGGATGCCAGATCTCCACTAATGCGCCCATAGCCGCCCAGTCCATATGGATTCTCTCGTAGTGTTTGACAAGAATAAGAAGCCCCTGAAGATGCCACTTCGAGAGTATGGCCCTCATGCCAATGGAGATGTTGGAAGTTAGCCCTGAAAGCCATGGCAGTTTGGAAAACTTCCTCGGGCCCAGAAAGAGTGGATACGGCTGGAAAGAAGAAGAGAAAGGAAGGAAAGTGAGGAGAGAGTCCACGCAGTAAATTTGAAATAAATCAACTTACCATATGCGACTGGATCATCCCACTCAGATGACCCTCGAGGTCGGAAAGTCACCTGATCTCACTGCTAGGCCTGCCCCTCTTCATAACGCGGGAAGACTCTCCTTCCATCCTGAAATCCCTAGACCCTCCTCTTCTCCTCCTCCTGAACTTTCAAAACTCCCCTTCGTACATTTGAATAAACTGGCCTAAGGGAGGTACTTATAGGAAAGGAGAGGTGCTACGGGACGGGACGTGTCACATGAGTGGTCAAGTCGTCAATGTTTTATCCTTGTACTGTGGCACGATTCTGTTATATTTCTGCTGTTTTCTGATTATTTAATCTATGATGGTCTGTGCAGGTTTTACCGACGGACGTTTTTCGCCTTATCTCGTGTACCATCCTTCAGTGTTCGGTCCCCCGTGTCATGCATCATACTATATGATATTTACGCTATTAGAACACGCCAAGGACCTTACAACCCGAACGAATCTGGGATTTGAGTTCCCCTTCAACAAAAATAGTGATGATTCCAGAAGAATTTGGGTTGTACGGATAGGCCATTAACTGGTGATAGCGAGGGAACGACGGTTCCATTCAGTGAGTCGGTGCGTGGATAAACGGGCCCCAGCTCAGTATCAGCTCACTGGATCGGTATCCTGACCCATTCTTAACGAGTTGACAATATTATCCTTGGCTATTTTCTATTCTAGTTTGTTTTAAATTTTTCTTTAAACCCAACATGCATTCATATAGGACTTTGAGTCTATTGCGGAAGATCATTCAAGTGATTCGATTGCGAAAGCCGTTGTACTTCAATTCTTACAAATATGAGACATTCCATTCTGAATGAAATACTGAGTTTCCTTGAAACGGCCCTACGCTGCCCTTCCAAATGAGACCCTTGTTTGGACGGACCCTCAGATATTCCTTTGCTTTTTACCTTGTTTGACCCACCTTGGCCGCAGTACTTCCACATTGGCTGGTAACCGCTCCCCAAAGGTGAAACCTACCGGTTTATGACCCAGGTACATATACACCGAGAAGTTGGTCTCCTTTATTTTCGTGCCTGAGCGCACATCTCACCCTCCCTTGTTTGATTTCCATCCAAACAATCATCAAATTTGAAAGACCCCCTTCAAGGTCGCCTCATTGAAACTACAGGAAAGATTCCAAACAGTCATGTCAAAAGCGTGTCTCATCACACCTTGGCATCAACTTATCAGTCCATTCCCACTCCATTTCACTCCACTTCGATACCATTCCATTACGTGTCACTCCCTTGCAAAGCAGACGCTAAGGCGGGGCAGTTGTAGACACGCTATTCCTGACATCTCCTGAGAAAATCTCATGTTACCACGCGACGGCCCGCAGCGGCTTTCGCATTTTGAATCACTTGAGTGTTTCCAATCTTTGAGTCTTCTCTCGTCTTCTGGGCGAGTAGCGTAACGCTCCTTCGGCATCCGGAAACCGCCTCGTTGTGGAAATCATGCGGCATTCGAACGGCATCAACATCAATCGCATGCACCAGAAGTTGCCGGGACCAGGAAAATGCCTAAACGGACGACTGCCGACGCCCTTTTCGGGGGAATCCGGGGGTCAAGGCTCCTGGACGCCTCCATGAATACAAAATAATGACAAATATATATATATATATATATATATATATATCTAAGATTGAACAAATATATATATATATAATTTCATGGAGGCGTCCAGGCCTCTGGACGCCTCCATCAACCAGCTCACGGGCGACCCCGGGCCATCGACTGACCGTTGCTCAGCCTGTCGTTTGAATAAAATCCAAGTTATGGAGGGCTCCAGGCCCCTGGACGCCTCCATCAAACAGTTCACGGGCGACCCCGAGCCATCGACTGACCGTTGCTCAACCTGTCGTTTGAATAAAATCCAAGTTATGGAGGCGTCCTGGCCCCTGGACGCCTCCATCAATCAGCTCACGGGCGACCCCCCCCGACCATCGACTGACCGTGGCGCAGTCTGGCATTTGAATAAAATCCAAGTTATGGAGGCGTCCAGTCCCCTGGACGCCTCCATCAAACAGTTCACGGGCGACCCCGGGCCATCGACTGACCGTTGCTCAGCCTGTCGTTTGAATAAAATCCAAGTTATGGAGGCGTCCTGGCCCCTGGACGCCTCCATCAATCAGCTCACGGGCGACCCCCCCGACCATCGACTGACCGTGGCGCAGTCTGGCGTTTGAAGAAAATCCAAGTTATGGAGGCGTCCAGGCCCCTGGACGCCCCCATCCTCCCGACCTCTATAAATAGAGGCTTACCCCCCTCAGTTCAGAGGTCGAAAAAAAGAGCACCGAGAGGCTGCCGGATTCTGTTCCTAACCCGTGGGTGTTTTGTAGGGGAGGTCCTGCCGGATCCTCGGGTGCCCGTGCTCGCAGGAGAGAGGCCGCCTTCGCCCGCCGCGCTACCTCGTCGTCCCTACGCTGCCGAAGCTCCGCCGAATCTCGCCATCGACCATCCAATAAGCCATTCTCTCCTCTTCTTTTCTAGTTATCTTGCATTCATCATATCATATCCTCTACCCCCCCCCCCTTTTTATGAGGGAGTCTCTTCCCGTTTCTACGTCGGAATAATTGCCATTCATCATAAGCATTTTTCTCCTACTCGTGTCCGAGAGGGGTTTAAAAGACAACACCAACCAGGTGTGTGTCTTGCCATCATTTCGTTACTTGCGTCGTTAGAATTTGAATACTGCACCTTCGTCTTTCTGATCCACCCGTTACTTGTTTGTTGTTGTTTTGCAAAGGTACCTGAGGAAAGCCCTCTCCGTCGGCCGGCCGAAGGGGGAGGAAGAAGCAACCTGCCATTTCCCGCTCTCGAGGAGTCACAACCTCCGCGCTCAATACAAGGTACACGCGATCATTTCATTCTTTGAGGTAACCCCTCTGGCGATCACATCCCTTTAGCATCCGACGTATGCTCTTTCCTCATATTGGCACGTTTCATAATCTTTCTTAATTTTTAGTCGCTCGATAGTCCGTAGCTTAGTTCGTTTTCTTCCCCTTGAGTGGATTCCACGGCTTCCACAACGCCGTGCTGCAAACGGTCCCTGGAACGACCGCAAGCCGTCCAGAGGGCCCGATCCGTGGGTAATGAAACTGAAACCCCTCCCAATCGATCCTGATCGATGGGAAAACATGTTTAACTTGTTCCCTGCCTTCCTATGACCATTCCACTACAATTATGTGCCCGAAAAATAAGAACAATGGCCATGGATGGATTGAAAACAGAAATTATAATGTTCATGCTTTGAAAACATAAATGACGATTTTCATGCATATAGGCCCGATATTAGCACGCTAAGGGATGGGGAATCGATCCTAACGAGGCAAGGAAGCCATCCCCCTACTTGGTTTAAGCCGAAACCGCCATTCACGCCCATTCTACGCGAAAGACGCCGCGCTCCACCCATGGGGTTTCCCGCCTCCACGCTCCACGGCTCGCCTCCACGACGGCACCGGCGCACCTCTCACGCCCCTGGCTCGCCAACGCCGCCACCTGCTATCCCTGCAAGACCCCGAGGTGGTCACACCGCCGAGAACGAGAGAGAGGGGGAGGGGACGTGCGTAGGGGAGAGAGAGTGAGAAGGGAGAGAGAGAGCTCCCACGTAACACAAAAAAAAGAAAAGATTTTATCATATATATTTTTTGTGATAAAACTTTAAATTGCCATAAGGCATTAAAAGGTGTAAAATTGTGTAAATGCCTATTCTAACTTCAAAATGTTTATAAAATTGGCCAAGCCCATTAAACTAGGCCCATTAAGCCCATTAAAAAGTTCTAAATTCATGAATCTTTTCACACTTCAATATCGATAAGGATCCGCTAAGAATCCAGTAACTATCGGGTCTTACAGCAGCAGCCGTGAGCAACATCAGTAGCATCATCCGTGTCCTCCTGCGAGCCAGCCACGACAGCAACATGACATTCGAAGCAGTGACCTGGAGCAGCAGCAGCGGCGTTGACATCATCCGGAGCGGCACGGGGCGATCAAAAAAAAATTGGAAGAAGCATCCGGGGGCCATCCTCCAAGCAGGGGTCTCCAACCCCTATAAAAACTGGAAATTAGTGAAGAAGAACCCCCTTCGGTGGGTCAAAAAAAAGGGAAGGAGAACAAGAGAAAGAGGGATCCCAAGAAGCTGAATTCCCCTTGGGTCCAAAAAAGGGGAGAGAGAGGTGAGGGAGGAGAGCTCTGCCCCCTTCCCCCGTTGGTTCTTATATCCCCTCTCATATTTTCTCTTGATCCCCTTTTGTTGTTTCACCTTTTGTTTCTTTGGTTTGACATGTAATCCCCACTCGAATGTTACCTTTCCTCATGTTTGAGGAAGAATAAAACCCGGGGTCTTGGCCTCCGATTTCTTTGCATGAGTATAATGCCCAATTTCCCTACTGTGTATGCATATAAGTATGATGTATATGTGCATATACCTGCCATGCTTCTTACATCTCCACACTTTGTTTTTCCTTGTTCTTAGGCTCTTTCGTGAACTTGGTGCCTACTCATACAATAGAAATACATCTATCCATACATGATGCTCGTATACCTTCTGTATTCTACTTCCCTTCCTACAGTAGACATGATGAACCCCTTTTTTTAAATTTTTTTCGAGCCACCTATGCGGCGATTTAGTTACTATCATGATGGCCACCGGCCCAGAGCTTACTCCGATCTATGAGTGTGGCCCCGGGTTGCCAACCATCGGAAGCCCAATATACGTCTTCTTCGCTTCGCCACGAAGTAATTTTCTTCTCAAAACCCCATTTTGGAATTTGGACTGACTCTATAGCCATGATTCCAAAGCGGTGAGGAACATGGGATTTAATCCTGAATAACCGATTATTTTCCAACGATTCCAACTTCGGGTTCTTGATCACCCATGGACCTCTGGGGGCTCGTTACTTCTTAACGTAGACCCCGGGTGGCTTCCCTTTGAGGAGTGAACATCAATGGCCGTATACGGAGATAGCTCAAGTCCACCTTCGGTGACGAAGTCGTGGCGACCCATGGGTCGGCGGGATCCTTTGTAGGCTAGCCCTCGGGATCTTTGCACCCAAAACGGGTGACGGGATGTTACCGCTTCCGTGCACATCCCTATTTGTTTGGGGGCCATATCGGAGTTTCTCTGTAGGTGCGTCCCCTATTTACACCCCCCGATGCTTCGGGTCTATGGGAGGTGCTGTCGAATTTTTGCCAGGTAACCTTGAAGACTAATGATATAAAAGATGATGATGGAAGGACTGAATTCGAACAAGCATGTGCAAAACATTGAATGAGAGAAATCAATATGAATTGAAGACCTCAAAAAAAAAGGGGTGCACTGTTGACTTCAATATCATAAAATTACCAATAAAAAAATATGGAATGAGACAAGAAGGAAGCAGGAAATAAAGTCTCCTAGACTGAATCAGTTACTTCTGCATGAGAATTTCACGTAACACTCATATTTCTGTTCATGAGCATTTGATGCTCCTCCAAAAAAAAATCAGATTTCAAGAGTCTTGTATTCGCTTCTGTTTGGGGTCCCCTGTGCAGAAACCTGCACAGGGGTCGACCCCGTTTGGAGCCCTGCATGCATTTTCCAGCATATGTCAAACACCTAAGTTAACCTTGAATACCATGAATAAGATCCCACTTGGCGCTTGCTGGCAGGGGCAGTGCGTCGACGCACTGCTCATAGTGCGTCGACGTACCCCTTGTCCAGGTACTCAATCCAGCTCCATTCACCCCCCCATGCATGCATTCATATGTACATTGCACACTTTTGCTCACATGTAGAAGAGAAAGAAGAATGATGAAGTAAACAAAAATGAAAGGAAGCCAACAAAGCTTTTGATGTCCCTACAGCATCAATCTTATGAATACATTGACCTGCACTTTGGAAATGAATGCACTATAGTGAACGTTCTCAGAGATCAATCTCAAGGATGTAATACATTCATATTGTCTGGCTCATCTAATTCTATCCCGGGCATGCATCCTAAGCTCCAATGGGGTGCTACCTATGAAGGCAGAAGTGTTGCAAATTCTGATAATGCTCCAAGGCAAGATGACATGGAAGGTGATGATGCAGCTTTAACCAGAATCAGAGAGGTGCCCCAAAAAAACTGAATGATGGTGGGCGGGTTGCAAGTGGGAAAACAAAGCAAGCTGCCAACTTATTTCAAAATTTGAGGAGGCTCGAGAAACCATGAAGGAGGCTGATCTCATCCTGAAGGAATTGACAAGAGCAAATGAAACTGTAGAACTTGAAATAGAAATGATGAAAACAGACCAACGAAAAGGGGGAGAAAGAAACCAGAAGAGGATATGCAATGGCGTGTGAAGTAAAAGAAATAATAAAGTCTAACAACCCCTGAATTTCCATGATAAACCTGTAACATGAGCCCAAGACCAAAAGGTATCGAAACAGAGCAGGGAAAGGGTCTGCTCCCCTTGGAATGCTTAGTTCGGTTGACCGGACTCAAGATCCGGTTGACCGAAATGCCTTGTATTCAAAAAAAAAAAGGGAAGAAAGAGCATCCATAAGGATACAAAGGAAAGCGACTGCTACAACATTGAATAAGTCCTCTGATAAATCATATATGGCTCTTGGCATTGTATGGGAACATGGCTCTGACAAATATAATAGATTTGCCTCCAAGAAGAATGCCTGTTGACATTCATGTTCTGCAAGGTGATGAGGGTGGTTTTGAAAAGGTCTACCAGATGAAGCGGGATGAGTTGTGTTTGGAAAATTGGCCCTATTCCTGTCCGCGTGAACGACTGAGGATGAACTTGGTAACCACATAAGCACAAAATGTAGAAATACAAAAATAAAATACAATAGAGACGACGTGTTAAGATTTTATGTAAACATCTCTAAAATGAAAAAAATAATTGGACAAATCCAATCCACTATAATAAAACAAAATAATACACTGACTTTACTCTCAAACTATAAACTGATAATTACAACCTCCACACAAGTATGGAGACCACACACCTGAGACACCAATGACAAACTCTGAGGTTGATATCCAAGACGAGAACCTCGAGGAAAGAGATATCCGAGAAAGCCCAAAGATGCCGAATCCCTTCTCCCTTCTTCTTCCTCCTCTTCTCCTCTCTCTTCTCTCTCACCGGTGTGTGCAAGGGACTTCTTTCTTGTCACCTTTGTTGTTTCTGGTTCCTTGCATGCATGGGTTCTCCTCCCTTTTACATGGAGAAAGGCTTCATAATAACCACAAACACCCACCTACGAGGTGTATGGAGGAGAATTGGTTGTGTAACCAATTTTCTCTCTCTCCTCTTGCAAGCCTCTCATGGGGCTTGACCAATTCTAACAATCTCCCCCTCCAGCCTTATGAGAGGGACTCTACCTTACTGTAACATCCTGCTCAAATAGCAGTCATCCCTATCAATCTCTTGCACAGATTGTGCTTTTCTTTTGGTAGGATCTTTGTCATCATTTCAGATGGATTTTTCTCTGTGTGGATCTTCTCCAACTGCAATAGCTTCTTCTCAAGAACATCTCGGATCCAGTGATACCGAACATCAACATGCTTTGTTCTAGAATGATAAGCTGCATTCTTTGCTAAGTGTATAGCATTTTGGCTATCACAATGTAACACATATGCCTCCTGTGTAAGGCCTATATCTTGGAGAAAATTCTTCATCCACAACATCTCCTTGCATGCCTCTGTAGCTGCAATGTACTCTGCTTCTGTAGTTGACAAAGCAACACACTTCTGCAACCTGGACTGCCATGACACAACTCCCCTTGCAAAAGTAAACACATAACCAGATATGGACTTTCTAAAATCCAAATCTCCTGCCATGTCTGCATCTACAAATCCTTCTATTTTTGGCTTAGAATCACCAAAACATAAACAATGGTTTGATGTGCCCCTGAGATACCTCATAATCCATTTCACTGCTTCCCAATATTCTTTACTTGGATTAGACAAGTATCTGCTCACTAAACCAACTACATAAGCCAAGTCTGGACGTGTACATACCATGGCATACATGATACTCCCCACTGCTAAGGCATATGGTTTCTTCTCCATACTCTTCTGCTCCTCTACAGAAGATGGACACTGCTCACTGCTTAACTTGTAGTGACCTGCAAGTGGAGTGCTAACTGACTTGACATTTTTCATGTTGAACTTATCAAGCACTTTTTTAACATATTTTTCTTGTGACAACCACAATTTCTTGGTCCTCCTGTCACGAGTGATTCTCATGCCCAATATTTGGTGTGCTGGTCCCAAGTCCTTCATATCAAAAAACTTACCCATATCATTCTTCAACCTTCCAATCATGTGAATGTCTTGCCCAATAATCAACATATCATCTACATATATATAACAGAAGAATAACAAAGTTACCTCTAGAAATTTTTTTGACATAAACACAGTGATCTATCGCTGACATTTGGTACCCTTGATCCACCATAAATGAATCAAATTTTCGATACCATTGTCTGGAAGCCTGCTTCAGTCCATACAAGCTCCTCTTCAATCTACAAATCATGTGTTCTTTTCCAGCAACTTTAAATCCTTATGGTTGTGCCATGTAGATTTCTTCTTCCAAATCACCATGAAGGAATGCAGTCTTGACATCTAGCTGCTCCAGCTCTAAGTCTAGACATGCTACCAATCCCAATATCACCCTTATAGATGACATTTTTACTATAGGAGAAAAGATTTCATCAAAGTCAATACCTTTCTTTTGCCTGTAGCCCTTCACCACTAATATGGCTTTGTATCTCACTTGTCCTTGTCCTTCATTTTTTAACTTGCAAACCCACTTGTTTTGTAATAGCCTTTTGACTTTTGGTAACTCTACCAAATCATGGGTGTGATTTTTATGCAAAGAATCTAACTCTTCTTGCATTGCTTGCATCCACCTATCCTTGTGCATATCACCCTGCACCTTTGCAAAATATTCTGGTTCACCACAGTCAGTAAGCATAACATATTCACTGGAAGGATACCTGGTAGAAGGAATTCAGATCCTTTTTCCTCTCCCATACTGCTCTTTAGTTGCCTCTGCTTGAGAGGGCTGCTTCCCCTCTAGATCTTGTCCCTGGTCAACATGATCTTCCATGAAAAAGTCACCTGACTGTTGCTCTTCTACCTCTGAGTCTATTTCCTCAGCTTCTTCATCAGCCTCGTCTTGCTCATCAGGTTGTTCTTGAGGTTCTGTTACCACAGGCATGGGGAAATCGCCTGCAGTAACCCCTAGCTCTGAAGACTTCTCTAAGTCCTCAATTGTCTGATCCTCCCTGAAGACAACATCACGGGTCCTACGGATTGTTTCCACCTTTGGATCCCAGAGTCTGTAACCAAACTCATCATTTACATATCCAAGAAATATAAGTGGCACTGCTTTATCATCTAACTTTTATTTTTGCTCTTTAGGCACATGCATAAATGCCTAGCAGCCAAAGACCCTTAGATGATCATAGGACACCTATTTTCCTGACCAAACTCTCTCTGGAATGTCTCCATCCAGTGGCACTGAAGGAGACCGACTGATCAGATACACTACAGTACGCATTGCCTCACCCTAAAAGGATTTCAGCAGTTTGGAACGGGAGAGCATACTCTTGATTCTCTCCACAATGGTCCTGTTCACCCTTTCTACAACTCCATTTTGTTATGGAGTATAGAGAACAGTCTTTTCATGCTGAATCCCATGCTACATACAATACTTCTTCAATGACCAAGCCATGTATTCATCACCATTGTCTGTGCGTAGCATTTTCAAAGACTTTCCTGTTTCACGCTCAACAGCAGCATGAAACACTTTGAAAATCTTACTGACTTCACTTTTACTTTTCATTGCAAATGCCCACACTTTCCTTGATGCATTATCAATGAATGTAACAAAATAAGAAGCACCACCTTTTGATGTTACATTTATCGGACCACAAACGTCAGAATAAACTAACTCCAAAAGGCCAGCTGCTCTTTTTGGGTGATTTCTCTGAAAAGAAACCCTATGTTGCTTGCCAACTAAACAATGGTCACAAGGGCTTAGATGCGTACCTTTCATATTTGGAATGAGATCTTTCTTCACAAGTAGATCCATCCCCTTCTGGCTCATGTGTCTTAGTCTTTTATGCCACAAATCTGACAAGGAACCATCTGCCATGGTGTTTATCTCACATTTACTTGCTCGTGTCTTCATGCCATAAAGAGTACCATACTTGCTACCTCTTGCTAACACAAGTGCACCTTTTGTCAGCTTCCAGCCTATCTGGCTGAAAGTAGTGGAGTAGCCATTTTCACCTAACTTTTCTGCAGACATCAGATTCATCCTGAGGTCTGGAACATGTCTCACATCTTTGAGAATAAGTCGACACTCTGTGTAAGGCTCAACACAGACATCTCCTATCCTCACAATCTTTGAAGTGTCAGTGTTGCCCATATGGACAACACCAAAATCACATGTTCTATATGATGAGAACAGATGTCGACATAGTGTAGCATGATAGGATGCTCCAGAATCTAAAATCCAGATTGTGCCACCCTTCTCCATTGTAAGATAATTTCCACCATTAGAGAGAAGAACTACTATCTCTTCATCAGACACAGTTGCTGCAATCTCCTTGTCTTTCCCGTTGTCTTCAGTCTTTCTCTTTTGATCTTTTTCTTCTTTCAACTTTCTGCAGTCAATCTTCTTATGGCCAGGAATACCACAATGATAACACTTGCCGATGATTCTGGATCTGGATCTGGATTTTGATCTTGATTTTATTTTTCCATAGGTTTTGTCTCTATACCTTGTTCTACCACGGTCTTCTGTTGCCAAGATCTATGAAGTTGAGACACTCAATGATGACTTTCTTCTTGTCTCCTCATTTAAAAGACTACTAGTCACGTGCTTCAAAGTCAGCACATCATCTGGAGCAGAATTACTTAGAGAGACTACAAGGGCCTTGTGGACACCGAAAATTGCACGCACAGATATCCTGCTCGGCCCAGCATCAACAACGGCACCGAGTGAAGAAACCCCGGAGAGACTAGTCACCCAGACTCCCCAAATATGCACAATGCTGTGAAGCCGTCTCCAGAGTCACGACAGTGAAGAGAAATCAACCACCAAGAGCCCCATAATCCATGGGCCTCGAAGAAAATTAAATGGGCCACAACTCGTGCTCACAACGGGCTCAAAACTGCCCATTTAGCCATTCAATGGCACGCCCAAGGCCCTTCAGCGGCACGCCACTGGCCCCTTTCAGCGGCACACCCCCCCAGGCGCCCAGCGGCACACCCCCCAGGCCGTCCAGCGGTACACCCCTGGTGCCCCCTCAGCGGCACACCCCTGTGCCCCTCTAGCGGCACCCCCTGCAGAGGTCTTTAGCGGCACGCTCCTGCGTCGCCCTCAGCGGCACACTCACGGTGCCCTCCAGCGGCACACCCTCAATGCCCTCAGCGGTACACTACCTGCTGTCGTCCACCGGCACACCCCCAGGTGGTCTCTACCCGGCACGCCCTAAATGGGCCTTGACCGACACACCCTGCCACCTCTTCCACTAGTGCGCTCGACTGGCCTTCCACGGCACACTCTCCTGGCCGTTCAACGGCACACCCTTTGGGCCCTTCAACGGTACGCCCTGAGGCCCCCCTTCAGCGGCACGCCCCTAGTGGTCTTCAACGGCACGCCCTCCTTGCCGTTCAACAGCACGCCCTTTGGGCTCTTCAGCGGCACACTTGCCGTGTCTTCCAGCGGCACGCCCTTTTGGCCTTCCAACGACACGCCTGTTTGGCCTGCCAGCGGCACGCCATTAAGGCTCTTCTACGGCACATTCCGGCAGACGAGATCTTGCGCCCATGCCATATGGATCCTTGGCGCGCAGTGGGCTGTCCGAGGTGTCGCCCGGGGATTGGGACACGCTGCCTACTCCCCCTGTCACCCAGGACAAGGGAGTCAACTCCCATTAAATCCCCCCCGACGCTTCCCGCCTTCGGACGCTCCCGCCACAGGGAGTATAAAACCACTCCCATTCTGGCGAGGAGGGGAGGAGGCAGACACACACGCACACAGAGGCAGAGGGCGAAGAGAAGAAGGGAAGAAGAAGAGGAGAAGAGAAGAAGAGGGAGGATAGGAAGAGAGGGGAGAGGCCCCGCCGTTCCACCCACCGCCGCCGTCTGTGCGAAGAGAGAAGAGAAGAAGGGTAGGGGAGGCTCTTTCTCTCCCTCCTGCTGCTCCGTCCATCGTCGTCTGCGCCAAGAGAAGAAGAAGAAGAGGAAGAGAAAGAAGAGAAGAAGAAAAGGGGGAGAGGGCCTGCTGCCCTTCCCCTCCCCGCTGCCACTCCGGCTCTCGGCGTCCGTGCGAAGAGAAGAAGAGAAGAAGAGTGGGTGGAGAGAGGGAGTGAGGCCCGGGAGGGGAGGAGTCCACGCTCCATCCCCCCCCCCACTGTATTTCTTTTTCCTCTTTCTTTCCTTTCATTTCTTGTTTTGCCGACGTTGCAATGTATTAGCCCCCTCGGGCCACTCCTCTTGTGAGAATAAAAGTGGAAGGCTTGCAAACGTCTCTTCGGACATCTCTCCAACGCGTGTCTTCCGTGTTTGCATCCTTCGATGTTTCACGCCCCTTTCCCATTTTCCTTTTGCTAGGGTTTGCTTCCTCCCGGGGCATTCTTGCTTTTGTTCACCCCTGGGCACCCTAAGCGGCATACCCCAGCCGTGCCTCCAACGGCACGCCCCAGTTGTGCCCCCAGCGGCACGCCCCGTACGGGCCTTCCCCGGTGCGCCTTGGCCGCCCTTTCACGAGCATAGCCCTTGTTAGGGCCTCCCCCGGCACGGTCCCTCGGACCCTGGCCCGGCATGCCCTTTTCCCTCCTTTGCCCGGCACGCCTTGGCCCCCGTTCGCCGGCACAGCCCCTGGGCGCCTTGCCCGGCACCCTTGGCCTTCCCCGGCACAGCCCCTCAGCGGGACACCCTGGCCTCCCCCAGCCCGGCACGCTGCTGAGGCTCCCTGGCCGGCACACTAACCACCAGTCCCTCCTTGCCTGGTGCAATCCTTAGCCAGCCCTAGGGAGGTCTCCGGTCCGTTGTTTTCACCGAGTTTTCTGAAGTTTCATTAAATGTGTTACCGCTCTCGGGCGCCCACCTCCAGTTGTCGGGTTCCGCCACTCCATGTGGGCGCGTTCCCTTTATCTCCCTTACGCTCGGGTCAAGGGGAGGTGCTGCCGAATTTTTGTTAGAAATGATAACATATTAAAAAGAAAGAAGAAAGTAACAAACAAACAAAAGAACAATGGTAAAAACGCTTTAACCAAGGCAAGGGAACCGTAATCAACCCAAAGAGAGCCAAATCGAACGAAGACTAAACAACTTGAACACTCGTCCTCGTGGGAGAAGGAACGGAAATTAATCAAGAGAAAGAAAGAAGAAACCCATGCAAACTTAATAAAAATCAGAAAAGAAGAAAAGAAAAGCCCTAAAAGAAGTGGAGGAGGAGTGGGCCTTCACCGGTACGCCTAACCCAGCCCTTCGCCGATACACCTCTATCATCCTTCGCCGGCACACCCTCCATCATCCTCCACCGGCACGCTCCCAGCCCGGTACATCCCCCTGCTGCCTTCCCCGGTACGCCTCTTTGAGCCCTTCAGCGGTACACCCCTGCTGCCTTCCCCGGTACACTTCTTTGAGCCTCTCAGCGGCACTCCTCCTTGGGGCCTTCCCCGGTACACCCCTTTGAACCCCCGGGCGGCACGCTCCAGCCAACCCCTCGCCGGCACGCTCCGACCGCCGTCTCCCCGGCACGCCCGACTAGGCCCTTCGCCGGCACGCTCCCCCCTTACGCTCAGCGACACGCCCGTTCGCGCCCCTCACCGGCACGCCCGTTCGCGCCTTCGCCGGCACGCTCGGCCAGACCCTTCGCCGGCACGCCCTCATTTAACCCCCTTTTTGCCCTCCAGCGGCCCACTCTCTCTCTTCAAAAAAAACATATATATGTATTAATATAAAGATAATGATAATAATAATAATAATAATAATAAATTAATAAAAAAATTATGACAAATAAACAAACATGAATATATATAAATATAAAAGAAACAAACAAAAAAAATGTGAAATAATAATAATAATAGTAAAAAAAGGGAAAATATAATAGTAATAACAGTAAACGAAAAATGGAGAAATCATCCAGAATAAATACATAAAAGGGAAATAAGTAATAAAATATACATGCTTATAATTTAAATCCCAGATAAAAAAAATGGTAAAACCCATGTTGCAGCCCCGTCTCTCCCGTGACCCGATGCTGAAAGAACAATAATGCCGCCCCTCTAGGTTGGGTCTAAATCTTGGGAATTATCCCGAAATAGCCATGACCTGATCTCGCCTCGGGCCGATATTCCGATTAAACCGGACTCGTTTCTCAGGCCGGATCCCTTCCGAGCCGCTACTAAAATTGCCGCACATTTGGCAGACATTTGAACGGGTTCACCTCGATTTTCGCCGCATTTCTATTATGGACTTGCGTCCGAACATGAAAAGGCCCGTGAATGCCCGACGTGGTCGATGGCTCCCATCCCGACATGGTCGTAATCCGGCATTGCTCTGGGCCAATAGTTCATCAATTCCGACCCGTTCCCATTGGGATTCATTCCCGCTCTTTCACTGAAATTGCCGTGAACTCGGCATACATTTATACGGGGCTGTGCCTGTCTACGCCGTACCTTCAATACGGACCCTTGTCCGAATATCAAGTGGTCCGCAAGTGACCGATAGAAATTGGAATAGAACGAGACGGCTCTCGTCATCCCTGGACCCTACACATGGGGATATCAATAAGGCCTTCATGGGCTATGCTTGGACCTCGGGTCCGTCCCGATTATGGTCATTGTCTGACCCACACCCTGGGCCTATAGCTCGCTCCCTTCGAACATGTTTTGGTTTTGGAATCTAGTCCCGGGACTCTTCCCCGTTGCCCTCCGGCACCGGGAACACTAATGATGGCCACGCAAGCCCCGTTTGGACCGCGGGAGGCGCCCCCGGTATGGTCCCGACTCGATCTCGCACCGGGCTAATAAATTTGCTAGTTTCCTGCTACACTAACCGAGATTTAACCGAATGTTTTCAGTGTCTCGGAATAATATATATTTTCCGTATCCCGGCATACATATGTTCCAGGTCCTCCCGCGACGATTACGATATTCCCAATACCGGACACCCGTCCGAACATTAAATGGTCTCCTGAATGACCGACACGTTTCGAACGTTCGCTTCCCTAAACACAGGGCTTTCCAGCTGACTCAAGGGATACCCCCCGTTGCCCCTTGGCACCGGAGATATTAATGACGCTCATGCAAGTCTTGTTTCGACCGTGGGGGGCCCACCGCAGTATGGTCGCAGCTTGCTCTTGCACCGGGCCAACAGATTTACTGATTTTTGACCGCTCCAACCGAGGCTCAGCCGAACGTTTTCCGTTCTTCCGAACAATAAATTAGCCGTACCTCGGCATACATGCATTCCGGTTTTCCCGCGACAATCGTGATTTTCTCCAGCCAGACATTTGTCCGAACATTAAATGGTCAGGACATGACCGACATGACCGCGAATGGTTTTCTTCTCGCCCTCGCGCGAGGATCTCAATACCTCGTAATAGACCTTTCATGCAATTAATTTCCTGGCCATGAGGCTCTGAATCCTGACGATTAATCAAGGGTGTTCCCTCGTATGGGGGATGTAAATGACGCCGTGACCTTTATGGCGCGGCGGGTTTTGTTCCCGACACGAACTACACAATCGTCTGACGAAGTCAGATCGGGCGCACCATGGGCTCTTCGGAGCCCGAATAAATTGTCACTTAGTGACTGGCACGCCCACGCACTTAATAGACGAATCAACCATCCGAATAGACCGAAACACGCATAAATGAGCGTGTCGAAAAGTGCGTCCACAGGCCTCCCAACAGTCTGGCAAGGAGCTGAGTAGCAGAAGAGCTTGCAACTCATCTTCAAGCACCAACTTCATTGCAGATAATTGGTTTATGATGCTCTGCACTTCATTCAAGTGCTCTGTAACTGAATTCCCCTCTTTCAGCTTGAGATCCACCAATTGGATTAAGAATGCTTTGTTGCCTGCAGTCTTTCTCTCATAGAGATCATGTAATTTCTGCCACAGAGATATTGCAGTCGTCTCACCTGACACGTAGTGGAATACACTATCATCCAACCACTGTCGTATTATGCCGATTGCCTTCCAATCTAGCTGCTTCCACACGGCTTCTAACATATCTGTTGGCTTGGGCTCAACACCCTCAATGGGTGTATAGAGATCCTTGCAGTAAAGGATGTCCTCCATCTTTGACTTCCAGATCACCCAATTGGTACCATTGAGTGAAATCATCCTGCCGATGGTTGCATCCATCTCGTCTCACGTTGTCAACAATATGACGACCAGGCTCTGATACCACCGTGTTGGGAAAATTGGCCCTATTCCCATCCGCGTGAACGACTGAGGATGAACTCGACAACCACACAAGCACAAAATGTAGAATTGCAAAAATGAAATACAACTGGGACGACGTACAAGATTTTATGTAAAAATCTCTAAACTGGAAAAAATAATTGGACAAATCCACTCCACTATAATAAAATAAAATAATACACCGACTCTACTCTCAGACTATAAACTGAGAATTACAACCTCCACACAAGTATGGAGACCACACACCTGAGACCTCAATGACAAACTATGGGGTTGATATCTGAGACGAGAACCTCGAGGAAAGAGATATCCGAGGAAGTCTGGAGATGCCGAAGCCCTTCTCCCTTATTCTTCCTCCTCTTCTCCTCTCTCTTCTCTCTCACCGGTGTGTGCAAGGGACTTCTTTCTTGTCACCTTTGTTGTTTCTGGTTCCTTGCATGCATGGGTTCTCTTCCCTTTTATATGGAGAAAGCCTTCATAATAATCACAAACACCCACCTACGAAGTGTATGGAGGGGAATTGGTTGTGTAACCAATTTTCTCTCTCTCCTCTTGCAAGCCTCTCATGGGGCTTGAGCAATTCTAACAAGTTGCTTGCTGGAGGGAAAGTCTATCTTGTGTACCCAGTTATAGAAGAATTTGAACAGTTGCCCCAGCTTCATGCTGCTGCTACAGATTTTAAATCCATCTCTCGCAAGTTTCAAGATTTTCAGTGTGGGCTATTGCATGGGAAGATGAAGAGTGATGAAAAAGAACTAGCACTTTAACAATCTAAATCTGAAAAAACACATATTCTGCTATCCACTCAAGTGATTGAGATTGGTTTTGATGTTCTTGATGCATCCATGATGGTTGTCATGAATGCAGAAAGATTCAGAGTTGAGACAGTGGTTTGACCGACTCTAGTCGGTGTGGATGTTCTACATGTGGACTCAAGGATTAAGAGGGGGTGGTGTTGAAGATGAGACCCTATATGGATTCCATGAGTAGTTGAGGGAGCTAATTAAGTTGTCTAAGCGCCCTGATAATATGTGGATTTGTGCGCCGTTTGTTTGGAGGACGTGATATTCGGGATCGGTCGAGCAATGTAATGGTTATGGATGGAGAGCTCGGCTATGAAAAGACTCGGGAAAGTTTGGAATTCAGTGCATCTGTGGTGCCACTGGCGGGATTGTGGTGCTAAGGTCAGAGGCCTCCCCTGGCTCGGAAGGAGCCGCACAAGGGGGACTGTGTATGAAGTGAGAGATCGTTCAATATGAACGACGTTATGTACATGTGGGCGCTGGGAATTGGTTGCTATCGGTTAGAGACTGAGATGGAACTATGGAGTTGATAAGTGCAGAATGGACGGTTGTAATATGGAACAACAATCTCTTCATGACGAAAGAATCCCCCGAAGTGCTAATATGAGATGGGGGCCTCGCCATTTGGAAAGAGGCTGAGGTTGTGTGCCCAGAATTATGGTGATTGAGGACTTCGAGGTTCGCGTAAGCGACCTCGTTGTTTTATCCCCCCTTGAGAAACTGAAATTGTCCGGATGGCCAGAAAAGACTAAGATGGTGCCAAGTGATGTGTGGCTCAGACGTAGGGATAGCGAATGTTCGAGCCGATAGATGTGTGGCTAGTGTTCGGAGGAATTGATTGATGCCCCTGCAGAGAAGCAGGAGAGGAATGTGGTCAGAGGACTTCTGGTTGGTGTGTGACCAACAACTGGAAGATGGTTTTCTACAGCCGATGTGTGCCCAATGAGTTGGTTCTTGTGTGATGTGGATTTCGGACTATGAAGTCCCAGGCGGTTGATTGTAATGTGCCCCGCAGGTATTGAGGGTGACCGGTGAGACATTGGTTTTTGGACCAGTGTTGACCGATAAGCATTTGAGGTGTTTGGCTCTGGAGATGTGTGTCACTGGCTATGAGGAGCTGACGGAAGAGTTGTAGCCAATTGAGTTGGTGGTAAGGTTGGCATTTGAGGATGAAGTGTGTTTGTGCTCCTTGTAAGGAGTACTCGATATTCAGCAGCTGAAGAAGTTGATGTCTTGAATAGGTGGCTAAGTGTGGATTCCCCTGTTGAGGATCATGTATTTCCTCCGTGTGCGGAGTGTATCAGATATTTTTCGTGCCCTTGGGGTTTTCAAGGGGAGAGGACTGTCATTACCAAGATTTTTAGATCGCCACTCCATGGGTTTTGGAGCGATCCTGTGGGTCTCGGATCGCATTTTAAAAATAAAATAGAATTTATGAATATCGGGTCTTCATATTCCTAAATAAGAAATAATAAATTATTTCTAGATGTTGTAACGTGACGGGCGAGTTACGTATTTTTTGAGGATCACAAGGTTAGTTTCTGATAATTTTTTGATGTTTAGAATTTCCAAATCCCCAAATAAATCCTAATTAAACCCTTTAAATAAACCCCCCTCCCCCTTTTCCTTTTCTCCCTCTCTCGTTACACTCCCTCACTCTCTCTCTCGTTCTCCCTTTCTCTCCCATGTTCTCACTCTCTCCTCCTTCTTCACCCACGACGGTCGACGGTGGTGTGGAGGCGAGGTAGCGGCGCAACCTGGGCGACGATCGGCGCGAACGAGAGCAAGCATTGGGAGGTGGAGAGTGGCGAGGCGTTTCGTGGGTTCGTGAACCGGACGTGGGAATCACGGCGTTTTGAGCATGGATCAGCGTCCATTCTTCGTGGTTTCTTTGTAAGTGGTGTGGGGATGGATTCTTACCCTCATTGCATGATTCCCTCATGATTTTAAGCCGATTTGGGCGAGGAAGAGCGGGTTTTCTTTATATTATGGGAAAAAGTTATGTTTTGGGATGAGTGGCGATTTCTGTCGGATCGGGCTACGTTTCCTTGTTTAAATTCATGCATTGGGTGGTTTGAGACCCGGAGAAAGGTCCCCAATATTTTCCTCCTTGACTGGGGTCGAGTGGGGCATGGACGGGCACCGCACAGTGGGGTTCCGTCAGTTCCCGACCGGAATTGGTCGGATCGGTCGACCGGTCCTCACCAGTCGTGGTGAAGGCAGTAGGGTGCCTGCACCAGTTGACCGTTGTGCCTGGTCGGTCGACTGACCAGTGCATCAGTCGACCGACCAGTGCAGGTCGGTTGATCGACCCATGGCGTTGGTCGATCGACCCTGTGGGTTGGTCGACCGATTTGCTATCCGGACTGCCCTTTTGGGCCGCATGACACACCGTTCACCCCAAGTTTGATAATTAATGATTTTGGGGTTAAAATATACTTAGTAATAGGCCGTCCCAAGCCGACGGCATCTGAAATTGTGGTCGCCATGGTGCGGTGACTCAGGGTTCTATTTCTGGGCGTATTTGAGTAAGAGGTTTCCCCGTGTGGGTGAGATAGGCCGATGTGAGTTGAGCAGGCCGTGTGTGTGTAAACGGATGAGTTGGTGACCCTGTTTGGTGTTGGTTGTGCCTATAAGGCTCGTCCTCCTGAGGTCTCGTATGTTAATGAGTCCAACTAGGGTGAGGATTTTCCCCGTGAGATATTGTAGTTTCGACGAGGTTTCACTTTGAGAGGCTTGCCCCTTGTTGAGACCCTACTGTGTTGAGGAGTCCGCCTAGGGTGAGGGCTTTCTGTGTTTTCCCATGAGACGGTTTGGATCCAGTCGTCGTGGGCCCCTGCGTACGTAGTGCCATGAGGACTCCACCTACGTTCCCGGTGCTAGTGCGTTGAGGACTCTGCCTACTCTGGAGCCTGAGTCTGGGCTGGGGGAAAATCGATCGTTAGGGCCTAGACGTCGAGGTGTTCGTCTAGTGTGTGCACACGTGGTTGGGGGCTCGGACACTGTGTTGACAAGCACGGACCCCAGCTAGTCCACTTGTTTTGTAAAGATGCGTGCGTGGTAAAGGGTAAACACGTATGGGCAGCGTGCGTGAGTTCTATGGTGGCCGGTAGTGTTGTTGTAGCTCTTCTGGTCTGTGGCTATCTTTCTGGTTTGAGCCTAGGGTTCACTGACTTCGAGGCAATGATCCTCCCAAGGGTGGAGGTTACGTCCCTGACCATGTGATCTTGTTGTGGCTCCATTAGTGAGGATGGGCCATCACTATAGAGGCGTTACGAGGTTCTGCGGGCTAGTGCCCTCACGACTGTGAGGTCGTGATTTCCAACGGGTAGTTGTAGTTCCATTTTAAAGGATAGAACTTCCCCGGCATCAAGGTCGTGGTTTCTTCTCGACCTTGTGGGTTGAGGGTCTAGAGAGTGAGCATGTGCGAGCCGCTCGGTAGAATAGTTTCTTGGAATACGCAGGGGCATGAGATTTGCGGGTAGCGAATAAGTTGTGTTTCAACCCCGCCGCGTATCCGCTATTGTTATTGTTATTCTTGTTACTATTATTACTGTTGTTGTTATTGTTATAATTGTTGCTATTGTTCTTGTTTATCACCATTGCTTGTGGTGGGGATTTGCGGGACTCCTACTGAGCCAATGAGATGAGGCTCACCCTTTCTTTTTCAGGTGCGACGTTTCTTCTCAGAGTTTAGTGATTCAGAGTTGCAATCGGAGAGTTTAGTTGTCAGCATGCTTGAGCCGGGATATGCCCCATAGGCTGTGTACTTTTCCTTTCTTTTTACTATACCTTTTAGACATTGTACTCTAGACTATAAGCTATTTAATTTGAAAAAAAAGAGAGAAGAATGAGTATATATATTTAATTCCTGCACTTTAATTTCTGCATTTATTCTAGCTAGATTCCGATGCATCTCTACAACACCAATTCACCCTTCTGAGCCCGTGGCTCGTGGGTAGCGGGCAAGGATTCGGGTGCTCGGTTTCTTTCCGATACTCAAATTCTGGGTTGTGACATAAATACTTATATATTTAAAATTGTAATAACATTATTTCTACATATGCATGATATCGCATGGTATAAAACTATAAATTCAACATGAAACATAACTTAAACACATTCCATATAAAAATAATATAATTAAAATATAATTAAGCACAAAAATATGGTCATCCTTCAATCAAAGGGTCCTAAACCGATAGCAAGTGTCACTTTAGTACATCCTCATTCATCCACACATAAATAATAAATAATGTCTAAAGTCTATATTACAGTCCGTTTATACAAGATGATATTTACAACTTGGGAACCCATTTAGCCCCTTAAATTACATCAAAGATGAATTTCAAAAAATAAATAAATGACGACTCCTCGTGCTTCATGTTTCTTAAAGAGGATCCTACAAGTAAAATTGACACTGGCTACCCCTTTGATCGACCTCAATCACATCAATGCAATAGCATATCACAATCATTCACAATATGTCCATATATATATAAATGTGAAAAATAGCATGAATTTCTCATCTATATTAAGTTTTTATTTTCTATTTTCTTAATTTTTTAATAAACAGGTTAAATATGCAAAAATAAAACTTTAAGGGTACAAAAAAATATTTAATTCCAGACATTGTTTAGCTTAGTGACCCATTCTATTTATATTTATATCCCTCTATTTTACTTTTGTATCTTTCTGAAAATTAACAGTATACCCCTTTTATATTTTCCTTTGCAATTGGATGGGTCATTTAAGAAACCTACTCTTAATGGGCCGAAAACGTAGAAACCGTATGGATGTTAACTAAATTTAGAAATCCAACATTGAACCCAAAACCTACATCTAAGATCGCCAAGGTTTAAAGAACGGCGATTGAATAGCCAGAGTCGGAGCTGGATCCCCTGCTTCCCACTTTTTTTTTTGAAAATAGGGGCTGGGAGTCCCACGGGACACTCGCGGTGCCTTTGACTGACTATGGCTCTGCACGATTGCACAGCGGGGAGGCTTCGCCGGAAAAACTCCCGTCGGCCTACACTGGACCGGCATAGATAGCAATGGCTAGAGGAGTGGGAGGCTCGTGGGACGCCGACGACCAAGCCACTAGATCGCCCCTCTTTTTTTTGGTTAGTTCTTACGGCCACCCGCAGAGGTAAAAGCTCGACGGCAAGGTTCTGTACATCGGCACACCCGCCAGTGAACCAATATTTTATTTTATTTTATTTTTATAATATGTGAGATGCAGATCGATTTAAAATCCAACAATGTCTCTGATACCAGATGTTATAAAAATTGGATGGATCAGAGTGCACAGCAGAGCATGATGGTATCTCACAATAAAAGAGATCGAAACAATAAGAGATCTTACGGAGTGACATCTTGAGATGTCGAAAGACCGACAAAGAATACACTGCGTCGGGATCATCCTTGTGTACAGAGTGAGAAGACAAGGATTCCTCCCCTTTTTGTAGATCGTGTTACGTGGGTGTCCCACCTTCTGAGCCCCACCAAGAAAACCACCCAAGTGGTTACGTACGTGGGTGGCTAAAAATGGGAAACTGATGGGTGTTTATTTTCCCATGTAATAGATACAGACAAGTGCTTGAAGGGGTCTAATGCATGCAGTTAAGGAGGAGATTTGTTTCATGCGGTTCTCTTCTCCAAGGTGCAGCAGCCATGGGGTATCCAGCCACTATAAATAGAGATCCTCCTCACCTTGTTTTAGCATCCCACGGTGAGAGCACAAGTGCCTCTTATAGAGAGAAAGCAAGAGGGTTTGGGGGGAGAGAGAGCTTGAGAGAGTTTTGCAATGAGGATTTGTTCCTCTGGGTAAGGGTGTTAGCCTCTTTGTATATTTCTCTACATCTAGTGAAGTTCCGCTGTCGCTGTCGCCCGTGGACGTACAGGGGTAACCTCCGAATCATGTAAATCCTTGTTGGTCCTACCTTGTGTGATTGTTCCTTCTTCTTCCTCCCTTCTTCTTATTATGCGGATCAAGATCTTGGGCGTCACTCTATCCATCGGAGTGGTCATGTCATAACAAACTGGTATCAGAGCCCAGTCGGGATTCGATTCATATTCCTTGTTGATGGCTACAAAGTCAACATCAGTAATGAAGTTCGACGTTGAAGTGTTCGATGGAAAGACAAAGGATTTCAACATCTGGCGACTAAAGATGCAGTCTCTGTTAGTACAACAGGGGCTGAGCAAGGCAGTTAAAGGCAAGGAGGCCCTACCGGTCGAGTGGAAAGATGAAGAGAAAGAAGAGTACATGGAGCATGCTCTTGCGGCAATTCGTCTATGCATGGCAGATGATGTGTTGAGAGAAGTTACTGATGAAGATACCCCAGCAAAACTCTAGCTCAAGCTCGAGTCAAGGTACATGATGAAGTCTCTCACAAACCGCCTATACTTGAAGCAGCGGTTGTTTACTTTTCGCATGAAAGAAGGTATGCCCATTTCTGATCATCTGAATGAGTTTAATAAGATCGTTATAGATCTTAAAAATATTGGTGTTAAGGTAGATGATGAGGATCAAGCCCTCAAACTCCTATGCTCATTACCTCCTTCATATGAGTATTTTGTTGATACTCTGTTATATGGGAGAGATGATATCTCTATAGAAGATGTCAAGACTTCCCTGAACTCTAAGGAGTTAAAACGGCGAGTACTAGAAACTCATAGCGAAGATCGGGCAGATGGCTTGATGGTGAGAGGGAGAGCTGAGAAAAAGGAGTTTGGTAAAAAAGGCAAGGCTAGATCAAAATCCAAGTCAGTAAATAAGGTAAAATGTTATGAATGCAATCAAAGAGGGCATATCAAGAAAGATTGTCCAAAATTAAAGGGGAAAGGAAATGTTCAGGAGGAGTCTTCTTCTGATACAGCGAACGTTGTTCAAGAGGAGACTGAAGAAGACGAGAGTGTTTTGTCGGTCTCTACTAGCACTTCCGGGGATGACTGGATTCTTGATTCTGGTTGTACCTTTCACATGTGTCCTCACAGGGAATGATTTTCTACTTACATAACATTAAGTAGTGGTACCGTGACCTTGGGAGACAATAGAACTCTTGCAGTAGCAGGGGTTGATACAATTAGAATCAAGATGTTTGACAATGTCATCAGAACTCTAGAAGTGCGACATATTCCAGAACTGAAAAAGTGTCTGATCTCCTTAAGTATTTTAGACGTGCATGGATACCGGTTCTCAACAGAGAATGGAATCCTGAAAGTTTCTAGAGGTGCATAGGTTGTGATGAAAGGGAAGCTGATTGGTGGCCTTTATCATCTACAAGGCAACACTGTGATGGGCAGTGCCAATCTAGCACGAAGTTCAGATGATCCAACCCAAGTGTGGCACATGAGACTAGGCCACATGAGTGAAAGAGACATGATGGAGTTGAGCAAACGAGGTTTGCTTGATGGTCAGAAGACTGGGAAACTGGATTTCAGTGACATTGTGTGTATGGCAAGCAGTGTAGGGTGAAATTCAGTACAGCAGTCCATAGGACTAAAGGTACTGTGCATTACATCCACTCTGCTCTTTGGGGTCCTGCTCCAGTTATCTCGAAGGGTGGTGCAAGTTATTTGCTGACCTTTATTGATGATTTCTCAAGAAATATCTGGGTATATTTTCAGAAGAAAAAGAGTGAGGTGTTTGTCACTTTCAAGCAGTGGAAGGCGTTGATTGAAAGGCAGACTGGTAAGAAGATCAAGCACCTCCGTACTGATAACGGTATGGAATTCTGCTCGAAAGAATTTGATGATTTCTGCAAGAACGAAGGTATCGTTCGACATCACACTATAGCAGGAACACCACAACAGAACGGTATTGCAGAACGGATGAATAGGACACTCTTAGAAAGAGCGAGAAGTATGTTGTCTCAGGCAGGTCTGTCAAAGGCATTTTGGGCAGAAGCTGTCAACACGGCTTGTTACTTAGTGAATAGATCTTCATCCATAGCCATAGAGTTGAAAACTCCCGAGGAGGTATGGTTTGGTTCTCCTTCCGATTATTCTCACCTCAGAATTTTCGGTTGTCTTGCCTATGCTCATGTCACAGGTGACAAATTGGAGCCAAGGGCAAAGAAGTGCATATTTGTAGGATATGCACAAACACAGGGTGTGAAGACCTATCAGTTGTGGTGTACCGATCCTCAGTCACCCAAGTTCATGATTAAAAGAGATGTGACCTTCAATGAGTCTGCAATGCTCCAGGCGGGAGAGAAATCAACAATAGAAAATGGAGATTAGGTTAGTGGCAAGTAGACAGAGCTAGAGGTGAAGCTCTCCACAGAAAATGCAGTGCAAGAGGAGACAATGCAAGTCCCAGATGAGACAGTTGATGTGTCAGAGACTAGTACAGCACAACGGCAGTCCCCTCAAAGGCAGTACATCATTGCAACCGATAGAGAACGAAGGGTGATCAGACCACCCAGCAGGTATAGTCAAGCTGACATGGTAGCCTTTGCTTTATCTGTTGCAGATGATGTTGAGGGGGAAGAACCATGTTCTTATAGAGACGCAATTGCATCAGAAGAGTCCTCTAAATGGTAGTTGGCCATGCAAGAGGAAATTGAGTCTCTACAGAAGAACAACACATGGAAACTGGTGAAAGTACCACCTAGTCAGAAGGTTGTCGGGTGACAGTTGATGTGTCAGAGACTAGTACAGCACAACGGCAGTCCCCTCAAAGGCAGTACATCATTGCAACCGACATAGAGTGAAGGGTGATCAGACCACCCAGCAGGTATAGTCAAGCTGACATGGTAGCCTTTGATTTATCTGTTGCAGATAATGTTGAGAGGGAAGAACCATGTTCTTATAGAGACGCAATTGCATCAGAAGAGTCCTCTAAATGGTAGTTGGCCATGCAAGAGGAAATTGAGTCTCTACAGAAGAACAACACATGGAAACTGGTGAAAGTACCACCTAGTCAGAAGGTTGTCGGGTGCAAATGGGTCTTCAAGAAGAAAGAAGGAATCTCTGGTGTGGAAGATGCTAGATTCAAGGCACGGCTAGTGGCGAAGGGTTTCACACAGCGAGAGGGTATTGACTTCACTGAGGTATTCTCTCCTGTCATGAAATATTCCTCTATTCGTGTATTGCTTGCTATAGTTGTTTTGCTTGATTTAGAGCTAGAGCAACTGGATGTTAAGACATCGTTCTTACATGGTGAGCTGGAAGAGGAAATCTACATGCACCAGCCAGAAGGGTTCGTGATTTCTGGTAAGGAAAATCATGTGTGCCTGTTGAAGAAGTCTTTATATGGCTTAAAGCAATCACCTAGACAGTGGTACAAGAGGTTTGATACTTTTATGCTGAGTCATAGTTACACCAGAAGTGATTATGATAGTTGTGTGTATCACAGAAAGCTTTCAGATGGTTCGTTTATTTACTTATTGTTGTACGTAGATGACATGTTGATAGCTGCCAAGAACATGTCAGAAATTAACCACTTAAAATCTCTGTTGAGTGGTGAATTCGAGATGAAAGATCTTGGTGCAGCAAAGAAGATCTTGGGAATGGAGATTCACAGAGACCGTGGCACTGACCTAGACAGTGGTACAAGAGGTTTGATACTTTTATGCTAAGTCATAGTTACACCAGAAGTGATTATGATAGTTGTGTGTATTACAGAAAGCTTTCAGATGGTTCGTTTATTTACTTATTGTTGTACGTAGATGACATGTTGATAGCTGCCAAGAACATGTCAGAAATTAACCACTTAAAATCTCTGTTGAGTGGTGAATTCGAGATGAAAGATCTTGGTGCAGCAAAGAAGATCTTGGGAATGGAGATTCACAGAGACCGTGGCACTGACCTAGACAGTGGTACAAGAGGTTTGATACTTTTATGCTGAGTCATAGTTACACCAGAAGTGATTATGATAGTTGTATGTATCACAGAAAGCTTTCAGATGGTTCGTTTATTTACTTATTGTTGTACGTAGATGACATGTTGATAGCTGCCAAGAACATGTCAGAAATTAACCACTTAAAATCTCTGTTGAGTGGTGAATTCGAGATGAAAGATCTTGGTGCAGCAAAGAAGATCTTGGGAATGGAGATTCACAGAGACCGTGGCACTGGAAGATTGTACTTATCACAAAAGAAGTACATGGAGAAGGTGCTGGAGAGGTTCGGCATGAAAGATTGCAAGGCTGTGAACACTCCATTGGCAGCCCACTTCAGATTGTCTACAGAAGATTCACCAAAGACAGAGAAGGAGATGGAACTAATGTCTAAAGTTTCATTTGCGAGTGCAGTTGGTAGCATTATGTATGCCATGGTATGTACTCGACCTGATATTTCTCATGCTGTTAGTGTAGTTAGCAGGTACATGGGAAATCCTGGGAAGGTCCACTGGGTGGATGTGAAGTGGATTCTTCGTTACCTCATAGGTGCTTCAAATGTGAGCCTAGTATTTCAAAAAGGAAGCAGCAATGGCAGTCAGCTGGTTGGCTATGTCGATTCAGATTACGCTGGTGATCTGGATAAGAGGAGATCCCTGACAGGTTATGTCTTTACTTTCTCAGGATGTGCTATTAGTTGGAAGGCTGTTTTGCAGTCTACTGTGGCTTTGTCTACTACAGAGGCAGAGTATATGGCAGCGGCAGAGGGAGTGAAAGAAGCCATGTGGCTGAGAGGCTTGGTCGACGATCTGGGTCATGTATAGAAGATGACTCCGGTGTACTGTAATAGTCAGAGTGCTATACATCTGACCAAAAATCAGATGTACCATGAGAGGACCAAACACATCGATGTCAGATATCACTTTGTTCGTGATGTTGTCTTGCAGGGTACCATAGATGTTCAGAAGATTTCTATAGTAGAGAACCCTGCAAACATGTTGACGAAGCATATTCCTTCGAAAAGTTTAGGCATTGCCTGGACTCAGTCAGTTTGCAGAGCACGTGAGGTGGCCCTGGCAGGGGCATTGGCGGTAACGGCGATCGTAATAGAGATTGGCACGGGATGCGGCTTGTAAAGATGGGCCAAGAGGAGAATTGTTACGTGGGGTGTCCCACCTTCCGAGCCCCACCAAGAAAACCACCCAAGTGGTTACGTACGTGGGTGGCTAAAAATGGGAAACCGATGGGTGTTTATTTTCCCATGCAATAGATGCGGACAAGTGCTTGAAGGGGTCTAATGCATGTAGTTAAGGAGGAGATCCGTTTCATGCGGTTCTCTTCTCCAAGGTGCAACAGCCATGGGGTATCCAGCCACTATAAATAGAGATCCTCCTCACCTTGTTTTAGCATCCCACGGTGAGAGCCCAAGTGCCTCTTGTAGAGAGAAAGCAAGAGGGTTTGGGGGGGAGAGAGAGCTTGAGAGAGTTTTGCAGTGAGGATTTGTTCCTCTGGGTAAGGGTGTTAACCTCTTTGTATATTTCTCCACATCTAGTGAAGTTCCGTTGTCGCTGTCGCCCGTGGACGTACGGGGGTAACCTCCGAACCACGTAAATCTTTGTTGTTCCTACCTTGTGTGATTGTTCTTTCTTCTTCCTCCCTTCTTCTTGTTGTGCAGATCAAGATCTTGGGACGTCACTCTGTCCGTCGGAGTGGTCATGTCATAACAGATCGGCACTCTTTTGAGAGAGAGCAAGAGTAATGGGGACTCTACTTAGACTCTCCTCTCGGACTGAAACAAGATATGGACCAAATTTCTAACGTGATGCGGATGTGTGTAATCTCTCTCCATTACAGAATGAGTCTTATTTATACATGCCTTATGACATATGAATATATTGGAGAGGAAAAAACTGTAAGAGAAGGATGTGAGTGTGTGTGTGAGGATGTGCATGCACTTTGACACATCCTTTCACTCCGGCCCAAAATGTGGGCCACCCATCACTACAAAGACAAACATAGTTTCCCAGGAATAGCATTAATGCCCATAACTTTTCAAACGAGATATATTTAGAAGGAAAAAAAAGACCCTTACCAGAAAAGGGAAATTGGAGGAAGAAATAGGTGGATTTTGATACCTTATGTCCTGCCTAGATTGATAATGTAGGCCGTTGTTGGAGACGAAAGTGACGCGTACAGCATCCGAAAGACTGAAGTTCACTAAAAATTAAGTGGTTTGGGACGGCAAGGTTAATTCCCCATCTGTGGTTCTCGAGCAATCTTGATTAATTTCTTCAAAGGGAAGCAAGATGCATCATGATCAGGAAATCATATATATCCACATCCTTCACCTGTCATCGTTATTTTGTGGTATTTATAAATGTCAACCTGCTGGTATATATTCTTCGGCTCAAAGCAATCTTTCCTAATTCGTAGGGCACATGCACATGCTTATGATGGATATTAATGCACACCTTGGATTTGTTTAATTCTGGCTCCATTGCTTCATGACCCCGATGGTGTCTTGTAAATTATAGAGGCCCTAATCATTCTTTATTTGAGATAATATATATATTTTAATGGTATGATGATTATGCAGACGTAGGATTGATTTCCACTTGTCTAATTAAATATATTCTTCATGTAGCCTTCAAATTATATGCCATATTATCCACCACGGTCTAAGGTCTCCTTCAGCACGTAAACCCACTATTAATTAGAGACTATCTTACCCTCCTCCGTCCGATCTTTCTCATATTTTCTAATTTATGCCCAGTGATCTAGCTATGATTATTGTTGATAACTCCCGAGTAATAGCAAAATCGAATAACATCAGAGTGCAAGACATATCTTTGCAGAGGAAGCAACACATCCGCGTAGTATCACAGAGGCGGAAGAGTAGCCTACCAGCTACCCCTAATGCTCCATGCTCTAAGGCCTAGGGACGATGGTGATGTCCCCTCCAAGGATGTAGCCAAGGCAGTCACAAGAAGATGGCTCTTGCATGATTTCCATGCAGAGTGACGCCTCCTCATCGGGGCACTATGCACTTCTCCTTCATGCTTGCAGCAGAGAAGTGGGTAGAGAAGAGAAAGAGAGAGAGAGAGAGAAGGGTAGTGGCTGCAAGCAAGCAAGAGAGTAAGAGGTTCCCATGTCGAATGGGAGAGGGTGCCCTTATAAATGCGGCTAGCACCAATAGGACTCGACAGGACAACTAGCTTGATGGAAGTCTACTAGGGAGATGGAGAACAGCCTACGCACCAGCGTGAATACAAGTCACGGGCACATCTATTAATAGCTCTCACTTGCCCCATTATGGGCAATGTTGTATGTACTTTGTCTCAAGGCTCTATTCCTCATGGTCATACAGGGAAATAGAATGTGCAATCTCAGCGAGATTCTTTGAACATCTGATAAGAGCTCGGTTAAGTCATCACGAAACTAACAGATCACTTCAATCAATTGTGAACTGTACCTCAGACTCTTTATATGCATCTAATTGGACACTCTGGATTTCTCAAACATATGCATGTCGAATTCGATGTGTTGCGCTTATGACTCTAAGACCACATAGGTGACCGAGCCTCCCGAGAAATAAGGCAGAAACCATGGTATGATAATTGGTTGTCTTCCCTATGTTGCTCATGCCAATCCGATTCATCTTGTTCTTTTTCCTAGATATGTCCCACTTGGACAATATATGTCATCGCCGTAAAGGACCATGCTAAAGTAGCTACATCGAGCTTCTTCTTTAAGACATAGCACTTAGGTTATTAAGGGTACTAAGGGGATAACACCAATATGATTCATAAACTCACACAATGATGAAGCAGATATTCATTCATAATTTTTTATATTAGGTCATACGTATATAGCACACATGAGATATGATACACATATCATGGTGTTCTCCCACACGTGGGTGTGTCAATATATAATCACAATAACAACACACGTATCCTAGTCTAAGTATAAACTATGTGACCAACCTAGGTCTCGTAAACCAGTCGCTCCCACTTACCACCTTCTTGCGAATCTCACATCCAGTTTTCACAGGCTTCATGAGATTGTTGTTGTATATCCATAGTCAATTTAGCAAGATCTCATCTTAGCCCAGTTAAGGTGGTATATCATTCATGTTCAGGATATTTTGCTCACTCCCCTACTAGGGCACCGAAAATATCAGATACCTCATCTTGCTCGCTATCGGTAACGTCAAGGCGGATCACTCATGTGAGAGAGTCAATCCCTAGTTCGTAGGTTGTAAAACAATTTATATTTCTGAAATAAATCTCAATTTGAAAAAATGTCCTTATTTCTTCTATGTTTTTCACACATGCCTAAACATTTTAAAAAATTATTATGAACTTATTATGTAGAATAGAAAATTATAAATTATGTTTTAATATTTACATAAATTAGCCTATCACTTTTGGATGCGTTTATAATCTTATTTTTTACTTAAGTGTTAATTAAGTAGACCTCAAATAAATTTATATTAAGTCCATATATACTTAGAGCATGACTCATTTGATATTGATGATTTGCAATGACACATCAACTTCCATGATAAATAAACTAGAAAATCATGCTTAATAAAATTAATGTTATACATTAATTATTTTTCTTTTCATTATTTAGTTATGTATGAAATATTCATGAAAAATGTTCATGTCGAGTTTCATGATTTATTAAATCACTTATATAGCATGAAATTCCTTTAAAGTTGATGTAATGAAAAATTAGTAAATTGTCAGGAAATTAGAACATGATGAGAGAAGTTAGTTCCTCTCACTTAGAAAATATGTTCAAAATCATACTATTAATATTGAATGATCTAGTAGAAATGGAAGATGATTGTGGTGCCCTGGGCCTACTTTCGATCTCATTATATGAGAAAGTTTAATATTTTTAGTTTAGATTTTTTAGCCAAATATCATGATGTGTAAATGATGTCAACTTAGCCTTATATTATGTGTACGTTCAATGTAGTGATTAATCAATGATTATGAAAAATATGATTACCGATTTGACCAAAGGGGATAAGTTAGAAGGGACCAATTATGACGTGGCATAGGAAAATCAAGTACTTTAAATGAGCAAGAGTTGCTCGACCACTTAAGCAGGACCATGTTCTCTCCCGAGAAGGGAAACACTACCCAGCATCGTCGAGACCAAGAAGATTATAGACAATAGTTTAACAAAGATCGTAGCGCGCGCTTCACTATGCTTAGTAGCATGTAGGATGATTTTATCGGCGAATTTGAGAAGTCTTAGACTGCTATGGAGATGTGAGATCAATTAAAGTTTAGTTTTGGTTAAACCTCAACCAAAAGGTTGAGAGCTCTTGTTTTAAAATTTGAGACCTACTAGAAGGACGCACATCTGACCATGACTAAGCACCTTAGGGTGATGGCTAGCATGATCCATGACTTGAAAGAAGTAGGAAATGATCTCAAAGATGAACAACAAGTGCATGATATAATCAAATCCCTGCAAGATTTTTGGACTCATATGAAACAAATTCTAACTCACAATCAGAGTATTAACAATTTTCCTAATATTTCTTGTCATGTGGAGTTGGAGACAGAGCATGAGGTGGCTGCACGTGCCACTACTCTAGTCGCCAGGGGAGGCAGACGCTAGGGCAAGAATGGTCCAGGGAAGGGCTTCAAATAGATGGGATCTCACAGTGCATCTAGTTCAAAGGCAGGGCAAACACCAAACCGCCGCAGGGGCAAGCGCAATAGGAAGAGAGATAAGATGAAAGCCTAGTGCTGCAACTGTGGAAATTTGAGACATTTCGCTCGTGAATGCACTAAGCAAAAGAAGGTATCCCAAATCCCTAACTTTCTATATGTGTATGTTTATTTGCATGTATTAGTTGCTAGAACATATCCTGAATGAATTGTGGATTCAGGAGCGACCAAGCACATAACAAGGAATCGAGCGAGATACGTGGATTATCGCCTAGTCTCACCAGGCATTCTAAGAGTTTATATGGGCAACAGTTCTAGTGAAGAGGTCCTTGGAGTTGGTGTGTATCAACTCAGGCTCAAGACTAGACAGGCGTTCACACTACATGATGTACTCTATGCACCAGGGGTTCAACATAATCTACTATCAGTTCCATCACTATTAGCATAGATTTTTCTCTTATATTTGCTAGCAGTAGACTTGATATTCACTTAGAAAATGATATATATGGACATAGGTTGTTTATTCATAGCTTATTTAAACTGGATTTAGATATGGATACTTCTATTAATTTAATCTATATCATGTGTGGCAAATGTTGAAAAAGGCCTCAATTCAGTAGTTTGACATGCTCGGTTAGGACACATAGGGTAGGATAGAATGGCTAGGTTAGCTAGAGAAGGTCTTTTGGGTCCACTCACTAAAGTTAATCTACCTATATGTAAATCATGTTTGGCAGGCAAAGCCTATCGAAAGCCTTTCGGGAAGGCTAAGAGGGTCACTGAGCCATTGTAACTTATCCACTCCAACATCCATAGACCTATGAGTGTGAAGGCCTGCCAAGGGGCATCCTATTTTATCACATTTATAGACTGAGGAGGGTAAATCTAGTTTGGCCCAAGATTGGCCCAATAGCGGCGGGCCCAAACCGCCTAAACCAACCCCGCTCCTACATCACGCCCAGTAGGTGCGGCCCACCAGGGCTCGACCCAATTCGACTCGATATTAGATTCTATAGCACGGGAAAGCGCCATGATCAGCGGAAGACCCTCCGACGACCGACCGTTACCCCCCCCCCCCCCCCCCCCCGACGTCAGCCATCATCCCATAACGGGCGAGCACGCCCCATGAGTGCCGTGAGACTCCCCCCGGGACCAACCGACACCGGGGTAAGCACCCTCCAACGGGAAACTCCCGCCACTATAGCGGGAAAACGTTATTCCACTACTTACGCCCTTCCCTATCAAGGGAAAAGGATCCCCGCTCCAGGATAAGCCCTATAAGAAGAAGAATGACAGAGAAGAGCAACACGGTGGATACTTCTGCCAAAAAGCTTCTCATTGAGAATAGAGCGACTGATCCTACTACAGCGATAGAGAGAGGCCATGCCCTACGTCTTCCAGAGAAAGTACACATTCTACACGATCTTACCACCCAGCGAGCACTCTCCATGTGCCCACTGGGAGCGGCGAGCACTCGTGGTGAAGGCTGACCCATCTCTCAGATCCCCTACTATGGCCTCCACATCTCTCTCACTTTTCTCTTCTTTGTTCTCCATTAATCCGTTTCTGACTTAAGCATCGGAGGGTTGTGATGTGACACAACCTAAGACTTACCAAGCAAGCACAATTGGCATTCAAAACGGACTGATAACGGCGACCGCTCACCCGATGCTCACCTAGACCCCGGGGTAACTTGGCAATGCCAAGTGGAGGATGTGAGGGTTGGACCCTTGCTGGTAGAGGGCCAGCAAGGCCTAGGAAATGTTTCCCCAAGGGTATGACTGCCCCATTCAAGGGAGCCGACGTTGTGCCAAGGGCACGGGTACACTCCTCTTCCCACGGTGATCGCTTGAAGCAATGGAGCTTAAGGATCAAGCTCTCACTCACGTCCAGCGGAGTTATGAACTAATATTGATTGAACAAACACTAAATAGAGTAAAGTTTGGAGCACTTACTCGACCGGTTTGAAGAAACCGGTCCCGCTCGGAGATGAGGGCGAGCGGGGAGGCGAGGGTTCCCCATACGCCGCGCTGGAGAAGCTTGACCTGCTCAAACGGTTACAACACTACACCTCTCGCAGGAGGGGGATCTTGGGGTGGGGGTTAACTATTAATACATCAAAAACTACCTCCACATAGGGAGGGGCCTTCAGCCGGCCAAGCAATAGGGGAAGAGTCGAGCTAGAAGCAATGAACGGGAGCCGACACCGGTTCTGTCCACTCTCGGCGCTTTAGGACAGGTAGTTGGTCATCTGGACGCTGCGGCCACTCCAGAATTTTTTTGAGGATGAAACCAGTTGGAAATTCTTTGCAGCTGAATCAGGATGATGCCAGAATTTCTCTGATTTCTTTGACAGCAGGTGCTGGTCCGGCAGAGGCTTCAAACAGGGAAGCAGACCTGCAGTTCTGACTGCTTCAGATTCGCAACAGCAGGAAGAAGAGGTTGCCACGAGCGCTCCAGAACTCCGAATCAGGTGCCTCCGGAGTCGTTAGAACTCTCGACGAGTCCTCTTCGAAACGAGATTGACGGGGAGGCCAAACGTTGTCGGAGCAGACCGGTAGACTCTGAACACTAAAGAGGGGTCGGTGCAGACTGAGTGGAAGCAGAACCGTGCACCCGGGGAAGAAAATTGATAACTCTCAGATCCGGACGCCAAACTGGGCTCTGCTTCTTGGGGATGATAGAAGACTTGTAGTAGAAGATTTTTTTCAGAATAATTCTCATTCATATTCCCACTAGGATCACCGTTGTCGAGCTTCTACTCAGGTTCTGGTTTTCTGCCAGAGAAGCTTTGCGCAGTCGAGGAAGAAATGCTCCCCCGGGCAGTACAGTGCTTGGATGACGTCGAAACCACCACCGTTGCGAAGTCGACTGGGAGATGCTTCCGGCGGTGCCTCTTGAGCCTTCAGGAACGTCCGGAGGAAGCCGTGGTCGCCTCTGCAAACTGCTACTCTTCTACAGATCTTCAGCTGAGAACTGGTTCGCCGACGTAGAACCCAAATGGCCACCGAAGGAAGTAAGGAAGAAGTGATTGGAGAAGGGGAGAGGATGAATGGTGGGGAGAGAGTGTGGGGGAGGTATGGAGGGAGGTTAGGGGTAGTGTGGAGGTGGAGGGAGAGGGGGAGGGCACAGGGTTCTACTGGTTCAGCCAAGGTGGAAGGTGAGAGGAGGGTGGAGGGTGTAATGGGTGGTGGGGAGTGGAGGGAAGGAGGGGGGTGGCCAGATCTAATGGAAGGGGCTGGGGGGGGGCGACCTAGGGCTGGGGATGGGAGGTATTTTCAAATTCAAATGGGCCTAGGGAAGTGAAGGGTTGCATGGGGGAGAGGGTAAAGTGTGTTGGGAAAGGGATGGGGTGGTTGGTGGTTGGAGGGTGGAGTGGGGATTGGGGGTTCCACCCTTGGGACTAGGGGGTGGAGTAAAGGGGTTGTGGGGAAGGGGAGTGGCTTTAATGGGGTAGGTGAGAGGGTGGAGGTGGTTGGGAGGGGGAGGAGAGAGAGGGGAGGTCGCACCCCCCTTGTGTGGAGAGAGAGGGAGAGAGAAAGAGAGAGAGAAAGAGGGTGGGGATTCTCTCCCCTAGGGCTTCTCACCCCCAATTGGATTCACTCCACTAAAGCTAGGTAATTTGAACTCTCAAATGAAAATTTGGCATTCATTCATTCATTCAAAATGAGGGGAATGGGGTCCTATATATAGGCAACCCACATTTTACAAAAGGACCCTGACATTTGACTCAATGACAAATAACCAAGGGAGGGGGGGGCGCCCATGGGCCTAGCCCAATGAAGTGGCCCAAAACTAATCTAATGAGCCTAATGACAAACAAACTTAGGGGAATAAGCAAAAGACCTAGGACATGACTCAAATAAAATGGAAAATACATCAAATGACTCAAATAGAAAGCACAAAATGGATAATTGGGCCTTTATAGAGAGAGGCCCGAGCTCAAATGACACCGGAGTGTAAAGAAGCCCCGAGCCAAAGGGAGTCACGGGTGATGCCTCCATCAAATCTCCTGGGCTGCGAAGAGCTCGACTTCGTCGAGTAGGGGTCCATCTGGCTGTGATACTGCTCGAGAAGGTCGGGATCCAGCTGCTGGAGATCCTCTCGACTCACCCACGAATCCTCCGAAGGAGGCCGATGCTTTCACCTGACGAGATAGTGCTTGTATACCTTGCTCCTGGTGGTAGTGACCTGTTCATCCAATATTTGTTCAATGTGCTCACGCTGGGCTCTCTTGGCTGGTGGTCTCTCCTCACGGGTGGGTACTCTCTCAATGGAAGGAATAGGCTGAATATCCTCACTGGGTACCACCGTGAGTCCCTTATATGGCGCTAGATCGGATACATTGAATGTGGGACTTACTCCATACTCCTCGGGGAGATCTAACTCATAGGCATTAGCGCCAATGCGCCTCAGGACCTGGAAGGGACCAGCCCCACGTGGCCTCAATTTGGAGATGGCTCCTGGGGAGAGCCTCTCTGTCCTTACCATCACAAAGTCACCCTTATGGAATTCTTGATGACGCCGATGAGAGTCGGCCAGCCTTTTATAAGTCTCATTCGTCTTACTGATGTGCTTGCGGATCTCTTCATGCAATTGTTTAATGTGTTGTGCAAAAGACTCGGCTGAAATGGACACTCTAGCATGCTGGGGAAGGGGAATGAGATCGGAAGGTTTTCTTGGTTTGTACCCATGCACGACTTCGAATGGACTCATCCCTAAGGACTTATTGATGGAGTTGTTATATGCAAATTCAGCCTGTGGTAAGATAAGATCCCAATTCCTGGGACGATCCTCAACAAGACATCTAAGAAGGTTCCCAAGACTCCGATTGACAACTTCGGTTTGACCATCAGTTTGAGGGTGGTAGGCTGTGGAGAATTTGAGGAGGGTACTCATCAAGTGCCAAAGAGTCTTCCAAAAATAGCTAGTGAACTTGACATCCCTATCGGAGACTATGGTCTTAGGTAATCCATGGAGACGAACAACCTCATCAAAGAATAATCAGGCGACATGGGAGGCATCGGAGGTTTTGGAGCATGGGATGAAGTGGGCCATTTTAGAAAATCTGTCAACTACCACATAGATTGAGTCATGCTTCCTTTGAGTTTTGGGTAGTCCTAGCACAAAGTCCATGCTCAAGTATTGCCATGGACGGTCGGGGATGGGGAGAGGGGTACAAAGGCCGATGTTTTACTTCACATGTTTGGCCGAAGCACATGTGCGGCATTGACCCACTATCTTGCCTACGTCTCTCTTGAGACTTGGCCAATAAAACTGACCCTCCACTAGAGCAATGGTTTTGTGAACCCCAAAATGGCCAGCTAGTCCTCCTGCATGTAATTCCCAAACAAGAAATCACGGAGTGAAGTCCGTGGAATGTAAAGCTTTGGTCCCTTGAAGAGGAACCCATCCTCTAAGACAAATCCCTTATGTTCTTTGCTAGAATGGGTGGTCAAGGAGGTATATATGTGCCCAAAGTCGGGGCAGCTTGGGTACTCATCCTTGAGCCTATAAAATTCGGTCACTTCCACTTGGATAGTGGATAACAAAGAGACTCTCCTACTAAGGGCATCCACCGCTCGGTTCTCACTTCCCGCTTTGTGTTTGATGACGAAGGTGTAGGATTGGATGAACTCAACCCATCGGGCATGTCGGGCATTCAGCTTTTGTTGGGAGTTGAGGTATTTGAGGGCTTCATGGTCAGAAAAGATGATAAATTCTTTGGGCAATAGGTAGTGTCTCCAATGTCAGAGGGACTGAATCACGGCATAGAACTCTTTGTCATAAGTGGAGTATCTTGTCCTAGCATCACATAACTTCTCACTAAAGAAGGCCACCGGGTGTCCCTCTTGGCTAAGAATCCCTCCTATTCCTATCCCGGATGCGTCACATGTGACTTCAAAGACCTTAGAGAAATCGGGTAGGCATAGGACCGGGGCTTGGGTCATCTTCTCCTTAAGTTCTTAGAAAACCTTAGAGGCTGACTTGGTCCACACAAAAGTCCCCCTTTTGAGGCAATCGGTGATAGGGGCGGTGATGGTGCTAAATCCCCGAATGAACCTACTATAGAATGTTGCCAACCCATGGAAACTTCGGACCTCGTGAAGGGTGCGGGGTTCCGACCAATCTATAATAGCTTGGACCTTCTCGGGGTCCATGGAGACACCTTTGGTTGACACCACAAATCCTAGGAAGGTAATATATGTGGTCATGAAGTGACACTTGCCTTGGTTGGCAAATAGACTCTCTTGCCGAAGGACGGTGCAAACTTGCCTAAGGTGGTCAAGGTGGGCCTCTTGGGATTGGCTATATATAAGGATGTCATCAAAATAGACCACAAGGAAGACTCCAATGAAAGGCCTAAGAACCTCAGTCATGAGGCGCATGAAAGTACTTGGGGCATTTGAGAGGCCAAAAGGCATGACCAACCATTCATACAAGCCATCCTTAGTCTTGAAGGCCGTTTTCCATTCATCTCCGGGCCTAATTCTAACTTGGTGATAGCCACTCTTAAGGTCTATTTTGGAGAAAATAGTGGCTCTAGCAAGCATGTGAAGCATGTCATCAAGTCTAGGGATGGGGAACCTATACTTGACGGTGATTTTATTAATGGCTCGACTATCCACACACATCCGCCATGATCCATCCTTCTTAGGAGCGAGAAGGGCCGGTACGGCACATGGACTTTTGCTAATGCGGATGAATCCCTTCCTAATGAGTTCCTCTATTTGCCTCCGGAGTTCAGCATGTTCCGTGGGATTGAGGCGGTAATAAGGTAGGTTGGGAAGGGTGGCTCCCGGGACTAGATCAATTGCGTGTTGCACATCACGCATGGGAGGGAGTTGATCCGGGAGTTCCTCCGGGAACACATCATGAAACTCGGCCTAGGAGGTGCCGGACTTCTATTGGATGGGGGTTGGAGGGGGTGGGATCTCCTAGACAAATGACTACCGCACATAGAGGTGTCCCCTGAGCTATCTCCTCCTCAAGCTCTTTCTTGGTGATGAGGTGAAGACCCTTGGTCAACCCCGAGGTCAAACTTTGTTTGGGTTTTTGGGTAAGGGATTGGGTTGGAGGGGTGGAGTTCCCCGAGACTTGTGGTGTGGTGGAGTGGTGTCCTTGAGGGAGAGTGTCCCTCTTGGGCATGGGACGTGGTGGGGAGGGGTTAAGACGGATAGTCTTCCCCCTCATGTTCAAAGGTGCAAGTATTGGTCCTACCCAAGATGGTGGCATCCACATCATAAAGCCAAGGTCTTCCTAGTAAGATGCTACCTACTTCCATGGGAATAACATCACACCATATTTGGCCATGGTAGGAAGAGAAGGTGAGGGGCACAAGGCATTGGGTGTTGACCGGGATGGAGTTGTTGTTGATCCATGAGACCCGGTATGGGCTTGGGTGAGGAGTGATAGTAAGCCCAAGGAGCTTAACGGTGTCGGGGGATACGGCATTGACACAACTCCCGTTATCTAAGATCACTTTTCTCACATGACCCCCTATCTTGACAAAGGTGTGAAAGATTGAGGTTCGACGCCAATCCTCTTCTTGGGGTTTAGTGAGGGTGCATCTAATCACTCTAGATGGGAGTTGGTAGATGGAGTGGTGTGATCTAGACTCGACTCAAGGTATTGGGTCTCATACTCTTCTTCCAATCTAGTGAGGCTTCATGGACCTCAACCACACTCTCAAGTTCCCCTTGGGGTGGGGGAGCTTCTTCCTCAATAAGCAAACTAGACAATCCTTTGGATGGACATTGCCCCGCAAAGTGACCAAACCCTTGACACCTATAGCATTGTTGACGCCCGCTACCCGAAGTGGTTCCTACATTTGGGCCTTTGGGAATGTCTTCCCTCTGTGGAGGAGGGTGACTAGGGGTGGGCTTGTTTGGAGTGATGGTGGGAGGAGGGTTGTAAGGCCGTAATGGGGCATTCCCACTTGGGCTAGGGGCTTTCATGGGGGTGGCCGGAATGGGTCGTGGTCCCATGTTTTTAGGATCGGCCGGTCGGGGAGTAGCAAACCGAGGGATCCTAGAGAATCTTTCCACATCCCTAGCTATTTGGTAGGCTAGCTCAAGGTTGTCAACGTCCCTCATGAAAAGCTCTCTCTTGATGTGGCTTTGGAGCCCATTTCTAAAGCGGGACAAGGTAACGGCCGGGTCCTCATGAACTCCACACTTTAAAAGATAGGAGTCAAACTTTTCAATGTATTCAACCACGGTCTTCCCTTCTTGGGTGAGATTTTGCCACTCATCTAAGAGCATTTGGTGGTAGGATTGGGGTAGGTATTTATTTCTAAGTTGGTTCTTCATACCCTCCCAAGTGTCAATAGGCTCTTCCCGCCTAATCCTTCTTAATCCCTCTTGGTTTAGCCAATAAGTTTTGGCTAATTTGATGAGATGCATTTTAGCCAACCTTACCCTCCTTTGGTCGGACATAGGGTACCATTCAAAATATTGGTCCATGGCGGTTTCCCATTCTAAGTAGACACTTGGTTCATGGGAACCATCAAAGTTTGGGGCCTCTACCTTGATCATCCTTAAGAGAGGGTCATCCGGGTCGTCCCGTGGACGCCTTTCATGATTTTGATGATAGCGAGGCCTCTCATAGTCATGGTATGGGTCACCATTCAAGTCCTCCCTATTAATTTCAGCATGTGGAGGGTGGGCTCGTGGTCCATTGTTCCTCAGTTGGAACTCATCCCTATGAAGGTCAACATGTGGTGGATGGACTCGTGGTTCATTGTTTCTCGGGTGGAACTCATCCCTATGAGGGTCAACTTGTGGAGGGTGGGCTCTTGGTTCATTGTTCCTTGGGTGGAACTCATCCCTATGAAGTTCAACATGTGGAGGGTGGGCTCTTGGTTCATTGTTCCTTGGGTGGAATTCATGCTCTTCTAGTCGAGCGAACCGAGTGGAAAGGGACTCAAGTTGTGCGAGAATGTTTGTAAGGGCAGCATCTACCCGGTTCATTTGGCCTTGGGGTTCCTACCTAGGGGCATCTTGATTGAGTTGAGGATTGAGATCCATGGGGGGAACCGAAGACGATGGATCGGGTCGGTAAATGGCACCACTACGGGTGGACATGCAAATGGGGGGGAAATGCAATGAAGGACGGACACACAATGCAATGGCCCTAGGACTTAGACTTTATAGAGATAAGTCAATGACTTGCTCTGATACCAATTGATGTGACACAACCTAAGACTTACCAAGCAAGCACAATTGGCATTCAAAACGGACCGATAATGGCGACCGCTCACCCGATGCTCACCTAGACCCCGGGATAACTTGGCAATGCCAAGTGGAGGATGTGAGGGCTGGGCCCTTGCTGGTAGAGGGCCAGCAAGGCCTAGGAAATGTTTCCCCAAGGGTATGACTGCCCCATTCAAGGGAGCCGACGTTGTGCCAAGGGCACGGGTACACTCCTCTTCCCACGGTGATCGCTTGAAGCAATGGAGCTTAAGGATCGAGCTCTCACTCACGTCCAGCGGAGTTATGAACTAATATTGACTGAACAAACACTAAATAGAGCAAAGTTTGGAGCACTTACTCGACCGGTTTGAAGAAACCGGTCCCGCTCGGAGACGAGGGCGAGCGGGGAGGCGAGGGTTCCCCACACGCCGCGCCGGAGAAGCTTGACCTGCTCAAACGGTTACAACACTACACCTCTCGCAGGAGGGGGATCTTGGGGTGGGGGTTAACTATTAATACATCCAAAACTACCTCCACACAGGGAGGGGCCTTCAGCCGGCCAAGCAATAGGGGAAGAGTCGAGCTAGAAGCAACAAACGGGAGCCGACGCCGGTTCTATCCACTCTCGGCGCTTCAGGACAGGCAGTTCATCATCTGGATGCTGCGGCCACTTCAGAATTTTTTTGAGGACGAAACCAGTTGGAAATTCTTTGCAGCTTGATCAGGATGATGCCAGAATTTCGCTGATTTCTTTGACAGCAGGTGCTGGTCGGGCAGAGCCTTCAAACAGGGAAGCAGACCTGCAGTTCTGACTGCTTCAGGTTCACAACAGCAGAAAGAAGAGGTTGCCACGAGCGCTCCAGAACTCAGAATCAGGTGCTGCCAGAGTCGTTAGAACCGTCGACGAGTCCTCTTCGAAACGAGACTGACGGGGAGGCCAAATGTTGTTGGAGCAGACCGGTAGACTCTGAACACTGAAGGGGGGTCAGTACAGACTGAGTGGAAGCAGAACCGCGCACCCGGGGAAGAAAATTAATAAATCTCAGATCCGGATGCCAAATTGGGCTCTGCTCCTTGGGGATGATAGAAGACTTGTAGTAGAAGATTTTTTTAGAAGAACTCTCATTCAGTTTCCCACTAGGATCGCCGCTGTCGAGCTTCTACTCCAGAGAAGCTTTGCGCAGTCGAGGAAGAAATGCTCCCCCGGGCAGCACAGTGCTTGGATGACGTCGAAACCACCTCCGTTGCGAAGTCAACTGGGAGACGCTTCCGACGGTGCCTCTTGAGCTTTAAGGAACATCCGGAAGAATCCGTGGTCGCCTCTGCAAACTGCTACTCTTCTACAGATCTTCAGCTGAGAACTGGTTTGCCGACGTAGAACCCAAATGGCCACCGAAGGAAGTAAGGAAGAAGTGATTGGAGAAGGGGAGAGGATGAATGGTGGGGAGAGGATGTGGGGGAGGTATGGAGGGAGGTTAGGGGTAGTGTGGAGGTGGAGGGAGAGGGTGCAGGGTTCTTCTGGTTCAGCCAAGGTGGAAGGTGAGAGGAGGGTGGAGGGTGTAATGGGTGGTGGGGAGTGGAGGGAAGGAGGGGGGTGGCCAGATCTAATGGAAGGGGCTGGGGGGGGCGACCTAGGGCTGGGGATGGGAGGTATTTTCAAATTCAAATGGGCCTAGGGAAGTGAAGGGTTGCATGGGGGAGAGGGCAAAGTGTGTTGGGAAAGGGATGGGGTGGTTGGTGGTTGGAGGGTGGAGTGGGGATTGGGGGTTCCACCCTTGGGACTAGGGGGTGGAGTAAAGGGGTTGTGGGGAAGGGGAGTGGCTTTAATGGGGTAGGTGGGAGGGTGGAGGTGGTTGGGAGGGGGAGGAGAGAGAGGGGAGGTCGCACCCCCCTTGTGTGGAGAGAGAGGGAGAGAGAAAGAGGGTGGGGATTCTCTCTCCCTAGGGCTTCTCACCCCCAATTGGATTCACTCCACTGAAGCTAGGTAATTTGAACTCTCAAATGGAAATTTGGCATTCATTCATTAATTCAAAATGAGGGGAATGGGGTCCTATATATAGGCAACCCACATTTTATAAAAAGACCCTGACATTTGACTCAATGACAAATAACCAAGGGAGGGGGGGCGTCCATGGGCCTAGCCCAATAAAGTGGGCCCAAAACTAATCTAATGAGCCTAATGACAAACAAACTTAGGGGAATAAGCAAAAGACCTAGGGACATTACTCAAATAAAATGGAAAATACATCAAATGACTCAAATAGAAAGCACAAAATGGATAATTGGGCCTTTATAGAGAGAGGCCCGAGCTCAAATGACACCGGAGTGTGAAGAAACCCCGAGCCAAAGGGAGTCACGGGTGATGCCTCCATCAGGTTGTCTCCTAGGATAACACCTGGGACTCCTTCTAACGCCCCTTGTTTTCTGGTGCTTGCAAGGCTCCACGGGTGCGGGATGACTTCCCCAACAAATAAATAAAGAAGGTGGTACATGGCATAGGAACCATTTTCCTGTCTCTACACTTCTTGGCACTGTATGTGGAAACCCGAGCGAAAAGCTATAGCACCTCGTGGAAGCCTTCGCAACACCAGCAATCGGGGGCGCGGTTCCCATCAGGGACCCAACTCTCGCCGGGGGTCGCAGGAAGCCTCCTCTGCCCATCCCCGATAAGAGGTCACGCCAGGTAACCTAGATGAACTCCGTTAGGAGATCCGAGCCCTAACCGGACTCAACCGGGAGCTGGTGAGCCGACCGATGGGACCCCAGCCAGTCTTGCCTGAGCGACAGCAAGACGAGAGGTCCCAGACTGGAGAGAATCCTCACCGGGTACGGGAAGCTTCCCATGCCTCGGTCGCGAGGACCCGACGATCGCGCAGCACACCCGCACCCAAGGTGCGTAGCCCCTTGCACTCTAACCCAGAGATGGATCGCCGACTCCAGCACATTGACGAGATAGAGGACAAGGTCTGACACCTGGACGACATCCTCCTGGCTGTGAGAAATCATGGCTTGATCGACGACGACCAAGACTTTCATGCTCCCTTCTCTAGGGATATCATGGAAGTCCCCATTCCGCCGAAGCTCCAGCTGCCATCGTTCACCTCCTACGATGGCACCACCGATCCAGCCGACCACATGCACCGTTTTGAGTCCCATCTATTGTTTCACCGGGCCTAGGATATTGTGAAGTGCCTGGCATTCATTACAACCCTTCGGGAGAACGCCCTGGCCTGGTTCGAGTCTCTACCGATCGGGACCATTTCCTCCTTCCAGCAGCTCAAGAAGCTGTTCAAGGAGAACTTCATTGGCTGCCAAAAGGTGGCCAAGTCAGCAGTGACCCTGCTCGCCCTTAGGTAGGGGAAAGAAGAAACGCTGTGGGACTTCATCTCCCGCTTCTGCGCGGAGGCTCTCCGGATCCCACACCTCGACGTTAGCCTCATGACCACCACTCTCACTTAGGGGACGCGGGACCACATTCTCCGACGCGCGCTCGGAGTCGAAGCATCGGTGACCCTTCCAGACCTGCTCACCTTAGCACAGAAACATGCACGCTGCGAGGAGAACAATGCGGCCTTGGGCTGCATGGTCGGAACCAAGAGATCCGACCGGAAGAGATCTGCCGACTCATCACGAGAAGAACGGGATAAGCTGGAGCGTCGCGACGGAGACCGCCCATAAAGGGAAAGGGGTAGTTATCGCAACTACACACCCCTGACAGCTCCGCCCGATCAAATCCTAATGGAGATCCGCGAGGAGCCATTCTTCAAATGGCCTCCCCGAATGAAGTCAGATCCGAACTCAAGGAGCAAGAAGAAGTACTGTCACTATCATCGCGACCACGGACACGACACTGTCGAGTGCATTAACTCGAAGGATGCTATCGAGGACCTCATCTGTAGAGGACTCCTCGAAAAACTCCTCGCCAAAGCCACCGACAAGCGATAGCGGACGCCTCCGCCCATCGACAATCGGCCCAACGGAAAGGAGATAATGATGATCTCAGGGGGCCGGCCACGGGAGGGGACAACGTGAGCAGGCGACGGCGGTACGCATCGACCGTCCACACCGTGGAACGATGCGACGACACTCAACCAGAAGCCACCACCCCAGGCCATCCAAGAGATCCAATAGTCTTCTTAGACGATGACCTGGACGGTGTAACTACTCCCCATTCTAATGCACTCGTGGTTTCAGCCACTATCAACTAGTGTACCGTGCGTCACATTTTAGTGGATAATGGAAGCGGCCCTGATGTTATCGTGTATGACTGTCTCGTACTTATGGGTGTAGATCTGTCTAAACTTACACCATTACATACACCGTTATATGGATTCTCCGACATGACGGTCCGCCCCGAAGGACGTATATCTCTCCCAATCACGTTCGGGACCACACCAAAAGAGGTAACCTTCCTCGCTGACTTCACAGTCGTTCGCGCAATGACCGGGTACAACACCATCATTAGGCGCGGGATCCTCGGCACCCTTCACGGCGTCCCCTCTTCGTACCACCAAAAGCTCAAGTTTCCTACCCCTCGAGGGGTATGGGAGGTCTGAGGAGATCAAAGGGAGTCTAGGAGATGCTACCTCATCTCAACACGTGACTGACAGCCTGAGGAGACTCCACCTGAGAAGAAGGCGAGGACTGAAGACCCAGGTCCAAGCGTGAGCACTCTAGCAGAAGACCTGTACCTCATCCAAGTGGGAGAAGACCCAAGCAGAATGCCGAGGATCGGGGCCACTCTACCCAAACACGACAAGGATGCCTATATACGGTTCCTTACAGCCAACCAGGATGTATTCGCCTAGTCTGAAGATGAACTCCCTGGAATCCCACGAGAGGTCATCACCCACCAACTCCGGCTGGATCCAACTTGCCGCCTAGTCCAGCAGCGCTGAAGGCGCTGCAACCTTGAGCGACAAACCATCATCAGGGAGCAAGTGGGCGAGAAGCTACGCTCGGGACTACTTAGGCCTACTCGATATCTGGATTGGGTGGCCAATGTGATCTTGGTCCCTAAAAGCAATGGGAAATGGTGAATGTTCGTAGACTATACCGACCTCAACAAGGCTATGCCTAAGGACAACTTCTCCACGCCATGGATTGACCAACTAGTCGATGCCACGGCCGGGCACGAAATGCTGAGCTTCCTAGATGCCTACTCTGGGTACCACCAAATCAGCATGCACGAGCCTGACCAAGACAAAACGGCGTTCATCAACGACCCACGGCTTGTATTGCTACACCCGAATGCCGTTTGGGTTGAAGAATGTGGGGGCAACCTATCAACACATCGTCAACCATATGTTCGACTCGCAGATCAGCCGCAACATGGGGGTCTACGTCGATGACATGCTCGTAAAAAGCCTCCAAGTTGCTGAGCACCTGGGAGACTTGGCAGAGACCTTCGCCACACTCAGAAGATACAATATGAAACTCAACCCATCTAAATGCGCGTTTAGTGTCAGATCTGGAAAGTTCCTCAGATTCTTCGTTACCCATCGAGGGATCGAGGCCAACCCAGATCAAATCTGCGCAGTGTTGGAGATGAAGCGACCAGGACGAGTGAGAGGGGTCCAATGCCTCACCGGCCGCATCGCCGCTTTAACTTGCTTTAACCCGCTTCTTGTCCTGAGCAGCCGAAAGGTGTCTTCCCTTCTTCTGACTAATTAAGCAGGCTAACAAGACGCCGGAGAAGAAAGGGCAGATCGACTGGGATCAGGAGTGCGAGCAAGCATTTGAAGAGTTAAAGCGCTACCTGGCCACTCCACCTGTACTCTCCAACCCGCAAAAGGGAGAGCAGTTATTCTTGTACGTATCGGTAACGCCAAGCATGATGAGCGCCGTACTCACCCGAGAAGAAGCTGGAGTCACGAAGCCCGTGTACTACGTTAGTCGAGCGCTACAAGGGCCAAAATTCTGGTACTCATGAACCGAGAAGTTCGCCTTGGCCCTAGTAACGGTCGCTCGTAAACTACGTCCGTACTTCCTGGCTCACCCAATCGTCGTCCTCACCGATCAGCCGCTACGACAAATCTTCCAAAATCCTGATGCTTCAGGAAGGCTGGTCAAGTGGGCGATCGAGCTGGGCGAGTTCGACGTTAAGTTCCATCTGAGGACCGCGATAAAAGCCCAGGCCCTCGCTGACTTCGTTGCCGAATGTATGATACCAGCCAAAGACTCACCCAAGCACTCCTCGAGACCGACTTGGGAACTGTATGTCGACGGATCATCATGCGCTGCTGGTAGCGGTGCAGAACTGGTCTTACTTTCGCCCGAAGGGGTAGAGCTTCAATACGCCCTGCACTTCAACTTCCTGACTATAAATAATGTGGCCGAGTATGAAGCCCTCCTCTCAGGGATGCGCATGGCAAAACACTTGGGGGCGTCAAGCGTGCGAGCATACAGTGACTACATGCTCATCGCTAACCAGGTCAGGGGAGAATTCGAAGCACACGATCCTTCCATGATCAAATACCTAGAGAAGGCCAGGGCTGTAGCGGATAAATCCTCCCACTTCGAGATGGTCCATATCCCTAGAGAGGAGAACGTCCGAGCAGACACCCTATCTCGCTTAGCATCCGCCACCACGGTCTCCAACTAGAGGTCAATTTTGGTGGAAGAATTATCGGCGCCGAGCATAGAAGAGCCAAGCCCACAGGTAAACGCCATCGACTATGAACCATCCAGAATGGATCCCCTGTTGGATTTTCTCCTACAGCAACAACTCCCAGGCGACTATGCCGAAGCCCGTCGCATGAGGGCCCGAGCAGCCCACTTTACAATAGTGAATGGTCGGTTATATCGCCGATCCCTCTCAACCCCATTATTAAAGTGCTTATTCCCCACGGAGGTCAGACAAGCTATCCAAAGTCCATGAAGGACTATGCGGAAGTCACGTAGGGGGGCGAGCACTCGCACGAACGATGATCCCGCAAGGGTACTGGTGGCCCACCCTGCAGCAAGACTGCCTCGAGTATGTCCGGAGATGTCCTCAGTGCCAAAAATTCTCCAACCTGCACCACCAACCGGCTACGCAGCTTCATACCCTGATGGAGTCTCGCCCATTTGCTCAATGGGGGGTGGACATATTGGGTCCATTTCCCAAAGCACAAGGAAGGAAGAAATTCCTCATAGTTGCTATTGACTACTTCACCAAATGAGTCGAGGCTGAACCGTTAGGGAAGATAACGAGCAAAGCAACGTGGAAGTTCATGCTGCGAAACATCATCTGCAGGTTCGGGATACCAAGAGTCCTCACCACCAACAATGGCTGGCAATTTGCGAGCACGGCCTTCCAAGAGAAGTGCTCGGAATTAGGGATATGGAACCACTATACTTCAGTGGGTCACCATCAGGCCAATGGATTGGTTAAGAACGCCAATAGAACACTCCTCCATGGTATCAAAACCCAGCTAGATCAAGCAGGCGACTCGTGGATAGACTCGATCCTGAACATCCTTTGGGCCCACAGAACCACTGCCAGAGCCGCTATAGGAGAAACCCCGTTCCACCTCGCATACGATGCAGAGGTAGTAGTTCCAGTAGAGATATCCAATCCCTCACTGCGTGTGGAACACTTCGACGAGGCTAGAAACAACCAAGCGTTACGAGAAAACCTGGACCTACTCGAAGAAAATAGGGTAAACGCCCAAGTAAAGCTCGTGGCTTATCAACAAAAATTGGCTCAATACTACAACATTCGAGTCAAGGAACGACACTTCTTCCCCGAAGACTTGGTACTACGGCGGGCAAGCGTGGCAGACCCCAGAGGAGCAGCCAGAAAGCTCGCGCCAAACTGAGAAGGTCCGTACAAGATAACTGAAGTACTTGGAAAAGGAGCGTGCATGCTGGCAAAGGTGGGGGGCAAGAGGTACCGAGGATGTGGAACTCTGTAAACCTCATAAAATTCTTCCAGTAAATCATTGCCAGCCATACTCCACGAAGGTAACTCACGGGTTCTCTAGAGGTGAGCACTGCTCCCCTTGAAAATGAGGAGGTAACCCACGGGTTCCCTAGAGGCGAGCAATGCTCCACTTGAAAATGAGAAGGTAACCCATGGGTTCCCTAGAGGCGAGCACTGCTCCCCTTGAAAACGAGAAGGTAACCTACGGTTTCTCTAGAGGCGAGCACTGCTCCCCTTGAAAACGAGAAGGTAACCCACGGGTTCCCTAGAGGCGAGCACTGCTCCCCTTGAAAACGCGAAGGTAACCTACAGGTTCCCTAGAGGCGAGCACTGCTGCCCTTGAAAATGAGAAGGTAACCTACGAGTTCTCAAGAGGCGAGCACTGCTCCCCTTGAAAACGCGAAGGTAACCTACGGGTTCCCTAGAGGTGAGCACTGCTTCCCTTGAAAATGAAAAGGTAGCCTAAGGGTTACCTAGAGGCGAGCACCGCTCCCCTAAAAAATGATGGCAGCAAGCAAAGGCACAAATACTGTGATGCACACAAGGAAAGCCTACCCAAAAGTTCACGGGAATCTTCCACCAAAAGGTACACAACAAGATCCGAACTAAATAATTTTATTCCATTAGCAAAAATACAAGTTGCCAAAGACTGGCGAGTCACTATTACGCGACCAATACACAAGCATATGGAAAGACAAAACGCGTCCAACTATGGCGATGTGCAACTCCAGCATCTTGTTTTTTGGGCGCCGTCGTCTGCCAGCAGCTATGATAAGTCTGTGAGCGGACACCTAGCATCTCTTTTGTCCACGAGCAGACGGCCGCTCCTCGGTTACTTGTTCTGACAAAGTGGACCAACAGAGGGAGCCACCTATGCCAGAGAAGAGGGCCAAACCCTCCACCCCTTGACCCGCTCATGAGAAGACCACACCTAGCATCCCTTTTGTTCCGTGGAAGCGGACCAACAGGGATGCCACTGGCTAAGAGACCTGCACCAGGAGGTGAGATCGGATGACCCGTCTGCCCCTGGTTGACAGAGGGCAGTGGAGCAACAAGGCCCACACATTATGGAGACCGATGCAGCATACTGGCCATGCCTGCAAATTGGCAAGCAAGTCCTACCGCTCTGCCTACCGTCATCTTCAAGTAGAGAAGCGCTCTCCTTAGCTCGAGAAGATACCTCGTCGCACACCTGCAGAACAAGAAGGGCGAAGGGAAGCAGTCACAACCATGCAGTAAGAAGGCAGCAAAAAGAAGGAAGGAAATCATTTGACAGTAGAGGGGGTAAATACAAAGGTATCATCCGTCCCCTTAAGGACGGAATCAGTCTGGCTCAAGAAGCAGGACCCCCCTACCGGCGCATAAGCGGCTGACTTTATTCAAAGCTTCCCGCCAGCCGTCCAAGTATCCAAGCCTATAGTCCTCGGAGGCAGGGCCATGCGCTCCCAGCACTGGCCACGGCCGCCACGGTGTCGGGGGACACTCCCTCCGGAGGATCAGGGGTTGACGATGAGCCTGTAGAGATTTGTCATCCGATGAAGTGCCCGACACTCCCGATGACATCCTACAGGACCTCCTCCTTCGAAGCCTTGACACCGGGAGACCGGTACGAAGGTAGCTATTTATAGGAAGGATGGAAGTTCCCAGAAGGTTAAAGGACTCCTACCGTCCCAAGTAAATCCACGGAAATCGAAGCGACAGATCCCGAAAGTTGTGCCCTTACGGAATAACCCTCAAGAGCGCCATTTCGTATCCCCAGAGGATCTCGTAGCCATTCAGAAGGGAGGGAAATACACTGAAAATATTTTGGAATTTATGAGAAAAAGGAAAGGATTCCATTCAAGTTCCAAAAAGCTTACAAGGAAGAGGTAACTGCCTCAGCAAAACCAGAAAGAAATTCAAGAGGACAACTGGGAGCACCCTCCTAAGGGTTCTCCCCGGCAACATCTTCACATGACCCAGCCTCCTCGGGCTCGCGTGTAGCAGCAACTTCTGAAGAAGGTGAGGGCCGGACCAGGTCCACCACGCGCTCCTCAACTGAGGGGGCGTCAACGGGTGCTCGCATGCCTTTGCTCGGCCCCATTGCCAGCTCCTCGGCCGTGGCCCCCTCACCACCAACCTCCTCGTCGCAAGCCCCCTCCTCGCCATCATTGGCCGCCGCACCATAGAATGGTGAGGGGGGAGGGAGTGACACAACTGAAGAACCTAGCTTCTCGGCCGTGGCCACGACCGCAGCGTTCTAGCCATCCTAGATGCCACGGTCATGGGCCGGGCCGAAATACTCCAAGGCCACAACAGTCAGTTCGTTCCGGTATGCCAAAGAGGAGCGGAAGCTTTCCACCGCCTCCTCGCCAGCAGTAGACATTGACCAGCGCAGCCCAACAAGTTGCGCCTCGACCTCCTCAGCTCGGGCTTCCACGACTTGGACTTGCGCCCCCAGCTTGACTACACGGGCTTCAGCCATCTCAGCCCGAACACGGAAGAAGTCACGGTTGTTGGCACCCATTTTATACCTTTAAGTTGAGTTACTTTCTTGTCATTATTTATGATGTCCCAAGTTGTCTGTCATTTATTGGGTCATCTTGTGACGGTTTTGTGGCCTATTTTATAGGTATTTTCTCCCTGGTTGGGCTTTCTCCCATGTTTTCTCGAGTTTGGACTTAATGGAACTTGGTTTGACTAGGTCTTTAGGCTGAGTATGCTTATTTCCTATTTTCTTCTATGGTCACCTTAATAACGGTCTCACGATAGGCCGTTTTAGGGAGGTGGTGGTCTATTGGATGACCGTTTTTTCTCATTCCCTGCGTCGACCTGACCTTTCTTGTGTCGACATATTTTTTCTATAAGCGGTCTCGCGATAGGCCATTTAGGAAGGTGGCAGTCCATTCACGACCGTTTTCATTTCCTGCGTCGACATGTCCCTTCTCTGCGTCGACATCGCTCTTTCCTGCATCGACCTGACTTTTTCTATGTCGACCTGTTATCTTTATAAACGGTCTCCCGACAGACCGCCCATAAAAATGGCGGTCCATCAAGAACCATTTTTGCTTGGCGGGAATTCTTATTTTGACCTGGTCTTTGGATAATTGAGCATATTTATCCTATTTTTTTTTGTTTTTCAACGGCCAGGAGAATAGCGGTCGGCCGATGGGCCATTTAGCACCCAGGCTGGTCTATCATTGGACCATTTCTGTCAGCCGAGATTCCTGCGTCGACGAGCGATTTCTCTCTCTATCCATGGTCAAACCCCTTTGCTTGATCCACGGATTTCTCCGCGGATTCTCAGCCAAATCGAGCGCCGTTTGATCCTGATAAAGGTTGGGAGTATTATCTTCATTTTGTTCAACATAATCCAAGTCTAATTCCCGCCCAAAAGCCGTCCATTCGAGCTGGGGTTTCAAGGGCCTACAAATAGAACCCTTGGGTCATGGCCGCGAGGGGGGGAGATCCGGAGTTCACGTCGAAGTGCTGTCACTTTCTTGAGCGAAGTCCAGTCAGGGAGAAAGGATTTCTACATCCCCTAAGCCTTTGGTCCAGGGAGTAGTCCATTTTCTTCACATTTTTGAGTCATAGCTTGAGTTTTTTTGGCCATTGTCTTGGTCATTTCATCATCATTCTCTTTCGTTTCTCTTCACATTTTTCATTGGCATTCTAGCATTTTTACAACCTCCCATTATTTTTCAAGCCCCATAGGGGTTAAAAAACCCAAACCCCCAGGTATTTTCCCTTTTAATTATGTGTTCTCTTCATCGTTCCCATTTATAGATATTGCACTTTCATAAACTAATCTGGGGTCATTTTGTTTGTCATTTGTCTTGTCTTGCAGGTCATCAGGTGTCCTAGCACGAGGCCCATCCCTCCTGGCCGGCTGGAAGGGGTTGAGGATTGAGTTCCCCGGCTCGGGATCTGGAAGCTTTTGTGGTCTACCTCCGACCGTTCACCTTGGATAGCGGTCTTCCTCAGACCGTCTCTCCTATGCATGCGGCCGATTGAAGATCGTTCAAGTCCTACGCCCGAGTCTTCTTCCCGTGCTCTCTTCAGTGCTGGTAGCGGCCTATCGTCCGGCCGTTTTCACTCTTCGGCGGCCGTCAAAAGACTGTCTACATCCTGCACCAACACTATTTTTGGATTGGCGAGTGTCTTCATCCATCTCACTTTCTAAGGTACGTAGTGCGTTTCTCTTTGCGCTGGGTATCTTGGTGGCGATCACAACCTGATAGTGTGTGTGGATGTTTGATTTCATTGCCTTATTTGTCTACCCCCATGTTTGAATTAATGCCATATTAGTTCCATTCACATTCACACACACCCACATTTCTTTCTTTGGATTAAAAATCTATCTACATAGCTTTTTTGGCGATCACGGTGGGACATCTAGTGCCCATCACTTTATCCATGCTTTTATGTGATTTTTGTGTGTATATCCATGTTTAGATAGCATTTCATGTTCATATTGTTTGAATCCATATTGTTATGTTTGCATATGTTCATTATATCTTGATTTGCTAGATTTAGCCTAGAATTTGCATGCACTCCGGTGCACATAGGGCCATGCATTCTTATATTGTAGTTGCATTCTTACCTTGGTAAGTGATCCTCTCGCTCCCATATTCCTTGGGGTCGAATAGGTGATCTTATCCGGGACCTCCGTAAGTCCCCGTGAGCCGTGGATTCCCACACGGACGCCGGGCCGGTTGTACCTTTCCACCTCGTGTCTAGGTTGCATGTGTGAGGGAGTTAACCATAGATCAACCCAAGTATGGACCCTTTTCCCTTTAGTATTCCTATCTTCTGAGAGAATTGTGCTTAATTTAAAACATTAAAAGGTCCATTAAAACCATTAAAATTTTTCGCATCATATCAACTTGTTTGATCTTTGGTGGAAACCTCTCACATTCATATTGTTTGTTGGACTCCCCAAGCCCGTTTGTGGTGTTGTTTGCTGCATTTTCCATTCATATAGTCATTTGTGGTCCATCGTTCCGAGTCGCATTTTGCATTTTGCATAAGTCCATCTGACTCCTGTCTCCTTCCCTCTCGTCATCCCTCTCCTTATTCTTCGATCCCTTACTTCCCTAATTGTATTCCCTTGATTTTCCTTGTATTAAGTCTCCATTTACCCTAAAAGGTTAATACTACTAAGAGCTGCTTTATCCTGTCAGCTAAAGCCCCTCTTTCCTTAATACAAGCTGTTCGGACATTAACTGGCTATAAATATCAAGCTGCTGGAATCAAGTATCTTGGAATTCCTATTAAAAAGGGCAGATACCTGTGTTCAGATTTCAATTTTCTTGTTGAAAGGATTCAGACCAAGTTAGAAGGTTGGCAATCCAAGTTGCTATCTCAAGCTGGCAGAGCAGTTCTAATAGACTCAGTCCTTAAAAGTATGCCAGTCTACCTTGCATCGGCCTGTTTCATACCGAAGAAGATAATCAACTTCATGGATAGCCAATGTGCAGCTTTTTTTTTGGCAAGGGGAACATGGAATCAACCGCAGGCATTGGATTGCATGGTCTTATATTCAGAAGCCTCACATAGAGGGTGGCCTTGGAATTAGGGATTTATTATGTGTCCAGACTGCTTTTGCTTTCAAGATGCTATGGAACATTATTCATGGGTCATCACTTTGGTCTCAATATGCTAGACAAAGATTTTTCAAAACCCATATCGCTAGCAGTAATAAACCATTTCTAGCAGGTATGCCTCTAATTGTCTTCAGGCAGGCCAGAGAAATCCTACTTGAAAATAGTAGGTGGATTGTAGGGTCTGGAGAAACAATAGACTTTCTAAGAGACAACTGGACTGGAAATGGCTCTGCTGTTAGTGCTGAACAGGCCAGTAATAGAGATAGTGGGAGTTTAATCCCCAATGCTTTGGTTAGAGAAGTGCTCAAGAATAATCAGCATATGGCTTGGGGTTTCATTGGAAATGATTTTCATACTCCTAATATCCAGTTCAACAATGAGGCTGATATTTGTTTTTGGATGAGTACTGCTAAAGGTAATTTCTCTATTAGATCAGCCTACAATCTTATTCGTACTAGAGGTATGATAAGGCCAGCCTGGGCAAAACTGTGGCATTCTGCCTTTAATCCTAGAGCAGCTCTTTTCATATGGAAGTTAATCCACCGGGCAATTCCAATAGATAGCAGGGTTATTGATTGTGGTATCCAGATGGCTTCAAAATGCAGTTGTTGCTCCCATCCAGATTATGAAGATCTCAACCATGTGTTCATTCATGGAGACTTGGCTTCAGATCTATGGGGCTGGCTACAACCCCTAGTCAGTAATAATGTATGGCTGGGTGATCAGATTATTGGAAGATGTTGGAATTTCTTGTCTGCTACCAGAATGCAATCAGCTTTCTACTTAGCTGGGATGTACTCAACTTTCCTTATGCTATGGGAAATATGGAAGCAGAGATGTGCCTCGAAATATGAAGGGGTTCCCATCAATACTACTTTTATTAAAAGGAAGATTCTTTCCTCTGTTCAGATGGCTCTGGATAAAATTAACTTCCACAGGCCTCTTTCTCCTGCCCAATTCAGATGCCTAGCTTCATTTGGTCTGTCTCCTCGGGTACAGGTAAAACAGCCAATTATGGTCTCCTGCAACTTGGCCAAACAGGGGCACACTTTGCATGTAGATGGGGCATTGAAAGGAAACCCCGGCAGATGTGGTGGAGGCGGATGCATAAGGAATCATTCTGGCGATTTGATTATATGATTTGCCTTCTACTATGGTGTAGAAATAGTTTGATGGCAGAATGCAGGGCACTACGTGATGGGCTGGCAATTACGAAGCATGGTGGAATTAAGCTCTCGGCAATTTTTTCAGATTGTTCCATTCTTGTGGAGGCATGTCGGAGTGGAATATCTCCCAATTGGGCAATCTACCCGTGGTGGAGGGAAACTTTAACTTTTCTTCAAGAAAGTGGAAGTGAGATTCATCACATATTCAGGGAAGGGAACCAGGTAGCAGACTCATTGGCTTCATATGCTTGCAGCATAACAACTAATATAGTCTATACCAAAGTAAGGGAGTTACCACAGCTGACCAAGGGAGTCTTCAGAGTGGAAAAGGCTGGTTTGCCCTCTTTCCGTTGTCACTAGTTCTCTAGTTTGTTATTTTAGCTCTAGTGTCTAATATCCCTATCGTCTTGTTCGGGCCCTCATTATAAGCCCTTTTTTTTCTCAGGGGTATGCCCCTTTGATAGTGTACATTGCCCACTCTTTAATAAAAATTAGGACCACAGGGTGAGCCAGGAGGAGTGAGAACACTCCCCCTCTCTGAGGGAGGGTGCACTCGACCTGTGCCCATCCTGACTGGTCAGTGTTGATTAAAAAAAAGTCTCCATTTACCCTCATGGAGCACTACACTAATCCTTTGTACCCTCCTTCTTCATCTTCCGATTCCCGTGCGGATTCCTCTTCCCATGCGGGCCCATCTCCTTGTGATCCTTTCGACTCACAAGCAAATCTCATGGCCCACTTATCATCTCTTGTTTGCCAAATGGACTCGGCTTAGGTCCAAAAACTCATTACTAATCATCTTAAGGGACCTCATTCTCATAATAGGCCTCATTCATCTAATGGGCCTCCTTCCTTTAAGGGGCCATCTTACGTGAGTGGCCCGCCTTCCTTTAATGAGCCTCATTCTCTTAATGGGCCTTATTCCTCCAATGGGCCCCCATCCTTTGACAAGTCGCCTTCTTCCTTCAATGGGCCAACATCCTTTAGTGGGCCTTCTTCCTTTAATGGGTCTCCTTATCTTAATGGGCCTCATTCTCATAATGGGCCCCATTCCCTTCATGGACCTTCTATTCCTAATGGGCCTTCCCACCTTAATGGGCCCACTTCCCCTACCCATGTTGCTGCTGGCCCAATGGGTCCCCATGCTCATGATCCTTCCAGGCCCACATATCCTTGCACTCCTGGAATGGGCTTTCCATCCTCCACTCAGCCAGGATCCCCTCATCCGACCCATTATCATCATTCTGGTCCAAATTCACACTCTCTTGCTCAAGCTGGCTTGCATCCTTCTTAATCTCTCCCCATCCAGAAGATGATTGCTCAAACCCAATGCCGACTTGATGAACTACAACACCGAATTGATCCCAAATCCTCATTGCATGTTCTATTTACATTCCAAGGTCTTCAGCTTCCGCATCATTCACAAGTTCCAACATATCGTCGTTATGGTGGAGTCGGTGACCCGTATGTGCACTTGAAGGAGTTCGTTTATGAGTCGGCCTAATTTCGATATGTCCAACACTTGATGGCCTATGTATTTGGTCTATCTTTGGAGGGCCCAGCTTAGGATTGGTTCTTCTCTCTTCCGCAAGAGGAGATTGTGAGTTTTCAAGTTGTGCAAGAAAAATTTATCCAGCACCATCAGGATCAAGTTGGGCCTAAGTATTCTATTGTGGATCTGTCCCATGAGAAGATGAAGCCCGACGAAGAGTTCTCTACCTTTGCTGACCGCTAGCATCGCCTCGCCGCGCAAGTCCCGGGGCATATTCCGGAGGGTGAGCAGATCAAAATGCTCATTTCCAACACAACGGCCGAGTATTGCTTTATCTTATCCCTTAATGATATTTCCTCCTGACAACAGCTCTATAGTCGAGCTCGCTTCATCTGCCAACAACTCCAAGGTTCCCTTCACTCCGAGTCTTCTCCACCTCCTGTGCCCACATATGCCTCCTATCCATCATCTCTCATGAGTCAGCCCTCCATGAGTCAGCCCTCCACCACATATCCTTCCATGAGTCAACCTTCTGCTCCTACATACCCGTACACCACAACATATCAGCCCTCCATGAGTCTCCCTTTCACCACCCAAAGATAGTCTTCCGCTTCCTCGCACCCCCATGTGTCTTCGCCCGTGTCTCCACCTCCAGTCAAGGGAATGCCACACCCCTAGCAGGTGGATTCCGTCTACATGCCCCCCTATCCCGCTCCACGTATGCCTTCACCAAATCCCTCCACTAGCCATACATCCATGCCTATGCAACCTCCGCTCCCGTCCCCACAACCATCTCCATTACCTTCCCATATCCCTCGGCATCCACCTTGCCCGAAGCAGGCTCCTCCTCCTCCATTTCCAGAGTGTTTTACAGACATTTTTAAGGCTTTGATGGTCACTCATGCATTACAGCTTCCTTCGATTGTGCCTTGCCGACCCGCGGTCAGGAATATGCTTCAATATTGTGAATTTCACCGCCAACAGGGGCATTTGGTTGAGGATTGCCCCGAGTTTCGGGAGTTTGTTTATGGTTTGGAAGACAAGAAGAGGATTGATTGGGCTGCCATGCATGAAGTTACTTTAGATCTTCGCAGCAAGCAACAACAACAGCAGTCGCCGCCCAGGCAACTGTCTCCATCACTACAAGGCCAGGGGCACCTCCGTGATTCTTTATCTGGCGCAGCGCCTGTTCCATCAACTACTCTATCACCCGTTCCCTCACCTATTCCATCACCTACCCCATTACCTTCACCATCTCCATCTCCTCCACCTACCCAAGCCTCTACTCAAGCGAGTACCTCTACTTCTTCTACTCCTATTCCTTCTACCACCGCTTCCACTCCCAACACCGCCCGACACGTAGTGTCGATACATCGAAGGTGGGCGCCGCAACCCTCCTCTTCACCCTCTCCATATCCATCACCTCCACTACCCTCATTGCCTGCATCACCATCTCCACCATTCTCACCATTGCCTAACCCGTCGCCATCACTTTCGCCACCTCCTCTCCCCAAATCGCCTAACCCATTGCTTCCACCTTCGTTGTCTCCACCGCATTTGCCAACACCATCCCCATCTTCACCTTCTCCACCATTAACCTTCTCGCTCGAACCTGAGCAAGCTACTCCTATACCTTTTCCACCTTTTCCCCCTCCTACACCTGCACCTTTGCCTTTGCCTCCACATGAGCCTGTCATTGTCGCTATCCCTTCACCACTCGCATTGCCTTTACCCCCACTTACGCCTTCTAAACATTCTCCTCCACCTTCGAAACCTACTACCTCCATTTCTTCTCCCTTCACTTCCACCCCACAGAGCGGGTGTGCGTTACGTCCGGTGAACCTTGGGCTTGGTCCCCAGGGAGACGATGAGCCCAGTCAGGACAGTTTGGTGCCGACCATGCATTTCAAGATTCAAGATTTCATTTTATGGATGACGATTCGCGTCCTGGTTCCTGGCTATTTTGGGGATAATGAGCCTGCATTTCCTATGGAGATGATTGCCAAGAAGAGCTCTCTTGCACTGGTGCCAGTTTCTTCACAAGCGAGGCCGGTGGCAATTTCATTACTCGCCGGAGGTTCAATCGTTGATGTTGTTATCACTTCTCGCTCCATCGTCGTTCAGTTCAGTGGCCAAGAGGGGTTCTCTACCCGAGTTGCGCTGACTCGTACGGCCTCCAAGAGCTTGCTAGATTCCATATTCAAGGGGTAATTGGTCGTATTCTCAAGATTTTTCAAGGATATTCTGCACGTGTTATGCAACCTCGCTCAGTTTATTGGTGAGTCGGCCACGACAACACCGCGCATTACTCTCCCTCTGTTTCATCCTGCTCTTCTGGTATGGGAGTTATGCTTCAGGCCTGACTACCAAGTGGAGTTGCCGAATCTTAGGCTCTTTGTGCCGAGTGATAAGACTCCATGGCTTCATAAAGTTCATCATTATGAGGAGTTAGTTGTTCAAGAATGTCCGCCTATGGTTAGCACAGGGTGTCTAGGGGCAACCACCCTGATGAATATGCATGTTCATAATCGGGGCAGGCCATCTGCCAGATGGGCCCGTTATTTGAGAATATGTTGCAAGATAAGAAGGCCAAAGGTCCGAGCCCGCGCCAAGCGGGTCCGTGTTCAAGAGATTTTGACCAAAAAGAGGCGACGGCACATGTTTAAGGGCCATCAGTTGTGCACTCGGGAGTCCACTTCTCCTTCTTCTTCTTCATTCCATTCGTTATCTTTTCTCCTGCTCAGTTCCCACCCTTGGGTGGTGTATCTCCCCTCTTCTAATCCTATTTCTGTAATTCTCTCCTCTCCTCCCGGGTCCGCGAACCCTCACTTCTCTTCTTCTCGTTCGGGGCCTCCAGGTTTTCCCCATTATCATGATTTTAGGCCCCGTCCTATGTCCTCCCTTCTCAATCCCGGGACTTCTTCTGATTTTTCTCCTCCAGTATCTTCGATTTCTGTATCTCATTCTCATTCCCTGACCCTATCGGGTGTCTCTCACTCTCTTTCCCCGACCTTGTCAGGTGTTTATGATTCTCCTTCCCCGACCCTGTCGGGTGTTTATTATTCTTCTTCCCTGCCTCTATTGGGTGATCGCTATTCTCCTTCTCCGATCACGTCGGATGATTTTCCTTTTTATCTTCCTATTCATTCCTCACCCTTTCGGGGTCATTGCCCTTTTTCTTGCTATTTTCGAGGCTTTAGTCCGCCTTGATATCAGCTGACCTCTATTTATTCTGTATTTGGTTCCTTGTTATCAGGGTCTCTGTGCCTTAACGAGAGAGTTCTAGCCCTCATCTCTCTTCCTTTTTATCCTCCTTCGTCCAGTATGATGTCCGCCGCTCCTCCGTGTAGAGGAATTTTCAAGCCTTGCTATCCTTTCTGTCTTGATCCTGTCAAGTAAGGAATACAAAGCTCATGCTGCTCAAAGCATGATGATCAAGGTTGCTTTAGGATGCTACTTCCACGCTATGGATTTGCACGGTATCTTCATTTTGTGCAAGAACGTGCTATCATTACATACAAAAAAAAGAACGTGCTATCATTTCGATTCCTTATGTTTTTTTCCTGCACGTGATTATAATGGTGATTTCCTCAACATGATTGAGTGGCTTTAGGAACTCTTAGTTAGATTAGTCAAAAAAAAATGAGTTCGCTTCTGCAGCATCTCAGGCAGGTGATAGCTCAGTGCTGGGAGTCTAGTTTCTTTCCCCGATTGTTATGGGTTATCTTGAGTTTGGGTATTTCACACACTTCACGGTGAGCTATAGCCGATCTCTCTAGAGCAACACCGTTGCTGTTTTGGCCATACTTTGGGTATGCACAAATATCTTTTTCTTTTCTCTGCTCGACCGAGTGTAGGGGCAAGAGATTGACGGATGAGATGACCGACCTAGGCGCTCCCTAATACGAGAGAGGTCTCAAATAGGGGCAGTCTTGACCCTCAAAAGTGAGCGTTCAGGCAATATCTAGGCAATAAGGGCTATAAATGAGAAAATGAATCAACATTCAAAAGCATGAATCAAAGGCATGACAAGAGTGGCAGTACAGTTCCCCGCAGGACGTCATGAGCCCGGTCGCATGCGTGCCTGATAAATATGGGTCTAAAAATCAAAGACACAGAGCCCCGGCACAACAGACTGTATCTTTGAGGGGTAGTGGCCTGGAAGGAATTTGAGTCCTGATATCTCCCATCCTGTATTAAGCTTATCCCCATTGTTCTTCTATTTCTCCCTCTTAGGTTGGGTTGTATCCCGGGTATGGCCTTAGTAGGGGCACCGTTCTTTAAGGGCGATTGGTTATGGTAAGCTACTTCCAAATGCACGCCATGCTCAAGGGAAATCCTCGATAAAAGAGGGAGGAACAATGACCCTTAGTTAGTAGTTTGAGCATGTCCGTGTGTGCTGCAGATAGCTTTATCAAAAAAATAAACAAAAAAATCAAATATTACAAAAAAAATCAGATATTGTAAAAAAAATTATAAAAAAAATCAAATATTTCCAAAATCAAAAAAATCAGATATTGTCTAAATTTTTTTAAAAAATAAATATTACCAAACCCCAAAAAATCAGATATGTCAAAAAAATCTAAAAAAATCAAATATTATCAAAATTTCAAAAAAATCATATAGTTAAAACCCCAAAAAAAATCAAAAAAAAATGTCAAAAAATCTAAAAAAATATGTGTCTTTTATTTTTATGTATCTTTGTTTTGAGAACGGATATGATTCGTTAGCTCAGTGTATAGGTCGCAGGTGTTCAAGCTCATCTTAGCTCCTTATCATTCGCTTTGTCTCCTGTTCATGTGCTTTTCAATCTGTTCTCTTTTCTTCAATCTTGTCTCTCAATCTGTTCTAAAGCTCATGTCTTTCTCACGCTTTACTTAGCGTTGCTCAGCTTTGATCATATCTTTGTGAAAGGGCTCTTTGCGTTACGATTGTGAACCCGGCAATTCTGCTTCGTCTGGTCTTGGGCTTGATTGAAGAGTATATATGTCGTGTCTTGTGTTGTCTCATCCCCTGTGGTCATCCCGCGTGTTCTTGTCACAACCATGTGTTGTCCCACCGCGTGTTCTTATCCCAACCGTGTGTTGTCACACTGCATTGTTGTCTTGTCCCACTATGTTCGTCTTACATGCATGTTGTTGGTTCGTGTCTTGCATATGTTGCTGGTTCATCCTTTGTTATGTTATATTGTGCCATCTTTCCATCATTTGTTCGTTTCTTTATTGTTCATGCGTTCATTTGTTTGTCTCATTATGATCATGCTTGTTTATTCATGTTGGTGGTTGTCTTATTTGAAAAATCCATAAAAATAAGAAATCCAAAAATCCAAAAAATGCCGTTTCGCTTGGCAGGTAAGTCAGGTATGGCTCTCTATCCCAGCTCACTGTTGCATTACTATATGGTATCTATATTATTTTAGCCTCTTAAGATCCGGCTGGTTGGCCGTGTGTTCTGGGATCTGATGTTCCCCTTTAATAAAAACGATGATGATCTAGAAGCATACGGTTAATCGTTGGATAGACCGCTCGATTGAGTCGGGTGGGGGACGATGGACTCTGTCTCGCACACTGTGGTTGTAAGAAGATTCTTGACCCCGTCTTGCTCAGTCTAGAAATAATATCCTCGAGTACTTTCTATTTTAAGCTTTCTTTGCATTCGTTTTGATGATTTCTTTGTTGTAGCCCAACATACATCATGTCATTTTGAGCATTCACGTCTCGTGATCCTCTCAAGGTTTCTTCTCAGCAATGGTTAATTACACTACAATTCTCTTGGATAAGAGATCTTCATTCCACTCTGAATTTGAACGATTTCTCTGATCTTTCCGCTCGGTCTGGTTGGCCAGCGTGATTCCTGTCTGGATTTTATCTCAGTTTTACTTTCTCCTTTTTTAGCTTTTCAGCTGTATTCTTTCCGATCCCCTCAATGTCTGTGGATTGTGTCCCCAATGAGGTTGGTCATGTTTTCCCTTCCTTCCTTAGTTTAGTCCTCCAGACATGTCTCATTCTTGTCATCCATTCCTTGTGGTTAGTTCGGTGATTTCGGGAGAATTCCTGTCACTTGTTGGTTGTGACGGGTGTCTTTTGCCTTGATGCCCGCTTTTCAGTTCTCTCCGCTTCATCTCTGCTTCATCTCCATTTCCGGTTACTGTCGCCTTCGCTCCATCTCCTTTCCATTTCACCTCCGCGTCACTTTCTCTCGTTCCCTTGCAAAGCGAACATCAAGGAGGGGCATATATTGACACCCATTTTATACCTTTAAGTTGAGTTACTTTCTTGTCATTATTTATGATGTCCCAAGTTGTCCGTCATTTATTGGGTCATCTTGTGACGGTTTTGTGGCCTATTTTATGGGTATTTTCTCTCTGGTTGGGCTTTCTCCCATGTTTTCTCAAGTTTGGACTTAATGGAACTTGGTCTGACCAGGTCTTTGGGCTGAGTATGCTTATTTCCTATTTTCTTCTATGGTCACCTTAATAACGGTCTCACGATAGGCCATTTCAGGGAGGTGGTGGTCTTTTGGATGACTATTTTTTCTCATTCCTTGCGTCGACCTGACCTTTCTTGTGTCAACCTATTTTTCTATAAGCGGTCTCGCGATAGGCCGTTTAGGAAGGTGGCGGTCCATTCACGACCATTTTCATTTCCTACATTGACCTGTCTCTTCTCTGCATCGACCTCGCTCTTTCCTGCGTCGACCTGACTCTTTCTGTGTCGACCTGTTATCTTTATAAACGGTCTCCCGACAGACCGCCCCATAAAAATGGCGGTCCATCAAGAATCGTTTTTGCTTGGCGGGAATTCTTGTTTTGACCTGGTCTTTGGATAATTGAGCATATTTATCCTATGTTTTTATTTTTCAACTGCCAGGAGAATAGCGGTCGGCCGATGGGCCGTTTAGCACCCAGGGCGGTCTATCGTTGGACCGTTTCTATCATCCGAGATTCCTGCGTCGACGGGCGGTTTCTCTCTCTATCCGTGGTCAAACCCCTTTGCTTGATCCACGGATATCTCCGCGGATTCTCAGCCAAATCGAGCGCCGCTTGATCCTGATAAAAGTTTGGAGTATTATCTTCATTTTATTCAACATAATCCAAGTCTAATTCCCGCCCAAAAGCCGTCCATTCGAGCTGAGATTTCAAGGGCCTATAAATAGAACCCTTAGGTCATGGCCGCGAGGGGGGGGGAGATCCGGAGTTCACGTCGAAGTGCTGTTGCTTTCTTGAGCGAAGTCCAGTCAGGGAGAAAGGCTCTTTACGTCCCTGTTGCCACCGGCTTATTTTCTCGAATTAATTGAGGATTAAGCATAGGGAAATACTCCCTAAATGGAGCAAAACGGCACATCGCCAAAGTTGCTCTACCAGTCAAGTTGTGCTCGGAAATTGAGACGTATCGTCGGGTCAAGCGGTGCAACATAACAACCGGGCATCGGTCTCGAGAAAATGGCACTATGCCAGCCAGTTTCTCGACAACCGGATCAGTTTCAGGATTCGGGACAACCTGTCGTACCTTACATCACTCTGTGAAGATTCGGGGTTTACCCCTGGACACCTTGCATACGGTATCACACCACCGGCGCCTTAACAACCGGGTTAACCCGGGACTCAGAACAGCCATCACACAGCTCTTCGCCAAGGAGCGATGGTCACCCCGACCACCAGAAAAACGGCATCATCATGTCGACGCCCCAGTCAGCGGGCCCAACCAAGGGTCCTAACCAGCTAGCCGTGACCCGTGGCAACATCAGCAATCGATCCGGCCCACCCCCAATCACTCAGTTTGCGGGTTTACCTGCATTCAACACAGCTACCCGAGCCGAATCGGGGGCGTCCTGACTACAAGCCACACCGTATGGCACCCAGCAACAAGGCCGGGGTCTACCCCTGAGTCACCTCCATCTAGCCCTCTGAAGTCAAAGGAAGACCCACTTGGGACCAACCACAAGCTTTAGGAGCTCACAGCACCCGTATATGGCCCACGCACGCGCATCGAGAATTTCCCCGAGCACCTGGTGGGCGCGTATGCTCCAGGCACTCTACAGCAAGTCCGAGCCTGACTCGGGACTCCCAACAACCCATCGCGTCATGCACCACCATCGTGCGCCCACACACGCGGATCGACCCCGCTAAAACCCCAGTCAAACTCGTGGTCAAACTCACCCTAAACCCTCAGTCAAACCCCGCTAAAACCCCCCGGTCAAACCTGCCTAAACCCCCCATGGGGGGGGGTTTACGCGGACCAGCCCACCCCCCCTGGGCTAGTCCGCGTAAACCCCCATTCAATTAAAAAAAATTAATTTTTTCAAAAAGGAAAAACTGGAGCCACTCCGCCTAAACCCCCCGGGGTGGGGTTTAGGCGCGCGCGCGGGGGGTGGGGGGGGGGTGGGGGGGGGGGTTACGCAGACTAGCCCAGGCCCCCTGGCTGGTCCGCGTAAACCCCTTCGCCCTCTCTCTCTCAGCCCGTGTAACCCAAGCCCTATTCACTTGGGTTTACGCGGACCAGCTCATAAACCCCCTATGACCCTTCACCTTCCACTATAAAAGCCCCCCTTTGGGAGCCCAAATGCATGGATGAAGCACCAAATGAATCAAGCACTCAGCCCCAGACTACAAGGGCACACTAAGGAGAATTGTGTGTGTTTGCTAGGCTCACATCGTGGGCATGTCGCATATGCATCCCTCATACGGCGTCTAGCCAAAACACCCATCTCCGGGAGATTTGTGTGTGTGTTTGCTAGGCTCACGCCGAGGGCATGCCGCATGAGCATCCCTTATACCGCATCTAGCCCAAACACTCACCTCTGGCCCCCTGTTGTGATATGTCATCTCGATAATCGTGCATGACCCCAGTTTTTGCTTGGTGAAAGCACTCTGCCCGGGTCATGTCTCGATACTCATGCACGACCCTTATGTCGCTTCATAAGAGCGTCATGCATAGTCCTTGCCTCATTGATCGTGCACCATCAAACATCGCTCGATCGAGGCACCCTGCTCGATCTTCGCGTCGACATTCGTGCACGACGCAAACGTGGCTTGATGAGAGCATCCTACCCAGTCTCTGTCCCAATGGTCGCACACCATCAGACATGGCTCGATCGAGGCACCCAGCCGAGTCCTCTGGCTTGACAAGCATGCCCACAGCACTATTACTTAGACAATGGGCATACTTCACAAGTAACGACGCAAGATGAAGTGTTAGGCCCCTACCTCCGTAAATGGGCCCTGAGCACGACCACTGAGGTCTCACGGCACCCAGCTCTCTCAGTCACAACGGTGCCCCCGGCACTCGACTGCCTGCAACTCCAGTCACAACGGTGCCCCCGGCACCCGATCACTCAACAATTCCAGTCACAATGGTGCCCCGGGGCACCCGATCACCCAACAACTCCAGTCACAGCGGTGCCCCCGGCACCCGACTGCCAACAACTCTAGTCACATTGGGGCCCGCAGCACCCGATCACTCAACAACTCCAGTCACAACGGTGCCCCCGGCACCCGACTGCCAGCTACTCCAGTCACATCGGGGCCCGCGGCACCCGACCGCCCAACTGCTCCAGCACAACGGTGCCTACAGCACTCCTACTGCCCTGACCTCGACACTGTCCCATGTCGGGAACACATTGCGACGCCCCTCGAGCGCCATCCTGCTGAGTCACAGGTCCTCTGACGGACGCCACGTACAAATGCGAAAATACCCACACAATAACGCAATGACTCGGGGACCGTCATGAATGACGGAATTGTCCCGTGGCTTGCAAACAATTGTAATCAGGCTCTCATGCCCCCATATAAATGCCTTTCATGGCATATAAGTCATGTAATCCAATCAGGGAGCGGATCCCCCTCCTCACCAGAACCAGTCTCTCTGCCCCTAGTTATCCCTGTTGTGTTACTGTTGCCCTGTCGCTGTTGCACGAACTAAGCCCTCCCGACATCGCGGCTCCCAGGGTCCCTGACTCTCTCTTCGACAGTAGAAACAAAGGTATTTGGATTCAATCTGATGTAAAATAAACATCGGTTGCTTGCGACCGGTGGAGAAAGACGTCCAGTACACGAATCCCCATAATCGCCTGTGCACTCGTACCCGTGGAACCCCTTCTATCCATGTGTCGCCCGATCTCTCGAGCCACGTGCCGCGTCCTAGCGACGCTTCCCTGGTCAATCCTCGGTTCCATAGGTGATTGTCAAGAAATCGACTGGCACGCCCGCATTCCACCCAGCCATCCTTGTCCCAATCTCCCAGAATGAAGAACCATACGTCATCCCTTCCAGTGCATTCCCATCGTTCTCTCTGCCTTCCTCTCAATACCCTCGTAATCCCCGTGTGCTCAGTCAACCTATCTTGGCCTTCCGTAAAAGGCGAGTGTACACCCCCGCCGCGAGGACAAAACGACAAGTGACTCCCCGCGGTCGCAAACAGTCCCCTAAACCTTTGGTCCAGGGAGTAGTCCATTTTCTTCACGTTTTTGAGTCATAGCTTGTGTTTTTTTGGCCATTGTCTTAGTCATTTCATCATCATTCTCTTTCATTTCTCTTCACATTTTTCACTGGCATTCTAGCATTTTTACATCCTCCCATTGTTTTTCATGCCCTATAGGGGTTAAAAAACCCACACCCCCAAGTATTTGCCCTTTTAATTATGTGTTCTCTTCATCATTCCCATTTATAGATATTGCACTTTCATAAACTAATCTGGGGTCATTTTGTTTGTCATTTGTCTTGTCTTGCAGGTTAGCATGCGTCCTAGCACGAGGCCCATCCCTCCTGGCCGGTCGGAAGGGGTGGAGGATTGAGTTCCCCGGCTCAGGATCTGGAAGCTTTTGCTGTCTACCTCCGACCGTTCACCTTGGATAGCGATCTTCCTCAGACCATCTCTCCTGTGCATGTAGCCGATTGAAGACCGTTCAAGTCCTACACCCGAATCTTCTTCCTGTGCTCTCTTCAGTGCTGGTAGCGGCCTATCGTCTGGCCATTTTCACTCTTCAGCGATCGTCAGAAGACCGTCTACATCCTGCACCAGCGCTATTTTTGGATTGGCGAGTGTCTTCATCCGTCACACTTTCCAAGGTACGTAGTGCGTTTCTCTTTACGCTGGCTATCTTGGTGGCGATCACAACCTGATAGTGTGTGTGGATGCTTGATTTCATTGCCTTATTTGTCTACTCCCATGTTTGATTTAATGCCATATTAGTTCCATTCACATTCACACACACCCACACTTCTTTCTTTGGATTAAAAATCTATCTACATAGCTTTTTTGGCGATCATGGTGGGACATCTAGTGCCCATCACTTTATCCATGCTTTTATGTGATTTTGGTGTGTATATCCATATTTAGATAGCATTTCATGTTCATATTGTTCATATTGTTTGCATCCATATTGTTATGTTTGCATATGTTCAATATATCTTGATTTGCTAGATTTAGCCTAGAATTTGCATGCACTTCGGAGCACATAGGGACATGCATTCTTATATTGTAGTTGCATTCCTACCTTGGTAAGTGATCCTCTCGCTCCCATATTCCTTGGGATCGACTAGGTGATCTTATCCGGGACCTCCATAAGTCCCCGTGAGCCGTGGATTCCCACACGGACGTCGGGCCGATTGTACCTTTCCACCTCATGTCTAGGTTGCATGTGTGAGGGAGTTAACCTTAGATCAATCCAAGTATGGACCCTTTTCCCTTTAGGATTCCTATCTTTTGAGAGAATTGTGCTTAATTTAAAACATTAAAAGGTCCATTAAAACCATTATAATTTTTTGCATCATATCAACTTGTTTGATCTTTGATGGAAACCTCTCACATTCATATTGTTTGTTGGACTCCCCAAGCCCGTTTGTGGTGTTGTTTGCTATATTTTCCCTTCATATAGTCATTTGTGGTCCATCGTTCCAAGTCACATTTTGCATTTTGCATAAGTCCATCTGTCTCCCGTCTCCTTCCCTCTCGGCATCCTTCTCCTTATTCTTCGAGCCATTACTTCCCTAATTGTATTCCCTTGATTTTCCTTATATTAAGTCTCCATTTACCCTCATGGAGCACTACACTAATCCCTTGTACCCTCCTTCTTCATCTTCCTATTCCCGTGCCGATTCCTCTTCCCATGCGGGCCCATCTCCTCGTGGTCCTTTCGACTCACAAGTAAATCTCATGGCCCACTTATCATCTCTTGTTTGCCAAATGGACCCGGCCCAGGCCCAAAACTCATTGCTAATCATCTTAAGGGGCCTCATTCTAATAATAGGCCCCATTCATCTAATGGGCCTCCTTCCTTTAAGGGGCCATCTTCCGTGAGTGACCCGCCTTCCTTTAATGGGCCCCATTCTCTTAATGGGCCTTATTCCTCCAATGGGCCCCCATCCTTTGACAAGCCGCCTTCTTCCTTCAATGGGCCTACATCCTTTAGTGGGCCTTCTTCCTTTAATGGGTCTCCTTATCTTAATGGGCCTCATTCCTCTAATGGGCCCCATTCCCTTCATAGACCTTCTATTCCTAATGGGCCTTTCCACCTTAATGGGCCCACTTCCCCTACCCATGTTGCTGCTGGCCCAATGGGTCCCCATGTTCTTGATCCTTCCAGGCCCACATATCCTTCCACTCCTGGAATGGGCTTTCCTTCCTCCTCTCAGCCCGGATCCCCTCATCCGGCCCATTATCATCATTCTGCTCCAAATTCACACTCTCTTGCTCAGGCTGGCTTGCATCCTTCTCGATCTCTCCCCATCCAGGAGATGATTGCTCAAACCCAACGCCCGCTGGATGAACTACAACATGGAATTGACCCCAAATCGTCCTTGAGTGTTCCATTTACATTCCAAGGTCTTTGGCTTCCGCCTCATTCATAAGTTCCCGCATATCACCATTATGGTGGAGTCGGTGACCCGTATGTGCACTTGAAGGAGTTCGTTTATGAGTCGGCCGAATTTCGACATGAACGCTTGATGGCCTTTGTATTTGGTCTATCTTTGCAAGGCCCGGCTCGGAAGTGGTTCTTCTCTCTTCCGCAAGAGTAGATTGTAAGTTTTCAAGTTGTGCAAGAAAACTTTATCCAGCACTATTCGGACCAAGTTGGGCCTAAGTATTCTATTGTGGATCTGGCCCATGAGAAGATGAAGCCCGACGAGGAGTTCTCTACCTTTGCTGACCACTGGCGTCGCCTCGCCGCGCAAGTCCCGGGACATATTTCGGAGGGAGAGCAGATCAAATGCTCATTTCCAACACAACAGCCGAGTATTGCTTTATCTTAGCCCTTAATGATATTTCCTCCTGACAACAGCTCTATAGTCGAGCTCGCTTCATCTGCCAACAACTCCAAGGTTCCCTTGACTCCGAGTCTTCTCCACCTCCTATGCTCACATACGCCTCCTATCCATCATCTCCACTGAGTCAGCCCTCCAAGAGTCAGCCCTCCACCACATATCCTTCCATGTGTCAGCCTTCTGCTCCTACATACCCGTACACCCCCGCATATCAGCCCTCCATGAGTCTCCCTTTCGCCACCCAAAGACAGTCTTCTGCTTCCCCGCACCCCCATGTGTCTCCGCCTGTGTCTCCACCTCTAGACAAGGGAATGCCACACCCCGAGTAGGTGGATGTCGTCTACATAACCCCTTATCCCGCTCCACGTATGCCTTCACCAAATCCCACCACTAGCCATACATCCCTGCCTATGCAACCTCCACTCCCGTCCCCACAACAATCTCCATTATCTTCACATATCCCTCGACATCCACCTTGCCCGAAGCAGGCTCCTCCTCCTCCATTGCTAGAGTGTTTTACAGACATTTTTAGGGCTTTGATGGCCACTTACGCATTACAACTTCCTCCGGTTGTGCCTTGTCGACCCGCGGTCGGGTATATGCTTCAATATTGTGAATTTCACCGCCAGTAGGGGCATTTGGTTGAGGATTGTCCCAAGTTTCGGGAGTTTGTTTATGGTTTGGAAGAAAAGAAGAGGATTGATTGGGTTGCCATGCATGAAGTTACTTTAGATCTTCGCAACAAGTAACATTAACAGCAGTCGTCGCCCAGGTAGCCGTCTCCATCACTACAAGGCCAGGGGCACCCCCGTGATTCTTTATCTGGCGTAACGCCTATTCCGTCACCTACTCTATCACCCGTTCCCTCACCTATTCCCTCACCTACCCCATTACCTTCACCATCTCCTACCCCGTCTCCATCTCCCCCACCTACCCAAGCCTCTACTCAGGCGAGTACCTCTACTTCTTCTACTCCCATTCCTTCTACCACCGCTTCCACTCCCAACGCCGCCCGACACGTCATGTCGATACGTCGAAGGTGGGCGCCGCAACCCTGCTCTTCACCCTCTCCATCTCCATCACCTCCACTACCCTCATTTCCTGCATCACCATGTCCACTATCCTTACCATTGTGTAACCCTTCGCCATCACTTTCGCCACATCCTCTCCCCAAACGCCTAACCCAATGCTTTCGCCTTCGTCGTCTCCGCCATCTCCACTGCTTTTGCCAACACCATCCCCATCTTCACCTTCTCCACCATTAACCTTCTCGCCCGAACCTGAGCAAGCCTTTGCCTCCTACACCTGCACCTTTGCCTTTGTCTCCACATGAGCCTGTCATTGCCGCTATCCCTTCACCACTCGCATTGCCTTTACCCCCACTTACGCCTTCTAAACCTTCTCCTCCGCCTTCGAAACCTACTACCTCCATTTCTTCTCCCTCCACTTCCACCACACGGAGCGGGTGTGCGTTACCTCCGGTGCACCTTGGGCTTGGTCCCCAGGGAGACGATGAGCCCAGTCAAGACAGTTTGGTGCCGGCCGTGCATTTCAAGATTCAAGATTTCATTTTTCGGATGATGATTTGCATCCTGGTCCCTAGCTATTTTGGGGATAATGAGCCTGCATTTCCTATGGAGATGATTGCCAAGAAGTGCTCTCTTGCACTGGTGCCAATTTCTTCACAAGCGAGGCCGGTGGCAATTTCATTGCTCGCCGGAGGTTCAATCGTTGATGCTGTTATCACATCTCGCTCCATCACCGTTCAGTTCAGTGGCCAAGAGGGGTTCTCTACCCGAGTTGTGCTGACTCATACGGCCTCCAAGAGCTTGCTAGATTCCATATCCAAGGGAAAATTGGTCGTATTCTCAAGATTTTTCAAGGATATTCTGTGCTTGTTATGCAACCTCGCTCAGTTTATTGGTGAGTCGGCCACGACAACACCGTGCATTACTCTCCCTCAGTTTCATCCTGCTCTTCTGGTAAGGGAGTTATGCTTCAGGCCTGACTACCAAGTGGAGTTTCCGAACCTTAGGCTCTTTGTGCCGAGTGATAAGACTCCATGGCTTCATAAATTTCATCACTATGAGGAGTTAGTTGTTCAAGAATGTCCGCCTATGGTTAGCACAGGGTGTCTAGGGGCAACCGCCCTGATGAAGCTGCATGTTCATAATCGGGGCAGGCCATCTGCCAGATGGGCCCGTTATTTGAGAAGATGTTGCAAGATAAGAAGGCCAAAGGTCCGAGCCCGCGCCAAGCGGGTCCGTGTTCAAGAGATTTTGACCAAAAAGAGGCGACGGCACATGTTTAAGGGCCATCAGTTGTGCACTCGGGAGTCCACTTCTCCTTCTTCTTCTTCATTCCATTCGTTATCTTTTCTCCTGCTCAGTTCCCACCCTTGGGTGGTGTATCTCCCCTCTTCTAATCCTATTTCTGTAATTCTCTCCTCTCCTCCCGGGTCCGCGAACCCTCACTTCTCTTCTTCTCATTCGGGGCCTCCAGGTTTTCCCCATTATCATGATTTTAGGCCCCGGCCTATGTCCTCCCTTCTCGATCCCGGGACTTCTTCTGATTTTTCTCCTCCGGTATCTTCGGGTTTTGTCTCTCATTCTCATTGCCCGACCCTGTCGGGTGTCTCTCACTCTCTTTCCCCGACCTTGTCGGGTGTTTATGATTCTCCTTCCCCGACCCTGTCGGGTGTTTATTATTCTTCTTCGCCGCCTCTATCGGGTGATCGCTATTCTCCTTCTCCGATCACATCGGATGATTTTCCTTCTCATCTTCCTATTCAATCCTCACCCTTTCGGGGTCATTGCCCTTTTTCTTACAATTTTTGAGGCTTTAGTCTGCCTTGATATCAGCTGACCTCTATTTATTCTGTATTTGGTTCCTTGTTATCAGGGTCTCTTTGCCTTAACATGGCAGTTCTAGCCCTCGTCTCTCTTCCTTTTTATCCTCCTTCGTCCAGTATGCCTCTGTGTAGAGGAATTTTCAAGCCATGATATCCTTTCCATCTGGATCCTATCAAGTGAGGAATACAAAGCTCGTGCTGCTCAAAGCATGATGATCAAGGTTGCTTCAGGACGCTACATTCACACTATGGATTTGCAAGATATCTTCATTTTGTACAAAAACGTGCTATCATTTCTATTCCTCATGTTTTTTTCCAGCACTTGATTATAATGGTGATTTCCACAACTTGATTGAGTGGCTTTAGGAACTCTTAATTAGCTTAGTCAAAAATAAAAAAAATAAAAAAAATGAGTTCACTTCTGCAGCATCTCAGGCAGGTGATAGCTCCGTGCTGGGAGTGTAGTTTCTTTCCCCGATTGTTATGGGTTATCTTGAGTTTGGATTTTTCACACACTTCACGGTGAGCTATAGCCGATCTCTCTAGAGCAACACCGTTGCGGCTTTGGCCATACTTTGGGTATGCACACATATCTTTTTTCTTTTCTCTGCTCGGCCGAGTGCAGGGGCAATGTTGTGTCCCCTGTGGCTCTATGGTTTTGGTGATGACAAATGTTATGGGGTTCCGTGGTTTTGATGATCACAACTGTTATGGCTCATTATGTATTGATGATCTAATCCTGATGAAATATGAGGAACTGTCAGAACAGGTTTAAGGATGACTCACACTCATGAAGTCAACCTATGTCAAAGTCAAATCTCTGACAGGTACAGTCAATACACAGTTAGATCAGGTAATGTTCTATCTAATCTCAGATCTGTGCATATGTTAATTTTTATGTCTATACAGTCTATACATTCATGCATAATCACTCTCAGCACAGTCTTTACATTGCATGCGTAGTAGACATCTTAAGTCTATACATTGCATGTAATGCAGACGAGCATAGTCTACACATTGCATGTGTTGCACATTCACAATGTCTATACAACGCATTCCTCGCAGGCACAGCAAGTCTGTACACTGCATTCCTCGCAGGCACAACAAGTTTGTACACTACATTCCTCGCAAGTACAGCTGTTTCATGCATTCATACAGTCTGCACATTAGTCAAGCAGCAAGTGTGTACATCGCTTAGTGTAAGCATGGCAAAGTCCAAAGTCTATACATTGCATGGCGAAGTCCAAAGTCTATACATTTCTGCTTTGCTCGCATTTGTAAAGTCTATACATTGGTTGTTGTCTTGCAGCATTAACCTAAGTCCATACATTAGCACTGTAGCTTGCACGAAGTAAAGTCTGTACATTGGGCTTTCACATAAAGTCTATACATTCGTTGCCTTGCATTGCATCAAGCCTGTACAGTCTTCCCTTTGGCAAGTCCATACATTGTGAAAGTCTATACATTCCTCAGTGCTTTGCTTCATGCATCAAGTCTGCACATTCCTTACAGCAAGTCTATACATTCGTTGTGCATGGTCTTGAGCATATAGGAACTCTGTACATCGTCCAGTGCATTGCATGCATCGTTCATGAAGTCTGTACATCGAGCTGAAGTCTGGCTAAGTCTGTACATCATCCATCGTCTCAACTTGCGTCTCATGCCAAGTCTGTACAGCCTATACATTGTTCAGAACATACTAGCCTATACAGTGTCAAGTATATTCATGCACCGTCTCAGTTGAACTTAAAGTATGTACATCCACCGTCTCCTTTAATTTGAAGTCTATACATCGTGCATTGTTAAGTCTGCACATTGTGGTAAGCAAGTCTGCACAATGCCTTGTTAGGAAGTCTATACATCGCCATAGCTCGCATGCAGAGTCTAGACAGTCTTAACTAAGTCTATACATCGTGTCTGCATGTAAGCATTCAATGTCTATACATCGGTTGGTTGCACATTGGACTCCAAGTCTATACACTGCATACACTGCTTCATGCATTGCACGAAGTCTGCACATTGTGTTGCTATGCTCATACTGCATGTTACAAAGTCTACACAATGGTGCACACTAAGTCTGCATACTCATTTGGCATGTCTGTACAACCATCTGTAATGCTCATAGTCTGCATACGTGAAGTCTGTACATGCTTCAGCGTCACATTCACTAAGTCTGTACACGCTTCAGTCTTGCATACACGAAGTCTGTACATGCCATAGCATTGCATGCACGAAGTCTATACATGCCATAGCTTTGCATTTACAAAGTGTGTACACGCCACAGTCCTGCATACATGAAGTCTAAACATTGCATCACTTGTACATGCATTGCCTTCACGCAGAGTCTACACATTCCCCCACAGTCTGCACAGCATGTCTATACATTATCTGGCAGCCTGCACAGCATGTCTATACAGCGTCCAGCAGCCTGCACGCAAAGTCTATACATTGCGTCCAGCAGCCTGCACGCCAAGTCTGTACACACTTCAGTGCACATGTGCATCTCCTTCAAAGATGAAGTCTATACAATCCTTTCCAAGCCTTCAAGTCTATACACTCGTTGTCAAGCCTTCAAGTCCATACACTACATCAAGTCTATACAACAAAGTCTGTACAAAGTGTCGACATTAATATGATAAGGTTCTGTCTGTGTGACAGGTACTGTTCGTGAAGCCTATGAAGGGCACGTGATCCGAGGACAACGCCCTAATTGGTGCTGCTATAAATATGAAGCCTCCTCCATCTGGTGAAGACTGATCAAGATCGAAAAAGGAGAGAGTGAACGTGCAGAAGTGATCAAGAGAGTAAGAGAGTGATCGAGATAGAAGGAAAGAGCTGCAGAGAGGCAGAGTGCAGAAGAAGAAGAGAGAAAGAAGAGAGAAGCTGAGAGCTAGAGTTAGAGAGCAGAAGAAGGAAAAGAAGAAGAAGAGACAGAGAGAGCCTGCACGATCTAGTGTCAGAAAAAGAAAGAGAAAAAGAGAAGGAGAAGAGAGAGAGAGAGAGTGAGAGTTTGTGGAGAAGAAGAAAGAAGACTCGACTGAAGATCTGTCTACTGGACCGTGGATCAAATCCAGGCCAGTCAGCTCCATGGGAGCCACATCTATGTTATCATTCTTTACAACTTTCTGATCGCTGTGTATTTTTCATTTCTTATTTTTACTTTTCATTTGGTCATCATTGTTCTTCCGACTCTCTGGACTGAGGTCGGGTTCCTCCTGTGGACTCAGGAGAAGGGAGACATTGTTTCTCCGGTTGCAAGTGGCTGGAAGTCACTTGTGGGTTTCCCTCTGAGTTGGAGGAAGGGAGATTCATCTCCAGTTCTGGTCTTGTGGGTTGCAAGTCCAGGTGTTCCCTCTGGGGGTTCAGAGGAAGAGAGACCTCGGTCTCTGGTTTGCTAGTGACTAGGTGTCACTAGTGGTTCCCTCCGGTTGGAAGGAAGAGGGGAGGTTGTTCCCCTAGTCAAGCTATTTGGCATCAAGTGTTTACAGACTGAGTCTGCTGTTCTAGCGTTGCTAGTGGAAGCCTCACTCCGGTTGGGAGTGAGGGGTGGACGTAGGTCTTGGTGACCGAACCACCTAAAAATCCTCTGTGCAGTGTGGTTGTGTTTTGCTCCTTGTCTTCTACCTCCTTCACAGGTTGCCTTACCATTCTCGTTTCTATCTGTGCTGCTTTCGCTAGTTGCTTGTTTAAGCGCGCCTTATATATTTGCTCTTTGGTTTAAAAGAGATTTTAACTTGTTCTTCAGATTGTCTATTTTGCCTTGATAGTGTTCTAGATTTTTATTAAGCGAAAATTTTTAAAAGGTTGGATTCATTCACCCCCCCTCTGAATCCATCGCACCGATCCTATCAATTGGTATCAGAGCGGTGTCTGCACAGTAGGTCCAGCGACCTGCAGATCCGACCCTGCTGTCTTTGGTGCATTTTTTTTGTTAGATTTGGTTTATCGGTTTGAATCCACTGCTTTGAATTAGTTTTGATCTGCTTCAATGGCTCATCCACCCGTCTTTAGTGGTTCTGATTTCAATCAGTGGCACAGTGCTTTCCGTGCTCATGTTAAATCTGTTGATCCAAACATGTGGAAAGTGATTTCACATGGTCCACATAGACTACCAAAAGATCAGTCCAAATGGACTAACAAGCATCGATCTATGTGTGTAGAAAATCAGAAAGCACTGGAGTTAATGAAGGCCGCGACTAATCGAGCTCTTCATTCATGTTTCCTTGGTTGCAGATCTGCAAGGGATATATTGAAGATGATGAAGAGAGCCGAGAAAGGAAATCAAACAAGCTGCATGATGGCTAATGGAAGTAATCAAAGTGGCAGCCAAAATGAAGCAGAGGATGATGATGAGGTAAACCTTTTTGAGAACTATACTTTAGATGATTGGGAGAATTCGTATGCTGAATTATTAGAGTCTCATGAATAGTTAAGAAAACAATACAAAAAATTAAAGAAGAGTAGTAGGTCAGACAGTTTGAACTCTGATTGTAAAAATTGTGCTGAACTGAAAAATGTTCATGATGCTTGTATGTCTGATATTCAAATGTTAAAAAAACAAATTTCGTTGCTGAAGATTGAGAATCAAGATCATGTAAAAGAAATCTCTGAACTTGAAAAGAATCTTAGCCTAACATGTCATAAGTCAGTTCAGAGTAAGGATTTGCTGAAAGATTTTGAATGTGTTAAATCTGATCTAAACAAGTTGAAAAGTGAGAATGACTCTCTTAGAAAATCTGCTAAAGAAAATAAAGAAAGATTTGGGAAACTTGAGCTAGAGAAGAACTTGTTTGCTGAAAAATTTAATGCCATAAAATCTGTAAATTTAGAATTACAGAAAGATTTTGAAAAATAGCAAAAAGAATTGAAGGAGTTTGAAGCTGGGAGAGAAAGCAAGGTTAACTCAAAAGATCAGACTCTAATAAATGAGTTAATTCAAAATGATAAGCTTAAGGAAGAAAATGAGAAGTTAAAACAGCTGAACTCCACTATGTCTGAGAGACTTCTAGGTTTAGAAAGAGGAAAGTCTGTTTACGTTGAAGATCTTGATAAACTGAGCAATCTGGAACAGGAAGTTGAGGAATATAAAACTACTAACAAGGTGCTAACTGAATGTGTGAATTGCAGTGAGAAAGAGATTGCCAATTACGAGTTACACATTACCTCTCTCGAAAATGAAATTCAAGATTTGAAGAGTTCTCTGTCTAAGTTTGTTGATGGGCAAGAAAACCTAGACAAGCTACTATGTGTAAGAGTCAATGTCAGGAAGGAAGGGTTGGGCTACAATAATCTAAATAAAAAGGCTTTTCAGAACAAAGTAATGACATCATTTGTAAATACTTCAAATGTAGCCACAACATCAAAAGGTAAATAGCCCATTGTTCAAAAAATGCTGGGAACTAAGGTTAATTGTAAGAAAGAAGGACTGGGTTACAATCCAGTCATGAGGAAGGTTGATGGATCCAACCTGAAAACTGTTTTTGTTAAATCTTCAGAACAAGAAAAGCCTTCTACCTCATCTCCACCTCAGTACAAGGCTAAGAAAATAGAAAAACAGGATAAAAATCAGAAAAATACTAGAAAACAAAAAATAAATAAAAAGGTTCATCAGTGCATGTTGATCACAATCCTCACACACACTCACATACATCTAAAAAGAAAATGATCTGTCATTACTGTCATAGATTTGGACATCTGATGCATGAGTGTAAATTGATGGAGAATGATGATATGAATGCTAGGAAATTTCATGATAAAAATCTTTCACCTCAGAAAAAAAAAACTGAATGCTTTCACTGTGGCAAATTGGGTCATAAGGCATTTGAATGTTGGCTGAAAGCTGGTAGAAGAAATTCTAATTCATGTTTTCACTGTGGCAAGATGGGCCACATTGCAGCCCAATGTTGCCATGCTCAGGGAAGGGAGTCTAACTATAAATCTGGTAAATTCTCTATCAATAGAAACACTTCTGGTAGAAATGGATTTGTTTTTGAAAGGAAAACGCTTGCATGTTTTGAATGTGGGAAGCCAGGCCATAAAGCTGCTGACTGTTGGCTGGCTTATTCTGGTAAACAGAATTTCAATTCTGTTAATAAAAATTTTCATGCATATGCACATAGAATTCATGCTAATAAGAATGTGCATAAATCAAATCTGAAATCTACTGCATCTTGCTATCATAATAGTAAACAGAATTTTCTCTCTGCCAATAAATTCCATGACAACAGTAATTTACATAAAAAGAATTTGAAATCTGTTGTATCATGTCATTACTGTGGTCAAATAGGTCATTCAATGTATAATTGCTATGTGATGAAATCTGATGACCTTCATGCACAAACATTGTTGAGAAAACCTGCTAGGAATGTCACTTTTAATTCAGGACCCAAGACCTCTTGGGTACCTGTTTGTGCAAAATGAACATTGTTTTGCAGGTGTGCCTTGGGACTGAGAAAATAAATAGGGGTTAATAAACCAAGGCACTCAAGTATGAAAAACCCCAGTTCTACACTTTTCATGTCAGTTACGTGAACTCTCTTTAAACCTTGTCATCTGAAATTTCTGGTTTAGATGTTTGCATAATCTGTTAAGCATACATAGCTGCATGTGTTATCTGCACTACTCTGTTTGAATCTTCTTCTTGCATATTAAAATTCATTGCATATCTTGTTTGATGTGTTCATACATATTTGTCATTTTTTTTGGACACTATGAGTATTCATGTCTCTCAATGCTCATATGAATTGGCTGTTTAGATATTGAAATGAGAATAAACTTGCAATTTCTGAAAATCTGAACTGCATATGAATGTTGTTTGAAATCTGTCTGTTGCATAGCTCATTGAAAATCAGGATTGCATATAGGACTACATGTTGAATTATCATGATTGATCACACACAGTAAGAACCTCCAGACAGATTCATGTCTTCATTTAAAAGCAGTGTAATAAATATCATAAAATTTGAAAAATCTGAAAATTTGAAATGAAATTGATGTATTTGATAAATTCTCTCTCTGATTGAACAACCATGAATTCTTCTTGAGTATATTCTAAAATCATGAGCAATTCATTAATTGTATTTCATGCACCTTGTCAGGGAGAGTTTGACTGATGTTGCATATGAAGTGTAGTGCAGTTGAAAAACCTAAAAAGAAATTTCATTGCATCTAGACAGGGGGAGCATTTAGAATTGGTGTTTTGCTTGTCACATTTTGAACACCTCTTGTCTAGTATTTGATCAACGCTCTTCATGATACTACCTGTCAGCTGATCTGTCTGAAATTTAGACTCGGCTACTGTCTGTTGATATACATTCTTCTAAAATATTCCTTCATGTATTGACTATACACCAGCTTACACTCACCCTTCATATTCATCTTAGCTGGTGTGACAAATTTAATTCTATTGTTGACTTGTTGGTCAGTTATTCTTTTGACTTGATCTGAGGAACACAAGATGCATGTCATACAATCTAGTCTGACTCATGTAGAAATTCTATCATATAGGTTTAAGAATAATCACTGAATCAGACTGATATAAGAACTATGTATTCTCAGATTTGCATTTAAATATCTTGAAAATATCTGAATGATAAGATTTAATGAACTTTAACCACATGTGTCATGAGAACCTTAGACTCTCTCATCTGATATCTGAAAATTTGAAATCAAGGCTCTTTGGTAGAGATACATAGAGTGAGTACTGTGGTTAAACATTAACTTGAGAAATGTTGACTAATTGAAAAATTGTGAATTCAGAGCAATGACTTGGTCACCGAGAAACTGGGTTCTTTATCAATGAAATAAAGTAACTTATGTCATGAGGTGCCATAGTTATCTCTGGTGAAAAATTATTGAAAAACCTGACAGAGCAATGGCATGCCTGTGTTGAGTAACTGGGGAGTCTGGCCTCTAATCAAGGTGTCTCCTCATGTAAAAAGACACTTATATTGCTAACTTTGTTCTCGAAGTTGAGAGGCAATGACAGTTATCACACTGAGTAACTGGGTCACTTCACCTGAGATGTGTTGTGCCTCATGTAAAAAGGTGTTGATCAACCCAAATTGCTCAGGAAAAATATAATGTGCTTCAAATGAAAATAAATTGAAATTTCTGTCAACTCATATTCTTGTATAAAGTGTTTAACATCAATACTAATCTGTGTAACTCTTAAAAGAGTCATTGAGACTTTGTGTGTAAGATGAAGATGATTAGTCATGAGTATTATCTGGTTATCTGGTTCACCTTTATTAAAACTTGAATTTAGATATGAGTATTGAATTTAATTGATAAATTTGGTATACATCATAATTAAATCAGATTGGTCAAGTTGCTAATTCATAACCCTCTATGATAAGAGAGTCTTTCATGTTAAGACTTATTGTAGTTGTGCATGCCCTACAATCCCTCATGATCTGTTTCATCCCTTGGTATCAGTTTTCTGACCATACAAATGTGAGATGCTACTCCCATTATTACCTTGTTCACTTACAGTCTTCTGAACTTCAGAATCCTTTTGGTGATGAATTTCAGATTGATTCATTGGTTAACCAGAGTTCATTTCTGTTCTTCAAGAGAACTTCTGGGTCATGTGTAGTTAAGGGGAGAATAGTCATACATTCATGTTGATAGGGGGAGTTTCAGCATTGCCTAAAACTCCTATATCATCTCCTTCAACAGTCAATGATCATTCCATTCTTTTTGATGTTGTCAAAGGGGGAGAAACTTTTGTGAGTCATCATTTGCATACATGGTGCATTACATGCTCATTATTTCTGAAAGAGCCATTCCATTGTGTATATTCATATTCATCATGATGAATCTAAGGCAATGACTCATAATATTGCCATCATCAAAAAGGGGAAGATTGTTGTGTCCCCTGTGGCTCTGTGATTTTGATGATGACAAATGTTATGGGGTTCCGTGGTTTTGATGATCACAACTGTTATGGCTCATTATGTATTGATGATCTAATCCTGATGAAATATGAGGAACTATCAGAACAGGTTTAAGGATGACTCACACTCATGAAGTCAACCTATGTCAAAGTCAAATCTCTGACAGGTATAGTCAATACATAGTTAGATCAGGTAATGTTCTATCTAATCTCAGATCTGTGCATATGTTAATTTTTATGTCTATACAGTCTATACATTCATGCATAATCACTCTCAACACGGTCTTTACATTGCATGCATAGCAGACATCTTAAGTCTATACATTGCATGTGTTGCAGACGAGCATAGTCTACACATTGCATGTGTTGCACATTCACAATGTCTATACAACGCATTCCTCGCAGGCACAACAAGTCTGTACACTGCATTCCTCGCAGGCACAGCAAGTCTGTACACTGCATTCCTCGCAGGTACAACTGTTTCATGCATTCATACAGTCTGCACATTAGTCAGGCAGTAAGTGTGTACATCGCTTAGTGTAAGCATGGCAAAGTCCAAAGTCTATACATTGCATGGCGAAGTCCAAAGTCTATACATTGCTGCTTTGCTCGCATTTGTAAAGTCTATACATTGGTTGTTATCTTGCAGCATTAACCTAAGTCCATACATTAGCACTGTAGCTTGCACGAAGTAAAGTCTGTACATTGGGCTTTCACATAAAGTCTATACATTCGTTGCCTTGCATTGCATCAAGTCTGTACAGTCTTCCCTTTGGCAAGTCCATACATTGTGAAAGTCTATACATTCCTCAGTGCTTTGCTTCATGCATCAAGTCTGCACATTCCTTACAGCAAGTCTATACATTTGTTGTGCATGGTCTTGAGTATATAGGAAGTCTGTACATCGTCCAGTGCATTGCATGCATCGTTCATGAAGTCTGTACATCGAGCTGAAGTCTGGCTAAGTCTGTACATCATCCATCGTCTCAACTTGCGTCTCATGCCAAGTCTGTACAGCCTATACATTGTTCAGAACATACTAGCCTATACAGTGTCAAGTATATTCATGCACCGTCTCAGTTGAACTTAAAGTATGTACATCCACCGTCTCCTTTAATTTGAAGTCTATACATCGTGCATTGTTAAGTCTGCACATTGTGGTAAGCAAGTCTGCACAACGCCTTGTTAGGAAGTCTATACATCGCCATAGCTCGCATGCAGAGTCTAGACAGTCTTAACTAAGTCTATACATCGTGTCTGCATGTAAGCATTCAATGTCTATACATCGGTTGGTTGCACATTGGACTCCAAGTCTATACACTGCATACACTGCTTCATGCATTGCACGAAGTCTGCACATTGTGTTGCTATGCTCATACTGCATGTTATAAAGTCTACACAATGGTGCACACTAAGTCTGCATACTCATTTGGCATGTCTGTACAACCATCTGTAATGCTCATAGTCTGCATACGTGAAGTCTGTACATGCTTCAGCGTCACACTCACTAAGTCTGTACACGCTTCAGTCTTGCATACACGAAGTCTGTACACGCCATAGCATTGCATGCACGAAGTCTATACATGCCATAGCTTTGCATTTACAAAGTGTGTACACGCCACAGTCATGCATACATGAAGTCTAAACATTGCATCACTTGTACATGCATTGCCTTCATGCAGAGTCTACACATTCCCCCACAGCCTGCACAGCGTGTCTATACATTGTCTGGCAGCCTGCACAGCATGTCTATACATTGTCTGGCAGCCTGCACAGCATGTCTATACAGCGTCCAGCAGCCTGCACGCAAAGTCTATACATTGCGTCCAGCAGCCTGCACGCCAAGTCTGTACACACTTCAGTGCACATGTGCATCTCCTTCAAAGATGAAGTCTATACAATCCTTTCCAAGCCTTCAAGTCTATACACTCATTGTCAAGCCTTCAAGTCCATACACTGCATCAAGTCTATACAACAAAGTCTGTACAAAGTGTCGACATTAATTGGATAAGGTTCTGTCTATGTGACAGGTACTGTTCGTGAAGCCTATGAAGGACACGTGATCCGAGGACAACGCCCTAATTGGTACTGCTATAAATATGAAGCCTCCTCCATCTGGTGAAGACTGATCAAGATCGAAAAAGGAGAGAGTGAACGTTCAGAAGTGATCAAGAGAGCAAGAGAGTGATCGAGATAGAAGGAAAGAGCTGCAGAGAGGCAGAGTGCAGAAGAAGAAGAGAGAAAGAAGAGAGAAGTTGAGAGCTAGAGTTAGAGAGCAGAAGAAGGAAAAGTAGAAGAAGAGAAAAGAAGAGACAGAGAGAGCCTGCAGATCTAGTGTCAGAAAAAGAAAGAGAAAAAGAGAAGGAGAAGAGAGAGAGTGAGAGTTCATGGAGAAGAAGAAAGAAGACTCGACTGAAGATCTGTCTACTGGACCGTGGATCAAATCCAGGCCAATCAGCTCCATGGGAGCCACATCTATGTTATCATTCTTTACAGCTTTCTGATCGCTGTGTATTTTTCATTTCTTATTTTTCCTTTTCATTTGGTCATCATTGTTCTTCCGACTCTCTAGACTGAGGTCGGGTTCCTCCTGTGGACTCAGGAGAAGGGAGACATTGTGTCTCCGATTGCAAGTGGTTGGGAGTCACTTGTGGGTTTCCCTCCGGGTTGGAGGAAGGGAGATTCGTCTCCGGTTCTGGTCTTGTGGGTTGCAAGTCCAGGTGTTCCCTCTGGGGTTCAGAGGAAGAGAGACCTCGGTCTCTAGTTTGCTAGTGACTGGGTGTCACTAGTGGTTCCCTCCGGTTGGGAGGAAGAGGGGAGGTTGTTCCCCTGGTCAAGCTGTTTGGCAGCAAGTGTTTGCAGACTGAGTCTGCTGTTCTAGCATTGCTAGTGGAAGCCTCACTCCGATTGGGAGTGAGGGGTGGACGTAGGTCTTGGTGACTGAACCACCTAAAAATTCTCTGTGCAGTGTGGTTGTGTTTTGCTCCTTGTCTTCTACCTCCTTCACAGGTTGCCTTACCATTCTCGTTTCTATCTGTGCTGCTTTCGCTAGTTGCTTGTTTAAGCGCGCCTTATATATTTGCTCTTTGGTTTAAAAGAGATTTTAACTTGTTCTTCAGATTGTCTATTTTTGCCTTGATAGTGTTCTAGATTTTTATTGAGCGAAAATTTTTAAAAGGTGGGATTCATTCACCCCCCTCTGAATCCATCGCACCGATCCTATCAGGCAAGAGATTGACGGATGAGATGACCGACCTAGGTGCTCTCTAATGTGAGAGAGGTCTCAAATAGGGGCAGTCTTGACCCTCAAAAGCGAGCGTTCATGCAATATCTAGCCAATAAATGGTATAAATGTGAAAATGAATCAACATTCAAAATCATGAATCAAAGGCATGGCAAGAGTGGCAGTACAGTTCCCCGCGGGACGTCATGAGCCCGGTCGCATGCGTGCCTGATAAATATGGGTTTAAAAATCAAAGACACAGAGCCCCGGCACAACAGATTATATTTTTGAGGGGTAGTGGCCTGGAAGGGATTTGAGTCCTGATATCTACCATCCTGTATTAAGTTTATCCCTATTGTTCTTCTATTTCACCCTCTTAGGCTGGGTTGTATCCCGAGTATGGCCTTAGTAGGGGCACCGTTCTTTAGGGGCGATTGGTTATGGTATGTTACTTCCAAATGCACACCCTCCTCAAGGGAATACCTAGATAAAAGTGGGAGGAACAATGACCCTTAGCCAATAGTTTGAGCATGTTCGTGTGTGATGTAGATAGCTTTATCAAAAAAACAAACAAAAAAATCAGATATTGTCAAAATTTAAAAAAAAAATCAAATATTTCCCAAATAAAAAAAATAGATATTATCAAAAAAATTAAAAAAATCAAATATTTTCAAAATCTAAAAAAATCAGATATGTCAAAAAAATCTAAAAAAATCAGATAGTCAGAACCCCCCAAAAAAATCAAAAAAATGTCAAAAAAATCCAAAAAATATGTGTCTTTTATTTTTACGTATCTTTGTTTTGAGAATGGATATGATTCGTTTGCTCAGTGTGCAGGTCGCAGGTGTTCAAGCTCTTCTTGGCTCCTTATCATTCGCTGTCTCCGGTTCACGTGCTTTTCAATCTGTTCTCTTTTCTTCAATCTTGTCTCTCGATCTGTTCTGAAGCTCATGTCTTTCTCACGCTTTACTTAGCGTTGCTCAGTTTTGATCATACATTTGTGAGAGGGCTCTTTGCCTCACGATTGTAAACCCAGCAGTTCTGCTTCGTCTGGTCTTGGGCTTGATTGAAGAGTATATCTGGCGTGTCTCGTGTTGTCTCATCCCCTGTGGTCATCCCGCGTGTTCTTGTCCCAACCATGTGTTGTTCCACCGCGTGTTCTTATCCCAACCGTGTGTTGTCCCACTGCATTGTTGTCTTGTCTCACTATGTTCATCTTACATGCATGTTGTTGGTTCGTGTCTTGCATATGTTGCTGGTTTGTCCTTTGTTATGTTATGTTGTGCCATCTTTCCATCATTTGTTCATTTCGTTATTGTTCATGCGTTCATTTGTTTGTCTCATTATGTTCATGCTTGTTTATTCATGTTGGTGGTTGTCTTATTTCAAAAATCCATAAAAATCAGAAATCAGAAAATCCAAAAAATGCCGTTTCGCTTGGCAGGTAAGTCAGGTATGACTCTCTATCCTAGCTCACTGTTGCATTACTATATGGTATCTACATTATTATAGCATCTCAAGGACCGGCTGGTTGGCCGTGTGTTCTGGGATCTGATGTTCCCCTTTAACAAAAATGATGATGATCTAGGAGCATACGATTAATCGTTGGATAGGACACTCGATTGAGTCGGGTGGGGGACGATGGACTCTTTCTCGCACGCTGTGGTTGCAAGAAGATTCTTGACCCCGTCTTGATCAGTCTAGAAATAATATCCTTGAGTATTTTCTATTTTAAGATTTCTTTGCATTCGGTTTGATGATTTCTTTATTTTAGCCCAGCATGCATCATGTCATTTTGAGCATTCATGTCTCGTGATCCTCTCAAGGTTTCTCCTCAGCAATGGTTAATTGCACTATAATTCTCTTGGATAAGAGATCTTCATTCCACTCTGAATTTGAACGATTTCTCTGATCTTTCCGCTCGGTCTGGTTGGCCAGCATGATTCCCGTCTAGATTTTATCTCAGTTTTACTTTCTCCTTTTCCGGCTTTTCAACTGTGTTCTTTCCGATCCCCTCATTGTCCGTGGATTGTGTCCCCGATAAGGTTGGTCATGTTTTCCCTTCCTTCCGTAGTTTAGTTTTCCAGGCATGTCTCATTCTTATCATCTATTCCTTATGGTTAGTTCGGTGATTTCGAGAGAATTCCTGTCGCTTGTTGGTTATGACGTGTGTCTTTTGCCTTGATGCACGCTTTTCAGTCATCTCCGCTTCATCTCTGCTTCATCTCCATTTCTCATCGCTGTCGCCTTCGCTCCATCTCCTTTCCATTTCACCTCCGCGTCGCTTTCGCTCTTTCCCTTGCAAAGCGAACATCAAGGAGGGACATCTGTTGACACGCGTTTTATACCTTTAAGTTGAGTTACTTTCTTGCCGTTATTTATGATGTCCCATGTTGTCCGTCATTTATTGGGTCATCTTCTGATGGTTTTGTGGCCTATTTTATGGGTATTTTCTCCCTGGTTGGGCTTTCTCCCTTGGTTTCTCGAGTTTGGGCTTAATGGAACTTGGTCTGACCAGGTCTTTGGGCTGAGTATATTTATTTCCTATTTTCTTCTATGGTCATCTTAATAACGGTCTTACAATAGTCATTTCATCATCATTCTCTTTCGTTTCTCTTCACGTTTTTCACTGGCATTCTAGCATTTTTACATCCTCCCATTGTTTTTCACGCCCCATAGGGGTTAAAAACCCAAACCCCCAGGTATTTCCCCTTTTAATTATGTGTTCTCTTCATCATTCCCATTTATAGATATTCCACTTTCATAAACTAATCTTGGGTCATTTTGTTTGTCGTTTGTCTTGTCTTACAGGTCAGCAGGCGTCCTAGCACGAGGCCCATCCCTCCTGGCCGACCAGAAGGGGTGGAGGATTGAGTTCCCCGACTCAGGATCTGGAAGCTTTTACGGTCTACCTCCGATCGTTCACCTTGGATAGAGGTCTTCCTCAGACCGTCTCTCCTGTGCATGCGGCCGATTGAAGACCGTTCAAGTCCTACGCCCGAGTCTTCTTCCCGTGTTCTCTTCAGTGCTAGTAGCGGCCTATCGTCCAACCGTTTTCACTCTTCAGCGGCTGTCAGAAGACCATCTACATCCTGCACCAGCACTATTTTTGGATTGGCAAGTGTCTTCATCCGTCTCACTTTCCAAGGTACGTAGTGCGTTTCTCTTTGCGCTGGTGTTGTACCTTGACAATTTTCCCCGCAAAATACCCGGAAATAAGAGTTTGGGAATTTCCTCGAACACCTCCAAGGCATGGGCTACCAGGCCCCTCCGACAACCCAGTGGGCCTGACCAACGGCCCCGACCCGCTTGCCGAGATATACGGCGGAATTAGCAATCAATCGGGACCACTCCTGACTCCTAAGTTGCGGACTTTGCCCGCATTCTACACGACCACTCGGGCCAACCCGAGGTCTCCCCGACTACAAACCATGCCACGTGGCACCCAGTGAAAAGGCCAGGGGCCTACCCCGGGATGCCTTCTTTCAACCCTTCAAGGTCAAAGGGAGACCCAAGTAAGTCAACCAAGGCTTTGGAGGCCCACAGCACGTGTTTACAGCTCACACACGTGTGTTCGGCATTTTTCCGAACACCTTGTGGGCGCACATATTTCAACCCTTCTACACCAACCCACGGGCCACCCCATGGTTCCAACACACTAATTGGGTCCTACAACGACCCCCCAGCAAGCCGGGGCCACCCCGACCCTCAGACACGTGGCAATGAGCCACTTAACTCTAGCTCTCGGGCCAACCCGAGCCTACCCTGCCAACCCGCCGTACAACGTGGCACGCAGCACGAGGTCAGTCCCATATGCCTAAGTTGCCTCCTCTCAGCCTCCATGAACTTCTACCCTCGGCCCTAGACTAAGTCCAAGGCCCGTCGATCACCTACGTGGTCCGTTCGACAACCCGGGGTGTGTCGGGCATTTTCCCGAACACCTCGCGAGCGACTATTACGACTTGAAGAACAACGGCCCCCACAGGCCATCCCAGTGTCCTGGGGCCCCGTGTCCTTCAAAGGACATTCCCAGAAGATGAAAGAAGACCCCCGAGATCCATCCTTTGGGGTTGCTGCTCATCCGAGGCCGGTTCATCCCGGGGCGCAGGCGCACCCCCAAGTGAGGGCAAACTCCCAGGGGGTCGTGCCCTCTCCCCAGCCTGGAGGCTCGACGGCCTTTCCCAGCCCCAGTTCGTGCAAATTTCTGATCTCGTTGTGTAATGTTCGCGCTAGGATTCGTTCACCGTACCCATACGTGGAGGGAGCCGCGAAGAACGCCTACGACGAATCACACGCACAAGCGCGATGAATCACACACACGAGTGTCTCGATCCGCGCACACAATTGTATCCTCCTAGTATCCTTTGTCCTCTTTCTATTAGCCAAATTAGGATAAATATTAACCAAAAAATCTAATTTTATAGAGGTGGGGCCGCCCCCCCCCCCCCTCTCCAACCCAGTCCGCCTAAACCCCCCTGGGGAGGGGTTTAGGCGGACCAGCCTGGACCCCCAGGCTGGTCCGCCTAAACCCCAACGTAATAAAAAAAGATTTTTTAAAATTAAAAAAATGGGCCACCTTGGTCCCCCAAAACCCCCCCTTGGGAGGGATTTAGGCGGACCAGCCTGGACCCCCAGGCTAGTCCGCCTAAACCCCATCAAAACCAAAAAAAAAAATTTTTTAATAAGAAAAAACCCCTCCGAAGAGGGGTTTAGGCGGACCAGACCAGCCCATAAGGCTGGTCTGCCTAAACCCCCCTGGGGGAGGGGTTTAGGCGGACCAGACCAACCCCTTGGGCTGGTCCGCCTAAACCCCATCTCCCCACTCCGTTACACAAACAAAAAAATACAAAACATATAATAAAAATAATACTATTAGAGGGGTTTACTCAGACCAAGTTGAACCCTCAACTTGGTCCGCCAAAACCCCTCCCCCCACCCCTTCAAATTCCTATAAATTCCCCCCTTTAGAAGCTCAAGGGGCAATGGATGAAGGCTAGCACAAGCAGACTCCCGAACGGATAAACACCCCGACCTAATTGTCGCACCCTCGGACGCCCGAGGCTTCGGCAAGGGTCGGGAATGCGAGAAGACAAGTGCGCGCGTGGCTGGCTTGCTAGTCAGCTCACACATGCCGAGGGTATGTCACGTATACTTCCCTCACAGTTTAGCCGTCTCACACCAAGTCCATCCTCGTCGCATGTAAGGTGACTATGTCAACGGCAAGTACACCCGCATCCCGGGTCCACCCGTGTACGCCAACTTACGGTGAAAAAATGCACTCCATGATGCCGCGCCTAATCCCGACATAGAATTACGTGCCTACTGCTCACCCCCCAGCCAGCCGTTGGCCACTCGGATTACCAACTCAAGTCTAGTCGGACCTCTGGCCCGGGAATCGTAGTCCCGGGGCCGACCTCGACTCCCCAGCATGACGACACTCGCCGTCCGAGACCCCGACTCGACCGCTCACCTCGAGCCGTGTCCGTCCTCTACCAAGCGCCAGTCCACATCCGCCCCTGCCACCAAGGCAGTCGGACTCACATCGATCCCTTTATAAAGGAGTTCTTGTAAGATACGCGGATATTCGCTTTATTACGCAATGACCCGGGGACCGACCCACACGTCGGAATTGTCTTGCGGCTTGCGCCAGTTGTACTTTGGCCCCCTCGGCCTATTTGTAAAGCCCACGTGGCTCTCCTGTAGCATAAAACCAGTGGAATACAAGCACCCTCATTCGGGCCCCCAGCTTTCTACCTACACCACTCGGCATACGAGCCTAACATTCCAACCTTAGTAAACACCACCCCTCAGTCGAAAGCGCACCCACAGCTGCGGAATGCTCCCGACCCTCCACCTATGACGTCAGGCATATATACAGGCTTCTCTTCAGCATGGAACGAAGGTGTTCGGATTCAATCCAATGCAAATAAACACCAGTTACTTGCGGCCAGTGGGGAAAGATGTCCAGTACACGATTCTCACAATCGCCTACGCACTCACACCCGTGGAACCCCTTCTCTCCACGTGTCGCTCGATCTCTCGAGCCACATGCTGCGCCCTGGTGGCGCTTCCCCGGTCAACCCTTGGTTCCATTGGTGATTGTCGAGAAATCGACTGGCACACCCACATCCTGTCCGGTTAACCCGTACCCTTACATTTTCGTGCCATTTGACCCTTTTCGACTTTTCGTAAGAGGAGAGTGCCCGATACCGTTGTGAGAGGCATACAACCGTAAGGGGGATACCCAAGATACATCAAACTCCCGTATTTTCCTTCCCCCGCTGTATCCCTTCATTTACCCCGGTCATCGGCAAAAAAAAATAAACCCGCGCAATAGAGAGGATTGCACGCCCGGTAGGACGTCTCCCACCTTCCTTCTTTTTGCTGAAGAAAAGCCTATGCCAGCCCTGAAGCCCTGGTGCCCTTTCCCTGTCCTTGCAGGAGAGGTAGAGGAGGGCACTCGCGCGCGCATTCTCCAACAGCTTCTGATTCATGTTCTGACCGTCGGACAGCACTTGGCGACTGTCAGCAGCCGTCGCCTCCACAGCACTCAGCTCTCCAGCAACCATGGCGGCTATCACTTACGGTCACAATGTCATCACCACCCACGCCCGGGTGGGCTACTTGGCGACACTGATCATTTTCGGCAGCTTCGCCCCTGTCATCGGATCGCCCTACTTCTTGGGCATGATCCTTGTGGCTGCTCCTCAGCCAACCCCGGTTTCTCCGTTGGCTCCCGTGGCCGATGCACCACGCACACCTCCAGTCCCGGTGGCCCACCTAAATACCAGGTACCAGACCGCTACTACTGGCCCCTGCAGGGTCCCCAGATCAACATCGGCCCGTGTAAGCATTAGCTCTCAAGGCTAGCCCCGTCCGATCTCAGGCACGGGCCCCGTGCCCCGGACTTAGGTTACTATCTCAGCACCTGCCTCGGGTTTCCAATCCTGAGCCCCAGCAAAGTAGACACCCAACATGGGCTCTCAGCCCCAGGTCCACGACTTCCCAGCCTCTTCCTCGGGTTTTCAACCCCGAGTCACAGCAAAGCCGGCACCCAACATGGGCTCTCAGCCCTAGGTCCACGGCTTCCCAGCCTCTTCCTCAGGTTTCCAACCCCGAGGCCTATCAAAGCAAGCACCCAACACAGGCTCCCAGCTCCGGGTCCATGGCCTCTCAACATCTACCTCAGGTTTCCAACCCCGAGCCCCAGCAAAGCCAGCACCCAACACGGGCTCCCAGCCCCGGATCCACGGCCTCTCAGCACCTTCCTCGGTTTTCCAGCCCCGAGCTCCAGCAAAGCCGATACCCAACACGGGCTCCCAGCCCTGGGTTCGCGGCTCCTCAGCACCTTCCTCGGGCCTGCAGGCCCGAGCCCCGGCAAAGTCGACCCTCGATATAGGCTCCTAGCCCCGAGTTCACAGCTCTCCAATATTGCACTCGGGACCCCGATTTCGAGCTCAAGTTGAACCAGCTTTCCCCGCGGGTCTCCTACCCAGGGGGCAAGGTTCCTCAGCACTCTCCTCGGGCCTCCCAACCCGAGCCCGGGCTTCGCTGGCATTCACCGTGGGTCCTCGACCCTGGGGCGTCGGCGCCTCAGCACTTTCGACGGCATCACTTCCCAGTGAAAGAGTGTCATCTCAAGCATCGGCAATACTTCTATCGGCGCGGGCAAGGGCTTACACCCGAGTCACTCAGTCATCGACTCCCAACACGGGTCTCATACCCCAGGGGCCGGTCCCAGCACCTCCGACTGACAGCTCCACGCTGTCGGTCACTTCAAGCTGGGTTTTCTCGGTCTACCATCTCGGAGCGGAGTCTACCTCCACTCCTCAGAAGAGGCATCGCCATGGCCGCAAAGGCAGACGGCTCGCCGCTTCGACTAGCAACTCCGGTAAGACTGTTCTTGTCGGTAACTTACGGATCCGTCTCGATGGGGGTGAACCAATCATACCCCATGAACGGACCATTTCCACCATCCCCACCTCCAACCGTTTTGACTTCCTGCGGCAAACACGAGAGGACGGGGCGAAGCTCAGAGGAGCAGGCTCCTCGGCAGCAGTCCGGGGGCACCCACCGCAGTCCGACACACGGCCTCCCAAGACAACTCATCGAAAAAGTGGCGACAAGGGAGACAATCAATCCGACTTGAGGAGAATTTGGGTTACCCTAGAGGAAGCTTAATCCGTTCGAAGGGTGCGTATTAGAAACCCCCTCCGAGCACTCAGACGCGGCATCAAACAGGATGCCTCTGGCCCCACAGTTGCGCCTTCTGACGATGCCCAATCATCTAATGCCCCCCACACAAGCAAGTGGAGGCAAAGGTGAGCCCTCTCTCGGGCCCTCCAGCAGCCTGTCCCGGACTCTCCTCGTATCGATATCGGGATTGAGCCCCCTCTGGAATGCTCCTCGGTCTTTGACAGACTGGGGGCGCCCGTCCGCCCCGAGCGGCACCCGCGCAGGAAGCGGATGGCCCGGTTCATCAAGGAACCGGTTCGAGTGTTCGCATGTTACACCACTGGACACCAGCCGGACACCCAGTCTGATGACCTGAATCAGCCCCTGTCCCACTTTAGGAGGCCGCGCCATCAGGCTCCGCTGCCTCCCCCAACTGGTCACATCGACACTTCTGTCGGACCGTAGTTGTCAGAATGCGTGGAAGAGGTGCTGGTTGAAGACCATGACTGATGGGGACATCAGAGCAAGAGCACTAACATTTTCATTTGTATTTGTGTCCTTTAGTTTATTTTTATATCCTTGGGAAAGTATGTTCGCAATTGTAAGACTTTATAAGCCAATGTGTCATTCCCTAGGATTGTTTGGATTTTTGTGCAAAATGTCAGTAGGTCCAGCAAGGGCCCCCCCATTCCTTCCCCATTGGTCCACCTAAGCCTTAGGGCCCATGTGGGGTCAGTCAAAGGTCCAAGGTGGGCTTCTAGATGGTTTGATCATTCAAGGGGACAATTGGATTAAAAAGTCTAATATTTCAACCCTTAAAGTCCAAGATGCTTTCCCCTTATAATATAGTTTATCCCATGTTGTATTTTTTATTTAATTTGATCATTTGACCTCATGGGGAAGAAAATCCCATCTCTCTCACGAAATTCTAATCCCCCCACCACTTGCCATTCTCTATATAAGCCTATGTATAGTGTCATTAGAGATATATTAATGAAGAATTAAGCATTTTTGCCAAGAGCAAGTCCAAGGGAACCCCTTGTGTCTCTCCTCCCCCTCTTGCAGATGGATTTCTACTGAATCTTGGGTGTGAAGCCCTTCTATCTTCTCCTTAGCCCCTCTGAATTCTACTTCTGCCGCCGCCGCCATCGCACCGCCATCGCGCCACTGTCTTCATCGCTGGAATTCTATCTACATCAGGATAGAGCCCAACTCCATGAATTTTAGCTCTCCATCAGGAGCTCAGATCAAGTCCAAACTTGGAGGGTGAGTCATCCACATCCACCCCAGCCTCCAAAAAACAAATCCAGTCATTTACATTTTGTTTGCTATTTTTCTATTTTTGTGTATTTCCACCTTCCAATTCTGTCTTCTATTCAGATCCTGTCACAGCAACCATGAGTTTCCCCTCTTTGACCCACTTCTTCTTATTTTCTTGAATCTTCAAATTTATTGGGAGTTCTATCCACCACCCCCATCATCCACGAACTTTATTGTAATTTCTAAAGTCCTTTTTGTATTTTTAAAAATTATTGTCTTCTCCCAAATCTGTTCTGTCCTGTATAGTTCAGATCCGACCCTAGTCAGTATAAAATTCCCAACAAATTGAAACCTCCACCGCATCCTTCATAAAAATTATCCCCGTCTTCATTGTTCCATCCTCTACTACTTTTGTGAAGAGTCCAAGTTCCAGATCTGAGGTTTGAGACACGGTCAATGCCAACTCTCAGGAAAACTTAATTCTGTCCTGAGATTTCGGGTCCTGTTCAACAGCAACTTGTAAAATCGATTAAGGCCAGATCCGAGAAATTTAAAATTATTTCTTTGGCCCTATATCGAAGCATTTTGAAATATCTTTCCAACGGTACCTCTTGTGCGTCGATCTGACGTCGTGAGTGATCGCAGCAGCGGTTTTCGCCGGGTCACGCGCTGTAAAACTGAAACTGCAGATCCGTGGGCAGCTTGGTCAACCATTGAAGACCGGAGCCAACTCACCTTCCAAAGGGCGAACTAGCGTGCCGTCGTCCCAAGGAGCGCCTCTCCAGGAGCCAACGTCACAGCGGTAGCACTCCAGGCCTACTCGGACCCGCTGATGAGCACGTGGGCCCCACGTTCGTGAATACGCATGCCACTGAAGCTACATCAAAATGCTGCCCGTCAACCCAAGTTCGGTCCTCCCGGGCCCCATTTGTAGCCCGTTACCTCCCTGCGTGGAGTGGGAAGTAGAAATCATTTCTTTAATTATTGTAATAATTATTTAACCGGGAGTTACTATCTTGGCCGGGATTGTCTTCCCCACGCCCGGAGCGTGGAGGTAAACTCGCCCCCTCTCTCTTATCGCATTTTGCTCAATTCGTATCTATTTGAATGCCACTGCGAGTGTAGGTTCCTAGCTTTATACATTGTTATCACCGCTGCGAGAGAGAGCGAGACCGTCCCGTGACCCTATCCGGGCACGAATTTGTGAGTTGACCACCCTAGCTCTTTGCCAGTTTCTCAACCGCGCACGTCAGACGCTTCCCTCGATAAGGGACGATCGTGAGCTTGCTTAGAGTCCGAGGGTCACATATCCAATTGGAGTTGAGTCGCGTGTCCGTCCCGCATCAGCGACCCTCCTATAAACGCAGAGCCGGTCAACAATGACCCTCCTGCGAACGAGGCTCAAAAAGTGACCCTCGACACTCTCATGAAGGAGAACCAGCATATGAAGGCCCTCCTGCAAGACCTCCACCAAGAACGGGACCTTCATCCTCAGCAACTTGCTAGGCCCCAGGCCGAGGCACCGACACCGCCAGCAGCCCGCGATGCTGCCAACACCTCAGCTGCGATTGCCCAAACCCCGTTGGCAACTGGGTTTGGCACGCCCCTGGCTGAGGCCTAGCCACGAGCATCCAATACGCCAATGCCACAAGATCTCCTGGCGCAACGCCAGATGATCGAGCATATTGTCGAGACAAAGCTTGCCCAGTATGGTGAAGGGGTTGTCACAGTAGATCTCTACAATGCACCCTACCCGCTTCACCACCAGTTGAAAAAGCTTCCTCCGGAGTACGCCAAGCCCCCGAAGCTGCAAAAGTTCAACGGGCAGGGGTTGCCACATGAACACTTGGCCTACTATGTTACGGCCATGGGCGAGTTAGCATTGGACGAATCATATCTCCTCCGCTACTTCGCTACTTCGCTCACGGGAACGGCCTTTGATTGGTATTCCCGCCTGAAGTCTAACTCAGTCATCGATTGGGCGGACCTCTAGAAGAAATTCCTCGACCGCTTTCAAACGGCCGAGCGAAAGATTTCCCTAGCCGAACTCTGTTCTCTTCGACAGAAAAAGGGCGAGAGCGCCCTCGACTTCATCAAAAAGTGGCGAGACCTCAGTATGAGGTGTGTCCATCCACCCGTGCAGGAGGACGCCATTACTATATGCCATCGAGGTCTGGCGACCGAGGTCAGCGAAAAGCTTCTTGGCACTAATATCAAAGGCTTTGACCAACTCAATTCGGCAGTCACCGAAATAGAGATGTTCTTCGCCGATAACCCGAGCTATACTGCAGCAACGGGTAAGCAAGCGCGAGAACGTCAGCCCGGTAAGGAGGTGAATACCATAGAGTTCACCCCTGCCGCCAAAGCCAATAAGGAGGCCGAATCAAGCGGCTCCGATAAAAAGCTAGCGGACAAGCCGATTGTTTCCTCCTTCTCGGATCACATGAAGACACCCTTCTCCTTCAAGAAGGAACATACGAAGATGCTCTTCGACCTATGCATGGCCCAGAAGATTGTCGAGCTGCTAGAAATCCGCAAGCCGGACGAGGCTCTGAAGACCGACGATCCCAGCTATTACCTGTATCACCGCATGCTGGGTCACTCAATTGAAGATTTCTATGTCTTCAAGACTCAGGCGTAGAAGTTGATCCGAGATGGCCTCGTTAAAATGAAGAGTGGTCTCATCGATCCCCCGCAACCACATATGTGGACCAGGCCAGCTAAGGCAGCACGCGTGGTTCACCACACAGCTAACGTCATCCACATGATGGCCGCATTTTCTCTTTCTGATGACGAGTCAGAGGAGCCCAGTGCCAGTCAAAGGGAACGTTTGATCTGGTACCCAGGGTGGAGGCCCTGGCACGATCGGAGACCTCTCTCCTTCCCCAAGGAGAGAACCTGGTGACTCTTCGATATCCTCATCGAGAATGGGCAGATTATGCCCCGCGACCCGCCGGCAGACTACACCTATTGGGACCGTAGTCATTCCCAATACTTCCCCTTCCACGCCAGAATCTGCCTCCCGATCGAGTCCTGTGAGGAAGTTCAATACCTCATCCAGGAACAGATCCAATGGGAGTAGATCGATGCGGAGGGGAACTCCATGTCACTTATCAGGCGTCGGCAAGCTGTCGAGGAGACCCTGAGCACCGCCAGGGATGCGCCAGAGCGGCCAGACTCCCCTCAAGAAAATAGGCACGGGCTGCCTTATCAGCATCCTCCAGAATGGCTCGAGTTTCGGACTGACAACTGAGAAGCACTCGAGCAATTGCGGAGGCATAGAGAGTGGAACGCCAGTCAAGAGACAAAGTCGACCAACTTCTCGGTCAACGTCATCCATTCCTCTGCTCCTCTAGCCCTTGTGGGCTCCCAGACATCAGCACCTAGCCAGCCAACCCCAGCCACTTCGGCTATACGGTGGCAGTCCTGGCGGGAGCTAAAGTCTCTCCATTTCCCTGAAGAAGACACCGCCAGGCTCCTTCGGGTCCTTCTCGGCCGAGAGGACGTTCTGGTGGGCAAGACGATGACGGGCTCTTCAGCCCTTTCTCATCTTCCCCCCGTCCTATCTCTGTCTTCGGCAGCCGTGGATAGGAAGGGAAAGCAAAAGCAGGGTGAGGTTCCGCCTCGGCCTTATCACACCCCCTCAGCGGATGGGCCGTCGGGTCCTCTCCGCCTACCCGTTAACACAATCCGAAGCACAAAGAAGACATCTTCGGAGTCTTCAGCGGCTTCGATTCAAGCGGCAGTCCCACCACCACAAGGCTCAGCCAGTCCGCAGAGTTGGGGTAACTGCCTAGAGTAACAACATCCTGTGACGCCTTCGGCTGTCGCCAGACCCAGCCCTCAGCTTGATTACAAAGGCAAGGCTAAGGAGCAGGACAACAAGCATATCTCTCGGTCCGCTCCCCAACCAAAGCTGTCGCCACCGCGGCTAAGGCATCAAATCGCGCATACGTCTTCGGACGCCAGCACCAGTCAACTGACTCCTCAAAAGCTGTCGCCACCGCGGGTAAGGCATCAAACCGTGCATACATCTTCGGACGCCAGCCCCGGTATTCCGGCATACCAGGAATTGCCGCTCGAGGTAATCGAACAGGCGATCAACGCCACCTTCGAGATACAACAAGTGGAAGGCGCCTGGATCGAAATTCGGGCGAAGAAAAGTCATCGACCTTGCCCTGCAAAGGCACCAGCTCGGAGATATCCTCATGAGGATTTATCGGCTCCGGCTCCAGCACCTCTCCCTCCTACTCCCTTGGAAACCGCTATTGCCAAGAGACGAGAGAAATACGAAGAACCTCAGAAGGCGGCTCAAGAAACAAGCTAAACAAGCAGCCGCCCTATAATCACCAGCCGAGCTAACGCCTCTCCAAAGGCTCCAACTGCTCATTGATGACCTGGAGGAATACGCTACCCCTCGTCCTACCGGGGATCTCCCACTCGACAGCTACATCCCGTGGGAAGAAATGCAGAAACGAGCCCGCCTCAAAAATTGGGTCCAAGAGATGATCCAAAAGCTCAAGGACGGCAGAAGACTCGTGATCCCAGACGAGCTCTCCTTATGCTATAAAGATAAGGAGATCACCATAGAGCAGCTGGAAGAAATGCTTCGGCGCTGTGCCTGCAATATGGTGGCCATCCCACCTCCTGACAATATCAACCCTTCTCGGTGGGGCGAGCCAGTAGCCTCCAGGACAAGGCAAAGAACCATTGCCCCTCTCAGGCTACAGCCAGTTCCAGAACACGCAGGCCGCGGCCGAGGTCGTGGTCGGGGACGCGGTAGAAGCCGTGGGAGAACTCCCGAGCTACCCCTTCACTCGTCCACTTTCGACCCGGAACGAATCATCCTCTTTCGAGGAGAGGAATTGGCTCCCATCCCGGAAGTAGAAATTCAGAGGGGACCTGGTATGTTCAATCCTTCCGGCATTGAAGAGGCTACTACTAGCCTCCCAGCCCCTGCACCAGTACCGGCTCCTGTAGTGGAGCAAGCGGGACTGTCCGGTAAGGACGAGCCAGCCCGCCAGTCACCCCCAGAAGAGCCATCATTGGCATCCCTGTTCCAGGAGCCCACTGGAGACCAAAGTCAGTCCGATCCCGGTGGTAAGGGCAAGGCAGTGCAACTTCCCGACGGGGAACAGCATGGTAGCTCGCAGAAGGCTCAGCCCGACATACTACCCTCCTTGGAGGATGCTCGAGCCCGAGCTGACCGGAAGGTCCTCCACCATATGAAACGCTTCCCTGCCAGTATTTCAATTTGGGAAGCCATCGCTTGGAGTAAGGACCTAAGAGAAACTCTTATCATGATACTTCATGAGCCGGAAGCCTATGAAGCGCATGCCGCGGTGATGAAGGCGGTTGCCTATGAATCCTTCACAGCCACCATCGCCTTCACGGAGAAAGACATGCTGCTCTCCCCTCCGTGCCACAACTGTCCTCTCTACATGAAGGGGAAGGTCAACGGGCATGATGTGAACCGGATTTTGGTGGACGTTGGTCCAACTGTGAACATCATGCCGCTCAAGACATTTAAAACTCTATATCTGACCCCATACCTTCAGAAGGTCCAAGCGGGCAAGATATCTGACTTTAACCAAAACACTAAGGATGTCCTCGGCCGGGTGGATGTTTATCTGTTGCTTGATAATTTCACCTTCAAGGTGACATTCTACATCATCGACTTCAACACGTCATATAAAATACTACTGGGCAGACCCTGGCTCCATGAAAATTGGGTCATCCCATCAACTCTCCACCAATGCATCAAGTACGCCAAGGGCGGGGAGCAACATACGGTCTTTGCAGACCTGTCACCGTTCACGCCAGCAAAATGCAACCTGGCTGATGCTGCGCTCTACTTCAAGGGGATTAGCATGTACCCCGTGATTAAGAGCAAGAGCAACGGTTGGCTCTCAGAGGAAGACGATGATGATCTCTTCTCTGTTGACGAGGAAAAGGCCAAGCTTCATCGGCAGCGCCTCAGCTCCAAGTCAACCTTAGATCTCCCCGAGAGGTGCCAGATCGACTTCAAGGCTAATCTTATTAGCCGAGCTATCGGCAAGAGTATATGCTTGCCACCATACTACATCCAGCTCCCATGTGCATTCGAGAAGCACAACGTTGAGTCGCTGACAACCTTCATTGTCACCTTCAAGCGATAACACCGAAACAAGAAGAAGGCTAACAAGGACAAACCCATTGTCTTCTATAAGGGAACATGGTCCCTCAAGCCCCACCAGAGGATGACTTCGGCTGGTCCAGGTGAGCCGATGACACCCCGAAAGCCATCCGAGTACTGGACGACCTGCCACCACACATTCGGGAGATGTGTTTGAAGCAACACATACCTCAATGGCAAGGTTCCGTGCAACTGAATACTTTCACCGACTATGGAACCCTTCCCAGGTCCGGGGGCAACCCCCGTCCTTCCATAAGGATACTAGGGGACTTGGCTACGACCAAGACCCAGACTTTTGCATCTACTATGCGATCAACGTCATAGGCTTGGCATAACCAGCCGACGACCGAGCTAGAGTCGAAGTTAAATTCTACATCTTCGGGGATAAGGAAGAAGAAATTTTGATCCCGATCCCCGTCAAAGCCGGAACTCCGGCTCCAGTCGTTGAGGAACCCTCCTCATCTCCCTGCCAAGACAAAGGGGGAGAAGAAGCTCCTCCGGTCTCTCAGCCAATCGAAGGACCCAGCTCAACAAACCCTCCTAAGGGGGGGGGGGATATCTCTGGCCCGAGCTGCGAAGGATTGTCAGCTTCACTAGGCAACTCTGGGGAGACCTCAGCAGCCCCGGTTGATGACTACTGGCCAAGAGCCAGCGGCCCAGATCAATCCTCGATGGATCCCAGCAACAACGACTCTCCAGTCCCATCGGCGTCGACCAGTGGCTTCGAAAACCAAGAAATACACGAAGCCGACACCGATGACAAGGATTTCATCAACCTCCAACCTGCTCCTCCCGAGCTGGAGGATGGCGGCCAGGCGACCGTGGACGAGCTCGTTGAAATCAACTTGGGCGAAGATGAAGCTCCCCAGCCAATGTTTGTTAGTGCTCTCCTTATCGAGGCAAAGAAGCAGAACTACAAGCAACTCCTACTCGAATACAAAGACTGCTTCGCCTGGACATACAAGGAGATGCCAGGGCTAGACCCCTCCATCGCGGAGCACAAGTTAGCCATTTCTCCCTCAATCACTCCGGTCAAACAGCCACAGCGGCGCATGCGCCATGAGCTGGAGCTCCAAGTTTCATCCGAAGTCCATAAAATGGCAGAGGTCGGCCTCATCGAGCCGTGTATCTACCCGATTTGACTCGCCAACATAGTCCCAGTCAAGAAGAAGAGCAGTCAAGTCCGCATCTGCGTCGACTTTCGGGACCTTAACAAAGCCTGTCCGAAAGATGACTTTCCAGTCCCAATTACAGAAACAATGGTCGACATGACCACCTGGCACGATGCCTTGTCTTTCATGGACGGGTCATCCGGTTATAATCAAATTCGGATGTCCCTTAAATATAAGAACCATACATCTTTTAGATCCCCCAAGGAGATTTTCAACTACAAGCGCATGCCCTTCGGTCTGAAGAATGCTGGCGCTACTTACCAAAGGGCCATGACCAAAATATTCGATGAGATACTGCACAATACCATCGAATGCTATGTCGACGACCTCGTCGTCAAGACTAAAATGCGTGAAGGCCATTTGTGCGACCTCCGCCAAGTTTTCGAGCGTCTCCGGTAATATGGGCTCAAGATGAACCCCATGAAGTACGCCTTTGGCGTATCCAGCGGTAAATTTCTCGGCTTCGTCGTCAGGTACCGAGGAATCGAGGTGGATCCCAGCAAGATCAAAGCAATCTGGGAGCTTCCACCACCCAGCAACATCACCGAGCTCAGGTCCTTCCATGGGAGGCTAACATATATTCGGAGGTTTATTTCTAACCTCTCCGGTCGATGCGCGTCTTTCGGTAAGCTGATGAAGAAAAATGCCCCGTTTATATGGGACTCGGAATGCCAGGCGGCTTTCGAGCAAATCAAGGAGTACCTCCTTACTCCCCCAGTTCTGGGGGCACCAGTTAAGGGTAAACCCCTCATCCTTTATATCGCTGCCATGGACGCTTCTCTAGGAGCTCTGTTGGCGCAAATCACTGAGGAAGGTAAAGAGTAGCGCCTCTATTACCTCAGTCGGAATCTAATCGGTGCCGGGTACCGCTACTCCCCAATGGATAAGGTTTGCTTGGCACTGGTGTTCGTAGTTAAGAAGCTGCGGCACTACCTCCTGTCCCACCAGGTCGAGCTTATATCCAAGCATGACCCACTGAAGTATCTCCTTCGACAACTTGTCCTCTCAGGCCGACTGGGAAGATGGGCGCTCCTGTTGATGGAGTATGACATTACTTATGTCCCCAGGAAAGTAATCAAGGGACAGGGTATGGCTGAATTCTTGGCAGCCCATCTAGTGCCAGACAACTCACCCTTCAGGTCGGAGCTCCCGGATGAGGAGTCCCTTGCTGCTCAATCACAACAACACGTTGAACAGAGCGGAGATGTCTTGCATTACTGGCAGCAAAGCGCTCTCACAACCAGCGTATCCTGCTGGGAGCTCTATTTTGATGGCACTTCCCGAGGGATTATCCGGAGCAACCAGGATCCAGCCACCATGGCAGGTGCCGGCACAGTTTTCCTGACTCCTCAGGGCGGAGTTTTGTACAACTCTTGTGCCCTCATGAAGTCCCTAACCAACAATGAAGCTGAGTATGAAGCTCTACTCATTGGGCTCCAGATGGCTCTCCACATGGGCATCAAATGCCTCAAAGCCTACAGGGACTCCCAGCTGATAGTATTGCAGGTCCTCAGCATCTATGACGTGCGGAAGCCAGAGTTGGTTCCGTACCATACCACCGTCACCAGATTAACCCAAAAGTTCTATTTCTTCAAAATAGATCATATCCCCAGAAGTAGCAACGCTCAGGCAGATGCCTTAGCAGAATTGGCCACGGCCATCAAGCTCACGCCCGAGGGCGAGGTCGACATCATCATCAAACACAGAAGGCTGATGTCGAGCTCACTCAAAGACAACACCGGTCTCACCATTTATAAGGTCCATGACCTTGACCAAAATACTCCTCCAGAAGGAGAAGATTGGCGACAACTGATCATAAAACTCAAGAAAGGGTGGGTCCCTCCTGACCGAGCTCAAAAGGTCCAGCTACTCCGCCGAGCAACCTCTTACGAGTTGATCGATGACTCCCTGTATCGACTCGTCCATGAGAAGGATAAGTCTTTTCTTCTGAGATGTGTCTCTCTTACGGAGGCTCAAGCCATCATGCAGGAGGTCCACTCTGGGTTGTGCGGCGCGCATCAGGCCGAAGACCAAATGAAACACAATATCAAACTCAAGGGTTTCTATTGGCCAACCATGTACGCGGATTGCGTCTAGTACGCCCGTACGTGCCATCAATGCCAAGCCTTTGGCCCAGTACCCAGAAGACCTCCTAATCCATTGCGTCCTATAGCCCCCACCTGGCGATTTGCAGAGTTGGGCATGGACATCGCGAGGCCTTTCCCGCCATCTTCTAAGGGCCACAAATACATTCTGGCCGCCACTGATTACTTCTCCCGATGGGCAGAGGCTCTCCCCTTGCGAGAGGTCACCGGGGAAATCGTTGCTAGATTCGTCCGGCACAACATCGTATACCGATTCGGTACTCCCACTCGCATAGTATCCGACAACGGGACACCATTCAAGAATAAGGCAGTATACCAACTAGCGGCCAAATTCCACATCGACTGGAGAACCTCGTCGGTCTACAACCCCCAGGCTAACGGTTTGGCAGAAGCCTTCAACAAGACCCTCTGCAAGCTCCTGGTTAAGATGGTTAGCCACCGGAAACACGATTGGGGTGAGAAGGTCTTCGAAGCCTTATGGGCCTATTGGACGGTCTATAAAACCCCCACGGGGTGCTCGCCGTTCTCCCTTACTTATGGGACAGAAGAGGTTATCCCTATCGAAGTCCAGTTAGCCTCTTACCATGTGACAATCCACACTGGCCTTGCCGGCCCTGACGAAAGTGAGTACCAGAGAAGGCTAGAATTGCTCGCTGATCTAGAAGGCAAACGGCTCGAAGCCTACAAACACCTGCAAGTATACCAAGCCCGCATGGCCCAGGCCTATGATAAGCTCGTCAAGCAGCGAGCTTTCAAGCAAGGGGACCTCGTCATGATCAAGGAAAAGAAAGTCATGGCAGGCCGCTCCAGTGGAAAATTACAGCCGAATTGGCGAGGTCCATACATTATCCACAATGTCTATGAGGGCGGGGCTTACATGGTTGTCGATCATAAAGGTCATAAACCGTTCCCGCCTCTCAATGGCAAACATATGAAGCTATATTATGCACCAGAACATGAGTTCGCATGCCAGCTAGACTAAGGCGCACGTCCCAGCTACTACCAGTAAGGTCGGCCTTCCCCGTGAAGGATCTAGTCGGCATGTCCTTCCAATCTTCAATTCCCAGCCAAGTAGCTAGCCCAGCTCCCCAGAACCGCCGCCAGGTATTCTCGGGGACTAATCCCCTGTCCTTGTTCCCGTCACCACGAGAGCACGGGCACTTCTGCACCGGCACCAGTCTAGCTGTCAGGCTCCCAAGTAAGTCAAAAAAATATATTAAAAAAATAGGGGTTAAAAATAGAGATACCCCGACAGACCCGGTCATCCTCACCACAAGGGGGCGGCTGGGGGTAAAAAGGCCAGTAGCCTGTGGATGTGTAAAATTGTACGCCCATAGGTCCCACCAAGCTCCCGCATTGATATCACAGTCAAGAACAGAGAACCCGGGGAGACCAGAGCTCCGGGAGAATATTATCGTCCGGCAAATTCTCACACTTTGCATGGGAGAATTAAATGACAAATAAAACACAGGAAACCCTTCCTGAATCTGCACACTACTATGGACCCACCCTCGAGTCCCTAACAGTGAAGAAATGTCCCCAAGGGTACACAATTGTAAGTTCTTGAAGCAAAGGCAGAGGCCTCTTTCAACGGCACACTGCCTGGAAGGCCCTCAGCGGCTCACCCTGTGCCCTTTCAACGGCACACTACCTGGAAGGCCCTCAGCGGCTCACCCTATGCCCTTTCAACGGCACACTGCCTGGAAGGCCCTCAACGGCACACCCTGTACCCCTCAACGGCACACTATCTGAAGGCCCTCAGCGGCACACTCCCGGTGTCCTTCAGCGGCACACTCACTTTGTGCCCTTCACCGGCACACCCAATTCGAGCCCCAGCGGCACACTAAAAGGCCCTTCCAACAGCACGCTCACTAGAAGGCCCCTTCAGCGGCACAACCCATAGAAGGCCCGTTCATCGGCACAACCCATCGATGCCCTTTCAACGGCACAGTCCCAATGCCCTCTCAATGGCATAGCCTTCGTGGCCCGCAGTGGCACACTCTTCAGGTGCTTCAGCGGCACACTTCAGACGAGCCCCCAGTGGCACAGCGTTGAATCCTCCAGAACGGCACAAGCAGGCAGAATGCACAACGGTCACTGGGAGGGCCCCTTGGCATGCAGCGTGGCCACCTCAACGCCAGCTAGTCCCCTGCCTTGGTGTCGCCCTCCGGTTGGTCGAAGAAGATCCCCACCTGATGAAGATGAGACTCGGGTCAACCTCGGATGGCGGTGCCATCATGAGATCCCTCCGTCAACAGCACACCTATAAAAGCCCCTCACAGTGGAGAGAAGAAAGAAGACGAAGAGAACAGTCCGAAGACAGCAACAGACGAAAGGAGAAGAAGAAAAGAAGAAGAAGGTAGAAAAGAGCTAAAAAAAAAAGAGAGAGAGAGAGAGAGTGAGCTGCATGTAGAGGGGAGGGGAGGAATGCAGTGGGGAAGATGATCACCGCTCCCTCGTTCCAACTCTCCCCCAACGCCATTTTCTCTTTTTCTTCTCTTTTCCTAATTTCTCTCCTTTTCCCCTTTGTTTTGGGATGCATTGTATTGCAGATTGGCCTTCGGGCCATGGTCTTTGTTACTTGGGTTTTCTTTTGTATGAATAAAAAGTGTCTTTTGGGTCTTACCTCTTGCTATGCTTGTTGATTTCTCTCCGTCGTTGGTTTGTGACTTACACCCCTCCTCAACCTTCTGATTCTTTGTCTCATTTGCCTTCCCACGGCACTGATCTGGCTAGCCCAACAAGTGATGCTTCCGGCTTGATGGAACGAGACCGGTTTCCTCCTTTTCACTAGTGGTTCTCTGTAGTTCGATCATCCCTTTTGATGGGGCATCAAAGGCAAATGAGTTATATTTGTGTGTAATGGCTTGTAATAGTGTGTCTTATGGATATATGGGCTTGTATTAGTGTGTTTATTTGGGTTTTTTTTTCTTTTGGGCCCCTTTGTAAGGCTTTTAACAAGCCAATGGGTCACATTCCATGTAGAATACATCAATGGGTTGCATTTAGAAGAGTCCATTAAGGGGTTAGTTCATATTGGGTCATTAGACTTCATATTGGGTCTTTAACTCACTTAAGGCCCAAGTGGGCTTTCCCTTCTCATGGGCCTTCTAGGTGGGAGAGTCCATAGACCAAGCATGGGTTAATGGGCTGGATTGGATGGCCTTGGACCAGCTAGGCCCAAGAGGAGGCCCATGAAGGGGGCGCACCCTTCCTTGTCTTATTAGGCAAGGTAGGTGAAGTTTGAATGGAATTATATTAGTTTGATTAGAATTTGTTTAATATGTTTTGACCACATGGGAGAAATATTTTCTTCTATCCCCTTAATACCCCTTTCAACCCTAGATCTGAGGTCATTTTGAGTCTTTTTACATTTTGTATAAATGCTTGTATTTCCACAATTAATGAGAAGAAAATTTGTTGAATTGCTTGGAGCCAAGGGAGCTTGCGCACCCCCCTCTCTCTCCTCTGGTTTTTCTTCTCCATCCTCTGCATTTCAGGGTTGTGAACCCTTCTATCTTAGCCCCTCCACATCTGAGTTCATTCTGTGCCGCCGCCGCCACCGTTCGTGCCGCCATCGAGCCACCGCGAGTGATCTACCGAAGTACTGTCCAGGTTCTATTTTTCTAGATAGAGGTCCACTCCGTGAATTTTGGCTCCCAACTCCGACCTCATATAGAGTTGAGATTTTCAGGGTTTGTTTCTCTCTTGATTCCCAACCTCCAGTAAAAAAATCATGCCATTCAGAGTTCGTTTTCTATTTTTCTATTTTCGTGTCTTTCTGTCTTCCTGATATGTCCCTTTTCATATCTGTGTAGCATAAGCCTAGTTCTTCCCCCTTTCGACCCCATTTTGATTTTTTTTGGAATCCCCAAATTTATTAGAGGTTCTGTCCACCATCCCCTTCCTCCAAAAATTTTCGTTGAATTTCAAAATCCCTCTACCTATTTTTAGACATTTAGTCTTTCCCCAAAATTCAGATATGTCTCTGCTGTCCAGATCCGACCCAGGGCAAGTATAAAACCCCCAAAAAATCGAGACTTCCACCAAATCTTGAATAATATATATCCCCATTTTCCTCTCTTTGGCCTCCACAACTTTTATGAAGAACCCATCTTCTGAGTCGAAGGTCTACATCGTGGTCAACGCAAACTCTCAAGAAAACTTGGTTCTGCCCTGAGTTTTTAGATCCAGTGAGCCAGCAGCTTGAAAATTCGATAAAGGCCATCAACGGGGAATTCAATTTTATCTCTCTAGCCCTAGATCGAAGTACTTTGAAATAGCTTTCCAACGGTACCTCTTGTGCGTCGATCCGACATAGGGAGTTACCGCAGAAGCAGATCTCGCCGGGTCGCACGCTGTAAAACAGAATTGCAGATCCGTGGCCAGCAACTTCGGCGGGTGACGATCGGAGCCGCCCGGCCTCCGGCCTGCGAACCAGCACACCGCCGCCCCAGGGAGCGCCCCTCCAGGTGTCCCCACCATAGTGGTACCACCCCGGTCCCACACGGCCCCTCGGACCAGGACGTGGGTCCCACGGTCGCGAGTATGAGTGCCGCCGAAGCTAAACAAGAAGCTGCCCGTCAACCCGAACCCGTTACTCCCGGGCCTCATTGTGTCACCCTTTACCTCCATGCGTGGAGTGGGCATTCATATTCATTGCTGTAATATTTTTGTATTTACTGTTCCGGGAGTACGAGATCGGCCGGGAAGTCATCCCCACGCCAGGCGCGTGGAGGTATCGTGTTCGCTCCCTACTCGGCATTTTACTTTATTCGTATATGCTTTATATGCCACTGCTAGAGAGCATGCTAGGATCGTAGCTTGCTTAATATTTTTATATCATCACTGCTGCGAGAGAGAGAGATACCGTCTCGTGACCCGATCCGGGCACAAAATTGTGAGTTGACCACCCTAGCTCTTGTCGGTTTCTTAACCGCGCACGTCCGACGCTTCCCTCGAAAAGGGATGATCACGAGCTTGTTTAGAGTCCGAGGATCGCATATCCATTTGGAGTCGAGTCGCGTGTCCGTCCCGCATCAATTTGGTATCAGAGCGAGGTTGAGTCTAGTGTGTTTAAAATAAAATAAAAATAAAAAAAGTGTCATTTACATCTAGTCATTGTCTAAGTCGGTCTAGGTTGCATTTACATCCCTTTACTCGGTATATCAAAAGATGTTGTCCGAACGTTAGGCTACGTCTATCGGGAAGGCCGCACACTTGCGCGAGTGATCTTCGGATCAATTAACTCCGCCACGTGCTGAGTCTTGGTTAAGTCTAGGTGCATCATCTTTGCTTTAGTCCGTGTTTGCATTAGCCGGTGTCTCCGTGTGTCTTTGTATGCCCACTCGTAGATGTACACAGTACTCACCCCCACCACCACCTATGGTGGATCTCCGAGCCCCTAGTCTCGATGCGTCGTCGGTGGCCGAAATGTTCCAAACCCTTATGGGGCAAATGCAAGGGTTGACTACACGTATGGAAGGGTTGGGTACACACATGGATGCGTTGACTACACGGGTAGATCGGATGGATGGGTTGAGTACGCGGATGGATGGCCTAGGCACACATATGGGAGAAAGGATGAAGGTCTTAGAGGATAAGGCCGTCAAGTCGGACCAGTCCGTTCGAGGTCTGGTAGGGAGAGTTGCCACGTTAGAGAGAGCCCCAGCCAAGGTAGCCCCGAGAGCCCCAGTTAAGGCACCCCCTCCACCTACTCATGGTCAACAAGACTCGGTTCAGCAACCCGCTGCTCCACGGGTTCAAGGGATAGAGGTTAGGAGGCATCACATCCCCGAGGTGCATGACTATGAGTCCGATAACGAGCATAGGGGATATGGTCGTGATCGTCGTCCCACACAGCGGACCCACGATCAAGATGTGGATGAATGGGCCCTTAGGACCGTTCGCTCTGACCCTCCCACCTTTGACGGGTCCTTAGACCCGAAGGTCTATCTTGATTGGGAGGCCGGCATGGACCGATATTTTGAGTGGTTCGAGATGTCGGACCAACGGAAGGTCAAGTTCACCCGGATGAAACTCTTAGGCCAGGCACAAACCTATTGGAGGAACATGGAGAACCTATTGTTTCATCGTCAAGAGCCCCCGATAGAGACTTGGGCCGAGATGAGGGACAAACTTAGGAAGAAGTATCTCCCTACCACTTACCGCCAGCGTCTCATAGACATGTGGTAGAGTCTTATCCAAGGAGATTGGTCCGTCTCCGAGTACATCACCGAGTTCGATGAATACTATTTACGATGTGACGCCACGGAGGAAAGTTCCCTTACTGTTTCCCAATTTTGGCGTGGTTTACAACCGCACCTACGGTATGAGCTTCTCCGCCGCAAGGTGGACAAGTTGGAGGATGCATACCAAGTTGCTCTCGAGATGAAGCAATTTGAGGGATAGTTCGAGTCTATCCAACGGTTGGGCTCCGTCCCTCACCGTAGTGCCGAGTCACGTAGTTCCTTAGGTCCATACCCGAGGGGCCCCATGGCTCAACCTCATGAGCCCGCCCATCAGTAGCACTTCACTCCTAGACCTCGTCCTCCCCCACCATGGGATCTACCTCCACCCCAACCACCGGCACCCATTGCCCGCCCTCCGGCACCCATTGTCCGCCCACTGGCACCGGCACCCCCACACTTGTTGCCCGCGGCACCTACACCTCCACCCCTATTGCCTACACCCCCTACCCGTCGGGAGGATAAGGGTAAAGGCCCTCTTATCGGGGAGACCAGTAGGTCACGGCTACAGTGTTTCCACTGTCATGGATTTGGCCACATCGCCAGCCAATGTCCTACTCGTGCCACACTAGCCCTAGGGGTTGGTGAAGCCACGCCTTCTGGACTTGTGACTGTCAGCTACGAGGCCGATCCGGAACAAGCTGATGAGTACTATGCAGCAGAAGGTCTAGAGGAGCATACCGACGCTCAGGATGTGGCTCTTGGATGATGGCTACTTGGTGGGTGATGTCATCGCATTAAGTCTAGGGTCATGCATGAGTCAGTATTATTTCTTCTTTGTGTGGTTTGATTGTGTGGCTTGTTTGTGTGGTTTGTGGTTTGTTAGGAGTCTGCATGTGTCTTGTGCAAGCTCGTTGATGTCAGTCCCTTAAGAAGCGAGTGGACTCGCTCGATAAGTATGGGATCAGCTCTACATCTATACCCGGATCTAGTCACCTACAGGGAGCCAACGGCGATTCCTAGTGAGTCTTCGAGCCGCCTCCTCCCCTTGAGAGTGACCCCACCCCGGAGTGACCACCTCTAGCCTCGTTTTCACAGCAGCTTGTGCATATCGAGTATATACGGAATGAGAAGGTGACGATCACTTGGTGTGGAGCGTACCCGCGCTACTTGGTTCGGTGACGGATTCGCCGACGCTATTCGAGCATCAGCACCCCTTACTCGACGGGGTCGAGTTCCTCCCACCCGAGGAGAATTGATTGGGCATCAAAGGCTAATGAGTTGTATTTGTGTGTAATGGCTTGTAATAGTGTGTCTTATGGATATATGGGCTTGTATTAGTGTGTTTATTTGTGTTTTTTTCTTTTGGGCCCCTTTGTAAGGCTTTTAACAAGCCAATGGGCCACATTCCATGTAGAATACATCAATGGGTTGCATTTAGAAGAGTCCATTAAGGGGTTAGTTCATATTGGGTCATTAGACTTCATATTGGGTCTTTAACTCACTTAAGGCCCAAGTGGGCTTTCCCTTCTCATGGGCCTTCTAGGTGGGAGAGTCCATAGACCAAGCATGGGTTAATGGGCTGGATTGGATGGCCTTGGACCAGCTAGGCCCAAGAGGAGGCCCATGAAAGGGGGGCCCCCTTCCTTGTCTTATTAGGCAAGGTAGGTGAAGTTTGAATGGAATTATATTAGTTTGATTAGAATTTGTTTAATATGTTTTGACCACATGGGAGAAATATTTTCTTCTATCCCCTTAATACCCCTTTCAACCCTAGATCTGAGATCATTTTGAGTCTTTTTACATTTTGTATAAATGCTTGTATTTCCACAATTAATGAGAATTAATGAGAAGAAAATTTGTTGAATTGCTTGGAGCCAAGGGAGCTTGCGCACCCCCCTCTCTCTCCTCTAGTTTTCCTTCTCCATCCTCTACATTTCAGGGTTATGAACCCTTCTATCTTAGCCCCTCCACATCTATGTTCATTCTGTGCCGCCGCCGTCGCCATTCGTGCCGCCATCGAGCCACCGCGAGTGATCTACCGA